>OY731403.1:106269632-106939900 GCA_963425845.1 Sphenostylis stenocarpa
ATTCCGACTCATCCTCAAGTGATGATGAAAATAACTATGATGAACTGTGTAGACCCCTAATCTTGCCCGCCCTCATAATAAAGATCAGAAGACCTTTTATTCAAAGATGGACGAAGCCTAAGAAGCCACTAGGAGAGACTATTAGGCCCCATACTAGGATAAGAGGGATTTTTGGTCCAAAAATAAGGATTTTCGCCTTTTAAGGTCGAGAACGCCGTCTCGGATTCAAGACCGCCATCTCGCCTTGCACGGATGGCGAGACCGCCATCTCGTTTGACGAGACGGCCGTCTCGCCACTCGCGAACGGTGAGACCGTTGTCTCGACGTTCCTGCAAGGCGAGACTGCCGTCTCGACCTTGTCAGACGAGACGGTCCATCTCGACCTGATAGGCGCGAATCCCAATAAATAAGGCCTCCATTCCCCTCATTTCAGACACCTCTCTCATTCTCTCTCTAGTCACATCACTAGTTTCTCTCTCTAGAATCCCTCTGACGCATTTCTGAGCTTCTGAGTGTCTTTAGAGTGTTTTTAAGCGTTTCGAGAGGTTTCCGGCGCTGTGTAGAGTGAAGGGCTGCCACAAAGCACCCTATTTTTTGCAAAGATTAATATAAAAGCTTGCTTTGGAGGTTTACTCTCTCTCTCTCTCTCTCTACTTTTACCGCTTTAATTCTAAATTGTGCAATAGAGATTAGAGCCATGTAGTCATAACTTTAAATTCTGCAAAATAAAGGGTAAAAGCGTATTTTCTGATTTATTTATTCATCCAAAGTAGCTAGCCTATCATAGGGAACCCGAAAGGAGCGTCGTAAAGGAACTAACACTTCCTTTACGCGTAACTAACTCCCTTACCCAACTCTGGTTCTAATGACCAAAGTTGGTTTTTCGAAAACCAACGCCTTTTAAATCCTTTTCCGATGTTTCCGGTAAAAACGTCGATGGCGACTCCAAAGAACCCTCCAAAACTAGCTCTTGGATTAGCCCGGTTATCGGACAATCCAAGAGCACCCTTTCGAAAACCTTGCCCCTAGGTTTAGCCCGGTTATCGGACAACCTAAAGGCGTTGTAACCACCAATAAAAATGCGAAAAATGGAAAGTCGAAAACCATCGCGTCACTCCGACCGCCCTTCATTTTTTACAGCGGCGAGAGATGGCGACTCCACTGGGGAAGCTTAGAGAGTTGATCCCATTTAGTGATGGGCCAACTTAAAAATAAATAAACCAAGAAAATACTGCTTTTACCCTACCTTGTATTATAACATGTTTTATTGCTTTGCTTTAATAACTGTTGTTTGTTTATATTTATGCAATTGTTTGAAATACAAACTATACACAAACCCTTGCACACAACAGTTCCCCCTATACCCGGGGGCAAGTGAGAAATCCATAGGGAGTGGGTGGCAGGTACGGTTCGCTGTAGTGATGGCCTTGTGCCCACCAGTGTGATTGAAAAGCACCACTCAAGGTGATAACCTTCCTCTTTTGGCACAAAGACTGACTATGGCCTTAGTGCTAAGCATGGTCGGAAGGCTGGAGAGTGGGGACCCTATAATGGGGGCACCTTGGGGGCCTTAGCCTTGGTGAGAACAGTTAGATCCTACCTTCGCCAATGCACTTTTCTGCAGGAAAACCCTACCTCGTGATTAAAACGACTTCTCGCCTGTTCGTGGATGTTTGAATTGTGTGTGCATATGTTTGTTGCATTTGTTTGTTGCATAGCATAACCAAACAATAGAAAAATTACAAAAAAAATATATATTTTATGCAATAAACACCCTTATCTCGGACAGTCTGCCTTTTAGCTAGCCTGGTTTCAGGTTCTTTGTAAGCTAAGTAGCCACGCAGTCCGACAGAAGAGATAAGGGACGTTAATTATTCTTTCGCATAAAGCCATATTTTTATCTCGGACAGTCTGCCTTTTAGCTAGCCTGGTTTCAGGTTCTTTGTAAGCTAAGTAGCCACACAGTTCCGACAGAAGAGATAAAAGGCTATAAAATAGAAATAAAATCAAATAAAAATCCAATTTTAAAAATAAATGGGACCTAGTTCAAAAGCATTACCCCCATATAAGTAGTTTATTTCTTCAAAAATAAAAATGCATCATACAAAACATGATAAATAAAAATAAACACTCGCATTCATTTAATTAGCATCATTTTCATAAACACATGCATTTTGATTTTAGAAAATGGAGGGGACTAGTAGACAGTTGAAGAAGGTGGATATTCCCCGATACCATACTGAGAAATTGGAACGGTTAAGCGCGATAATACCACCAGAGGTCCGCTCCGACTTTGAGAAATCCTATGGACGGATTCTCGACCTGCTGAAGATCTGTGTCGACCAAGTCTTCGTCAGGGTATTGTTCATTTTTGGAACTCCAATATGCGCTGCTTCGAGTTTCTGCAGTTTGATATGGTGCCCACCTTAGAGGAGTACGAAATCATGCTAAAATGGCCCAAATCAGCCGGGGTCCATATCCGCCATGGGGCATATACTCCTGCAGCACAAGTCGCTGCCACCATTCAACTGCCATTCCGGCAGGCTACCCTAATAGGAAAAGGGAATGTCCAGGGTTGGAAGGTCTCAATGTTAAAAGACCACTCGTCCGACTTGGCCGAAAGGACGGAATGGGTCGCTTTCAACAAAACCCCGGCCCTAATAATATTTGGAACGATATTATTTCCCTTCCACCTCGACACGATGGATCAAGCCATCATGGACGCCTTCTTTGCCCGGGACGTGCACTCAAAAAGTCCCGTGCCTGCAATTCTTGCCGACACCTTGCTCTCGGTGGATTTTTGCCATCAGAAGCAAGGAAAAACTCTTGGTTGCTGCTCTTCACTACTATTTGTGTGGGGCATTACACACTTTTACGCCTCTAGTCACATGGGGATGTTCCCTGATCCTTTGAGAAGCTTCTCCAAAATTCCTCTCCAACGACGCTTAACTTCAGAGTGGAGGGACAAGTTGGAACGCCTGGATGCCAACAGTATATCCTGGGTCTGCCCATGGTTCCGACCTAGTCCAATCCTCATCAGATGTGGAGACTATCCGAACGTACCCTTGATAGGACTTAGGGGTTGCATAGCCTACTCACCTAGAGTAGCTATGAGACAACTCATGAGAACCCAAACTACCATTTCTCGAGGGGAACTCGGAGGACTGTGTTTCTTCGGAGACCCATGCACAATCGCCAACTCACCCGCCGTGAGAAAAGCATGGGAGAGACCAGTCTATATGGGAGATAGAGAGCTAGGAAAAGCTCGAGTGGCTACCTCCAGTGACTATGAGGCATGGAGAAGAAGAAGAGGGATGTTTCAACCATCCACCTCACTCATTATGAGCGCCAATAGTGAAGAGCTGCAAGCTCAAGTCAACGCCTTGACCCAGAGGATAGAAATCATGGGAGCCCAGATGAGGGCCCTTGAAGAGAGAGAGCAGGAATCTATCCTCACCATTGATGGTCTACAGAGGCAATGCAAGAAAAAGGATCATGAAATAGAGCGCCTCAAGGACCAGTGTGCTGACTCTAATGAGCAAGCTATCCGAGCATCCAAAGCTGCCAGAACTAGCTCGGATAGCCAACTACAAGAAATAATGGCCAAGTCAGCACGCCTTGAGGCCGAATCAGCAGAGCAGGCCCAGATGATCAAGGAGTTGCTGCAAGAACTTACCAAGACTCGGTCAGAGATACGCCAAGAGCGGGAGGCCAATCGGAGACTCAACAAAAGTCTCGCTGAGCTATGCTGCAAAGAAAGAGACGGGCTAGCTCAGTACGTCCAAGTACTTCAAGAAAAAGGCCGAGCCCTTGCAAAACTCGATTACCTGCAAGCCTTGGTCATCCATCAAGAGGCGAAGATCAAAGAGGCTCAAAAGTACAGTGAAGATATGAGCCAGGCAGTCCAGAAGCAAAGCGAAGCACTCGCTCGTCACGTCTGGGAAGCCGAAAGAGAATTACATAGAGATCAAGACCCGCCTATGGGTTTCTTTAGGCTTTTCCGTTTTTGCCAAAAGTTGCTTCATAGTATGGAGTAGGGGAATGTACACCTTCTAAATGAATGAATGAAAATTTTGTTTTATTCAACAATTGTCTACTTGCATGCATACCATTCATCTGCATATTTAATTTCCCCTCCTTCACGCTTAATAAATAAGATAATAAAAAGGAAGAATTAACTGACACGTCTTCCGAATCAGAAGAATGGAGAGAAAACCGCTCCTAATCAAGCTCTCACCAACGGTCGGTTCATCACATGAGGAAAATAAGCCTCGACCGTTGGTCCTCAAAAATAAAGAAGAGGGGGCAAGGACACCAGTGCGACTTTTTATGCCACGTCCTTTCTCCTACGAATCAAATAAAGTTGTACCGTGGAGATACGGGGAATCTTCACCAATAAAAGAGGATATCACGAATATAGTCGGTATTGGGGGCATGACAAGAAGTGGAAGAATGTATTCCCCCAAGGACTCACAAGAGGAGGCCCCCAAAAAGAAAGGAAAAAATAAAAAGACCGAAGAGGAAAAAGAAAATAAGGAATCCAAGGAGGAGACAGAGGAATTACTCTAGTTTATAAGGTAAAGCGAGTATTCCATTATAGACTAGCTCAACCGCACACCTGTGAAGATAATGCTGTTATCTCTAATAATGAGCTCGGAACCGCACAGAAATGCCCTGCTGAAGGTCTTGAGCGAGGCGCACGTACCTCACTCCATATCCCAAGAAAAAGTTGAGAGGATCGTCGGTCACATCACGGCAAGCGATCACCTCACCTTCATAGAGGAAGACCTCCCCCTTGAGGGATCAAACCACAACAAGCCCTTGCACATCTCGATTAAGTGCAAGGAATACCTCATCGCCAAGTTCTTGTGGATAACGGGTCATCCTTGAACGTGATGCCCAAGTGCACACTAGACAAGTTGACTATCCAAGGAACCCGTCTGCGCCCAAGCAGCACCATCATTCGAGCCTTCGACGGATCAAAACGAGAAGTAGTGGGAGAAATTAATTTGCCAATCCAAGTTGGACCCATTATCTTCAACGTCGATTTCCATATAATGGACATTACTCCAGCATACAGTTGTCTCCTCGGTAGGCCTTGGATTCATGACGCTAAGGCAGTGCCTTCGACGCTCCACCAGAAAGTCAAGTTCATAGTGGATGACAAATTGGTCACGGTCCAAGCAAAGGACGATATCCTGATCAGTGGACCGTCCACTCAACCTTATGTGGATGCGGCTGAAGAGACCCTTGAAACGTCTTTTCAAGCGCTAGAAATTGCCAGTATAGAAAGGCTTCCCAAAAACAAAAAAGTAGCCCGCATGATGATGAAGCATGGCTACCATCCTGGCCAAGGATTGGGGGCAGATTTCCAAGGCATGAGGGAACCCACGGAATTCCAAGATAATCCTTTCAAGCATGGCCTAGGATATGACCCTACTAAGGGCTGAGCAGAAAGAGGGAAAGGGAAGTCTCCCCTCCGCACACTCAAGCAAATTTTCCGAAGTGGAGGGGTGCAAGCGTCAAGAGCTACCCTAGTCATTAGGAAATCTTTTTCTTCATTTAAGGGATGTAAACCCCATGATTGTTAGAGATTAATCCCCCGGGGCTAGCCCGACCCCCAGGCATTTTAGGGCACATATTCCCTTATTAATTAATAAAGAATACTTCTTACAATCTGCTTCTTTTCTTGTTATTTCTTACTAGACCTAACAAATAACCCTGTCTAAGTAAATGAAAAAGAAAAAAAAAAGAATAAGAAGCGCAACCAAAAATTCACCATTGCCATTACGGTCAAACTAGTTGATTAGAAGCACCAAATAAGACTTCACCTCGCCATAAAGAAAGTCATGCTTCGCCAATATTGTGAACAAAAAATAGATACAAGAAAGAAAAAGCCCATAGAAGCCAAAGGCCAAAAAAGAAGGGCAAAATACCCGGTAGGAAACCCACCAAGGGGGCTACGCAAAAGATAGGGTCAACCCGGTAGGAAACCCGAACAACAATAAAGGGTAACCTAGGGAAAAGTTAGGGTTACAAAATAAGGTCAGCTAGGATTCCTCAAAAGTCCAAAAAGAGAGAACCTAGGCAAAAGATAGGGCCAAAGCACAATATCCTAGTTCGAAAACCCGAAGGGCGATCTAGGGAAATCAACTAGCCATAGAAAAGCAATAGAAATAAAGCTAAAGCGCAAGTACACAAAAAAAGAGGGAAAAACGGTTGCTTAGACAGAAAGCTTAAACACCCAAGCCTAACCCTAGCTAACCATTCTTACAAAAACTCTTTCAAAATAAAATCTACATTCTAAAACACAAGCCATTGAATTTATCTCTTTACTTCTCTTCTCTTGACCCTCTCAACATTATTCTAAAAATTAATTTGGGAATATGGAGGCGTATAGTCAACAAGAGGATTGAAATCCATAGAATGAAGAAAAAGGGACACTACATGGCAAAGAGTGCTCCACAAAAGAGGAAAAGGAAAAACAAGCTATCCTTCGGTCATAAGAAATCCGGCAAGGCACAACCAAACACAAGAGCACAGATCAGAGGGCATTCGACGCTACAAGACACGTCAGTAAAATCCTTCTGAAAAATTAACTAAAATAGGCATTATAGGGCATCAAACATGAAAACATTGCATGCATAAAAATGTTTTTGAACCAGGTCCTATTAGCTTTATACAAAAAAAAAAAAAAGAACCTGAAATTCGAGATGGTCGTCCGGAATTCCCAGACTGCCGTCTCGGTCTCCAGAAAATCGGGACCGCCGTCTCGGCCAACGAGACTGCCGTCTCAACTCGGCAGAAAACGAGACGGTCGTCCCGCTTGGTGAGACGACCGTCTCGTTTTAACCCAAAGTTGAGATCGCCGTCTCAAGAACCTAGACCGTCGTCTCGACCTGCGTAAATTCGAGACCACCGTCTCGACTTCCCAGACGGCGGTCCCGGATCCAGATTTTTCCCTATAAATAGGAGAGGCGTGTGGAGGGTTCCTCACAACTCTTCTGCAACCTAGAACCTCCAACTCTCAGATCTCTCACTTCAGAGCGCTTTCCGGCCAAAATGTTCGGTAGAAGTCAATCCAGGAAGAGAAGAAGCACATCCGGGGTTATACGTGGCACCCCATGCTCAGACTTGACTTCAGCATCCTCGCCGAGTTTGGATGGGAGGATGATGTCCAGGCCCACATAGACAGTATTGGGTGGGGCTTCCTGCTGCAACCTCCACCTACCCACGTGTACCCTCAAGCGGTACTGGAGTTCCTTGCCTCCATCTCTTACGCCGAGGCTCCCACCATGGTACCGGGCCTGCCACCAACTAAAATGGTGAACTACTTCATGGGTGGGACATACCGGACTACCACCCTCGACGAATTCAATGTGAGCATTGGGTTCGTCCGGCCCGAGGAGGTGCTAACTCGGGAATACCGGGAGGCCATCTACAGCTGCCCCACTGACCTCACCGCCACCAAAATGTGGGAAGAGCTCACCAGGTCGCCCATGCTGCCCACGCTGATGAAGGGGTCAGCACTCCCCCCAGCCCTTCGCATTTGCCACAAGCTGCTGGCTGGGATTGTCCACGGGAGAAAGGAGAGCCAGGGTAAGGTAACCCTCCCAGACCTCTTCGTGCTTTACTGCATGAGCCAGAGGCGACGCTGCAACCCTGACTACTTCTTCCTGAGAGCCCTCAAGGACTTCGGGAGCAGACCAGCGGGAGCCGTCCTCATGGCTCCTCTTATCACTCCCCTGGCAAAGAAATGGGGGTGCGCCGGCCGGGAAGAGTTGGCCCCCAGCCTTCGACCCGAAACCATCAGCAGGTCGATCCTGGTCAGCATGGGGATGCCGATACGCCACGGGACTCAGTTGGCCCTTCATCCCTCGTTGGATTTCGCGCTAGACCTCCAGGACATCGTGGCGATGCACGATCTCCCAACGCCTCCCGACTTCTAGCAGCCACATCAGCAGCAACAACCCCTCCAGTACACAGACGACTTTGCTGGCGTAAACTGCAATATCTACGATCTGTGCCAACAATTCGATCAAATGTCTGTGCGATAGGAGCAACTTTCCCAAAGGCAGAAGCAATTTTCCCAAAGGCAGGAAGCCTTTGACACCCGGCTGGAGACGATGTACCAGTATCAGCAGGGAATGCGGCAAGAATGGACAACATTCCAGCAAAGATACAACGACGAAGCCCGGGAGCAAGCAGAATTCCGAGAGCATATGTACCAGCAATTCCCCTATCATGGATCGTCTCCAGAAGATAGCCCTTAGGGATAGTACTCATAGAATAAGGCTGCTGTAATAAATTTTTATAAATAAAATCTTATTTCACGCATCTTTTTATTGTTAGAAAAGTAGTTTTAAATCAAGAGGGGGGGTGAATTGATTTTTGAAAGTTTTTCGCAATACACAGATTATCTAATTCGAAAATTAAGATTACTTATGAATTCACAAATTACAAAGCAATCAAACAGTTTAAGTGCAGCAGCAAAAATTAAAGAGAGAAAGGTTAGGAAAGATTTCACCGGTAATTTTATACTTGGTTCACCCAATACCAGGGCTACGTCCGGACTCCGACCAAATTCCAGCTGGGTTCCACTAGAATAGATGTTTTACGAGACTCACCCTCTTACACCTATTCTAACTCTCCACCAAGAACCAAATTCCAGCTCTTGGAAACCTCTCGCAACCAAATTCCAGCCACAGAGAACCCAAGTGCCCAAATTCCAGGCACCACACACAAGAACCAAATTCCAGCTCTTGCTTACAACCTTCCCACCAAGAACCAAATTCCAGTTCCTGGAAACTTCTACAACCTCTACACAACTGCAGAAAACTTGTACCCAAATTCCAGGTACAAAACAAGTACAAAAGAATGAATAGAAATTGAAAAGAAGAAACAAAGAAAGCTCAAACCGGATTACACCAATCCACAGTCAGTTTCTTCTTCAAAGAAATGCAAAGTGCCTCAAGAAAGATTTCAAAAGAAGTTCACAAAAACAAGTTGTGTATCTTTCTTGAAAAATGCTAATAGTTGCTTGTATTGATTGCTTGAATTGTGTCAAAACCGATATGTGATCTATATCTCAAAGTTTCAAGCAAATCTGTTTATAAAAGAGTATTTTCAAATCTGCTGCATTAATTAATCTGTTGAAAGTTTGTTTTAATCGTTGAAATAGCCGTTACAATCTGTTAAAAGTCCTTTCAACCCATTAATGCGTTCTTGATCTTTAACAGAAAATGTTTTAGTTGATACGACCACGTTTTTATCGGTTAAAACGTTTTACAAACATTTTCAAAATATAAAACAATCGATTGAATCGCGTATTAATCGATTGTTTTGTTTAAAAACCTTCTTATAAAACTTTCCAAGTTATTTTAGTCGATATAAAGTCGCTTCAATCGATTGAAAATCTGCACATATATTTTCAAGTCATTTTAATCGATTGAAAGTTCGCTTTAATCGAT
Organism: Sphenostylis stenocarpa; assembly: GCA_963425845.1. Taxonomy (NCBI): domain Eukaryota; kingdom Viridiplantae; phylum Streptophyta; class Magnoliopsida; order Fabales; family Fabaceae; genus Sphenostylis; species Sphenostylis stenocarpa. Next base: position 106,279,103 of record OY731403.1, read on the forward strand.
TGAAAAGATTTTCTAAGTTATTCTAATCGATTGAAATGCGTTTTAATCGATTGAAATAAGTCTGATCGGTCATAATTCAATTTGATCGATCATAACCAACTTCGATCGGTCATAATCTCATTCTGATCGATCATACTGACATCCAAAGTGATTTTAATCGATTGAAACGTGTTTTAATCGATTAAAATATTTCTGATCGCTCATATTTAAGATCTGATCGATTATATTGCATTCTGACCTATTATATTCGAATTCTAATCGGTCATAAAGAGTTTTAATCGATTAAAAGAAGTTTGTATCGATTAAAATATTGTAAAAACACTTTTTAAAACATTCTAAGTGTTTTAAATTGATTCTTTCAAACCTCAGTATCGCTTAATAACTTGTTTAAGAAAATTCTTTGCCAAAATGCTTTTGTTTTTGATTTGTTAAAAACTGTTTTTGAGGCATTTTGCAAAATGAATGAAGAAGCTTTGTGCAAGTGGAAAAGGTAAAGTGGTTTTACCTAAGCTTTCGTTAAGACACACTAAGTCTTCAACTCCTTTGTTCCGAGTGACTTGTTTGACTCGCTGCAGAGTTGACCCTTGACTTTATCTTTGACTTCATCAAATCAATGAGATCTTTGCTAGGATCACTTTCGACTCTCCCCTATTTGATGAAGACAAACACCATTTTGAAAAAACAATCTCTCGCAAAATAAGTCACTTGATAATGCAGTTAGGTGAGAAATATAAGAATGTAATAAAGTTTTGTTTCTCCCCTAAAACTTATTTCTCCCCCTAAAATGTTGCACTTAAATTTATCTTAAAGTGATGCAACTATTTCTCCCCCTTTTGACTTCATCAAAAATAGGGAATAGAAGAGAGAAGAATGAAATGTAAGGTTTCGAAAAAATATGCTCAAATTTTTGAAAATACAAAGTGAATCAATATTTCACTCATGAAAAGAATCAATTAAAGTTGATTCAAACTTATCTCCATTAACACGTTTGTAATGAATACAATTAACACGTGTAAAGATAAGGGAATCACGCTTTAGTAGCATGTTACATGAACGACCATTAACTAAAGCCTTTAATCTTTCTTCCCGTAATAAAAATCGATTAAAAACAGAGCATAATCGGTTAAAATGTTCTTGGTAAATGATTTTAATCGATTGAAAGAAAAGTTTAATCGATTAAAACATTTAAGATTTTGAAAACATGAAACTTTAGTAAAAATAATCGATTATTTCGATTTTGAATCGATTAAAACATGTTGTATAAGTTCATTTAATCGATTAACAAGATGTTGTATTGATTAAAACAATCAGCTTTGAAAATGAAGTAATGTTTAATGCATATTTTGTAAAACTGATCATTTAGAAGGATGTTTTAACAATACTAACAGCCTATCTTAGCTAATAGATCTATCGAATAAAGTCTTATTTAGCTAAAGCTCTCGGGGATCTATTTAAATTCTATTTACGCCAATCTGATCTAGATTAGATCCTAAACCATATTTAACCAAAGGTTAAGGCAAATGTTCCTGGTATAACACCAGTTAATATCACAATCCATGCAAACAATATAAAGATAGAAATAAGCGTAAGATAAAGATGATGAGGGGAACTAGTCATCCCAATTTCCCTGATTGAACCGCTTATCCACCAACTTGGTGATCATTCATTTGATTCCCACCAATATCAAAAGATAATAGGCTTTCCTTTTTGCTGGAACTAATTTTGCTCTATCAACTATTTGAGTCAACAACTGCCGTCACTCCTGTATCGACAATAGCATACGTAAACTTTTCCCGAAAAGAAATCTTTTAGCAGCTTATCGTTATTATTGATCGCATTACAGTCCATGGTTGACACCACACTCGGAATTTCTACTACACATCGGAGGCATAATCATGTACTCGACCAAATCCCACACAGAATGCATGATACCATAAATTGCATGAATCACAGTGTTAATGATGTACCGAGATAGGAATTTTCTTTCATAATAGGCAACCCATTTTGAACCCTGCAGTTGTCATTATCCAAGCAAATAACTCGCATTCTTATTAATGTAGTATGATGGGTGTTATTCTCACTTATAGTGAACCAGCCATCATTATCTTTTGAGGAATGTTATTCGGTAGAGTGGGCAATGATTAGTAATGAGGACAGTGATGACAATCAATCCGAATTCTAAAACAATATAAAATTTATCCCCGCATCGACCATAAAACATACATTCCCTGTACTCACGTTATTCAATTTTTGAATTGTTGTTCCAGATTGGTTCCCTTATAGTGTCACCTCGTGACATTGATGATTAAAGCAAATATTCAAAGTTGCACAGTTCCAATGAATTTCACCAAGAGTTTTGAACCAATGCATGCTCAAAATTATTTCAAATATATTGCAATGTAATATCAAGAAATTTAATGAAAACATGTATTTATTGGATTTCCTAGTAATGAATAACTTATTACCAGAAACAATTATCACTAAAAAAATTTTGATAAACTATGTTTTCAGATCCTAACAGCTTGACCTGTTTGTAACTAGTGTCTATAAGAAAAGTTACAGTCCATTCTTTGATAATTCCTTTGATTTTCAATGTATTACTACGCAAGCATTCCATGTAAAGTATTAAGAGAAATGTAAACATCTACGGAGAATTAATCGATTGTTAAAATAACATTTTCATCTATGGATAACTTTCCTACATGTAAAGTTTGCAGTATTTCAATCGGCAATAACTTTCCCACATTTATTCCACTAGTCTTAGTTTCTAATTAAAGATCTGTTCAAGCATGTGCGACACAATTTACAGTGACGATGGGTGAATCAGCTTAATTTGTTCTTGGGAATAATGTTGATTTGGTCAAAGAAATCTTTAAAGATTTATTGCAGATAATAGACACTCGAGTTTTTGTTTTGAATTTCCCGTCAAACTTCAATTAGATGTTATAAGTCTTGTTTACAGATCCTAATCAATTGATTAATCAACTCATTATCTATTAATTTGATTCTTGTCATTAGAGTTGAAAACATCTACAGTGAATTAATCGATTTGTTTTATAAAAGGATCGATTAGTTTAATACAGTAATGAAATCAATAACATGACACCGTAATTTAAATCGATTAAAAACGTAAATGAATCGATTAATTTTGATCCTAAGTGCTTTTAGTTGATATACAGATATTACAATCGATTAAAACAATTAAACCAAAATCCTCGAGATCAGTTCAATCGATTATTTCGATATTTCAATCGATTAAAATGGTACTGACAGATATCAGTAAGTTATTTTAATCGATTAATATTGATTTATATCAATTAAAACAATTAATTTAAATACACGTAACCTGGTTTCGCAGCTCTGATCTTCAAGGGATTCCCGAACTTGTTCCCGCAAAACAATTAAGTATTTTTCTCGGTACCCTTTATAATTATTGGGTCCTGATCATGTTATTTGGAAAGAATTAATCTTTGGAACCCATTTCATTCTCCCTTTAGGAATAGCATACTTTTTAATTCTGCAGTATTTTATCGAATGCCCTTTCTTCATGCAAGTAAAAACATTTGATAAATGGAGATGAAACTGTTTTACTATATGCAAAATAATTTTTGAATGCTCGGTTTTCTTTCCAATGGTCGGTGTATAACCTATACCACCACGTTCAATAACTAACTTTTGGGAATCAAGTATCTTATCAAGATTATTCTTTCCTTGTGCTAATTTAGATGAAGTTTTTACTAGGTATGATACTTGTTTCGTAACTCGTGACAGCTTTTGCAATCTTCAACATTACACATGCAATCAGTATTATTTTCTAATTCTAACTTTTCTTCATCAATTATTTTCTTTTCAAGAATAATGATCTTGTTTTCTAGTAACCTATTCATGCTTTTCAATTTTCTCGTTTTCAATTTCTAATTTCTTTGCTGCTTCATGTATTTCAAAGAAAGCATCTTGTAATGAGCTATAGTTTATAGATTCAGAACTTACATCGGTATTTGATGATTCCGAGTTGACCATCAAGCATATTTCTGGTGCTTCTTCATAGGTCTTTTCAAGGATCTTCCACATTTGTGCAGCAGTTTGGCAGTGTGCAATCTCGAAAAGATCATCTCTCGTTAAGGGCGGATAAGATGATATTCTTGGCAATACAATCATCTTGGATTCCGTTAGCAATATCAGTTTCCTGTTCAATAACATTCCAAGCATTTATACTAACAGATTCAATGAAGATTTTCATCCTTATTTTCCAATATAGGTAATCTGTTCCACTTAACGATGGAGGTCTATCAATGCACGCTCCTCGTAAAATGCCATGGATCGAAGTAACTTGATTATCTTTCAAGCACCTCGCTCGATGCCAATTGTTAGAAAAGTAGTTTTAAATCAAGAGGGGGTGAATTGATTTTTGAAAGTTTTTCGCAATACACAGATTATCTAATTCGAAAATTAAGATTACTTATGAATTCACAAATTACAAAGCAATCAAACAGTTTAAGTGCAGCAGCAGAAATTAAAGAGAGAAAGGTTAGGAAAGATTTCACCGGTAATTTTATACTCGGTTCACCCAATACCAGGGCTACGTCCGGACTCCGACCAAATTCCAGCTTGGGTTCCACTAGAATAGATGTTTTACAGACTCACCCTCTTACACCTATTCTAACTCTCCACCAAGAACCAAATTCCAGCTCTTGGAAACCTCTCGCAACCAAATTCCAGCCACGAGAGAACCCAAGTGCCCAAATTCCAGGCACCACACACAAGAACCAAATTCCAGCTCTTGCTTACAACCTTCCCACCAAGAACCAAATTCCAGCTTCCGGAAACTTCTACAACCTCTACACAATGCGTAGAAAACTTGTACCCAAATTCCAGGTACAAAACAAGTACAAAAGAATGAATAGAAATTGAAAAGAAGAAACAAAGAAAGCTCAAACCGGATTACACCAATCCACAGTCAGTTTCTTCTTCAAAGAAATGCAAAGTGCCTCAAGAAAGATTTCAAAAGAAGTTCACAAAAACAGTTGTGTATCTTTCTTGAAAAATGCTAATAGTTGCTTGTATTGATTGCTTGAATTGTGTCAAAACTGATATGTGATCTATATCTCAAAGTTTCAAGCAAATCTGTTTATAAAAGAGTATTTTCAAATCTGCTGCATTAATTAATCTGTTGAAAGTTTGTTTTAATCTGTTGAAATAGCCGTTACAATCTGTTAAAAGTCCTTTCAACCCATTAATGCGTTCTTGATCTTTAACGAGAAAATGTTTTAGTTGATACGACCACGTTTTTATCGGTTAAAACGTTTTACAAACATTTTCAAAATATAAAACAATCGATTGAATCGCGTATTAATCGATTGTTTTGTTTAAAAACCTTCTTATAAAACTTTCCAAGTTATTTTAGCTGATATAAAGTCGTTTCAATCGATTGAAAATCTGCACATATATTTTCAAGTCATTTTAATCGATTGAAAGTTCGTTTTAATCGATTGAAAAGATTTTCTAAGTTATTCTAATCGATTGAAATGCGTTTTAATCGATTGAAATAAGTCTGATCGGTCATAATTCAATTCTGATCGATCATAACCAACTCTGATCGGTCATAATCTCATTCTGATCGATCATACTGACATCCAAAGTGATTTTAATCGATTGAAACGTGTTTTAATCGATTAAAATATTTCTGATCGCTCATATTTAAGATCTGATCGATTATATTGCATTCTGACCTATTATATTCGAATTCTAATCGGTCATAAAGAGTTTTAATCGATTAAAAGAAGTTTGTATCGATTAAAATATTGTAAAAACACTTTTTAAAACATTCTAAGTGTTTTAAATTGATTCTTTCAAACCTGTATCAGTTAATAACTTGTTTAAGAAAATTCTTTGCCAAAATGCTTTTGTTTTTGATTTGTTAAAAACTGTTTTTGAGGCATTTTGCAAAATGAATGAAGAAGTTTTGTGCAGTGGAAAAGGTAAAGTGGTTTTACCTAAGCTTTCTGTTAAGACACACTAAGTCTTCAGCTCCTTTGTTCTGAGTGACTTGTTTGACTGCTGCAGAGTTGACCCTTGACTTTATCTTTGACTTCATCAAATCAATGAGATCTTTGCTAGGATCACTTTCATTTATCCCTTTCAAAGAGTCAGCGTAACCAAAAGAGTCTAAAAAATAAAAAGATTTACGCTAAAAGAAAAAAAGCCAAAATCCAAAATCGCGAGAAAAAAGAGATAAAACCGCGAGAAAAAGGCAGGATTGAAAACAAAGTCAACCACCTTAAACCGAGCTTCGACAGCCAACCAAGAGTCGAACATAAACAAAAACTGCTCGGTCGGTCAGCAAGAGTCGGGTGATCACCACCAAAAACGCAACAAACAAAGAATCCCCGACGATCAACAAGCCGGATGAACACCAATAGAATCTCCGGCATAAACCGGATGACTAAGTACAAACAAAGACAAAGAGAAGACATCTCAACAACCGACGCATGAGCGATTGAGCAGTAAGTCGCCACCACCACCAGTGCTATGCAGTGGACTGTACCAGCCTGATAGGGGGTTCATACCTATCAACCAGCACACAAGGAGTGCCTAACCGGCGCATGAGCCACCTGAACAGTAAGACGCCACTACCACCAGTCCAATACACAACGGACTGTACCAGCCTGATGGGGGGTTCATACCCATCCAGTCCAACACACAGCAGACTGCAACTTCCAGCCTGATGGGGGGTTCATACCCATCAACCGAAGGATCAGCTACCGTTAGAAGGAGTATCTTGGAGGTGCACGACACAAACTTTCCCTAGAAGATCAACCGCCACAAGACGGAACATCTGAAGGGTAACCGGGCAAGAGGGTCAACTCCTTTACCTTCCAGTCATTATTCTTGGCAGAACAGGCCAACAGCCGACTGGTCAGTAAAGGGGGGGAGAGTTGTAGACCCCTAATCTTGCCCGGCCTCATAATAAAGATCAGAAGACCTTCTATTCAGAGATGGACGAAGCCTAAGAAGCCACTAGGAGAGACTATTAGGCCCCATACTAGGATAGGAGGGATTTTTGGTCCAAAAATAAGGATTTTTGCCTTTTAAGGTCGAGACCGCCGTCTCGCCTTGGTCGGATGGCGAGACCGCCGTCTCGTTTGATGAGACGGCTGTCTCGCCACTCGCGAACGGCGAGACCACCGTCTCATTTGTCGAGACCGCCGTCTCGACGTTCTTGCAAGGCGAGACCACCGTCTCGACCGGCGAGACCGCCGTCTCGACCTTGTCAGATAAGACGGCCCGTCTCGACCTGACAAGCGCGAATCCCTATAAATAGGGCCTCCATTCCCCTCATTTCAGACACCTCTCTCATTCTCTCTCTAGTCACATCACTAGTTTCTCTCTCTAGAATCCCTCCGACACATTTCCCGAGCTTCTGAGTGTCTTTAGAGTGTTTTTGAGCATTTCGAGAGGTTTCCGGCGTTGTGTAGAGTGAAGGGCTACCACAAAGCACCCTATTTTTTGCAAAGATTAATATAAAAGCTTGCTTCGGAGGTTTACTCTCTCTCTTTCTCTCTACTTTTACCGCTTTAATTCTAAATTGTGCAATAGAGATTAGGGCCATGTAGTCATAACTTTAAATTCCGCAAAATAAAGGGTAAAAGCGTATTTTCCGATTTATTTATTCATCCAAAGTAGCTAGCCTATCATAGGGAACCCGAAAGGGGCGTCATAAAGGAACTAACACTTCCTTTACGCGTAACTAACTCCCTTACCCAACTCTGGTTCTAATGACCAAAGTTGGTTTTTTGAAAACCAACGCCTTTTAAATCCTTTTCCGATGTTTCTGGTAAAAACGTTGGTGGCGACTCCAAAGAACCCTCCAAAACTAGCTCTTGGATTAGCCCGGTTATCGGACAATCCAAGAGCGCCCTTTCGAAAACCTTGCCCCTAGGTTCAGCCCGGTTATCGGACAACCTAAAGGCGTTGTAACCACCAATAAAAACGCAAAAAACGGAAAGTCGAAAACCATCGCGTCGCTCCGACCGCCCTTCATTTTTTTACGGCGGCGACAAACTGCAAAATGAATATAATGAATTGTTTAGTGCCTTTAAGGACTTGAAAAATGAATATAAAGTTGTGAAGAAGAGTTTAAGTAGATCCGAAAAGGAAGTTGTCTCATTAAAAATGAAAATCACATGTTTAGAGGAAAAGGAATCCTTAGAAACGAAAATTGTATGTTTAGATGAGAATGATGATAAGAACTTAGCATGTGCAACTTGTAAAGAGTATGAATATGACATAGATATACTTAACCATTTGCTAGATAAAGCCGAAAAGGAGATAAGTGATTTTAAGAAGGATAAAATTGTTTTAGCTCAAAATAGTGTAAATCATCATGCTCCTTTTAAAAAGCCTAAAAAGAAAAACAAAAGAGTATAGGTAGAAAAAGGAACTAGGGCATCTATTGTTAGAAATGCATCTTATTCTAAAGCTACATCTAAAGCATGTTTTTACTGTATGAAACAAGGTCACACTTCAAATAAATGTAAAATAAAACATTTTTGTGTTTCTAAAGGTAAATACATTTGGGTTCCTATTGTTAAATAATTTGTTTGTCTCTAACCCCAAGGACCCAAAAGTTATGGGGACCTAAGTTTACTATGTTCTTGTTTTGTAGGAAACTTCCAAATCAAAGAAGTCTATGTGGTATCTTGATAGTGGATGCTCAAAGAATATGATCGGTGATAAAACTAAATATGTGAGTTTCAAAGCTAAAGAACAAGGATATGTAACTTATGGGGACAACAACAAAGGGAAAATTCTTGGAATTGGAAATATAGGTGGTGCAAACACTTTGGAGATTAAGGATGTGCTTCTTGTTGATGGACTAAAGCATAATCTCCTTAGCATAAGTCAACTATGTGACAAAGGATTTACGGTAATTTTTGAAAGTAAATTTTGCACTATACATTTGATAGATTCCGAAAATGTAGAATTAAAAGGCATTAGGCATAACAACTTATACTTGATTGATTTGGATTGTATACATGATTCTAGTATAACATGTTTAGTTGCTAAGGAAGAGAACCCTTGGTTATGGCATAAGAGAGCGGCTCATATAAATATGCATCATTTGAACAAATTGATTTCAAAAGACTTAGTTATTGGTTTGCCTAAGTTAAAATTTGAAAAAGATATTGTGTGATGCATGTCAAAAAGGTAAACAAGTAAAATCATCATTTAAATCAAAGAATGTTATTTCCATTTCAAAACCCCTAGAATTATTACATTTAGATTTATTTGGACCTTCTAGGATAAAAAGCTTTGGTGGAAATTATTATGGTTTTGTGATTGTTGATGATTTTTCTAGATATACTTGGACATTTTTCCTAACAATGAAAAGTGAAGCTTTTAAGGTATTTAGAAAGTTTGCAAAGCAAATTCAAAATGAGAAAGACTTAAGAATTAAATTTTTAAGAAGTGACCATGGTGGTGAGTTTCAAAATGAAAAGTTTGAAAATTATTGTGAAGAAAATGGAATATTACATAACTTTTCTGCTCCTAGGACTCCCCAACAAAATGGTGTAGTTGAAAGGAAAAATAGGTCACTAGAGGAACTTGCTAGAACAATCTTAAATGAATCAAATGTTCCTAAATATTTTTGGGCTGATGCGGTTAGTACTGCTTGTTATATTTTAAATAGAATGCTCATTAGGTCAATTATAAAATCAACTCCCTATGAATTGTTAAATGGTAGAAAGCCTAATGTTTCTCATTTAAAAATATTTGGATGTAAGTGCTTTGTGTTAAATAATTGAAAGGACAACTTAGGAAAATTTGACTCAAAAACCGATGAGGGCATTTTCTTAGGTTATTCATTAACTAGCAAGGCTTACAGGGTGTTTAATAGAAGAACCTTAAATATTGAAGAATCTATTCATGTTACCTTTGATGAAATTGTAGACCTTGGGGGAAATCCTCTTGAGTCAAATAAAGAACTTGCAGGTGATGATGAGTATATAAGAGAGGCTCTTGATGAATTGTATTTGGAAGAAAATGAGCCTTCTCAAACGCCTAAATTTCCAGAAGAATATGCTAAGGGTTTAGAACAATCTCAAACGCCTAAATTGTATAGAAATAATCGATTAAAACAACTAAGAGGTTTTTCCAGATTGTTTTAATCGATTAAAACAAGCTTGCTATCAGTTAAAATAACTTAGATAGTTTTATGAAATCTTTTGGCTGATTTATAATCGATTAAAATGCGTTTCAATCGATTAAAATAACTAAGTGAACTTTTTTCAAAGTGTTTTAATCGATTAAAACAGATTGTTATCAGTTAAAATCACTTAGAAAAGTTTATAAGAATGTTTTGCAATATTTTAATCGGTTGAAAGACGTAACAATCGATTAAAACAATTTAGAAGATTTTTTACAAAGAGTTTTAATTGATATAGACGTTGTCGTATCAGTTAAAACACATCTGGAAAATAATCAAGAACATTTTAACAGATTAAAAGAAGTTTTAACAGATTAAAACAAGACTTTTAACAGATTAAAAGATTATTTTAACAGATTAAATAAACCAGCAATTTTGAAAATGTTCTATATAAACAGAGTTGCTTGATCTTTTTAAAATACATCTTTTAGCAATCAATCAAGCAATCATAAGTGCTACTTTCAAGAAAGAATCGCGCTAGTTTTGTGAAGTTCATAGAAGTTCTTTCTTGAGGCAGTAATTGCATTCTTTTGGAGAAGAAACACATACTGCAGAGCTGCATAAATCTGGTTTGAGCATTCTAGTTTCTGCTATTTGTTTCTTTACTTTCTTTACTGTATTGTGGGTGCCTGGAATTGTGGGCACTGGTTTCTGTAGCTGGAATTTGGCTGCAGGGTTGGTCAAGAACTAGAATTTGGTTCTTGGTGAAGGTTTAGGTGCAGCAACTGGAATTTTGGTTCTTGTGGTAGATTGAGTGTGAGATTAAAGTTGTAAAACGTTCAATCTAGTGGAACCCAACTGGAATTTGGCTGGAAACTGGACGTAGCCCTAGGATTGGGTGAACCAGTATAAATCTTGGTTGTATCTTTCTAAACCTTTCTCTTTTAATTCTGTCACTGCTTTTATTTTGATTGCTTGCTGTGTGTGATTCAAGAACTGGTTAGAAATCTTAATCTTTGAAATAGATAATCTATAAATTGGGAAATCTTTCAAAGATCAATTCACCCCCCCTCTTGATCTCAGCCTACATTTCTAACAATTGGTATCAAGAGCAAGGTTCTTGAGAATTATTCAAGTCTTTCGATCCAAATGGCTGGAAATAAATTTTCTGAGGTTGCTTGTATTGATAGACCTCCACTGTTTTGTGGTATGGATGACTCTTTTTGGAAGATTAGGATGAAGATCTTTATTGAATCTGTTGGTATAAATGTTTGGAATATAATTGAATAAGGAACTTATGTTTTTAACAAAGATTGGTCTAGCGTAAATGATTGTGAAAAGAAACTAATCCAAGATGATTGTATTGCTAAGAATATCATCATATCTGCACTTAACAGAAATGATTTTTTCAGGATAGCACATTGTCAAACTGCTGCACAAATGTGGAAAACCCTTGAAATGACCTATGAAGAAACAACAGAGATATGCTTGATGGTCAATTCGGATTCCCCAATGACCAGTGTAAGTTTTGATTCAACAACTACTATGAATTATAGTTCATTACAAGATGCTTTTTATGAAATGCATGCAGTAGCTAAGAAATTAGAAATTGAAAACAAAAGATTAAAAAGCATGAATAGTTTATTAGAAAACAAGATCACTCTTCTTGAAAAGAAAATAGTGTTAGAATCGCGCAGCGGAATGATCGCGTGATCGAACAAAAACCAAGAGGGGGGGTGAATTGGTTTCTTAATAAAAATTAGGTTTTCAAAATTTTCCCCAAATTTTACCGATTAAAAACTATGTAAATGTAAATAGAGTAGAGAAGAGAATCTTACACAGGAGATTTATACTGGTTCGGATCAAAAGACCCTACGTCCAGTTGCTAATCACTCAAACAGAGGATTAACGCTGTCACTATAATCAAATTGTTACAATACAAATTACAATGGAAAAGATAAAGTTAAAGATAACACCTCTCTTGAAACCCACAAGAGATGAAGAACATCTTTCCCTAGAGACGGCACAACACACAATCCACTAAGAACTCCACTTAGTGATTCTTATCGCTTCTAGCCCACACCAGGTTCCAAAAGCCCCCTTTCCTTGCAACAAACAGTTCTCTGGCACTCACAACACTTAACTTTTGTATGGAAAAGGTTGTTCTTCTCTTTTGAGTGCCAAAGGAGAGTTTAAGTAGGGAAATTAGGGTTTAGAAATTGGGGATTTCGAAATTAGGGTTCTTGGTAATTGGATTTTCGAAAATAGGGTTGATTTGAAATTTAAAAACAAAAACAGACTGAAATAATCGATTAAATGGAGTTATAATCGATTAAAAGAGAGCCAAAAACAACAGAACCCAAAACCTCTCTGTTTTAATCGATTATTAGACGTTTTAATCGATTATCAGATGTAATAATCGATTATTTTGAATTTTAATCGATTAAAGCAGTGAGTTTATACAGAAAATGGTTTTCTCACTATTTTAATCGATTATTTCCTATATAATCGATTAAAGCCGAGCCTGGATGATATATTTGGGCTTTTTGAAGCTTCTAAGTTGCAGACTATGTACCGGCTATCTCAAACTCTAAAATTACAGACTCAATCTAATTAAAACAGAGTTATTACACTACAAAACAAGTCTTCAATACTCTAAGTCTTTGAGTTCTTGAATCATCATCAAAATCATCAATCTTCATGTTCATCAAGTGCAACATCAAGTCCTTGAATGTACAACAATCTCCCCCTTTTTGATGATGATCAAAATTATCTTTTAAAGCCCTTGTAATAACCTGTTTTATCTGTCATACTAACAAACACATCAAACATACCAGATAATATTTAAATGCAATTCATAAGAGGCTTTAAATTTTTCTCCCCCTATTTTGATTATAATCAAAAAGAACTTTGCAATAACAATCATAAGAGCTCCCCCTCAAAATATGCATAAGTTGGAGAAGACTCCCCCTCAATCAAAGCATTAAAGAAACATCATATTTTATTTCAAAAAGTGTCAATACAATACATCATAAAAGAAGACAATCAACAAATTTAAAATTCTTCACTATCATCATCATTAAAGTGTGCATTAAATCTATTTTCTAAACGGCACACTTTTTCATCTACATCAGATATACGGCGAATTAATTCCTCATGCCGTACACCAGAAAGATTGAAGAATGATTGCATCCTCTGATTCATGTCAGATAACATATCTTCCATGGATTGTCTTGGTTCATGATGAGTAGAGGAAGTTCTAGCATCTTGGATTTGGTCGAGGGAAACTCAGCAACTGGAGGCATATCTTCATCGAATCGTCATTAGCATCCCCTTGATTAGGAACGTCATCTTTGTGAACATAAATATCATTGACTCGCACCATTTGGAGTTGAATCAATGTGATGTCCAAGCATGCGGTTTAAGTTGTTTGTTCTAATCGCTTGTTCACCTTCAACATTCACTCCTTTATATTCAAGAATACGGGAGACAAGGAGGGCATATGGAATTTTGAAGGTGGGATGACGTTTTGCTTTAAGCATGGTCATTGTGACAAGAACACCCCAATCTAAAGGTTCATTATTCATTATGGCATGAATAATTCGAAGATCAATGGAAGAGCATTGGGCATGATTCGTAGCCCCGGGACATAAGATCCATACAAGTAAATGTAGAAGCATGCGTTCTTCCTTCTTTAAAGGTCCAAGCATGAAGGATACGTCCAATTTCCATTGAGGGATTCCGCAGAAAAGAGCGATAAGCTAGGAACCCGTCAAAGTCATCTAGCTCACCATATACGTTAATAGCATCTTCTCTAATTGGCAAGTGAGCAACATTCTCCCAAATATCATCATCAAGAATTATTATAACCCCTTTTACACGGGATGTAGCAATTTGATCTCTAAATTTGAATCTAGAGTAGAATACCCTAACTAAGTCGGGATAGTACGTACCTTGCATTTGGATAAACGGGAGAACTCCTTGAATTTCAAGAAGATTAGGAAAATTGAATCCCCTATGAATGAATTGCTCCCCTATAAGAAATTTGGGAGAAATAATAGCCTTTTCCTTTAAGTAGGTTAGAAATTCTTGTTGGCCATCTGCATCAGAGATCCATCCTTCTACAGAATTAGGACGGGGATGAGAGGAGGGTGCAGATCTTCTTCTAGTTGGGATCTTAGGGCGAGAAGATGAGGCCATTTGAAATAGTAGATGAATATCAAGAAAATCTAGAAGGACAAGTGATGGAATAAGGTGAAAGAGAGGATAATAAGGCAAGAAAGCTTGATTTCAAGAGTTAGTAGTGAGTAGAAGTGAACTAGAGGTCTCTATATATAGCAAAATCATGTCCAACGTTCATATAGAAGAGAATGGAGGCCAAAGAGCCGTTGGCAACGGCTAGAAGGCAAAACTGGTCGGGTTTAATCGATTAAAATTCAGAATAATCGATTAAACCAGTATCAGGTACATTTAATCGATTATTTTCAGCTGATAATCGATTATCAACTGCTTTTAATTGATTATTTTGCAAAATAATCGATTATTCCAGAGACAAATACTCTGTTTCGGATGTTTTGAGGGCAAATAATCGATTATAATTCCAAGTAATCGATTATTCCAGAGAGGAATGTCCTGTTTTGAGTGTTTTAACACATGATAACCTATGAACATCCTATATCACGAATTATAACATTACAATCATCCAAAAACAGTCAAATTAAGCAGAATTTAAGCTATTTCTAATATCCCTAAGTCTCTTCTAAGATCATAGAAGCTATCCTTGGGTAGAGGCTTAGTAAATATATCTGCTAATTGACGTTTGGTATCTACATACTCTATTTTACAGTTTCCTTTGCTGATATGATCTCTTAAAAAGTGATGTCTTATTTCTATATGTTTAGTCCTAGAGTGAATTACTGGATTCTTAGTAAGATTTATTGCACTCGTATTATCACACATCAACGGAATGTCATTTAAAAAGATACTATAATCTTCTAACTGTTGTTTCATCCACAAAATTTGAGCACAACAACTACCAGCTACAATATATTCAGCTTCAGTGGTAGATAAAGCAACACATGCCTGTTTCTTAGAATGCCAAGATATTAAGGATGAACCTAACAAATGACATGTCCCACTAGTACTTTTCCTATCAATTTTACATCCACCATAATCAGCATCAGAATATCCTATTAAACTCATACAAACATCAGACGGATACCACAAACCAAAACCAGTAGTTCCTTTTAAGTATTTTAAAATATGTTTCACTGCAATTAGATGAGATTCTTTAGGACAAGCCTGAAATCTAGCACACACACAGACATAATGCATAATATCAGGTCTACTTGCAGTTAAGTATAACAGTGATCCTATCATACCTCTATACATAGTTTGATTAACTTCCAAACCTGATTCATCCTTGTCTAGATAGCATGAAGTTCCCATGGGTGTGTTAGCTTCCTTTGAGGTGTCCATACCAAACTTTTTAAGGATCTCTTTGCAGTATTTGGTTTGAGAGATGAAAATGCCATCTTTAAGTTGCTTGATTTGTAGTCCAAGGAAGAATGTCAATTCTCCCATCATAGACATTTCAAACTCTCCCTGCATTATCTTAGAAAATTCTACACATAACGAATTATCAGTTGATCCAAAAATAATATCATCAACATACACCTGGACCAGTAAGATATGTTCTTTAACTTTCTTTATGAACAGTGTAGAATCAATTTTTCCTCTAGAAAAATCATTTGATGTTAGGAAACTACTTAATCTTTCATACCAAGATCTAGGAGCTTTTTCAACCCATATAATGCTTTCTTTAATTTAAAAACATGATTAGGAAAACTAAAATCCTCAAAACCAGGGGGTTGCACCACATAAAATTCTTCTTTAATAAAACCATTTAAAAATGCACTTTTAACATCCATTTGATATAGTTTAAATTTCATTAAAGATGCATAGGCAAGAAGTAGGCGTATAGCCTCTAACCTGGCAACAGGAGCATAAGTTTCATCATAATCTATACCTTCCTCCTGACAATAGCCTTTTGCAACAAGTTTGGCTTTATTCTTTGTTATGTTCCCATCTTCATAAAGTTTATTTCTAAACACCCATTTGGTTCCAATAACTTGATATGATTCTTCCCTTGGGATTAATTCCCAGACTTGATTTCTTTCAAATTGGTTAAGTTCTTCTTGCATGGCTATGCACCACTGTTCATCTTTAAGTGATTCCTCAACATTCTTGGGTTCAATCTGTGACACAAAAGCTACAGACATACAAAAATTAGTCATATTTCTTGTTCTTACCCCTTTTGAGATGTCACCAATGATATTGTCCATTGAGAGTCCTCTAGGTGATTTCCATTCTTTTGCTAATTCAGGCGTTTGAGAAGGCTCATTTTCTTCCAAATATAATTCATCAAGAGCTTCTCTTATATACTCATCATCACCTGCAAGTTCTTTATTTGACTTAAGAGGATTTCCCCCAAGGTCTACAATCTCATCAAAGGTAACATGTATAGATTCTTCTATATTCAAAGTTCTCCTATTAAACACCCTATAAGCCTTGCTAGTTAATGAATAACCTAAGAAAATGCCCTCATCAGCTTTAGAGTCAAATTTTCCTAAGTTATCCTTTCCATTATTCAATACAAAACACTTACATCCAAAGATTTTCAAATGGGCAACATTAGGCTTTCTACCATTAAACAATTCATAGGGAGTTGATTTTATACTTGGCCTAATGAGCATCCTATTCAAAACATACTAAATGATCAATTTTCTTTCAATAAATACAAGAGACAAACAATTCATTTAACTATAGGAACCCAAATATATTTTCCTTTAGGAACACCAAAATGTTTGATTTTACATCTATTTGAAGTATGACCATGTTTCATACAATAAAAGCATGCATTAGATGTAATTTTAGAATATGATACATTTCTAACTATTGAAGTTTTGGTTCCTTTTTCAACCCATACTCTTCTATTTTTACTTTTAGGCTTTTTCAAAGGAACATGACAATTTTCTTTAATTTGAACACTATCCTTATTCTTATAACTATCACTTAATTCCTTTTTAGCTTTATCAAGCAAATGTCTAAGTAAATCAATATCATGTTCATACTCTTTACATGATGCACATGCTATATTTTTATCATCATTCTCATCTATGCATACAATTTTTGTTTCTAAGGTTTCCTTTTCCTCTAAACATGAAATTTTCGTTTTTAAGGACTCTTTTTCCTCTAAACATACAATTTTCGTATTTAAGGACTCCACCTCCTTTTCGGATCTATTCAAACTCTTTTTCACAGATTTATATTCATTTTTCAAGTCCATAAAGGCACTAAACAATTCATTATATGAATTTTGCAGTTCATCATAATTATTTTCATCATCACTTGAAGATGAGTCGGAATCACTTACCTCAAAGTCGGAAGAAATGATGTCATTTGCCAATAAGCAAATATTTGCTTCAACTTCCACATTGCTTGACCCCAAACTTGAGTCACTATCATCGGTTCCTTCATAGGTTACTCTTAGTTTTTCCCACATCTCTTGAGCACTCTTACAAGTGGATATTCTGTAAAACTCATCAAGGGTTAAAGCAGATGAAATTATATTTCTAGCCCTAACATCATATTGGGCTTTCCTATTTTCTCCATCCGACCATCTAGAAAATTGTTTTGGTACTTCTACTCCATTTTCAAAAACTTTAGGAATAAAAGGACTGTTTAAAATAGCGTCCCAAACACCTCTATCACACAGACTCTAAAAAGATTTGCATTTGTACCTTTCAAAAAGGATAATTTTGACCCGCAAAAAGTGGGGGTCTGTTGATAGACGCACCTTCGGCAAAAGTTTGATTTTGTCCGGCCATTTTCGAAAATTTGAATGACTATCAAAGCAAGCTCTGATACCACTTGTTAGAATCACGCAGCGAAATGATCGCGTGATCGGACAAAAACCAAGAGGGGGGGGGTGAATTGGTTTCTTAATAAAAATTAGGTTTTCAAAATTTTCCCCAAATTTTACCGATTAAAAACTGTGTAAATGTAAATAGAGTAGAGAAGAGAATCTTACACAGGAGATTTATACTGGTTCGGATCAAAAGACCCTACGTCCAGTTGCTAATCACTCAAATAGAGGATTAACGCTGTCACTATAATCAAATTGTTACAATACAAATTACAATGGAAAAGATAAAGTTAAAGATAACACCTCTCTTGAAACCCACAAGAGATGAAGAACAACTTTCCCTAGAGACGGCACAACACACAATCCACTAAGAACTACACTTACTAATTCTTATCGCTTCTAGCCCACACCAGGTTCCAAAAGCCCCCTTTCCTTGCAACAAACAGTTCTCTGGCACTCACAACACTTAACTTTTGTATGGAAAAGGTTGTTCTTCTTTTCTGAGTGACAAAGGAGAGTTTAAGTAGGGAAATTAGGATTTAGAAATTGGGGATTTCGAAATTAGGGTTCTTGGTAATTGGATTTTTGAAAATAGGGTTGATTTGAAATTTAAAAACAAAAACAGATTGAAATAATCGATTAAATGGAGTTATAATCGATTAAAACAGAGCCAAAAACAGCAGAACCCAAAACCTCTCTGTTTTAATCGATTATTAGACGTTTTAATCGATTATCAGACGTAATAATCGATTATTTTGAATTTTAATCGATTAAAGCAGTGATTTTATACAGAAAATGGTTTTCTCACTGTTTTAATCAATTATTTCCTATATAATCGATTAAAGCCGAGCCTGGATGATATATTTGGGCTTTTTGAAGCTTCTAAGTTGCAGACTATGTATCGGCTATCTCAAACTCTAAAATTACAGACTCAATCTAATTAAAACAGAGTTATTACACTACAAAACAAGTCTTCAATACTCTAAGTCTTTGATTTCTTGAATCATCATCAAAATCATCAATCTTCATGTTCATCAAGTGCAACATCAAGTCCTTGAATGTTCAACAAATAGTTGATGAAGAAACCAAGAATGAAAATCTTGAAATAGGTAATAACTCTGATTGCATGTGTAATGATAAAGATTGTAAAAATTGTCCTGAGTTACAAGAGAAATTAACATATTTAATAAAAACTGCATCTAAACGGGCACAAGGAAAAACTAATCTTGATATGATACTTGATTCTCAAAAATTGGTTATTGATCGTGGTGGTATAGGCTTTACACCTCTTGTTGGAAAGAAAACTAGAGCATTTAAAAACTATTTTGCATATAGTAAATCTGTTTCATCTCCATTTATTAAATGTTTTTACTGCATGAAAAAGCTCATTTTGTGAAATATTGTAGAATTAAGAAGTATGCTATTCCTAGAGGTAGAATGAAGTGGATTCCCAAAAATTCATTTCAAATAACCTGATTGGACCCAGTGATTATAAAAAGGGTACCAGAAATATGCTAAATCTGTTTTGCAGGAACAAAATCTGGAAGTCCCTTGGTGTTCAAAACAGCAAATTCGGTTCTGGTTTCCTAAACTGAATGTTTTAATTGATATAAAACAGTTTTAATCGGTTAAAATAGCTTACAGAGAATACCAGAAAAGCAATCCGTACAATTTTAATCGATTGAAATACGAATCAATCGATTAAAATGTTCTCAGGAATTTAGTTTAGTTGTTTTAATCGATTAAAAAGGATTATATCAGTTAAAATCATTAAAAGGATAAATTTAACCGATTATCTCTCGATTAAATCGATTATTATTCTGAGATATTTTCTCCAGAACTTGATTAATCGATTGAATGTCAAATTAATCGATTAAAATTCTTCTTCCAGTGCAAAATTAATTGATTATTTCGATTTTGTATCAGTTTATATTGCAACTATGCTAATTTCTATTTCAGGCAAAGCAAACTGAAGATCTCTGGTACCTTGACAGCGGGTGTTCTAAACACATGACAGGTGATATTACAAAATTTCACAACTTAAAACTAAAGAATGGTGGGACTGTTGTCTATGGGGATAACAACAAAGGAAGAATCCTTGGAATAGGTGACATCAAATGCACAAAATCAGGTATTATTAACAATGTATTATATGTTGAGGGTTTAAAACATAATTTGATTAGTATTAGCCAGCTTTGTGATAAAGGACACAAAGTTGTCTTTGGTCAAGATCAATGTCAAATAATCAAATCAGATTCGAACAGTGCGATTGACATCGGTAAGAGGATCAACAATATTTACATGTTAGATACTAATTCTGCTAAAAATTGTTGCTTAATCTCTAAAGAGAATGATTCATGGTTTTGGCATAGAAGGTTAGCTCATATTCATATGAATCATCTTAATAAACTGATTTCTAAAGATCTTGTAGTTGGCTTACCTAAACTTAAGTTTGTGAAAGACAAAGTATGTGATGCATGTCAAAAGGGGAAACAAGTAAGGAATTCTTTTTCACAAAAAAATATTGTTTCAACTTCTAGACCTCTTGAACTTTTGCACATGGATCTCTTTGGTCCTTCTAGAACTATGAGTTTAGGAGGAAATCTATATGCACTGGTTATAGTAGATGATTACTCAAGATTTACCTGGACATTATTTTTAAAATTAAAATCTGATACTTTCCATTTGTTTAAGAAATTTGTGAAACAAATTCAAAATGAAAAAGGCTATTTCATCTCTTGTATTCAAAGTGATCATGGGGGAGAATTTTCAAACGAAAATTTCAATAAATTTTGTGATAAACATGGTATTAAGCATAATTTTTCTGCTCCTAGAACTCCTCAACAGAATGGTGTAGTTGAAAGGAAAAATCGTTCTCTTGAAGAGTTAGCTAGGACAATGCTTAATGAGAAAGCATTACCAAAATATTTTTGGGCTGATGCCATTAGTACTGCTTACCATGTATTAAACCGTGTTTTAATCAGACCTTTTCTTAAGAAAACTCCCTATGAATTATACAAAGGTAAAAAGCCTAACAAACTATTTTAGAGTATTTGGAAGTAAGGTTTTTGTTTTAAACAATGGAAAGGAAAATCTTGGAAAGTTTGATTCCAAATCAGATGAAGGTATCTTCTTGGGATATTCATTGAATAGCCATGCTTATAGAATATTTAACAAAAGGCTAAATATTGTAGAAGAATCTGTTCATGTTGTATTTGATGAGACTAACCCAAGTATGCAGAATATTTGTGAGTTTAGTACAGAAGATGATGTTTTAACTGATAAAATGTATTAGTTAAAACTACCAGAATCAACAGTTTTTCAAAAACAAGCTGAAAATATTGAAGAATCTGAAGAGCAGTTGCCTAAAGAATGGAAGACTCCAATAAATCTTTCAATAGACAACATCATTGGTGAAATAAATCAGGGAGTTTCCACTAGAAGATCTTTAAATAAATTTTGCAATCACATGGCATTCATATCACAAATTGAACCAAAAACCATATCTGATGCATTAAAGGATAATAACTGGATTAATGCTATGCATGATGAATTAAATCAATTTACAAGAAATGAAGTATGGGAATTAATTCCAAAACCAGATAATGCAAATATTGTAGGAACAAAATGGGTGTTTAGGAATAAAATGGATGAAAATGGTATAATTACTAGAAACAAGGCCAAATTAGTTGCTAAGGGGTATAATCAGCAAGAAGGAATTGATTTTGATGAAACATATGCTCCTATTGCTAGATTAGAGGCTGTTAGACTTTTACTTGCTTATGCTTCAATGAAAAGTTTCAGGTTATTTCAAATGGATGTCAAAAGTGTTTTCTTAAATGGTTATTTGAATGAAGTTTTTGTTACACAACCACCTGGTTTTGAAGATCATATTCATCCAGAATATGTTTATAGATTAAAGAAAGCTTTGTATGGTCTCAAACAAGCCCCAAGACAATGGTATGAAAGGTTAAGTAATTTTCTCATTTCAAAGGGCTATCAAAGAGGTTTGGTTGATAAAACTTTATTCTTAAAAAAATTAATTAATGATGTAATTCTAGTTCAAGTATACGTTGATGACATCATATTTGGAGCCACTAATGAGTCTTTATGTAAAGATTTTATCAAAGATATGCAGGGAGAATTTGAGATGTCTATGATGGGGGAACTCAACTACTTTCTTGGATTACAAGTTAAACAACTTCAAGAAGGAAGTTTTCTTCATCAATCTAAATACTGCACAGAACTCTTAAAGAAATTTGAGATGGAACATTGCAAAGAAGCATCAACACCAATGTCCACAAATTGTTATCTTGATTCTGATGAAAAAGGAAAACCTGTTGATGAAACTAAATATAGAGGGCTTATTGGTTCTTTACTATATCTAACAGCAAGTAGACCTGACATTATGTTTAGTGTTTGTATGTGTGCCAGGTTTCAATCTGCACCAAAAGAATCCCATCTTACTGCTGCAAAAAGAATCCTCAAATATCTCAAAGGAACTTTAAATGTTGGGTTATGGTATCCTGGTGAGTCCAAACTAAATTTAATTGGATACTTTGACTCAGATTTTGCAGGTTGTAAGCTTGACAGGAAAAGTACCAGTGGCACTTGTCATCTCCTTGGAAGTAGTCTAATCTCATGGCATAGTAAAAACAATCATGTGTTGCCCTTTCTACAGTTGAAGTTGAGTACATTGCAGTTGGAAGTTGTTGTGCTCAATCTCTTTGGATCAAACAATAGCTTGAGGATTATGGTTTAATTCTCAGAAAAATTCCTCTCTTATGTGATAATACTAGTGCCATTATGTTAACTAAAAACCCAATTCAACATTCTAGGACAAAACATATAGAAATTAGACATCATTTCATTAGAGATCATGTTTTGAAAGGTGATTGTGAAATTTTCTTTATAGAAACTGAAAAACGACTAGTAGATATTTTTACAAAACCTCTTGCTCGTGATCATTTTTACAAAATCCGAACTAAATTAAGCATGATAGATACATCAAACATTACTTAGTTTTCAAAACTGGTTGTTTTAATCGATATAAACAAGCTTTAAATCGATTAAAAACACTTATACAAAATTTTTCTTACTGTTTTAATCAATTAAATGTCGATTTAATCGATTAAATCAACTTATGTTTCAAACTTTCGAAATTCATCACTGTTTTAATCGATTAAAACATTATTTTAATCGATTAAAACTAGTAACAAGATCATTTTAATCGATTTTGTCCTGTTTTTAATCGATTATTACTCTGGAAAGAA
Organism: Sphenostylis stenocarpa; assembly: GCA_963425845.1. NCBI lineage: Eukaryota > Viridiplantae > Streptophyta > Magnoliopsida > Fabales > Fabaceae > Sphenostylis > Sphenostylis stenocarpa. Next base: position 106,302,450 of record OY731403.1, read on the forward strand.
AAATTAAAGGCTTTAGTTAATGGTTGTTCTTGTAACATGCTACTAAAGCTTGGTTCCCTTATCTTTACACGTGTTAATTGTATTCATTACAAACATGTTAATGAAGATAAGTTTGAATCAAATTTGATTGGCCTTTTTATGAGTAAAGTATCTTGTTCAATTTTTTTTTTCTGTTTTCAAAAACTAAATTTTGATGCATACCTTGTGTTGTATTTGCTTTTTTCCTCTATTCCCTATTTTTTTATGAAGTCAAAAGGGGGAGAAATAATTGCTTTGCTTTTATAATTGATTTTCCTTATTTAGGGGGAGTAGCAATATAGGGGGAGAAATGGGAAAATGATTAATTTTTGGATACTCACTAATCTATATATTCAAGTGACTTCTTCTGCAGAGTTATTATTCAAAGAGGTGTTTGTCTTCATCAAATAGGGGGAGACTGAAAGTGATGAAGATCTTATTGAATTACTTTGGCAAAGATCTTGTTGATTTGATGAAGTAAAAAATGAAGTCAAAGGCTACTTTGTGGCAGTCAAAGGTCACTTAGATAAAAGACTAGTGGGATTAGTGAGTCTGCATCTCTGCTTAGGTATAATCATTTTTATCTCTCTGTTGCATGAGGTTTCTTCATTTAAAAGATTTTGCAAATGCCTCTAAAAATGTTTAAACGGTTAAAAACAAAGTATTTTGATAAAAGGTTTTTTAATTAGCTATTTTAACTAATAGCATATAAGATTTATCAACTAAAATGTTCTTAACACTTTTGTAACAGGTTTTTAACTGATATGTTTACGAAATAATCGATTATTTTCATTAGAAGGATTTTTGAAAACCTTCTGCCAGTATTTTAACTGATATAGAATTGATATAATCGATTAAAATGACTTACAATATTTTGAAAAGTGTTCTGTCAGAATTTTAATCGATACAAACTCGAAATAATCGATTGAAATAACTTGAAGTGTTTTGAAAGTTGTTTTGTCAGTATTTTAATCGATACAAATGCGAAATAATCGATTAAAACAACTAAGAGGTTTTTCCAGATTGTTTTAATCGATTAAAACAAGCTTGCTATCAGTTAAAATAACTTAGAAAGTTTTATGAAATCTTTTGGCAGATTTATAATTGATTAAAATGCGTTTCAATCGATTAAAATAACTAAGTGAACTTTTTTCAAAGTGTTTTAATCTATTAAAACAGATTGTTATCAGTTAAAATCACTTAGAAAAGTTTATAAGAATGTTTTGCAGTATTTTAATCGATTGAAAGACGAAACAATCGATTAAAACAATTTAGAAGATTTTTTACAAATAGTTTTAATTGATATAAACGTTGTCGTATCAGTTAAAACACATCTGGAAAATAATCAAGAACATTTTAACAGATTAAAACAAGACTTTTAACAGATTAAAAGATTATTTTAACAGATTAAATAAACCAGCAGTTTTGAAAATGTTCTATATAAACAGAGTTGCTTGAACTTTTTAAAATACATCTTTTAGCAATCAATCAAGCAATCATAAGTGCTACTTTCAAGTGAGAATCGTGCTAGTTTTGTGAAGTTCATAGAAGTTCTTTCTTGAGGCAATAAATGCATTCTTTTGGAGAAGAAACACATACTACCGAGCTGCATAAATCTGGTTTGAGCATTCTAGTTTCTTCTATTTGTTTCTTTACTTTCTTTAATGTATTGTGGGTGCCTGGAATTGTGGTCACTGGTTTCTGTAGCTGGAATTTTGCTGCAAGGTTGGTCAAGAACTAGAATTTGGTTCTTGGTGAAGGTTTAGGTGCAGGAACTGGAATTTTGGTTCTTGTGGTAGATTGAGTGTGAGATTAAAGTTTTAATCTGTAAAATGTTCGATCTAGTGGAACCCAGCTGGAATTTGGCTGGAAACTGGACGTAGCCCTGGGATTGGGTGAACCAGGATAAATCTTGGTTGTATCTTTCTAAACATTTCTCTTTTAATTCTGTCACTGCTTTTATTTTGATTGCTTGATGTGTGTGATTCAAGAACTGGTTAGAAATCTTAATCTTTGAAATAGATAATCTGTAAATTGCGAAAATCTTTCAAAGATCAATTCACCCCCCCCTCTTGATCTCAGCCTACATTTCTAACATTTGTATCTTAGATAGAACCCAAAAATGTTGAGGAAGCGCTTAAAGATGACCAATGGTGCATAGCAATGAAAGAAGAACTTAACCAATTTGAAAGGAATCAAGTCTGGGAATTAATCATAAGAGAAGAATCACATCAAGTAATTGGAACCAAGTGGGTGTTTAGAAATAAACTTGATGAAGATGGAAACATAACAAAGAATAAAGCCAGACTTGTTGCCAAAGGCTATTGTCAGGAAGAAGGTATTGATTATGATGAAACTTATGCTCCTGTTACCAGGTTAGAGGCTATACGCCTACTTCTTGCTTATGCATCTTTGATGAAATTTAAATAATATCAAATGGATGTTAAAAGTGCATTTTTGAATGGTTTTATTAAAGAAGAAGTATATGTGGAGCAACCCCCTTGATTTGAAGATTTTAGTTATCCTAATCATATTTTTAAATTAAAGAAAGTATTATATGGGTTAAAATAAGCTCCTAGGTCTTGGTATGAAAGGCTAAGTAGTTTCCTAACTTCAAATGATTTTTCTAGAGGAAAAATTGATTCTACTCTGTTTATAAAGAAAGTAAAAGAACATATCTTATTGGTCCAGGTATATGTTGATGATATTATTTTTGGATCTACTGATAATTCATTGTGTGTAGAATTTGCTAAGATAATGCAGGGAGAGTTTGAAATGTATATGATGGGAGAATTGACATTCTTCCTTGGACTTCAAATCAGGCAAGTTAAAGATGGCATTTTCATCTCTCAAACCAAATACTGCAAAGAGATACTTAAAAAGTTTGGAATGGACACCTCAAAGGAAGCTAACACACCCATTGGAACTTCATGCTATTTAGACAAGGATGAATCAGGTTTGGAAATTAACCAATCTATGTATAGAGGTATGATAGGGTCACTGTTATGAAAGTGATGAAGATCTTGTTGATTTGATGAAGTAAAAAATGAAGTCAAAGGCTACTTTGTGCAGTCAAAGGTCACTTAGATAAAAGGGTAGTAGAATTAGTGAGTCTGCATCTCTGCTTAGGTATAATCATTTTTATCTCTCTGCTGCATGAGGTTTCTTCATTTAAAAGATTTTGCAAATGCCTCTAAAAAATGTTTAAACGGTTAAAAACAAAGTATTTTGTTAAAAGGTTTTTAATTAACTATTTTAACTAATAGTATATAAGCTTTATCAACTAAAATGTTCTTAACACTTTTGTAATAGGTTTTTAACCGATATGTTTTCAAAATAATCGATTGTTTTCATTAGAAGGATTTTTGAAAACCTTCACGCGATATTTTAACCGATATAGGATTGATATAATCGATTAAAATGACTTAGAATATTTTGAAAAATGTTCTGGCAGAATTTTAATCGATACAAACTTGAAATAATCGATTGAAATAACTTGAAGTGTTTTAAAAGTTGTTCTGTCAGTATTTTAATCGATACAAATGCGAAATAATCGATTAAAACAACTAAGAGGTTTTTCCGAATGTTTTAATCGATTAAAACTAGCTTGTAATCGGTTAAAATAACTTAGAAAGTTATATAAAATCTTTTGGCAGAATTATAATCGATTAAAATGCATTTCAATCGATTAAAATAACTAAGTGAACTTTTTTCGAAGTGTTTTAATCGATTAAAACAAATTGTTATCGCTTAAAATCACTTAGAAAAGTTTATAAGAATGTTTTGCAGTATTTTAATCGATTGAAAGACGAAAAAATCGATTAAAACAGTTTGGAAGATTTTTTACAAAGAGTTTTAATTGATATAAACGGTGTCGTATCAGTTAAAACAAATCTAGAAAATAATCAAGAACTGTTTAACAAATTAAATTAAGATTTAACAGATTAAACAAGACTTTTAACAGATTAAAAGATTATTTTAACAGATTACATAAACCAGCAGTTTTGAAAATCTTCTATATAAACAGAGTTGCTTGAACTTTTTAAAACACATCTTTTAGAAATCAATCAAGCAATCGTAAATGCTACTTTCAAGAGAGAATCGCGTTAGTTTTGTGAAGTTCATAGAAGTTCTTTCTTGAGGCAAAATTTGCATTCTTTTGGAGAAGAAACTCATACTGTAGAACTGCATAAATCTGGTTTGAGCATTTTAGTTTCTTCTATTTGTTTCTTTACTTTCTTTACTATATTGTGGGTGCCTGGAATTGTGGGCACTGGTTTCTGTAGCTGGAATTTGGCTGCAGGGTTGGTCAAGAACTGGAATTTGGTTCTTGGTGAAGGTTTAGGTGCAGGGACTGGAATTTTGGTTCTTGTGGTAGATTGAGTGTGACATTAAAGTTGTAATCTGTAAAACGTTCAATCTAGTGGAACCCAGCAAGAATTTGGCTGGAAACTGGACGTAGCCCTGGGATTGGGTGAACCATTATAAATCTTGGTTGTATCTTTTTAAACCTTTCTCTCATTCAATTCTATCACTGCCTTTATTTTGATTGCTTGTTGTGTGTGATTCAAGAACTGATCAGAATTCTGAATCTTTAAAATAGATAATCTGTAAATTACAAAAATCTTTCAAAGATCAATTCACCCCCCCCTCTTGATCTCAGCCTATATTTCTAACATGTTATACTTAACTGCAAGTAGACCTGATATTATGCATTTTGTCTGTGTGTGTGCTAGATTTCAGGCTTGTCCAAAAGAATCTCACCTAATTGTAGTAAAACATATTTTAAAATATTTGAAAGGAACTACTGGTTTTGGTTTATGGTATCCATCTGATGCTTGTACTAGTTTAATAGGATATTCTGATGCTGATTATGGTGGATGCAAAATTGATAGAAAGAGTACTAGTGGGACATGTCATTTGTTAGGTTCATCTTTAATATGTTGGCATTCTAAGAAACAAGCATGTGTTGCTCTATCCACCACTGAAGTTGAATATATTGCAGCTGATAATTGTTGTGCTCAAATTTTGTGGATGAAACAACAGCTAGAAGATTATAGTATATTTCTAAATGACATTCCTTTGATGTGTGATAATATGAGTGCTATCAATCTTACTAAGAATCCAGTAATGCACTCTAGGACTAAGCATATAGAAATTAGACATCATTTTTTGAGAGATCATATAAGCAAAGGAAACTGTAAAATTGAGTATGTTGATATAAAGCATCAATTAGTAGATATTTTTACTAAGCCTCTACCCAATGATAGATTCTATGATCTTAGAAGAGACTTATAAATTCTTCTTAATTAGACAGTTTTTGGATGGTTGTAATGTTATAATTCATTATCTAGGATGTTAATAGATTATCATGTGTATAAACCTCAAAAATTTGTTGAACTCTCTGGAATAATCGATTATTTGGAGTTATAATCGATTATTTTCATCCAAAACACCCAAAACATGACATTTCTCTCTGGATTAATTGATTAACTCGCCAGATAATCGATTAAACTCAGTGTTAATCGATTAACAACTTGAATTAATCGATTAAATGGGTATGGTACTGGTTTAATCGATTAATTCAAGATTTAATCGATTAAACCTGGCAAGTTTTGATTCCTAGCCGTTTCCAACGACTCTCTTGACCCGTATTCACTTCCATATGACCGTTGGAGATGCTTGGTTATAAATAGGGACCTCCATTTCACTTCTACTCACTTTTATCTCTTGAAATCAAGCTTTCTTGCCTCATTCTATCAATCTTGCCTTCTTCTAACTTAACTTGTCCTCCTAAATCTTCTTATTACTCTTCTAATCCTTCAATGGCCTCATCTTCTCGTGCAAAAAATTTCCACCAGAAGAAGATCTGCACCCTCATCTCATCCCCGTCCTAATTCTGTAGAAGGATGGATCTCAGATGCTGAAGGCCGACAAGAATTTTTGTCTTATTGGAAGGAACGTGGTATTATTTCTCCTAAATTCCTTATTGGTGATCAGTTCATCAATAGGGGATTCAACTTTCCTAATCTCCTTGAAATTCAAGGAGTTCTCCCTTTCATCCAAATGCAAGGTACGTATTATCCTGACTTAGTTAGGGTATTTTTCTCTAGGTTCAAATTCAGAGATCAAATAACTACCTCTCGTGTAAAGGGGGTAACAATTATTCTTGATGATGATATTTGGGAAAACGTTGCCCATTTTCCTATAAGAGAAGATGTTATTAACGTGTTTGGTGAGTTAGATGATTTTGACAGGATCATGGCTTACTGTTCTTTTCTGCGAAACCCTTCCATGGAGATTGGGCGTCTCCTTCTGGCTGGAACTTTGAAGAAGGAGGAACGCATGATTTTGCATTTACTTGTCTGGATCCTATGTCCCCGAGCTATGAATCATGCTCAATGTTCTTCAATCGATCTTCGTATTATTCATGCCATAATGAATAATGAGCCTTTAGATTGGGGCATTCTTGTCACCATGACTATGTTAAAAGCCAAACGCCATCCCACCTTGAAAATTCCATATGCCCTCCTTGTCTCTCACATTCTTGAATACAAAGGAGTAAATGTCGAAGGTGAACAAACAGTTCGAACGAATAACTTAAACCGCATGCTGGACAGCACATTAACCCAACTCCAAATGGTGCGTGTCAACAATATTTATGTTCACAAGGATGACGTTCCAAATGACGGTGACGATAATGAAGATTCTGATGAAGATATGCCTCCTGCTGCTGATTTTCCTTTTGATCAGATCCAAAGTGTTGGAACTTCCTCTGCTCATCATGAAACCCGTCAATCTATGGAAGACATGTTATCTGATATGAATCAGAGGATGGAGGCATTCTTCACTCTTTCTGGAGTACGGCATGAGTAAATAATTCATCGTATATCTGATGTAGATGATAAATTGTGCCATTAAGAAAATAAATTTGATGCACACTTTCCTAGTGATAGTGAAGAATTTTAAATTTGTTTTTATTTTTCTCTTGTGTTGTAATGTATTTTCCTTTCTGAAATAAAATGTGGTATTCTCTTAATGCTTTGTTTGAGGGGGAGTTATCTCAAAGTGATGCATATGTTGAGGGGGAGCTCTTACTTTTTTTATTATAATCAAAATAGGGGGAGAAATATTTAAAGCCTCTTATGATTGAATTTAAATATTATCTGGTATGTTTAATGTGTTTTTTAGTATGATAGATAAAACAGGTTATTATAATGCTTTAAAAGAAAATTTTGATCATCATCAAAAAGGGGGAGATTGTTGAACATACAAGGACTTGATGTTGAACTTACATGAACATGAAGCTTGTTGATTTTGATGATGATTCAAGAACAAAGAACTAAGAGAGTTGAAGACTTGTTTCATTGTGTAATAACTCTGTTTTGATGAGTTTGAGTCTGTAATATTAGAATATAAGATAGCCGGTACATAGTCTACTCTTTAGAAGCTTAAAAAACTCACATTTATCAGTTAGCCTCGGGTTTAATCGATTAAATCATCAGATAATCGATTATTACAGTGAGAAAAACCATTTTCTGTAACTGTTCACTGTAATAATCGATTAACACACCTATTAATCGATTAACACACCTATTAATCGATTAACAGGCCTGTTAATCGATTAATAGGGCTTTTAATTGATTAAAACAGAGTTTTGGGGTTCTGTTGATTTTGGCTCTGTAATAATTGATTAACACTTCATCTAATCGATTATTTCAATCAGATTTTGATTTTCAACTTCAAATTAAACCTATTTTCGAAAACCCTAATCCCAATACTCCTAGTTCTGAAAATCCCAATTCCCAAACCCTAATTTCTCTACTTAAGGTTCTCTAAGGCTCTCAGAAAAATTGAACAACCTTTTTCAAACAAAAGTTAGGTGTTGTGAGTGCCAGAGAACTGTTTGTTGGAGGAAAAATGGGTTTTTGGAATCTAGTGTGGGCTAGAAGCGATAAGAATCACTAAGTGGAGTTCTTAGTGGATTGTGTGATGTGCCGTCTCTAGGGAAAGTTGTTCTTCATCTCTTGTGGGTTTCAAGAGAGGTGTTTTCTTTACTTTATCTTGTCAATTTTTATCTGTTTGTAACAACTTTGATTATAGTGACAGCGTTAATCCTCTGTTTGAGTGATTAGCAACTGGACGTAGGGTCTTTTGATCCGAACAAGTATAAATCTCCTGTGTAAGAATCTATCTCTATCTTATTTACGATTACACAGTATTTTAATCGGTAAAATTTGGGGAAAATTTTTAAAACCTAATTTTTGTTAAGAAACCAATTCACCCCCCCTCTTGGTTTTTGTCTGACCACGCGAACATTCCGCTGCGCGATTCTAACAAAATAAACATACAATAGTTATTAAAGCCAAGAAATTAAAACATGTTATAAAACAAGGAAGGGTAAAGGCGCAATTTTAAGTTTTTATTTCTTAAAACTAGTCCATCACTAAATGGGATCAACTCTCTAGCTTCCCCAGTGGAGTCGCCATCTGTCACCGTCGTCAAAAGAGGCGGTTGGAGCGACGGGATGGTTTCTTTCGACTTGCGTTTTTAAAAGTGTGGTACAACGCCTTTAGGTTGTCTGATAACCGGGCTGGACCTAAAAGCGAGGTTTTTAAAAGGTTCGAGGAGTCGCCACCAATGTTTTTACCAGAAACATTGGAAAAGGAAAAAAGAAGGCAGTGATTTTTTAAAGAAAAACCAACTTTGGTCATAACAACCAGAGTTAGGTAAGGGAGTTAGTTACGTGTAGGAAAGGTATTAGCTTCCCTACAACTCCCCTTTCGGGTTCCCTATGATGGACTGTCTTTATAAAGAAATAATAACTCTAAATTGCGCTTTTACCCTTATTTATTCATTGCGAAAATTAAATTATTGACTACATGGCCCTAAATGATTAATGCACAACAATACTATCAAAACAGAGCAGTAAAGTAGAGAAGGGAGTATATAGTAACCTTCGAAGCAAGCTTTTATAGTGAGTTCTTTGAAAGAGGGTGCTTTTTAAGAACGCTTTACAATGGTGATTGCTCATCCTCGCAACACTATAGAACGCTTTCTAAGAACTCTAAGAAACTCTGGAAATGCTTCAGAGGGGTCCTAGGAGAGTAATTTGAAGATTTTACAGAAGGGAAAGTGGTAGAATTGTGTGAAAAGAGTGAGAAAGTCCCCCCCCTTTATAGGAATTCTCGCCTGTCAGGTTGGGACCATTGTGTCGCCTGACAAGGTTGAGACTGTCGTCTTGCCAAATGGGACAGCGATCTCGCCTTTGACAAGTGGTGAGATGGTCGTCTCGCCAAATGAGATGACGGTCTCGCCATTGGCGAGTGGCTAGACGGCGGTCTCGCCAAACGAGATAGCGGTCTCGTAATTGGCGAGTGGCGAGATGGTGGTCTCACCCTTAGTCAATCGTGAGACAGTGGTCTTGCTAAACGAGACAACGATCTCGGCTCTTTAGGTAGAATTTCTTATTTTCCTTGTACAAAAGTCCTTCCTATTCTAATATGGGGCCTATTGATCAATCCTAGGGACCTTTTAGGCCTTGCGCATCTTCGAACGGAAGTCTTCTTCTCTTTATTTTGAGGCCGAGCAAGATTTGGGGTCTACAACCAGAAACATTGGAAAAAGAAAAAGAAGGCAGTGGTTTTTTAAAGAAAAACCACCTTTGGTCATTACAACCAGAGTTAGGTAAGGGAGTTAGTTAAGTATTAGCTTCCCTACGACGCCCCTTTCGGGTTCCCTATGATGGACCGTTTTTATAAAGAAATAATGACTCTAAAATTGCGCTTTTACTCTTATTTATTCATTGCAGAAATTAAGTTATTGACTACATGGCCCTAAATGACTAATGCATAAAGATATTATCTAGAAAGCAATAAAATAGAGAAGGGAGTATATAGGAACCTTCGAAGCAAGCTTTTATAGTATGCTCTTGAAAGAGGGTGCTTTTTGGCAATACCCACGCTCTACAATGATGATCGCTCTTTCTCGCAGCACTCTAGAACGCTTTCTAAGAACTCTAAGAAACTGTAGAAATGCTTCAGAGGGGTCCTAGGAAAGTAATTTGAGAGAAGTACAGAATGGAAAGTGGTAGAATGGTGTGTAAAGAGTGAGAAAGTCCCCCCTTTTATAGGAATTCGCACCTATCAGGTCAGGACCGTCATCTCGCAAAATGAGATGGCAGTCTCGCCTTCGGCAAGTGGCGAGACGGCCATCTCGCCAAACGAGACGGTGGTCTCACCATTGGCGAGTGGCAAGATGGCAGTCTTGCCAAATGAGACGGCAGTCTCGCCATTGGGGAGTGGCAAGATGGCAATCTCGCCAAACGAGACGACGGTCTCGACCCTTTGGGTGAAATTTCTTATTTTTCTTGTACAAAAATCCTTCCTATTCTAATATGGGGCCTATTGATCAATCCTAGGGACCTTTTAGGCCTTACCCATCTTCGAACGGAAGTCTTCTACTGTTTATTTTGAGGCCGGGCAAGATTTGGGGTCTACAAGTGTCCTTAGAGTTAAAGATTTGTAATAAATCTTGCTTTGGAGGTTCTTTCAATAACTCTTCCCTTTAATTGCTTTATTTATTTCTTTCCTATGTGCAATAGAAATAGGATCATGTAGATAACCATCTTAATACCGGATAATAAAATAGGGTAATGGTGTAATCTCTTATAATCTTTATTTTATAAATTAATACGTCATAGGGAACCCGCAAGGGGCGTCGTGGGGGTGTTAATACCTTCCCCAGACGTAACTAACTCCCTTACTCGACTCTGGTTATAATGGTCAAGTTTGGTTTTTCTTAAAATCAATGCCTTTTTTATCCTTTTCCAATGTTTATGGTAATAATATTGGTGGCAACTCCATAGAACCCTTTTTACGAAAACCTTGCTTTTCTTAAAGATTAGTTGAGTTGATGAGCATCTTGAAAGCGATGATTATTTTTTTTACAAAACACGAGTTTAAACCATCTTATCACAACTGCTCGCATAAACGTTCGTAACATCCTGAGACGTCAGAACGGACGGCGGCAACAGGGCTTATCCACGACATATGGCGTCCAACTGTTTTTCTTTGATTAGGTTCAAGTGGTCGTATTAGCTTTAGACCCACTAACCTTTTGTCAGTTTTGCTTCCATGATAACTTGTCAAGGAAGGTATCTTGACCTCTATTGGAAGTATGACCTCCATGCCATATACAAAGGGGAATGGAGTAGCTCCTGTTGAGGTCTGTACGAAAATTTGATATCTATGATGGGAAGTCATATCAATCCTTATAGGTTTTGACCATCATCCAGATGATCGTCTTGACGTTCTTTATTTGCTTCCCCCTCTACACCATTCGTTTTAGGTTGGTAGGGAGAGGAATCATAATGTTGGATTTTGATGTCTTGGCATGTCATGGTAGGGACCAAGCACATGCGTCCATATACTCCTTTAAAAGTTATACTATCCCTTCCCTGAAGTTATCATCGATTTGGGTATTAATGCTCATTTCCTTTTTATCCTTTCCTTGCCCCTAAATTGATGGCCTCAGTTTCTTTTTAATAGGGTTGTATAGATCAAGCTTCTCTTTTTTTAGCAGCCTATGCATGTCGTGGGAGACGGTCCCCTTCTCACTGTCTGACTCAATCCATTCGTCTTCGGCTTTTAGATCCCACAGAGAGCCATCAATCACAGACATGATTGTTTTTATTTTAGGTTCTATTTAGGCTTAGACTTTATTATCATTTATTTTGAAATAATAATGAGGGAGAAAAGAATGAAAAGAATATGAATGTTATGCAAATGCCTCATTGTATTGATAAAAGAGAAATATTCACAAAGCCCTTTTAATCAAAAATCTCGCGGCCACGGGCAGGGACCGCGAGAGATACACTAGAAGCTAAAAAATGAATGTTATCATAAGGAGCCCTAATCACTTGGCCTTCTCTTGTCCAATGCCACTATTTTGGTTGTGATAGAGGCTGGGCGTCCACATTAAGAGCAAGATCATCGAACGTGATCCACCTGACATCCAACAACTCTTGAACCCTATACTTCAAGTTCAAGCAATTCTCCACGGAATACCCAGGAGTGTCTGAGTGGTAAGCACTTCGTTAGGCTTGTACCACTCGGGGCAGGGTGGATTCATCCTTTTCAAAGAAACACGTGTTAGGAGCCTGGCCTCTAACAACTCTGGCAGTAGACTCCTAGAGGAGGTTGGAATGGGAGTAAATTTCTCCTCTTGTCTGGATGACTGCCTAGCTGGTGGCGAAGATGAAGAAGGATTAACAAGGTTGATGGCGTTTGATCGATGTCGTACTCGATCAAATAATTAAAAAAGATAAATGTAGTACTAGGAAGCTTTCCTAGGTCGTCTCCCAAAGACCACAAATTTCTATCAAAGCTTATCAATTTTTCAAATTAGAACAGTAACAAAAAGGGGGGTTTTCAAAATTAAAATATTAGATGAAATAGAACAAAAACAGATTATAAAAATGCAGATTAAAAGCATATTAAAATGCAATTGATTTCGTGATTCCAATGTAGTGTCACTTATCCTAGATTACGAAATTATTTCAAAATTAACCAACTAAGCAAAGATAAATTCCAAATTATATTCTAATCCAAAATTAATCAACTAAGGGAAGATTAATCTCAAATTAGCTTTAACCCTTGTTCCAATCTGAAATTAACCAACTAAGCGAAGATTAATCCCAAATTTTCCTTAACCCTTATTCCAACATGAAATTAACCAACTAAGCGAAGATTAACCCCAAATTATCCTTATACAATTAAGCATTGCATACATCACATAATCTCATATCAAACATAAAATTAAGTAAACTGTGATATTAGTTTCGGTTTATTAAGCATAAACAGATTATAATTCAACACTGAGATTAGAAGATGAAGAGTTAAGAGAACAAACGAAATGAAATTGAAGAACAAAACCTTAAAGATCTACTTGCATTCTCCTTAGAAAATCAATACAAAGATTTAGCTATCCATGGAAAGTTGAAAACACAGTAGAAGAAACATAATTAAAATCGAAACAAGAATTTAAAATAATGACAGAAGAGTAAACAAACTTGAATATAAATTAAAGAAGATGAAAGGCGGTTGTATGGTGGCTGCGCAGTCCTTGTGTGTTATGTGTCGTGTGATTTCTTATGTGTGATGTGCCTCTCTTATATAAATAACCCTAACCCTAATCTTAATCGAGGTTTGGGTTCAACTGGTCCATGAAAACATCATAAGTTAGCTTGAGTGCAGGTCCGTCAACTTCAAACAAGTGCAGTATTTTCAATACTTATCCAAATTAAGCGATTTTGATCTACTTTGAAATAATTTTGAGTTAGCTTTCAAACTCCATTGTTTCTAAAATTTTCGGAGGTCTAATGAATTTAGGAGACTTAAATTATTGAAGCATGTCCATTGGGTCGACCTGGTATGCTTGACCCATTTTGGATAATTTATGTAAAATCTAATTTAGCTCCGAATTGAATGATTTTGGATCCTATGGAAAATTGAATGTGTCTAGTTTATAATTCTTCTAGAATCATGATTTTTGGAGATCTGTAGAAAAAATAATAAATAAAACTGTGAACTAATATTAGTACCCTTATCGAATAAAATATGACATTTGGCCCAATTTTCCAAGCCAAAAATTGCTTTAAACTCGTAATATGGCATCTAGCCCAATCTTCTAAGCCCAAAATTGCTTTAACTTTTCTAAAATTAATAATGAGAAAAAATTAGATCAAATAGATTCAAATTAATTAAAATCTGAATTATTGGCCTAATGAAGCATAGTAAAAATTCACTAATAATAGAAAGTTAAGCCCAAAACACTAATTAAAATAAGTTCAAAAAGAGAAGAAAATATGGGAATATAATGACTCATCAGCGTTCATGCTTCGCATCTCCTTCTTTCTAAGGAACTCCTTCAATGATGTGGATGAGGGAGGTTGCATAATCCTCTCATTCTTTAGTCCCTATTCCATTCTTTTTCCCATATGGTCATTGTGGGGGCCTTTATTGTGGAGGTGTTGTTGGCGCATTAGTTCTGTTAACTGCGCCAACTGCTCCTTCACGGATTTAAGCTCAGCGGTGAGCTTGCGGTTTTGTTCCTCTAACCGCTCCATTAATCGCGCCATTTGTTCCTTTATGGCATTAAGCTCAGTGGCAAGCTTGCGGTTTTGCTCTTCCAACTGCTCCATCTTCTTGGCTTTTGCGCACGAGTAAGGATAGGAAAAAGACCAGCCACTTTCTAGAATGCACATAAATTAAAGGATTTTATTTGAAATGAATGATTAGTGTGGGACGGATATGCCTTAAGACAATAGCTTTGGTATTCTCTTTAAAGCTTACGCTTTATGGAGCACCATACCCACCTCGATATAATGGTTCCTTCCCATCAGGGATTTGACAAGTATAACGAAGGTTACCATATGCCTTAGCACACTTGTCCCTTCCTTGTGGAAGGTTACAAATGCACTTGGGTTTCTTTTGCCTTTGTCTTAAAGATATCTAGTGCCCCCTAAAAATGAATGTGTTCACGCATGAAAGATTCATTAGGATGATGCATATGCATACTTTCCTTATGCATTTATTTTCTCTCTTGGCTTTACCACTTATGCAATGATGACGGTATGAATGTTTTGACTTTGTCAAAATTGTTGTATTATGTTTTGTTTTTACTATATTTTTTTATTTTTGTGACTCTTTATCTCTTCTGTTGGTCAACGTGACTACTTATCTTACAAATAACCTGAAACCAAGCTAGCTTAAATGAAGATTGTCCGAGATAAAACTATTTTTTTATATAGCAAAAAGGTTTTTTATTTGTTTTTACGACCCCTTATCTCTTTTGTAGGTCAATGTGACTACTTAGCTTACAAAAAACATGAAACTAGGCTAGCTTAAATGAAGACTATCCGAGATAAGGTTGTTTATTTCCAAAAAAAAAAGTTTTTATATATTTTATTTTTTGTATTTTAAGGATTTTTGTTTATTTTAGTTGTTGTATGATTATGTTATGCAAATGTGACAAACAAAATGCAACAAACAAGTGCACAAACAATTCACTCATCTCGCAAACAGAGTGATGACGTTTAATTACGAGGTAGGGGTTTCCTGTAGAAAAGTGCATTGGCAAAGGTAGGTTCTAACTGTCCTCACCAAGGTCAGGTCCCCAAGCTGCCCCCATTATAGGGTTCCCACGGTCTCTCAACCCTCAAACCATGCGTGGCTCAAGTACCTTGTTGACGTCCTACAGACTGAGAGAAGAGGGTTATCACCTTGAGTGGTGGCTTTTGACAACGACCTGCTAGCACTATGGCCATTACCATGGCCGACCATAAACACCACCCACTCCCTATGTGTATTCACTCTTGCCACTGGGTATAGAGGGACTGTTGTGTGCAAGGTTTTGTGTACAGTTTGTATTTCAAACAATTGCAAAAAGTAAACAAACAACAGTTATTAAAGCTATAGAAGTAAAACATGTTATACAAACCAAGAAAGGGTAGAGGCATAATTTCAAATCTACTATTTTTTTTTATTTTTCCATCACTAAATGGGATCAACTCTCATGACTTCTCCAGTGGAGTCGCCATCTCTTGCCGCCAACCTCCTCACGCAGATAGGCATGGGAAAACGATAAATGCGAGCAGTCATGATGCAATGGTTTGTGAATCGTTTTTTTTGTAAAAGTGTGGTCATTGCTCTTAGAGTGTTCGATAACCGAACTATCTTAAGAATGAGGTTTTCGTAAAGAGGTTTCTCCAGTCGCCACCAATGTTTTTACCATAAACATTGGAAAAGGAAAAGAAAAAAGAAGGCGTTGATTTAAGAAAAACTAACTTTGGCCATTATAACCAGAGTTGGGTAAGGGAGTTAGTTACGTGTGGGGAAGGTGTTAACACCCCACAACGCCCCTTCCGGGTTCCTTATGATGGACTAGTTTATAAAATAAAGACTAAAAACTATGCTTTTACCCTATTTATTTATCTACTTGCATAATTTTAAATATCTACATGATCCTAGTATCTAATGCATACAAGGAAAGTGGTAAAGAAAGCAGTAAAAGAGAGAGAGAATAGAAAAGAAACATTCGAAGCGATTGATGAGCCATTATTTTCCCGCATTTTCTTATCTTTCTGTACTTATCTTAATTGGTACATTGTGTTTAATTGTCTATTATTAGTGCATTTTCATTGATTGGGGTTCATTGGGCCATTATTCCAAATTTTGCTTAATTTAGCATTAATTGATCTAATTTTCGTTTCTAATTATTTTTAGGTATTTTTGGTGAAACAATTTTGGAGCATGGACATTAATATTGAGATGAAGAGAGTTTCCACATCATTGCCATGTCAGCTAGGGTTTGTTTGATGTGTAATCCTGTGTGGGCCAGCTTGGGCCCATTCCTAGGGGACTCTAGGGTTAGGGTAGGCTGGTATTTTTAGAGGAGCAGCAGGAGGAGGAGACAAGCAGCCACTGCAGTTCTGTTTACGTTTGGTTTCATGCTGGTTTTCTCTGCATTTTAATTTGGACTACTCATGGCTCATTGATGGATTAATATGGTTCAATTTCGTTTTCTGCTGCCATGAAAGTTTGTATTCTTTCACTTCTATTGCAAATTTAATTTATGTACTTCAGTTCAGCCCAATCTTGTATTTCAATTTCTGCTGCAATCCATTTTGCTATTCTGTTGTTCCATCTTATATTTTTATTGTAATTTCGTGTTAATGGACAACCACCATAATTTTTGATATTCTTTTTGCTCTCTCTTGGGATTAGATTCACAAAAACATCCATCATTTGGTATTTTACGTTTTGTTCTTCTTTTTCTCTGCATTGGATTTTGTTTTTATATTTTCTGCTGCATTTTTGAATTAATGGATAGCTAAACCTCGAGGGTTAGGTCCTTGAAGGATTGCAATCTCTGTTTAGAGGTTCTCTGCACTTAACTTAATGTCCAGTTTAGTTCCTTGTTCTGCACTGGATCATAAAACGTAAATCATGCTTAATGAATTTGGGTTCATTGTATCCAGTACCATGAGTTGCTTAATCTTGTGGGGAGAATCAATCACTTACACGTTTTCTTAATTTGTGTAAGGAGGGAGTAAGCTAGGTAGATTTTATATTATGAACCAATGATAGCAGAGATGCATTCTGTTAAGGGTCTAATCTATTTTAATCCACATTTATACAAGCTATTGTTGTTCTCTTTCATTAATCTGATAAATACCAAAAATCCCCTTTGCTTTTGTTCCATTTCGAAACTGATGAGATTTTGATAGAAATTTATAGTCCTTGGGAGACGACCTAGGATTCTATTGCCTAGTACTACATTTAATCACATTTATTTGACCGGATACGACTCCGATCAGAAAGCGTGAGACAACTGCTCCCATGTTGAAATTGACCCTTCAAGAAGTGAATACAACCAATCTCTAGCTTTATCCCTCAAAGAGAACGGGAAAAGCCTTAACCGTATTGCATCACTTGAAACTCCATTTACTTTGAGTGTATCGCAGTACTCAAGGAAAATTTGCAGATGCAAATTCGGGTCTTCAGAAGACAGTCCGCCGAATTGGTTTTGTTGAACAATCGAGAGCAAGGACGGCTTCAACTCAAAGTTGTTCGCTTCAATGGTAGGTCGTGTGATGCTAGGCTTCCTACCCATTGAATTTGGTGTTGCAAAATCATGGAGTGCTCTGTTTCCTGGACTAGCCATATGGTTGTGGTTTGTCGAAATAGAGGCTTGTTGTTTGCTTTGCTCTAGTTGTCTGCGGAGAGCTCTAATCTTACGGAGAGTTCGTTCAATTTCAGGGTCAAAGATGTCCTCAAATCTAACACTCCTTCGCATAAAAGAAACTTGTTGAACATTCATGGACTTGATGTTGCACTTGATGAACATGAAGATTGTTGATTTTGATGATGATTCAAGAACACAAAGACTTAGAGTGTTGAAGACTTGTTTTGTATTGTAATAACTCTGTTTCAATTAGATTGAGTATGTAATATTAGAGTTTAAGATAGCCGGTACATAGTCTGCACCTTAGAAGCTTAAAAAAGCTCATATTTATCATCCAGGCTCGGCTTTAATCGATTAAATAGGGAAATAATCGATTAAAACAGTGAGAAAAATCATTTTCTGTAACAACTCACTGGTTTAATCGATTAAACCAACTTTTAATCGATTATCAGGAGGTTTAATCGATTAAACCACCTTTTAATCGATTAAAACAGAGAGGTTTAGGTTCTGTTGATATTTGGCTCTTTTTTAATCGATTAATACTTCTTTTAATCGATTATTTCAGTCAGATTTTGATTTTTAACTTCAAATCAAACCTATTTTCGAAAACCTTTTTCCCAAGAACCCTAATTCCGAAAATCCAAATTCCCAAATCCTAATTTCTCTACTTAAACTCTTCTATGGCACTTAGAAAATAAGAAAAACCTTTTTCATACAAAAGTTAAGTGTTGTAGTGCCAGAGAACTGTTTGTTGCAAGAAAAAGGGGCTTTTGGAACCTGGTGTGGGCTAGAAGCGATAAGAATCACTAAGTGGAGTTCTTAGTGGATTGTGTGTTGTGCCGTCTCTAGGAAAAGCTGTTCTTCATCTCTTGTGGGTTTCAAGAGAGGTGTTATCTTTAACTTTATCTTTTCCATTGTAATTTGTATTGTAACAATTTGATTATAGTGACAGCGTTAATCCTCTGTTTGAGTGATTAGCAACTGGACGTAGGGTCTTTTGATTCGAACCAGTATAAATTTCCTGTGTAAGACTCTATCCCTTTCTCTATTTACATTTACGCAGTTTTTAATCGGTAAAATTTGAGGAAAATTTTGAAAACCTAATTTTTATTAAGAAACCAATTCACCCCCCCTCTTGGTTTTTGTCCGACCACGCGAACATTCCGCTGCGCGATTCTAACAAGTGGTATCAGAGCTTGCTTTGATAGTCATTCAAATTTTCGAAAATGGCCGGACAAAATCAAACTTTTGCCGAAGGTGCGTCTATCAACAGACCCCCACTTTTTGCGGGTCAAAATTATCCTTTCTGGAAGGTACGTATGCAAATAGTTTTAGAGTCTGTTGATAGAGGCGTTTGGGATGCTATTTTAAACGGTCCATTTGTTCCTAAAATTACTAAGAACGGTTTTGACGTTCTTAAACCGTTTTCTAGATGGACTGCAGAAGAAAATAGGAAAGCCCAATTTGACGTTAGGGCTAGAAATATTATTTCATCTGCTCTAACCCTTGACGAGTTTTATAGAATTTCTGTTTGTAAAAGTGCACAGGAAATGTGGGAAATGCATAGAGTGACCCACGAAGGTACTGACGACGTCAAGAGAGCACGTAAAAACTCTCTAATCCAAGAATACGAGATGTTCCGGATGCAACCAGGCGAAACGATCTTT
The DNA here is from genome assembly GCA_963425845.1 of Sphenostylis stenocarpa. Classification (NCBI taxonomy): domain Eukaryota; kingdom Viridiplantae; phylum Streptophyta; class Magnoliopsida; order Fabales; family Fabaceae; genus Sphenostylis; species Sphenostylis stenocarpa. The sequence goes on from OY731403.1 coordinate 106,321,883, forward strand.
GACATACAAAAGCGTTTCACTCATATCGTGAACCATCTCACCGGATTAGGTAAAGTATTTGACATTGATGAATTAAATGTTAAAATTTTGAAATCTTTGGATAGGAAGTGGCAACCTAAGGTGACGACCATCTCGGAGTCTCAAAATCTTTCCACAATGTCAATGGCGAAGCTCTTTGGAAAACTTAGAGAACATGAATTAGAGCTTGGAAGGTTAAACGAAGAAGGAGGCCAATATCAAAAGAAGAATCTAGCCTTCAAAACCGAAATTTCCAAAGGTAAAAATAAAAAGGAAAAAGAAGAAGACTTGGAAAATGAAGAAGAAGAGCTAAGTCTTATGATAAAGAAGTTCACCAAATTCATGAAAGCAAAAGGAAGACATCCCTTCAAAGGTAAAGGAAAGGTAAGGGAAAATTCTTCCGTAAATATAAAATGCTATGGTTGTGGTGAAGCAGGACATGTAAAGACCGAATGTCCAAATAAGAAGAACGATGAAGTTAAAGGCAAACAGCACTTCAAGAAGAAAGCTTACATTGCTTGGGACAATAGTGACTCAAGTTCAGAATCAAGTGACTCGGAAATAGAAGCAAACATTTGCTTAATGGCAAATGACAACATATCATCCGATTTAGAGGAAACTTCCAAATCAAAGAAATCTATGTGGTATCTTGATAGCGGATGCTCAAAACATATGACCGGAGATAAATCTAAATTTGTGAGTTTCAAAGCTAAGGAACAAGGATATGTAACTTATGGGGACAACAACAAAGGGAAGATCCTTGGAATTGGAAACATAGGCGGTGCAAACACTTTGGAGATCAAGGATGTGCTACTTGTTGATGGACTTAAGCATAATCTCCTTAGTATAAGTCAATTATGTGACAAAGGCTTCAAGGTAATTTTTGAAAGTAAATTTTGCACCATACACTTGATTGATTCCGAAAATGTAGCATTGAAAGGCATTAGGCATAACAACATATATTTGATTGATTTGGATTGTTTACATGAGTCTAGCATAACATGTTTAGTTGCTAAGGAAGAGAACCCTTGGTTATGGCATAAGAGAGCGGCTCATATAAATATGCATCATTTGAATAAATTGATATCAAAAGACTTAGTTATTGGTTTGCCTAAGTTAAAATTTGAAAAAGATAGATTGTGTGATGCATGCCAAAAGGGTAAACAAGTAAAATCATCATTTAAATCAAAGAATGTTATTTCCACTTCAAAACCCTTAGAATTATTACATTTAGATTTATTTGGACCTTCTAGGATAAAAATCTTTGGTGGAAATTACTATGGACTTGTGATTGTTGATGATTACTCTAGGTATACATGGACATTTTTCCTTACGACGAAAAGTGAAGCTTTTAAGGTCTTTAGAAAATTTGCAAAACAAATTCAAAATGAGAAAGACTTAAGAATTAAAGTTTTAAGAAGTGACCATGGTGGTGAGTTTCAAAATGAAAAGTTTGAAAATTATTGTGAAGAAAATGGAATTTTACATAACTTTTCTACCCCTAGGACTCCCCAACAAAATTGTGTAGTTGAAAGGAAAAATAGGTCATTAGAGGAACTTGCTAGAACTATGTTAAATGAATCTAATGTTCCTAAGTATTTTTGGACTGATGCAGTTAGTACCGCATGTTATGTTTTAAATAGAATGCTCATTAGGTCAATTATTAAATCTACTCCCTATGAATTGTTTAATGGTAGAAAGCCTAATGTTGCTCATTTGAAAATCTTTGGATGTAAGTGTTTTGTGTTAAATAATGGAAAGGATAACTTAGGAAAATTTGACTCTAAAGCTGATGCGGGCATTTTCTTAGGTTATTCATTAACTAGCAAGGCTTATAGGGTGTTTAATAGGAGAACTTTGAATATAGAAGAATCTATACATGTTACCTTTGATGAGATTGTAGACCTTGGGGGAAATTCTCTTGAGTCAAATAAAGAAATTGCAGGTGATGATGAATATATAAGAGAGGCTCTTGATGAATTATATTTGGAAGAAAATGAGCCTTCTCAAACGCCTGAATTAGCAAAAGAATGGCAATCTCCTAGAGGACTCTCAATGGACAATATCATAGGAGACATCTCAAAAGGGGTAAGAACAAGAAATATGACTAATTTTTGTATGTCTGTAGCTTTTTGTGTCACAGATTGAACCCAAGAATGTTGAGGAAGCACTTAAAGATGAACAATGGTGCATAGCCATGCAAGAAGAACTTAACCAATTTGAAAGAAATCAAGTCTGGGAATTAATCCCAAGGGAAGAATCATATCAAGTTATTGGAACCAAATGGGTGTTTAGAAATAAACTTGATGAAGATGGGAACATAACAAAGAATAAAGCCAAACTTGTTGCAAAAGGCTATTGTCAGGAGGAAGGTATAGATTATGATGAAACTTATGCTCCTGTTGCCAGGTTAGAGGCTATACGCCTACTTCTTGCCTATGCATCTTTAATGAAATTTAAACTATATCAAATGGATGTTAAAAGTGCATTTTTAAATGGTTTTATTAAAGAAGAAGTTTATGTGGAGCAACCCCCTAGTTTTGAGGATTTTAGTTTTCCTAATCATGTTTTTAAATTAAAGAAAGCTTTATATGGGTTGAAACAAGCTCCTAGATCTTGGTATGAGAGGCTAAGTAGTTTCCTAACATCAAATGATTTTTCTAGAGGAAAAATTGATTCTACACTGTTTATAAAGAAAGTAAAAGAACATATCTTATTGGTCCAGGTATATGTTGATGATATTATTTTTGGATCAACTGATAATTCGTTATGTGTAGAATTTGCTAAGATAATGCAGGGAGAATTTGAAATGTCTATGATGGGAGAATTGACATTCTTCCTTGGACTACAAATCAAGCAACTTAAAGATGGCATTTTCATCTCTCAAACCAAATACTGCAAAGAGATCCTTAAAAAGTTTGGAATGGACACCTCAAAGGAAGCTAACACACCCATGGGAACTTCATGCTATCTAGACAAGGATGAATCGGGTTTGGAAGTTAATCAAACTATGTATAGAGGTATGATAGGATCAACTGTTATACTTAACTGCAAGTAGACACTGATATTATGCATTACATGCGTGTGTGTGCTAGACTTGAGGCTTGTCCTAAAGAATCTCATCTAATTGCGGTGAAACATATTTTAAAATACTTAAAAGGAACTACTTGGTTTTGGTTTGTGGTATCACGTCGATACTTGTATGAGTTTAATAGGATATTCGATGCTGATTATGGTGGATGTAAAATTGATAGGAAAAGTACTAGTGGGACTTGTCATTTGTTAGGTTCATCCTTAATATCTTGGCATTCTAAGAAACAGGCATGTGTTGCTTTATCTACCACTTGAAGTTTGAATATATTGCGAGTTGGTAGTTGTTGTGCTCAAATTACGTGGATGAAACAACGGTTAGAAGATTATAGTATATTTTTAAATGACATTCCTTTGATGTGTGATAATACGAGTGCAATTAATCTTACTAAGAATCCGATAATGCACTCTAGGACTAAACATATAGAAATAAGACATCACTTTTTGAGAGACCATATCAGCAAAGGAAGCTGTAAAATAGAGTATGTAGATACTAAACGTCAATTAGCGAGATACTTTTACTAAGCCTCTACCTAAGGATAGATTCTATGATCTTAGAAGAGACTTAGGGATATTAGAAATAGCTTAAATTCTGCTTAATTTGACTTGTTTTTGGATGGTTGTAATGTTATAATTCATTTTGTAGGATGTTCATAGGTTATCATGTGTTAAAACACTCAAAACAGGGCATTCCTCTACGGAATAATCGATTAATTGGAGGTATAATCGATTATTTGCATCCAAAACACTCAAAACAGGGTATTCCTCTACGGAATAATCGATTAATTCGTTAATCAATCGATTAAAACCTTCGATAATCGATTATCGACTCGAAATAATCGATTAAATGCGACTTGAAGCTGGTTTAATCAATTATTCGAGTTTTAATCGATTAAACCTGGCAAGTATGGGTTCCTAGCCGTTGCCAATGGCTCTCTTGGCCTTTATTCATTTCAATATGACCGTTAGACATGCTTGGCTATATATAGGGACCTCTATTTCACTTCTACTCACTTCTATCTCTTGAAATCAAGCTATCTTGCCTTATTCTTGCAATCTTGCTTACTTCTAACTTAGCTTGCCCTCTTCTCAATACACTTAGCTTTCTAAATCTTCTTGTTACTCTTCTAATCTTTCAATGGCCTCATCTTCTCGTGCTAAGATCCCTACTAGAAGAATATCTGCACCCTCATCTTGACCCCGTCCTAATTCCGTAGAAGGATGGATTTCTGATACAGATGGCCAACAAGAATTTCCGACCTACTGGAAGGAACGTGCTATTATTTCTCCCAAGTTTCTTATTGGTGAGCAATTCATCAATAGGGGATTCAATTTTCCCAACCTTCTTGAAATTCAAGGAGTTCTTCCCTTCATCCAAATGCAAGGTACGTATTATCCTGACCTTGTTAGGGTATTTTACTCTAGATTTAAATTTAGAGATCAAATTGCTACTTCTAGAGTAAAGGGTGTCACCATTATTCTCGACGATGATATTTGGGAAAACGTCGCTCACTTTCCAATTAGAGAAGATGCTATTAACATTTATGGTGAGTTAGATGACTTTGACAGGTTTTTAGCTTACCGTTCTTTTCTGCGAAATCCCTCCATGGAGATTGGGCGTCTCCTTCATGCTGGACCTTTAAAGAAGGAGGAACGCATGATTCTCCATCTAATTGTCTGGATCCTATGTCCTCGAGCTACAAATCATGCCCAATGTTCTTCAATTGATCTTAGAATTATTCATGCCATAATGAATAATGAACCTTTAGATTGGGGTGTTCTTGTCACAATGACCATGTTAAAAGCAAAACGTCATCCCACATTCAAAATTCCATATGATTTACTTGTCTCTCGTATTCTTGAATATAAAGGAGTGAATGTTGAAGGTGAACAAGCAGTTAGAACAAACAACTTGAAGCGCATGCTTGGACAGACACATTGATTCAACTCCAAATGGTGCGTGTCAATGATATTTATGTTCACAAAGATGACGTTCCTAATCAAGGTGATGCTAATGAAGATTCGATGAAGATATGCCTCCGAGTTGCTAAGTTTCCCTCGACCAAATCCAAAGTGTTGGAACTTCCTCTACTCATCATGAAACCTGACAATCCATGGAAGACGTGTTATCGACATGAATCGAGAGGATGCAATCATTCTTCACTCTTTCTGGAGTACGGCATGAGGAATTAATTCGCCGTATATCTGATGTAGATGATAAAGTGTGTCATTTAGAAAATAGATTTGATGCACACTTTAATGATGATGATAGTTCAGAATTTTAAATTTTGTTGATTATTTCTTTTTGTTATTTTCTCTTGTTATTGTAATGAATGATTGTTTCTGCAATAAAATATGATGTTTCTTTAATGCTTTGATTAAGGGGGAGTTATCTCCAACTTATGCATATTTTGAGGGGGAGCTCTTATGATTGTTATTGCAGAGTTATTTTTTATCATAATCAAAATAGGGGGAGAAATATTTAAAGCCTCTTGTGAATTGCATTTAAATATTATCTGGTATGTTTAATGTGTTTGTTAGTATGACAGATAAAACAGGTTATTACAAGGCTTTAAAAGATAATTTTGATCATCATCAAAAAGGGGGAGATAGTTGAACATTCAAGGACTTAATGTTGCACTTGATGAACATGAAGATTGTTCATTTTGATGATGATTCAAGAACACAAAGACTTAGAGTGTTGAAGACTTGTTTTGTATTGTAATAACTCTGTTTCAATTAGATTGAGTCTGTAATATTAGAGTTTAAGATAGTCGGTCCATAGTCTTCACCTTAGAAGCTTCAAAAAGCTCATATTTATCATCCAGGCTCGGCTTTAATTGATTAAATAGGGAAATAATCGATTAAAACAGTGAGAAAAATCATTTTCTGTAACAACTCATTGGTTTAATCGATTAAACCAACTTTTAATCGATTATCAAGCGGTTTAATCGATTAAACCACCTTTTAATCGATTAAAACAGAGAGGTTTGGGTTCTGTTGATATTTGGCTCTGTTTTAATCGATTAATACTTCTTTTAATCGATTATTTCAGTCAAATTTTGATTTTTAACTTCAAATCAAACCTATTTTCGAAAACCCTTTTCCCAAGAACCCTAATTCCGAAAATCTAAATTCCCAAATCCTAATTTCTCTACTTAAACTATTCTATGGCACTCAGAAAATAAGAAAAACCTTTTTCATACAAAAGTTAAGTGCTGTAGTGGCAGAGAACTGTTTGTTGCAAGAAAAAGGGGCTTTTGGAACCTGGTGTGGGCTAGAAGCGATAAGAATCACTAAGTGGAGTTCTTAGTGGATTGTGTGTTGTGCCGTCTCTGGGGAAAGCTGTTCTTCATCTCTTGTGGGTTTCAAGAGAGGTGTTATCTTTAACTTTATCTTTTCCATTGTAATTTTTATTGTAACAATTTGATTATAGTGACAGCGTTAATCCTCTGTTTGAGTGATTAGCAACTGGACATAGGGTCTTTTGATCCGAACCAGTATAAATTTCATTTGTAAGACTCTATCCCTTTCTCTATTTACATTTACACAGTTTTTAATCGGTAAAATTTGGGGAAAATTTTGAAAACCTAATTTTTATTAAGAAACCAATTCACCCCCCCCTCTTGGTTTTTGTCCGACCACGCGAACATTCCGCTGCGTGATTCTAACAAAACTTGCAAAATCAACAGAAACACAAGAACCAAAGTGTAATTCTGCAGAAAAATATTAAAAATTAAACCAGAAGAATAATGCAGACTGCCAGTGAATTCTGCACATTTTGCATTTTCCCTGAATTAGAGGAGCGGTTTTTGAGCATAAAAGATAAAAAAAGAATTTACGGGGCACGAACCAGAGGAGGCGTTTCTATCAAAAAGGAAAATTAAAGAAGACCAGAGCAAGAGAGCGAGAACGATTTCTTCTATCAAGGGGGAAATTGAAGAAGCTACGGAGGAGATAATGAGAACTTCTCTTCTATTCTCTAACTTCCTATCTCATTTCTGCTTTTCTCTTATGTTAGGGTTTGATTTATTGTATTTTGGATTATAATCATCATTTCAATGGCACACTAAATCTCATTCTTGGGATTAGGGGGAATATGTTTATGTATCAAATTTGAATACTTGGAATTTCTCTGTTATTGAATTTCTATTTTCTATTCATTTCCATGAGAACCTAAAGCTTCTAATGGCTTAGAGATAAGGTTAGATGAATTTAAATGATGTGGATGATTGAGAGATAAATATATCATTAGAAAAGCATGGAATTGAACCTAGGGATTTGGGTTACGAAAGTAGACAAAACTCTTTGAGGGGTAATTGGATTTTCATAAAGTGTAAAGGATCTACTTAATGAATTGAACGTTGTTCTTCGGTAATTAGGTACGTTAATGGGGATTTCGAGAGGAATACATTAATCAATTAAGGAAAATCCACCTTAGAAATAAAAGTTAAATAATGGGAAAGGAATTGCTTTAAATTGAGTACGTAACATATGAACCTACCGACTCCTAAGAAAGTTTTCACTTTAAGTCTCTTGTCAATAGTTTTTTGTTTTCTATTCATTTTGCAATATATTCTATTTGAAACGATTTGTTTGGATAATTGAATCACTGTGTACCGGTATTTGGGCATAATCCTTGTGGGAACGATAACTTTTTATTACGCGATACCTCGTACGCTTGCGGAATGGTTATCAATTATGTTTCAAAATGGGTGGAAGCCAAAGCCACCAGGACTAATGATGCTCGGGTTGTTGTGGATTTTGTCAGATCTAACATCTTGTGCAAATTTGGAGTACCTTGAGCCATTGTTAGTGATCAAGTCACCCATTTCTATAACAGGTCCATGCAGGCCTTGCTCAAGAAGTACAGGGTTGTTCACAAAGTCTCTACACCTTTCCACCCCCAAACTAATGGGTAGGTTGAAATCTCAAACAGGGAGATCAAGAGGATTTTAGAGCAGATTGTCCAACCCAACAGAAAGGATTGAAGCAATAGACTGGAGGATGCTCTTTGGGCGCATAGGACTGCTTACAAGGCACCTATAGGGATGCCTCCCTATCGGGTTGTCTTTGGTAAGCCATGCAACCTACTAGTAGAGATAGAGCACCAAACATATTGGGTTGTGAAATCATACAACTTCTCACTTGATGAAGCTGGAGAGGAGAGGAAGCTACAGATAAACGAATTGGATAAGGATCCATTTGGAAGCTTATGAGAACTCCATGTTCTACAAAGAGAAAATTAAGAGATTCCATTATAGCTCCATAGCTAGAAAGGAGTTATTTGTTGGTCAGCAAGTGTTATTGTACAATTCCATATTGGGTCTCATGGGTGGTAAGCTATGGTCAAAGTGGATTGGACCTTTTGTTGTTACTAATGTTTATCCTTATGGTGCAGTTGAAATCAAAAGTGAATCCACAGAAAAGAGCTTCAAGGTTAATGGACATCGACTAAAACCATTCCTCAGCAATCCTTCTCTAGTGGATGCAGTTGTGGAGGAGATGTCCCTGATTGATCCCACTTCTCTCCCACCATGACTTAGGGAGTTCTCTTTTTCCTTCTTCTCTTTACTTTTTCTACACTTGTCTAATTCTATAAGTGCTTTACTTGCTTGATCTAGTGTTTGTGCTACATTGGGACAATGTGTTGTTTAAGTGTGGGGAGGGGGAGACTAGTTTAGGTGTAGTAATTTAGGTTTATGTTTTATGTACAGTTTTGCATGTTTCTTTTTTTATCTCTGGGTTTTGTTTAGGTTATGGCACTTTCTTCACTCTTGGATAGGAGTTGCTTTACGCTTTTTGGATTGAAATCCCTGTTTTTCTCTGCTTGTCAAGTTGGTTATGATGTTTGATAGTTGAATTGAATGCGACAATCTTACCCTTTGTGAGGAATTGAGCCACTATTTGTTCTTTCTTGCGTGTTATGCCTCTTGATTGCCTGCGCAGTAGCCTTGGCTTGACTCTGATTGATACTTCTTGATTTACATGCATGTTTGGAGATGATTAAGGCATTTTTGTTCTGATTAGCCTCTAGCCAAATGAGCGCACCTTGAATTAATTCCTTTAATAGCCCCTTTGAGCCTATGTTTCCTTTTATTTCTTTTGAAGATCATTAAAAGCCTTAAGTGAAAAACCATGTTTACCTTAACCTTAGGGATTTTTGGAGCTTTGGAATTGTTTTGGGAATAAGTTATTGAATAAGTGTGGGGGGTGCATTTTGTATTTCATTAGATGATGTACTGGCTAGTTGGTTATCTCTGTTGTACAATTTTTGTGCTTTCCTTTCAGTGTATTTCATGTTTTTCAAAAAAAAAAAGAGAAAAAAGAAAAAGGATATATATAAAAAAAAAGTTGTGGTTGAGGCAAAGGCAATAGTGGAGGTTTGACATTAGAGGTTTTTGAGCATGCTTCTAGTGCTTATTTTTTACTTATTCCCCATTGCTCATCTAGTTCCTCTGGTTCATAGCTATTTATCCCAGATGATATCCTCTACCTTGTCCTTACCCCCATTACAACCTGAATAGACCTTTTGATCTTTTTGTGCATGTGCGTTGGGTGTTGAGTTTAGAGGTTTGCCAAGTCTATCTGTTGTTTGCTTTTCTTGAGTGTTTTGAGAGTATACAGTAGCCTAGACACATGAGAGATATAGTGCATCTTGTGAAGTTTTGTCACTTTGATTCACCTTTTGAACTGATTGACCTCTTGCCATGTTTTGAAATGCTTGGATGATTTCCATGAGTATCTGGTTTCTTTGACTCTTTGTGTGTTGGATGTTGTCTACTCCTTTCTTTTCCCACGATTCATTAAGGATTGTGTAAATTTGTTTGTGTTTTTTGTGTCTTCTTGTTCCTGCTCCTTTTTGTTGTGTCACTCTCTTCGATGTCTTTGGAATTGCTTCATGATTTTGCCCGGGAGTGCAAAAGGCTAAGTGTGGGAGAATTTGATGAGCCATTATTTTCCCGCATTTTCTTATCTTTCTATACCGATCTTAATTGTTGCATTTTGCTTAATTGTCTATTATTAGTGCGTTTTCAATTATTAGGCTTCATTGGACTGATAATTCTGTTTCTTAATTAATTGCATGTTTCATTATGTTTAGAACTTAATTTTTGGACTTGAAAAGGTGTTGCCACGTCACCTGCCATGTCAGCTGCTATTTCCACATCATATTATTGGTTGCCATGTCAGCTAGGGTTTGTTTTATGTGTAATCCCGTGTGGGCCAGCTTGGGCCCATTCCTAGGGAACTCTAGGGTTAGGGTAGGCTTATAATTTAGAGGAGCAGCAAGAGTAGAGGAGCCACCACATTTTGATATTCTTTTTGTTCTCTCTTAGGATTGTATTCACGAAAAACATTATGATATTCACATTTTGATACTGCAACTTCTTTGTATTCATGTCGAGTGCATCTTCTTCTTCTTCACTATTTTGTATTTTTGTTCCTACCATGGAAGGCTAAACCCCTTGAGGTTGGCTCCTTGAACAAATGACAAATCTCTTTGAGGATATTGTGTTTCATGTTATTTTATCTCTGTTTTATTTGGCTTTCCAATATATTGTCCCACAGGTTGCATTCAATCTACGTTGATGCTTAATTAACTTGGGTTGTGTGTGAACTGTAAAACTTCGGTTTCCATAGTTTAATTAATTTTGTGGGCTGAGATAATATGTTTTGCATGTTGCTTAATCGTGTAGGGAAGTCCTGATCAATCTTCGCTTAGTGGATTGGTGTTGGATGGAACAAGGTTGAGTGGGACAAAGAATTTGTTGTTACCCAGGGATAAGAGACTTTAAATCTAATCAAGAAGCCAAGTTGTTTCTACTACTATTTAGTTATTAATCATTCGAATTTCTGCAACCCCCCATTACTATTTTATCTATTTGATTGTGGATCTTTGATTGAAACTAATGGTCCTTGGGAGACGAGCTAGGAGTCACTTCCTAGTACTGCATTTATGTAGTTTATTTGACCGGATACGACTCCGATCAGATCAGTTGGAAGGTGAAGGAGTTAACCTCTTGCTCTGTTGTCCTTCGGATGCTCCTTTGGTGGGGTAGCCGATCCTCTAGACAATGAATGTGAACCTCCAAGATGTTCCTTTGATGCGGTAGCTGATCCCGTGGTTGATGAGTACGAACCCCCATCTAGTTGTTGTAGCTTTGGGATGCTCTTTCGATGCGGTAGCTGACCCTGTAGCTGATGAGTGGGAAACCTCAGGATGCTCCTTCGATGAGGTAACCAATCCTTCAATTTGCAGGATGCTCCTTCGGTGAGGTAGCCGATCCTTAGGTTTGCAGGATGCTTCTTTGGTGAGGTAGCTGATCCTTCGATTTGCAGGATGCTCCTTCAGTGAGGTAGTCGATCCTTCGGTTTGCAGGATGCTCCTTCGGTGAGGTAGCCGATCCTTCGGTTTGCAGGATGCTCCTTCGGTGAGGTAGCCAATCCTTCGGTGTGCAGGATGCTCCTTCAGTGAGGTAGCCGATCCTTTGGTTTGTAGGATGCTCCTTCAGTGAGGTAGCCGATCCTGTGACTTGCAAGATGCTCCTTCGGTAATGTAGTCGATCTTGTGGCTGATGAGTATGAACCCTCATCTAGTTTTGAGTCCTTTCTTCTAGACTGAAAGTGTGATGGCGGCTTACTGCTTTTTGGTCATGCGCCGACTCCATGGTGAGTAGTTGTTTGAGAATTTTGTTTTTGACTTTTCTAGGTGTAATCATCCAGTATACCGGGGATTCTTTTCTTTTGGCTTTTTTCTATTAGCCATCCGACTATGTTGGTTGTAGGGGATTCTTTGTTGATTTTTTTACTTTTTCAATAGCCATCCAACTTGTTGGTTTGCTGGGGATTTTTATTTGTTTTTTTTTTTTGGCTTTTCCTATTAGCCCTCTGACTTGTTGTCTGCCGGGGATTTTTTTTTATTTAGGTTTTTTAATTTAGCCATCTGACTTGTTGTTTGCTAAGGATTCTTTTTTTTTTTTGCTTTTTCAATGGTCATCTAGCTTGTTGATTGCTGGGGATTCTTGATGATTGCCTCTTGATCTAGGCAGGAATCCACTGAGGATTTGTTGCTTTCTATTGCTTGTGCCTCTTGATTAGGCAGATGCTTCAATAGTGGTGAAGACTTTCTTCTTGCGCTTTGTATTGCCTCTAAGTACGCTGATGTCCCTTTCTGGGGATATTGGCTCTTGTTTGCCAGCTCTTTCCTATGCATTCCACTGGGGATATCTGTGTTGGGTAGGCAAATAACTCCTTAAGGATATGGATTTGTAGTTTTTCCTTTGATGTAGGCTCACTAGGGATGATTTTTCTCTTTTTGGTGATCCACCGGGGAATTGATTACCTTCTCGGGGATCTAATTTTGATTTTCCCCGTGGGGGAATGGAGTTTTTGACTCCTTGTTGGATGCTATTGGTTTGAGCAGGCTTTGCCGACACTTTTATTCTGTTGGGGAATGGGCTTTTTGATTATTTAATTTTGCCGTTTTCTTGCATTTTATCTCTTTTTTTTGCGATTTTGAAATTTGGCTTCTTTCTTTTAGATAATGCGTGTCCCTTTTTACTTTTTAATTTCTTTTATGCATGCAGACTTTTTCTTCTTTTTGAGTATCTACTGGGGATGAAATTTTTCCTTTTTTGGTGATCCACCAAGGAATTAGTTGGCTTCCTGGGAATATTTGATTTTTTGGTGATGGAGTCTTGGCTCCTAGCTTTGTGAATATCTTATTCAACTGGAGGATGAGCATTTTCTTACTTCCTTCTTTTTGTAGATTTTTCTGAGATGATTTGCTTGGGGATTTTTATTCATCCTTTTCTATCCTGGCATTTTCTTTTTGGTCATCCGTTGGGGATGAAAGGTTTTTTTTTTCTTTTCTATTGAAATCCTGGGGATATGGATATTCTGATTTTGTAATTACTTTGAGGGATTTTTGTGTAGCCCTTATTCTCCATTGGGGAATGTGGTGGAGATTATGGATGAATGTGCTCGATGACTCATGTGGTGACGTTGTTGAGTCGTAAGGTAATATTCTTGTTTTGTCTCTAGAGTAGGCAAGGATCCGCTTGGGGATGATCGAGCCTTTCATTTGGATTTTTCTGTGTTATGCCTTCTCTTTCTTGGATGGAAGGATGGTGGTTGGAGCTTTAAATGACTATGCTCGATGGCCCATGTGGTGGCAATGCTAAGCCGTGGGGTAATTTTCTTTTTGCCTTTGGAGTAGGCAAGGATCCGCTTGGGGACGATCGAGCCTTTCTTTTGGCTTTTTGTTTGTTGTGCCTTCTTCCTTATCAAGTGGAAGGAGGAAATGTTGGAGCTTTGGTTTTCTTGAAGCTCTTTATTCTGCTGAAGTGGTTTTGAAGATAACCTGCCTCTCTTTTCTTGAGGGAACTTTTATTTGGAGACTAGGTTATGACACCTCCTTTATTTGGAGACTAGGTTATGACACCTCCTGTTTTCAATCACAAGTATGGAGTATAGCTCCTTATGTGCATGATTATTATTCTTATTTAAAGAAAATTAGTTTTTCTTGATTTTGACAAAGTCGTTTTGTGCAACTACTTTGTGTGTGGATGTCCTAAATGCAATCTATTTGTTTATTTATTTTTGATGCACCTAGAAAATAACCAGCATTCTCCCGTTGGATTCTCATGAATATGTCGGTGGGCTGCTCTTTTATGACCGTGCTGATGGGCCCCTCTTTTATTAATTTTTTAGTTTTAGCCATATATTTTTCCTAGATGGCCCTTTATGGGTTTTCGATCTAGCAGGCTGCCTTAATTTTTGCCTAGAATATCTTAGGGGGCTTTTGCCATAACTTTAGCCTAGACCGTTCTTTTGGGGCTTTCAATCTAGCAGGCTACCCTGATTTTTACCTAAGAATATCCTAGCAGGCATTTATTCTTTTTTTTTATGCTTCCCCTTTTTTAGATGCATGCTTGATCTTTGACTAAAGGTCTTTGTGTATATTTATGATTTATCAATAAAGAGGAATTTCCGTAATACTTGGTCAAGAGAAAGGAAATGAAAGGGAATTTTATTAATAAATGAGCAAAAGTTTATTTATTTTATAGAAGGATTTCAAGGGTGTTTAGAAGAATGGCTGGTCAATGTTAGCTATACTGTTTAGGCTTAAACAATCATGTCTATGATATCTGCCCCCCATGGTTCTCCTAATTGCTTCAGTTGATATGTCTGAGCTCAAAGTAAAGACTATGCAGACTGCTTGCTTCTAGAAGAATGTTACCTTAACCACCTTTCGATTTCCAGCTAAGACAACCATTTCTCTTAAAAAAAAAATGTTACCTCTACTTTTTGCCTAGGACGTATCCTTGCGAGGAATATGAACCCTATATTTTGCCCAGGGATTCCCTTTGTAGGTTTTCATTCCTGACGGGTCTTGAGCAATGTCTTCAAGCATAATACTTCTTCACCACATTGGAGTTGATTGGGTGTCGAAGTTCCTCTCCGTCCATATCAGTGAGGATAAGAGCTCCTCCCGAGAAAGCTTGTTTGACCACAAAAAGTCCTTCATAGTTTGCTGCCCATTTTCCAATTTTATTCTTTTGGGCCGAAAGCAACTTATTTACCATTAAATCCCTCTTATGGTAAATATGGGGGTTGAACTTTTTTTTTTCTTTGTAAGCCTTTTTTATTTTCCTTTAATAGGTTTGTCCACGGCACATGGCATCCAACCGTTTTTTTTTTGAGAGATAGGACCCATATGCAATGCAATGTTTGTGATATGCATCCTATAATACTAATTTAGTTAATTTTTCAAAAGGATTAACCGATGTGATTTTACTTCTGATGCGCTTTTATCATCATATGCTTCTGTCATCATGTGCTTCCGTCGACATGATTAGCTGTACCGATTTTCCGTCTTGGATTTTTATCATGACCGAAGAATGTGTTGATTGTAGAGTAATTGCTATGTCAGTGTGCCTCTTCCTTTCCTTAGGGATTTCAATCCTCCTATTGATCACTATATTTCCACATTTCCTAGTCAATTACTAGAATGCTTATAGTGAGGGTCAAGAGAAGAGAAAGAAAGGTATTTATTGCAAAGGCTTGTGTTTTAGTGGGATTTCTTTTGTTTTATTTTTGAAATAATAGTTTCTGTAAGAATGGCTAGCCAGGGTTGGTTAGTGTTTAGGCTAGTTCAAACAAATGTTTTGTTTTTATGAATGATTAACTTCCCTAGTCCGCCCTTTTGGGTTTTCGGCCTAGGATGTTGTGCTATGTCCTAACTTTTGTCTAAGTTCCCCTTTTTCTTGTTTTTGGGATACCTAGCAGACTTTATTTTATAACCTTAACTTTTGCCCAGGCTACCCTTTATTATTGTTTGAGTCTCCTAGCGGGTTTACCCTAACTTTTGCACATCCCCCTTTGTGGGTTTCCTACCAGGTATTTTGCCCTTTTATTCTTTTGTCTTTGCCTTTGGCTTTGACGAGCTTCTTTTAATAATAATTTTTTTTTTGCACAACAGTGTCGAAACAAGATTTTATTGTGAGGTTAATCTTATTCGTGTCTCTAGCTAATCAATCATGTTGACTTTGACTTTATTTTGTTTATGGCGCGCTTTGATTATTTTGACATATTTTGGAACAAAACGTATGTCTAAACATGGTTATTAATGGGGTATAGACATGATTAGCGAGAAGAGAAGCAAATAGTAAGAATAGCATTCTTTGTAATTCAAAGGGAAATGTGTGCCTTAAAGATGCTCGAGGATCAGGCACACCCCGAGGAGTGATCTCTAACAGTCATTGGGTTTACGTCCCTTAGAATAGGAAGAAAGACACCTAATGACTAACACTACCCTTGGCGCTAATATCCCTCCCTTTCGGAAGATTGTCTTTAGGGTACGGAGGGGAGACTTCCATTTTCTTCGTATAGCTTGATCTTTTGTAGGGTTATATGTATTTGTTGAAACATACAAGGACTTGATGTTGAACTTACATGGACATGAAGCTTGTTGATTTTGATGATGATTCAAGAACAAACAACTTAGAGAGTTGAAGACTTGTATTCTTGTGTAATAACTCTGTTTTGATGAGTTTGAGTCTGTAATATTAGAGTCTAAGATAACCAATACATAGTCTACTCTTTAGAAGCTTCAAAAACTCATTTTTATCAAATACTCACGGGTTTAATCGATTAAAGGGTCAAATAATCGATTATTACAGAGAGAAAAACCATTTTCTATATCAGCTCTCTGTAATAATCGATTAACACTCTTGTTAATCAATTAACAGGCCTGTTAATCGATTAACAGGCCTGTTAATCGATTAATAGGGCAAATAATCGATTAAAATAGTGCGTTGAGGGTTTCAATTGATTTTGGCTCTGTAATAATCGATTAACACTTGAGATAATCGATTATTTCAGTAAGATTTTCATTTTGAACTTCGAATTAAACCTATTTTTGAAAACCCTAGTCCCAATACACCAAGTTTCGAAAATCCCCAATTCCCAAACCCTAATTCATCTACATAAGGTTCTCTAAGGCTCTTAGAAAATTGAACAACCTTTTTCAAACAAAAGTTGAGAGCTCTGATTGCCAGAGAACTGTTTGTTGGAGGAAAAAAGGGCTTTCGGAACCTGGTGTGGGCTAGAAGCGATAAGAATCACTAAGTGGAGTTCTTAGTGGATTGTGTGTTGTGCCGTCTCTAGGGAAAGTTGTTCTTCATCTCTTGTGTGACTCAAGAGAGGTGTTTTCATTACTCTATCTTTTCCATTGTTATTTGTTTGTAATAACTTTGATTATAGTGACAGCGTTAATCCTCTGTTTGAGTGATTAGCAACTGGACGTAGGATCTTTTGATCTGAACCAGTATAAATCTTCAGTGTAAGACTCTATCCTTATCCTATTTACGTTTACACAGCATTTTAATCGGTAAAATTTGGGGAAAATTTTTAAAACCTAATTTTTGTTAAGAAACTAATTCACCCCCCCTCTTGGTTTTTGTTCATTCACGCAAACATTCCGCTGCGCTATTCTAACAAGTGGTATCAGAGCTTGCTTTGATAGTCGTTCAAATTTTTTGAAAATGGCCGGACAAAATCAAACTTTTGCCGAAGGTGCTTCTATCAACAGACCCCCACTTTTTGCGGGTCAAAATTATCCATTTTGGAAAGTTAGAATGCAAATCTTTTTAGAGTCTGTTGATAGAGGTGTTTGGGACGCTATTTTAAATAGTCCCTATATTCCTAAAATTTCTGAAAATGGAGTAGACATTCCTAAACCATTTTCTAGATGGACAGCGGAGGAAAATAGAAAAGCTCAATTTGACGTTAGGGCTAGAAATATTATTTCATCTGCTTTAACCCTTGATGAGTTTTACAAGATCTCTATTTGTAAAAGTGCTCAAGAAATGTGGGAAATGTTGAGAGTGACCCACGAAGGTAGCGACGATGTTAACAGAGCATGGAAAAATTCTCTAATCGAAGAATATGAGATGTTCCGAATGCAACAAGGCTAAACGATATTTGACGTTCAAAAGCGTTTCACACACATTGTGAACCATCTCACCGGGTTAGGTAAAATTTTTGACGTTGATGAATTAAATGTTAAAATCTTGAAATCTATGGATAGGAAATGACAACCTAAGGTGACGACCATCTCAGAGTCACAAAACCTTGCTACAATGTCTATGGATGCGCTCTTTGGAAAGTTGAGAGAGTATGAGCTTGAGCTAGGAAGGATAAATGATGAGGAAGGACAACATCAAAAGAGGAACTTAGCAACAGATGGGATGAATCCTTTTGGAAATTTAAGTAGTAACCATAGTTCATGGCCCGTTTTATTGATGATTTACAATCTTCCACCTTGGTTATGCATGAAGCGCAAATATGTCATGTTGTGTATGATGACTGCAGGTCCAAGACAGCCAGGAAATGACATAGATGTGTATTTGAGTCCTTTGATAGAATACTTAACACTATTATGGAAGGAAAGAGTAGATTCATTTGATGGGTATCAGCAGCAGAAGTTCAAGTTGCATGCAATGTTATTTTGTACCCTTACTGACTTCCCTTCCTATGGAAACTTGAGTGGGTATAATGTGAAGGGGAATTATGCTTGTCCTATTTGTGAAGAAGAGACCAATTATCTACAATTGAAACATGGAAAGAAGACAGTTTATAACAGACACAGAAAATTTCTCCCGCATGACCCTCGATACCATAGACTGAAGAAAGCTTTTAATGGCATACAGGAGGATGAAATTGCCAGAGAACCATTGACTGGTTTACAAGTTTACGATCGAGTGAAGAACATAAGCATTACATTTGGAAAGACCCAAAAAAGGTCTTCTGACAAGAACATGTGGAAGAAGAGATCAATTTTCTTTGATCTTCCATATTGGAGACATTTAGAAGTACGACATTGTATTGATGTTATGCATGTGGAGAAGAATGTATGTGATAGTCTCATTGGCACATTGTTAAACATTCAAGGAAAGTCAAAGGATGGGATCAAAGCACGTCAAGACCTTTGTGAGATGGGAATACGTCCTGAATTACATCCAAGGCCTGAAGGAAATATAACATATCTACCTCCAGCATGTCACACCTTGTCAAAGAAGGAGAAAAGTAGTTTATGTCATTGTCTTCAAAGTATTAAAGTGCCACAAGGATACTCTTCAAATATTAAGAGTCTTGTATCCATGAAAGATCTGAAGTTAGTAGGATTAAAGTCCCATGATTGTCACGTTTTGATGCAATAGTTGTTACCCGTGGCTATACGTAACATATTGCCTAAGAATGTTAGACATGCCATTATGCGACTATGTTTTTTCTTCAAATATATTTGTGCCAAGGTTATCGATGAAAAATCACTAGATGAGTTGGAAAATGAGGCTACGGTTGTGCTATGTCAATTGGAGATGTATTTTCCTCCATCATTCTTTGATATAATGATTCACTTAATAGTTCATTTTGTGAGGGAGATATTGTTAGAAAAGTAGTTTTAGATCAAGAGGGGGGGTGAATTGATCTTTAAAAGATTTTTGCAAATAACAGATTATCTATTTGTAAAAATAAGATTTCAGATCTGTTCTTGAATCACAAAGCAATCAATCAACAATAAACGCAGCAACAGAATTAAAAGAGGAGAAAGGTTTAGAAAGATATCACCGGTGTTTATAGTGGTTCACCCAATACTAGGGCTACGTCCAGTCTCCGACCAAATTCCAGCTGGGTTCCACTAGATTAAATGTTTTACAGATTACAATCTTACACTTAATCTACCACAAGAACCACAATTCCAGTTCCTGCACCTAACCTTTCACCAAGAACCAAATTCCAGTTCTTGACAACCTCTACAACCAAATTCCAGCTGCAGAGAAACCAGTGCCCACAATTCCAGGCACGAAACAATACAAAAAGAATGTAAAGAAATGAAAAGAAGAAACTAGAATGCTCAAACCAGTTTTATGCAATTCTGCAGTAAGAGTTTCTTCTCCAAAAGAAAGCAATTTGCCTCAAGAAAGAATTTCAAAGAACTTCACAAAAACTGGCGTGAATCTTTCTTGAAAGAGTGCTAAAGTTTGCTTGCTTGATTGCTAAAGATTGATGTTCAATGTGTGTTTAAAATGTTCAAGCCAAACTGTTTTTATAGAAGATTTTCAAAACTGCTGGTTTAATCAATATGTTAAAATAATCTTTTAATATGTTAAAAGTGTAGTTTTAATCTGTTTAAACTTCTTTTAATCCATTAAAACGTTCTTGATTCTTTAACAGATTTGTTTTAACTGATACGACAACGTTTATATCAATTAAAACTCTGTACAAAAAATCTTCTAATTTGTTTTAATCGATTGTTTCGTGTTTCAATCGATTAATATACTGCAAAACTTTATTGTAAAATTTTCCAAGTGATTTTAACTGATAGAAATAAGTTTTAATCGATTAAAACTCTGTGTAGAAATTTTCTAAGTTGTTTTAATCGATTGAAACGTGTTTTAATCGATTGAAACGTGTTTTAATCGATTGAAAAAGCTCTGATCGGTCATAACTTAATTCTGATCGATCATATCTGATTCTGATCGGTCATAACTCAATTCTGATCGATCATATTTGATTCTAATCGGTCATAATTGCATTCTGATCGATCATCCTGAACACTAAGTGGATTTAATCGATTAAAACCAAGTTGTATCGATTAAAATATTGCAAAAACACTTCTCTTAACATTTTAAGTGATTTTAATCGGTTATTTCGAAGCTTTATCAGTTAAAACACTGACAGAAGGTTTTCAAAACTTTCTTTAATGAAAACAACCGGTTATTTCGAAATTATATCAGTTAAAAACTTGTTTAAGAAATCTTTAGTTAAAATACTTTGTTTTGAACTACTTAAACGTTTTTAGAGGCATTTTGCAAAATTTTTTAAGTGAAGAAACCTCATGCAGCAGAAAAGATAAAAGTGATTATACCTAAGCATAGCAGCGGACACACTAATCCCTCTATTCTTTTATCTAAGTGACTGTTGACCACTACAAAGTTGACTTTGACTTTATCTTTGACTTCATCAAATCAACAAGATCTTTGCCAGAGTATTTCAATAAGATCTTCATCACTTTCAGATACGAATTTGTGGGCCGGTTTATTTGAGGTGGATGTACCCAATTGAGCGATACATGAAGATCTTCAAAGGGTATTCTAAAAATCCATACAGACCTGAAGCTTCAATTGTTGAGCGGTATATTGCAGAAGAAGCCATAGAATTTTGTACAAATTACTTGGCAAGAGTCGTAGCTGTGGGTGTACCTAGAAATCGTCATGATGATAGGCTAAATGGTAAGGGAACTCGTGGTATTAGAATTCAAACAAAAGATCATGTAGAGTTGAGCACCGCCCACTTGTATATTTTGAACAATACAGAAGAGGTTATTCCTTACATAGATGCGCTTAAAGCAATGTTAAAGGACCTAAACCCCAAAATGGGTGAAAGGTGGTTGATGAAAGAGCATAACAACAACTTTATCAATTGGTTTCAAAGCAAAATATTTTCAAGTGACAATGCCTCTAATACACTGAAATGGCTAGCATATGGTCCTAGATATAATGTTATAACTTGGCAAGGGTATGACATTAACAAATACTCATTCTATACGAAGGAACAAGATAACAAAAGTACGGTCCAGAATAGTGTAGTATCTATTGAGGCAACATCTATGCACTTTTCTAGTGCAAAGGACAAAAACCCCATCATGGCATCAATTAGTTACTTTGGAGTCATTGAGGAGATTTGGGAGGTCGACTATACTAAATTCAAAGTGCCTTTATTTAAATGTAAATGGGTTGATAGCAATACTGGTGTCCAAAGAGACCAAATGGGATTTACTTTGATTGATATAAACAAGATTGGTCATAAGGAAGAACCCTTCATAATGGCATACCAGGCAAAACAAGTGTTTTATGTCACTGATCCATCAAATGTTAGGTGGTCAGTTGTCCTCAAAGGAAAAATGATTGATGTCACAAATGAGAATGGAGAAGAATTAGATGATTTTATTAACATTCAAAATTCACCACGGTTGCCTATTGCTATATCCCAATTGGAAGAGGACTTTGTTCATGCTACTCGCAATGACCATGATGAAGGCATATGGGAAAATATTAATACAATCTAAGTTATGTTTCTATTTATTTATTTTTTTAACATGTAATTGAGGAGACTTTGCATGTGTATTGATATAATTCTATGTTTTTTTCATTACAGGTAAATGGCATGTCCTCCACCATCTCCACCACCATCATATGTGACAGATAAAACAGGTTATTACAAGGCTTTAAAAGAAAATTTTGATCATCATCAAAAAGGGAGAGATTGTTGAAACATACAAGGACTTGATGTTGAACTTACATGGACATGAAGCTTGTTGATTTTGATGATGATTCAAGAACAAAGAACTTAGAGAGTTAAAGACTTGTATTCTTGTGTAATTACTCTGTTTTGATGAGTTTAAGTCTGTAATATTAGAGTCTAAGATAACCAGTACATAGTATACTCTTTAGAAGCTTCAAAAACTCATTTTTCTCAAATACTCATGGGTTTAATCGATTAAAGGGTCAAATAATCGATTATTACAAAGAGGAAAACCATTTTCTGTATCAACTCTCTATAATAATCGATTAACACTCCTGTTAATCAATTAACATGCCTGTTAATCGATTAACAGGGCAAATAATCGATTAAAACAGTGCATTGAGGGTTTCTGTTGATTTTGGCTCTGTAATAATCGATTAACACTTGAGATAATCGATTATTTCAATCAGATTTGCATTTTGAACTTCGAATTAAACCTATTTTCGAAAACCCTAGTCCCAATACACCAAGTTTCAAAAATCCCCAATTCCCAAACCCTAATTCATCTACTTAAGGTTCTTTAAGGCTCTCAAAAAATTGAACAACCTTTTTCAAACAAAAGTTGAGAGTTGTGATTGCCAGAGAACTGTTTGTTGGAGGAAAAAGGGGCTTTTGGAACCTGGTGTGGGCTAGAAGCGATAAGAATCACTAAGTGGAGTTCTTAGTCGATTGTGTGTTGTGCCGTCTCTAGGGAAAAATGTTCTTCATCTCTTGTGTGACTCAAGAGAGGTGTTTTCATTACTGTATCTTTTCCATTGTTATCTATTTGTAATAATTTTGATTATAGTGACAATATTAATCCTCTGTTTGAGTTATTAGCAACTGGACGTAGGATCTTTTGATCCGAACTAGTATAAATCTTCTGTGTAAGACTCTATCCTTATCCTATTTACGTTTACACAGCATTTTAATCGGAAAAATTTGGGGAAAATTTTTAAAACCTAATTTTTGTTAAGAAGCCAATTCACGCCCCCTCTTGGTTTTTGTTTGTTCACGCAAACATTCCGCTGCGCGATTCTAATAGTATTGAGCTTCTTCTTTTTTCTAACAGTCTTAACATGCCCGGGGAAATGGTCCCCTTCTCACTATCTGACTTGATCCATTTGCCTTTGGCTTTCGCATCCCACAGAGAGTCCTCACTCACAGACATGACTAGTTATATGGTCCTTATTTGGGTTTAGATTTTATTTAATTATTTTAGAATGAGAGAGAAAAGAATGAAAATAATATGAACATTATGAAAAAGTCCTCATTGTATAGATGAAAAGATAAATATTTACAAAACTCTTTTAATCAAAAGATCTCATGGCCATGGGCAGGGACTACGAGAGATACATCGAAGCTTTTTTATATATTTTTTTATTTATATTTTTTTAATGAGGAGCCCTAATCAGCTGGTCTTCCCTATCATTCCGGTTGAGACAGAGGCATGACATCCACCTTAGGTTCGGGAGTGTCGAAGGTGATCCACTTGGCATTCAACAATTCTTGAACCCTATATTTCAAGTTGATGCAATCTTCCATGGAATGCCCAGGAGCGCCCGAGTGGTAATCACATTTTTCATTGAGCTTGTACCAACCGGGGTAAGGTGGATCTTTCTTCTTCGGAGGGATACGTGTTAGCAGCTTGGCCTTTAACAGCATTGGCAGCAGACTCCCATAAAAGGTTGGAATGGGAGTGAATTTCTTCTCTTGTCTGCATGATTGCCTAACTGGTGGCGAAGAGGAAGAAAGAGTAGCAAGGTTGATGGCGTTCACGCTTCCTTCCTTCTTCTAGCCAAAGGACTTCTTAAATGTTATAGTAGATGAGGAAGGTTGCGTAATCCTTCCATTTTTCAGTCCTTGTTCCACTCTTTCTCCTATGGTCACCACGTTCGCAAAGAGGGTCGACGTACTCCCTATCATTTTGTCGTAATAGGGACTAGTCAAGGAATTGATAAACATGGATGTGGTTTCCTTATCTGATAGCGGAGGCTCCACTTGGGCGGCCAACTCCCTCCAACGCTGAGCATATACCTTGAAGGGTTCATCGTTTCTTTTACTCAGAGCCTGTAGATCTAACCTATCTGAAGTCAGATCGATGTTGTACTTGTAACGGCGAAGGAAGGCATCTGCTAGCTATCTCCAGGCTTGGACTTGTCCCCCTTCCAACTGTATATACCAGCTCAAGGCCGAATCGGCTAAGCTTTCCTGAAAGCAGTGGATTAGGAGTTTCTCATTATTGGCATATGGAGCCATCTTACGACAATACATTGTAAGATGGCTCTTGGGAAAGGTCATTCCCATGTACTTTGGGAAATCTGGAACCCTGAACTTGGGGGGAAACCGAATATTCTTAACGAGCCACATGTCGGCCGCCTCTTTAACATCAAAATTATATCCCTCCATAGCTCTTAACCTCTCTTCGAGGGCATAAATCTGTTGCTTGGAAACTTCAGGAGGTTGGGTGATTATTGCCCTCACTTCGGGCTGTACGTGAGCTTCCTGCTCAAGCTCATGGTCGGAGCCCTCCTCCTCATGATGTGGGGCGTGGTCACTGTGAGGGCTCTCCTTGTGTAAGTTCTACTGATGTATTAACTCCATTAACTGCACCATTTGTTCTTTCATGTAGTTAAGCTCAGCGGTGAGCTTGCGATTCTACTCTTCTAACTGTTCCATCCTCTTAGCCTTTTGCACGCGAGTGAGGACAAGAAGAAGACCAACCACTTTCTAAATGATTTAAATATTTTTATTATAGCTTTTTATTGTGAATGATTAGTGTGAGATAGATATATCTTAGACGATAGGCTTGGTATCTTCTTAAAGGCTTATGCTTAAGGAGTACCATACCCACCTTGGTGTGATGGTTCCCTTTTTATGAAGGTTACCAGCATACCTTAGCGCACTTGTCCCTTCTAGGAAGGTTACAAACACACTTAGGTCCCTTTTGCTTTTGTCTAAGAATATCTAGTGCACCCTAGAATGAATGTGTTTATGTATGAGAGATTTTATTATGATGATGTTTATGCATACTTTCCTTAATGTATTTATTTTCTCTCATGGTTTTACCACTTATTGAATGGTGCGAAATGAATAAAACGACTTTGTCAAAAATATTTTTTGCAAAAATTATTTTTGTCAAAATTGTTTTAAGATTATTTTTATAACTATTTATCTCTTCTGTTTGTCAATGTGGCTACTTAGCTTACAAAGAACTTGAAATCAGGCTAGCTTAAATGAAGATTATCTGAGATAAAGTTGGTTTATTCTTATTTCCTTTATTTTTATGGTTTTTAAGAGATTTTTTTTTGTTTTAACTGTTGTATGATTATCTTATGCAAATGCATCAAACAAATGTTGTTAGAATCGCGCAGCAGAATGTTCGCGTGGTCGGACAAAAACCAAGAGGGGGGGTGAATTGGTTTCTTAACAAAAATTAGGTTTTCAAAATTTTACCCCAAATTTTACTGATTAAATATCTGTGTAAACGTAAATAGAGTAGAGATAGAATCTTACACAAGAGATTTATACTGGTTCAGATCAAAAGATCCTACGTCCAGTTGCTAATCACTCAAACAGAGGATTAACGTTGTCACTATAATCACAGTTGTTACAAACAGATTACAATGGAAAAGATAAAGTAAAGAAAACACCTCTCTTGAAATCCACAAGAGATGAAGAACAACTTTCCCCAGAGTCGGCACAACACACAATCCACTAAGAACTCCACTTAGTGATTCTTATCGCTTCTAGCCCACACTAGGTTCCAAAAGCCCCTTTTTCCTCCAACAAACAGTTCTCTAGCACTCACAACACTTAACTTTTGTTTGAAAAAGGTTGTTCATTTTTTCTGAGTGCCATAGAGAAGCTTAAGTAGAGAAATTAGGGTTTGAGAATTGGGATTTTCGGAACTAGGAGTCTTGGGATTAGGGATTTCGAAAATAGGGTTGATTTGAAGTTGAAAATCAAAATCTGACTGAAATAATCGATTAAATGAAGTGTTAATCGATTATTACAGAGCCAAAATCAACAGAACCCAAAAACTCACTATTTTAATCGATTAAAAGCCCTGTTAATCAATTAACAGGCCTGTTAATCGATTAACAGGTGTGTTAATCGATTATTACAGTGAACAGATACAAAAAATGGTTTTTCTCACTGTAATAATCGATTATTTGACCATTTAATCGATTAAAGCCGAGGCAAAAAGATAAATTTGAGTTTTTGAAGCTTCTAAAGTGCAGACTATGTACCGGCTATCTTAAACTCTAATATTACAGACTCAAACTAAACAAAATAGAGTTATTACACTATAAAACAAGTCTTCAATTCTCTAAGTCTTGTGTTCTTGAATCATCATCAAAATCAACAAGCTTCATGTCCATGTAAGTTCAACATCAAGTCCTTGAATGTTCAACAATCTCCCCCTTTTTTATGATGATCAAAATTTTCTTTTAAAGCCTTGTAATAACCTGTTTTATCTGTCATACTAACAAACATATTAAACATACCAGATAATATTTAAAATCAATCATAGTAGGCTTTAAATATTTCTCCCCCTATTTTGATTATAATAAAAAAGAATTCTTCTATAACAATCATAAGAGCTCCCCCTCAAAATATGCATAACTTGGAGATAACTCCCCCTCAATCAAAGCATTAAAAGAACACCACATTTTATTTCAGAAATGAAAATACATTACAAATAAAAAGCAAATTTAAAATTCTTCACTATCATCACTATGAAAGTGTGCATCAAATCTATTTTCTAAATGACACACTTTATCATCTACATCAGATATACGGCGAATTATTTCCTCATGCTGTACTCCAGAAAGAGTGAAGAATGTCTGCATCCTCTGATTCATATCAGATAACATGTCTTCTATAGATTGTCGGGTTTCATGATGAGCAGAGGAAGTTCCAACACTTTGGATTTGATCAGAGGGAAACTCAGCAGCAGGAGGCATATCTTCATCAGAATCTTCATTATCATCACCTTCGTTTGGAACGTCATCCTTGTGAACATAAATATCGTTGACACGCACCATTTGGAGTTGGATTAATGTGTTGTCCAACATGCGATTTAAGTTATTCGTTCGTATTGTTTGTTCACCTTCGACATTTACTCCTTTGTATTCGAGAATGCGAGAGACAAGGAGAGCATATGGAATTTTGAAGGTGGGATGGCGTTTGGCTTTTAACATAGTCATGGTGACAAGAACGCCCCAATCTAAAGGCTCATTATTCATTATGGCATGAATAATACGAAGATCAATTGAAGAACATTGAGCATGATTCGTAGCCCGGGGACATAGGATCCAGACAAGTAGGTGCAAAATCATGCGTTCCTCCTTCTTCAAAGGTCCAGCTAGAAGGAGACGCCCAATCTCCATGGAGGGGTTTCACAGAAAAGAATGGTACGCCATGATCCTGTCAAAATCATCTAACTCACCATACACGTTAATAGCATCTTCTCTAATAGGAAAGTGGGCAACGTTTTCCCAAATATCATCATCAAGAATAATTGTTACACCCTTTACTCGAGAGGTAGCAATTTGATCTTTAAATTTGAACCTAGAGTAAAATACCCTAACTAAGTCAGGATAATACGTACCTTGCATTTGGATGAAAGGGAGAACTCCTTGAATTTCAAGGAGATTAGGAAAGTTGAATCCCCTATTGATGAACTGCTCACCAATAAGGAACTTAGGAGAAATAATACCACGTTCCTTCCAATAGAACAGAAATTCTTGTCGGCCTTCTGCATCAGAGATCCATCCTTCTACAGAATTAGGACGGGGATGAGATGAGGGTGCAGATCTTCTTCTAGTGGGGATTTTTGCATGAGAAGATGAGGCCATTGAAGGATTAGAAGAGTAACAAGAAGATTTAAGAGGACAAGTTAAGTGAGAAGAAGGCAAGATTGATAGAATGAGGAAAGAAAGCTTGATTTCAAGAGATAGAAGTGAGTAGAAGTGAAATTGAGGTCCCTATTTATAGCCAAGCATCTCCAACGGTCATATGAAAGTGAATAAGGGTCAAAGGAGCCGTTGGCAACGGCTAGGAATCCAAACTTTCCAGGTTTAATCGATTAAAATTCAAATTAATCGATTAAACCACTTCCAGATCCAGTTAATCGATTAATTTGAGTTGTTAATCGATTAACACAGAGTTTAATCAATTAATGGGCGAATTAATCGATTAATCCAAAGAGAAATGTCATGTTTTGGGTGTTTTGGATGCAAATAATCGATTATTACTCCAATTAATCGATTATTCTAGAGAGATCATCAAATATTTGATGTTTATGCACATGATAATCTATGAACATCCTACATAATGAATTATAACATTATAACCATCCAAAAAGTGTCTAATTAAGCAGAGTTTAAGCTATTTCTAATATCCCTAAGTCTCTTCTAAGATCATAGAATCTATCCTTGGGTAGAGGCTTAGTAAATATATATGCTAATTGATGCTTTGTATCAACGTACTCTATTTTACAGTTTCCTTTACTGATGTGATCTCTTAAGAAATGATGTCTAATTTCTATATGCTTAGTCCTAGAGTGCATTACTGGATTCTTAGTAAGATTGATTGCACTCGTATTATCACACATCAAAGGTATGTCATTTAGAAATATACTATAATCTTCTAGTTGTTGTTTCATCCACAAAATTTGAGCACAACAATTACCAGCTGCAATATATTCAGCTTCAGTGGTAGATAAAGCAACACATGCCTGTTTCTTAGAATGCCAAGATACTAAGGATGAACCTAACAAATGACATGTCCCACTAGTACTTTTTCTATCAATTTTGCATCCACCATAATCAACATCAGAATATCCTATTAAACTAGTACAAGCATCAAATGGATACGATAAACCAAAACCAGTGGTTCCTTTTAAATATTTTAAAATATGTTTTACTGCAATTAGGTGAGATTCTTTTGGACAAGCCTGAAATCTAGCACACACACAGACATAATGTATAATATCAGGTCTACTTGCAGTTAAGTATAACAGTGAACCTATCATACCTCTATACATAGATTGATTAACTTCCAAACCTGATTCATCCTTGTCTAGATAGCATGAAGTTCCCATGGGTGTGTTAGCTTCCTTTGAGGTGTCCATTCCAAACTTTTTAAGGATCTCTTTGCAGTATTTGGTTTGAGAGATGAAAATGCCATCTTTAAGTTGCTTGATTTGAAGTCCAAGGAAGAATGTCAATTCTCCCTTCATAGACATTTCAAACTCTCCCTGCATTATCTTAGCAAATTCTACACATAACGAATTATCAGTTGATCCAAAAATAATATGATCAACATATACTTGGACCAATTGTTAGAAAAGAAGGCTGAGATCAAGAGGGGGGGGTGAATTCATCTTTGAAAGATTTTCGCAATTAACAGATTATCTATTTGTAAAAATAAGATTTCAGATATGTTCTTGAATCACAAAGTAATCAATCAACAATAAACGCAGCAACAGAATTAAAAGAGGAGAAAGGTTTAGAAAGATATCACAGGTGTTTATACTGGTTCACCCAATACCAGGGCTACGTCCAGTCTCCAGCCAAATTCCAGCTGGGTTCCACTAGATCAAATGTTTTACAGATTACAATCTTACACTTAATCTACCACAAGAACCACAATTCTAGTTCCTGCACCTAACCTTTCACCAAGAACCAAATTCCAGCTGCAGAAAAACCAGTGCCCACAATTCCAGACACCAAACAATACTGTAAAAGAATGAAAAGAAATGAAAAGAAGAAACTAGAATGCTCAAACTAGTTTTATGCAATTCTGCAATAAGTTGTTTCTTCTCAAAAGAATTCAGTTTTGCCTCAAGAAAGATTTCTTTTGAACTTCACAAAAACTAGCGCGAATCTTTCTTGAAAGAAGTACTTTTGATTGCTTGAATAATTGCAAAAGGATGTGTATCAGATGTATTTTAAAATGATCAAGCAACTCTGTTTTTATAGAAGATTTTCAAAACTGCTGGTTTAATCAATCTGTTAAAATAATCTTTTAATCTGTTAAAAGTGTAGTTTTAATCTGTTAAAACTTCTTTTAATCCATTAAAACGTTCTTGATTCTTTAACAGATTTGTTTTAACTGATACGACAACGTTTATATCAATTAAAACTCTTTACAAAAAATCTTCTAATTTGTTTTAATCGATTGTTTCGTGATTCAATCGATTAAAATACTGCAAACCTTTCTTGTAAAATTTTCCAAGTGATTTTAACTGATAAACATAAGTTTTAATCGATTAAAACGTTGTGTAGAAATTTTCTAAGTTGTTTTAATCGATTGAAATGTGTTTTAATCGATTGAAAAAGCTCTGATCGGTCATAACTCAATTCTGATCGATCATATCTGATTCTGATCGGTCATAATTGCATTATGTTCGATCATCCTGAACACTAAGTAAATTTAATCGATTAAAACCAAGTTGTATCGATTAGAATACTGCAAAAATACTTCTCTTAACATTTTAAGTGATTTTAATTGGTTATTTAGAAGCTTTATTAGCTAAAACACTGATAGAAGGTTTTCAAAACTTTCTTTAATGAAAACAACCGGTTATTTCAAAATTATATCAGTTAAAAACTTGTTTCAGAAAGCTTTTGTTAAAATACTTTGTTTTTAATTGCTTAAACGTTTTTAGAGGCATTTTGCAAAATATTTTAAGTGAAGAAACCTCATGCAGCAGAAAAGATAAAAATGATTATACCTAAGCATAGCTGCGAACACACTAATCCTTCTATACTTTTATCTAAGTGACTATTGACCCCTACAAAGTTGACTTTGACTTTACCTTTGACTTCATCAAATCAGTAAGATCTTTGCCAGAGTATTTCAATAAGATCTTCATCACTTTCACCAATAAGATATGTTCTTTAACTTTCTTTATAAACAGAGTAGAATCAATTTTTCCTCTAGAAAAATCATTTGAAGTTAGGAAACTACTTAGCCTTTCATACCAAGATCTAGGAGCTTGTTTCAACCCATATAATGCTTTCTTTAATTTAAAAATATGATTAGGATAACTAAAATCTTCAAATCCAGGGGGTTGCTCCACATAAACTTCTTCTTTAATAAAACCATTCAAAAATGCACTCTTAACATCCATTTGATATAATTTAAATTTCATCAAAGATGCATAAGCAAGAAGTAGGCGTATAGCCTCTAACCTGGAAACAGGAGCATAAGTTTCATCATAATCTATACCTTCCTCCTGACAATAGCCTTTGGCAACAAGTCTGGCTTTATTCTTTGTTATGTTTCCATCTTCATCAAGTTTATTTCTAAACACCCATTTGGTTCCAATAACTTGATGTGATTCTTCCTTTGGGATTAATTCCCAGACTTGATTCCTTTCAAATTGGTTAAGTTCTTCTTGCATTGCTATGCACCATTGGTCATCTTTAAGTGCTTCCTCAACATTTTTGGGTTCTATCTGAGACACAAAAGCTACAGACATGCAGAAGTTAGTCATATTTCTAGTTCTTACCCCTTTTGAGATATCACCAATGATATTGTCCATTGAGAGTCCTCTTGGTGATTGTCATTCTTTTGCTAATTCAGGTGTTTGAGAAGGCTCATTTTCTTCCAAATATAATTCATCAAGAGCCTCTCTTATATACTCATCATCACCTGCAAGTTCTTTATTTGACTCAAGAGGATTTCCCCCAAGGTCTACAATCTCATCAAAAGTAACATGAATAGATTCTTCAATATTTAAGGTTCTTCTATTAAACACCCTGTAAGCCTTTGCTAGTTAATGAATAACCTAAGAAAATGCCCTCATCGGCTTTTGAGTCAAATTTTCCTAAGTTGTCCTTCCATTATTTAACACAAAGCAATTACATCCAAATATTTTTTAAATGAGCAACATTAGGCTTTCTACCATTTAACAATTCATAGGGAGTTGATTTTATAATTGACCTAATGAGCATTCTATTTAAAACATAACAAGCAGTACTAACCGCATCAGCCCAAAAATATTTAGGAACATTAGATTCATTTAACATTGTTCTAGCAAGTTCCTCTAATGACCTATTTTTCCTTTCAACTACACCATTTTGTTGGGGAGTCCTAGGAGCAGAAAAGTTATGTAATATTCCATTTTCTTCACAATAACTTTCAAACTTTTCATTTTGAAACTCACCACCATGGTCACTTCTTAAAACTTTAATTCTTAAGTCTTTCTCATTTTGAATTTTTTTTGCAAATTTTCTAAAGACCTTAAAGGCTTCACTTTTCATAGTTAGGAAAAATGTCCAAGTATACCTAGAGTAATCATCAACAATCACAAGGCCATAATAATTTCCACCAAAGCTCTTTATCCTAGAAGGTCCAAATAAATCTAAATGTAATAATTCTAGGGGTTTTGAAGTGGAAATGACATTCTTTGATTTAAATGATGATTTTACTTGTTTACCTTTTTGACATGCATCACACAACCTATCTTTTTCAAATTTTAACTTAGGCAAGCCAACAACTAAGTCTTTTGATATCAATTTATTCAAATGATGCATATTTATATGAGCTGCTCTCTTATGCCATAACCAAGGGTTCTCTTCCTTAGCAACTAAACATGTTATGCTAGAATCATGTAAACAATCCAAATCAATCAAGTATATGTTGTTATGCCTAATGCCTTTTAATTCTACATTTTCGGAATCTATCAAATGTATGGTGCAAAATTTACTTTCAAAGATTACCTTAAATCCTTTGTCACATAGTTGACTTATGCTAAGGAGATTATGCTTTAGTCCATCAACAAGAAGCACATCCTTAATCTCCAATGTGTTTGCACCACCTATATTTCCAATTCTAAGAAATTTCCCTTTGTTGTTGTCCCCATAAGTTACATATCCTTGTTCTTTAGCTTTGAAACTCACAAATTTTGATTTATCACCGATCATATGCTTTGAGCATCCACTATCAAGATACCACATAGACTTCTTAGATTTGGAAGTTTCCTACAAAACAAGAACATAGTAAACTTAGGTCCCCATAACTTTTGGGTCCTTGGGGTTAGAGACAAATAAATTATTTAACAATAGGAACCCAAATGTATATACCTTTAGGAACACCAAAATGTTTATTTTACATTTATTTGAAGTGTGACCTAGTTTCATACAATAAAAACATGTTTTTGATGTAGCTTTAGAATATGATGAATTTTTAACCATAGATGATCTAGTTCCTTTTTCTACCCATACTCTTTTATTTTTCCTTTTAGGCTTTTTCAAAGGAACTTGATAATTTACACTATTTTGAGCAAAAACAGTTTTATCCTTCTTAAAATCACTTATTTCCTTTTCGGCTTTATCAAGTAGATGATTAAGAATATCTATGTCATATTCATACTCTTTACAAGTTTCACATGCTAAGTTCTTATCATCATCCTCATCTAAACATACAATTTTCGTTTCTAAGGTTTCCTTTTCCTCTAAACATGCAATTTTCGTTTTTAATGAATCAACCTCCTTTTCGGATCTACTTAAACTCTTTTTCACAACTTTATATTCATTTTTCAAGTCCTTAAAGGCACTAAACAATTCATTATATGCATTTTGCACTTCATCATAATTGTTTTCATCATCACTTGAGGATGAGTCGAAATCACTTACCTCAAAGTCAGAAGAAATGATGTCATTTGCCAATAAGCAAATATTTGCTTCAATTTCCGCATTGCTTGACCCCAAACTTGAGTCACTATCATCAGTTCCTTCATAGGTTACTCTTAGTTTTTCCCACATCTCTTGAGCACTCTTACAAATGGATATTCTGTAAAACTCATCAAGGGTTAAAGCAGATGAAATTATATTTCTAGCCCTAACGTCAAATTGTGCTTTTCTATTTTCCTCTGTTGTCCATCTAGAAAAAGGTTTGGGAACATCAACACCATTCTCAGTAACTTTAGGAACATATGGACCATTTAAAATAGCGTCCCAAACGCCTCTATCAACAGACTCTAAAAAGATTTGCATTCTTACTTTCCAGAAAGGATAATTTTGACCCACAAAAAGTGGGGGTCTGTTGATAGACGCACCTTCGGCAAAAGTTTGATTTTGTCCGGCCATTTTCGAAAAGTTTGAATGACTATCAAAGCAAGCTCTGATACCACTTGTTAGAATCGCGCAGCGGAATGTTCGCGTGGTCGGACAAAAACCAAGAGGGAGGGGTGAATTGGTTTCTTAACAAAAATTAGGTTTTCAAAATTTTTCCACAAATTTTACCGATTAAAAATCTGTGTAAACGTAAATAGAGTAGAGATAGAATCTTACACAGGAGATTTATACTGGTTCGGACCAAAACATCCTACGTCCAGTTGCTAATCACTCAAACAGAGGATTAACGTTGTCACTATAATCACAATTGTTACAAACAGATTACAATGGAAAAGATAAAGTAAAGAAAACACCTCTCTTGAAATCCACAAGAGATGAAGAACAGCTTTCCCTGAGACGGCACAACACACAATCCACTAAGAACTCCACTTAGTGATTCTTATCGCTTCTAGCCCACACCAGGTTCCAAAAGCCCATTTTTCCTCCAACAAACAGTTGTCTGACACTCACAACACTTAACTTTTGTTTGAAAAAGGTTGTTCATTTTTTCTGAGTGCCATAGAGAAGCTTAAGTAGAGAAATTAGGGTTTGGGAATTGGGATTTTCGGAACTAGGAGTCTTGGGATTAGGGTTTTCGAAAATAGGGTTGATTTGAAGTTGAAAATCAAAATCTGACTGAAATAATCGATTAAATGAAGTGTTAATCGATTATTACAGAGCCAAAATCAACAGAACCCCAAAACTCACTGTTTTAATCGATTAAAAGCCCTGTTAATCGATTAACAGGCCTGTTAATCGATTAACAGGTGTGTTAATCGATTATTACAGTGAACAGATACAGAAAATGGTTTTTCTCACTGTAATAATCGATTATTTGACCATTTAATCGATTAAAGCCGAGGCAAAAAGATAAATTTGAGTTTTTGAAGCTTCTAAAGTGCAGACTATGTACCGGCTATCTTAAACTCTAATATTACAGACTCAAACTAAACAAAACAGAGTTATTACACTATAAAACAAGTCTTCAACTCTCTAAGTCTTGTGTTCTTGAATCATCATCAAAATCAACAAGCTTCATTCCATGTAAGTTCAACATCAAGTCCTTGAATGTTCAACAAATGCAACAAACAAATACACACAAAGTTCACTCATCCACGAGCAGAGGTACGATGTTTAATCACGAGGTAGGGTTTTCCTGTAGAAAAGTGCATGGTTAAGGTGGTTATAAATTGTTCTCATCAAGGTCAAAGGTCCCCAAGGTGCCCCCATTATAGGGACCTCTCAATCTCTCAATCTTCGGATCATGCACGGAACTCTGTGTCGACATCCTTGGACCAAAAGAAGAGAGTTATCACCTTGAGTTGGTGGTTTTCCGACAACAGATGTAGCCCCATGTGCCAACAAATCAGTCGTATTTGCCACCCACTCCCTATGGGTAATCACTCTTGCCCCCGGGTATAGAGGGACTGTTGTGTGTAAGGGTTTTTGTGTACAGTTTGTATTTCAAACAATTTGTAAAAAGTAATCATACAGTAGTTATCAAAGCCATACAATCAAACATGTTATAAATACAAGGAAGGGTAAAGGCGTAATTTCAAATCTTTATTTAGTTTGAATTTATCCATCACTAAATCGGATCAACTCTCTAGCTTCCCCAGTGGAGTCGTCATTTGTCGTCACTGTTCGTCCTAATGTCTTGGGACATCTCGAACGTTAATGCGAGCGATTGCAATATGATGGTTTAGAATCACGTTTTTGTAAAAAATATGATCATTGCTTCTAAGGTGCTCATCAACTGAACTAACCTCTAATAAAAGCAAGGTTTTTGTAAAAAGGGTTCTATGGAGTCGCCACCAATGTTTTTACCATAAACATTGGAAAAGGATAAAAAAAGGCATTGATTTTAAGAAAAACCAAACTTAGCCATTATAACCAGAGTTAGGTAAGGGAGTCAGTTATGTGTGGGGAAGGTATTAGCACCCCCACAACGCCCCTTTTGGGTTCCCTATGACAGATTAATTCATAAAACAAAGATTATGAGAAATTACGCTATTACCGTATTTTATTACATGATATTAAAATGACTATCTACGTGAGCCTATTTTCTACTACACATAGGAAAACAATAAAAGAAAGCAATAAAAGAGAAGAGATATGAAGAAAAACCTCTGAAGCAAGCTTTTATAAATCTTGAACTATAAGACGTTTTTTGGCAGTCCCGTACTCTACAAAGGCACTCCTTCCTCGAACAAAAATTATTAACTAAACTCCTCGAGTGTCAAAAAGATCACTCTTACTCTGGAAAAATACTCAGAGTTACTTAGAAATCCCAAATATGGGTCCTCATAGCATAGGAGAGTGTGAAAGTGTGTGAAAAAGCTGCAAATGAGGCTCCTATTTATAGTTTTTCGCTGCCAGAACCTTGGGATAGTCGTCTGGGCTGGGATGGCCATTTGGGACAGTCGGGACGACCATCTGGGAAGTGGGACGACCGTCCCAAGTGTAAAAATGGGTTGGGACAGCTGTCTGGGAAGTGGGATGGTCGTCCCAAGCTCCCTGACAGGATTTTCCTACCTTTTCTTATTTTTTTGAGTCCAGAAAGCTCTCCTATCCTCACATGGGACCTAGTGAAGAATACTAGGAGTCCAATGAAGCCTTGTCCATCTTTGAACGAAGGATCTTTGGCCTTTATTGTGAGGCTGGGCAAGATTTAAGGTCTACACTTGATGATCAACTGCAATATCAACATACAAATGTAGGTACCCTTTAATTATTTTTGGATCCTTAGAAAGGTTAGTAGAATCACATGTCTCTGCCAAAAGACTAAGGATAAAAGAATAGAACCATGATATAATAGATTATGTAATTCCTGTAATTAATTTTTTTTTTCAAACTTTCAAATGTTTTCTGTAATAATCGATTATGACAACATATACAGAAACAACATAATCAATTATGATAGCAAGAAATTGCACTCTGAAAGATAACATAATCGATTATGACAGTGAGAAAAATTTTACAAAAATTCATAATTTATTAGATGCTCAAGCTATCAATTTATGTTTGCCCCTTTAGGCACCCATTTATATTTTCCATTAGATATACCAAAATGCTTTATGTAACATTGATTTGATGTATGACCTAATTTCATGCAATGAAAACATGTTGGTTTTCTTTGAAAAGGTCTAAATGAGTTTCTTAAAATTTTTGAAACTAGTTTCACATCTGTTTTGCTTGACTCTTTCACAAAAACTTTTTTATGAGGTTCTAGACTTTCTTTAGGTTTGTAACCAAGTCCAGCTTTGCTAGAATTCCCTCCTTGATACCCTAATATAAAATCAAGATTTTCAGAAGATGTTGAAAACTTGCTCATTATTTTCTCTAACTTGAAAATCTCATTTTCCAAATGATTACAATTTTTATAAGGATGAGCTACTTCTTTATCTTTAGCCAAAATTTTAAATTTCTCAACATCTTTCTTTAAGCACTCATTTTCTTTTTCAAGAATACCAACAATATTTTCTAATCCTTGAAACTTTTGCTTAAGTGCAGTGTATTTCTTAGCTAACCTATTAAAACCTTCATACATTTCTTGATATGCTTCATGCAACTCATCATATGCATTTAAGGATTTTGTGCTACTTACCTGTGATGAGGCTTCATCATCACTTTTTTCCATCAAGCAAAGATCTTCTTCCCTATCACTGCTTTCGAAAGAGCTTTCTTGTGTAGTGGAAGAGTCATTGTCCTCCCAAGCAATATAGGCTTTGTGTTTGCTCTTTGAGATCTTTTTTTCTTTCTTTTTATCTTTCACACCAAGTTCTGGGCAGTGTGGTTTCATGTGGCCAGGTTTTCCACATCCAAAGCACTTGTACCTATTTGTTTTCTCCTTTCTTTGTTGTCCCTTTTTCATGTTCTTCATAAAACGAGTAAACTTTTTAACAAAAAGGGATATATCGGAATCCGAAAACTTACCTTCATTTTCACTTTCATCCTGTGAAGTTTTTACTGCATTTAGAGCTATCGTCTTGGTTTGGTTCTGTTCACCGTTCTTTAACCTTTGTAGTTCCATCTCATGCTCTTGCAGTTTTCCAAATAGAGTAGCAATATTCATTTCTGTGAGATCCTTTGATTCTGTAATAGTAGTGACCTTTGGTTGCCAATTCTTGTCTAAGGATTTCAAGATCTTTGTGTTCAACTCCTCATTGTCAAAACCCTTTCCTAATGCTTTCAAGTGATTTTCTATATGTGTGAAACGTGTCTGGAAATCCATGATGCTTTCATTCTACTGCATTTGAAACAATTCATACTCCTGGATGAGTGTGTTCTTACGTGCTCACTTTACTTCATTTGTTCCTTCATGTGTCACTTCAAGAGTGTCTCATATTTATTTTGTTGTCTTTCATTGTGAGACCCTGAAAAATTCATTACAAGTTAAGGCAAAAACAATAGCATTTTGGATTCTTACATCATATTGAGCACGCATGTTTTTATCCGGCGTCCATTAGTCAAAAGTCTTTAGAACAGCTCCAGACTCTATTGTTCTCATCAGAATGTAGGGACCGTTGAGTACAACATCCAGACTCCATAATCCAATGTTTGTAAAAATATTTCCATCCTCGCTTTCCAGAATTAATAGTCTTCACCTTCAAATAGTGGAGGTCTGTTTATTGAGGCTCTTTCCCTATAAACCTGATTCTTCATAGACATCTTGACAGATCATTTAGAAATAATTTATCTAATCAATCTCTGATACCACTTGTTAGACAAATGGCATCTAGAGGGGGGGTGAATATATGCACAAATTAAAATAGATGCCAAATTAAAAATTTATTTTAGATGTCCAATAATTTGTTAATTCAATTTTAATTATCAGATTGAAATCAAATAAAGCGAAAGCAATATAATCAGAAAGG
This sequence comes from Sphenostylis stenocarpa, assembly GCA_963425845.1. NCBI lineage: Eukaryota > Viridiplantae > Streptophyta > Magnoliopsida > Fabales > Fabaceae > Sphenostylis > Sphenostylis stenocarpa. The sequence continues at coordinate 106,360,851 of OY731403.1, forward strand.
TATAGGAAAAAATAAAAGCGAAGATATAGGGAAGAGAAGAGCACACAGTAATTTATATTGGTTTGGGTATAGCCAACCCTACATCCAGTTCCCAGTCACCTCTAACACAAGAGTGACCCCAGTTCACTATCTTTAAAATTCAATTTACAAATTACAATCAACTCAGCAGAGGAATCAATAATGAGTAAACTAATTAGAAAGACAACCACCTCCTTAGAAACCCAATAAGGATGAACATCTCCCTAAAATCCCACAAGGGATAAACACCTCCTCTGAAAAAATCAAAGGATGAAAAGAACCTCCTTTGCAACCAACACACAAAGGATGAACACCTCCCTAGAATCACACTAGGGATGAACACCTCCCCAAACAAATCGAAGGGATGAAAAAACCTCCTTAGAATCCCACTAAGGATGAACACCTCCCCGAACAAATCAAAGGGATGAAAACACTTCCTTAGAATCCCACTAAGGATGAACACCTCCTCTGAACAAATCAAAGGATGAAAACACCTCCCTAAACAAATCAAAAGGATGATAATAGAAACTCCAAACACAGAAACACACTGCTCAAGAAATAGTATGCACACCTAAACCCATAAAGGATGAAGGCAATAAAATAAGAGCAACAACCTAAATCCTAAAAAAATGGAATTTAACATCAACCACCTAAGCCCATAAAGGATGAAGGTAATAAAATAAGAACAGTCACACCTGGGTAATGGAGACAACAAATTATAGAAGATTGTAGAATGATAACTCCAAGAACACAGTGTGATTGACAATGAAAGTGCAGAAGGCAGTATGAAAAATTTTTCTCAAAAAATCTAAAAGTGCTCTGTTGCCTTGCTCAAAATTCTTTTCTCAAAACTGATTGAATGTAAATTGAATTTTCGAATTCTGTAATTGTGTGTTTTTGATTTTTCATCAAAACTCATTTAAATAGGAAAATAACATCAGAAAATAGCCATTAGTCATTAATAATTTTGTAGAGAAAAAACAGGATGTATTAAAAAACATTTATTCTTCAAAAACGAATATATTTTTCAAATTTGAACTGCCATAATCGATTATGACAAAGAGAAAATCGTTTTTCCATTTCTAATGCATCATAATCGATTATGGCGGTGAAAAATGTCATCTTACAAAATTTTATCACACTTGTGCTTTGGAGGCATATGCATAATACCACTTCATCAACTTGTACCTCCATATCCAGTATTCTAAAACTCTATCTAGTCTTCAGGAATCATCTTGGGCTTGCTTGAATCTTGAATGGTTTGAATAATCATATCTTGGGCTTGCTTGAGTCTTGAATGTTGTTGACTTGAATCATCATCAAAATCATCTCTTGGGAATGTAAGGACATGTTTCACATTTCCATCAATTTCCCCCTCATTGCTTTCATATAGTACAGATAGAGAAGAAGTCTTTGGATGACTCGTCTGAGTCAAAAGAGGAGAACAAAAATCAAGACCCAAATGAGGTTAGTAATGGAGATCTCTGGCGATTAACACGAGAAAAAGTCAAACCATCTTGGCATTCACAATATGTGATGGCAAGTCATGATGCTTATTGTCTTCTAAATGAAGAAGGAGAACCTTCAACTTTTCAAGAGGCTATGAGTTGTTTAGATGCTTCTTTGTGGATGATTGCAATGCAAGAAGAAATGGAGGCTCTTTATAAAAACAAGACATGAAATCTTGTGGAACTTCCGAAAGGTAGAAAAGCCATTGGTTGCAAATGAGTCTATAAGATCAAGAGAGATGACAATGATCAAGTAAAAAGATATCGTGCTAGATTGGTGGTAAAGGGATATGCTCAGAAAAAAGGTATTGATTTCAATGAGATGTTTTCACTGGTTATCAGATTGATGTCCATCAGAGTTGTCCTAGCTATGTGTGCTACAACCAGAAGGCTTTAAAGAACAAGAAAACTTGGTTTGCAAGTTGACCAAATCTCTATACGGTCCAAAGTAAGTGCCCAGATGTTGGTATAAGAGATTTGATTCCTTCATTATTTGCCTTGGTTACAATAGATTCAGCTCAGACCATTGTACATATTACAATACGTTTGGTGATAATAATTTTGTTATCTTGTTGTTATATATAGGTGGCATGTTGGTAATAGGCCCCAACATAGATCGAATCCAATAGTTAAAGGCACAATTGGCTAGGGAGTTTGACATGAAGGACTTGGGACTAACAAACAAGATTTTAGGGATGCAAATTCACAAAGATAGAAAAGATAGGAATGTTTGGCTTTCTCAGAAGAATTACTTAGTTAAAACCTTGTGGCGCTTCAACATGCAAGATTGCAAGCTAATTTCCACCCCACTTTCTATCAATTGTAAGTTATCCTCAAGTATGAGTCCTAGTAATGAAGTGGAGAGGATGGAAATGTTTCGAGTATCATATGCATCAGTAGTGGGAAGTCTTATGTATGCCATGATTTGTACAAGACCAGACATTGCACAAGTAGTAGGAGTAGTTAGTAGATTCATGGGAAATCCTGGTGGAGAGCATTGGAGTGTTATAAAGAGGATCCTTAGATACATCAAAGGAACCTCAAGTGTTGCATTATGTTATGGAGTATCAGAACTAGTTGTCAGAGGCTATGTTGATTCAAATTTTGCAGGTGATATGGATAAAAGGAGATCTACTACTGGTTATGTGTTTACAGTTGTAGGAGGGGCAGTAAGTTGGTTATCCAAGTTACAGGATGTTGTAGTTCTATCTACCACAGAAGCTGAGTATATGACAGTCACCCAAGCATGTAAGGAAGCTATTTGGATTATGAAGATAATGGAGGAACTCGGGCACAAGTAACAATAAATTGTTGTCTATTGTGACAGTCAGAGTGCCTTGCACATTGCAAGGAATCTAGCCTTTCATTTTAGGACAAAGCACATAGGAATAAGATATCATTCTGTTCGAGAAGTAGTGGAAGAGGGTAGTGTGGATATGTAAAAGATTCACATGGATGAGAACCTAGCATATGTTATGACAAAGCCAATTAGCATTGACAAGTTTGTATGGAGTCTATCCTACTATGGCCTAGCAGAAAAATAAGCAACATGGATGGCAAGAATAAAGCAAGCATGGTGTGAAGATTTGATTAATTTTAATCAAAATCTTCAAATGGGAGATTGTGAGAAGAGAAGTCCCACATCAGGCAGATCTTACTTTGGTGCTTACTTTTCTTACTATAAAAGGAGCACAATGTTTACCTTATAAAACACACCAAAATCACTTCCTTTTATTTCTCTTTCTGCTTTAGTACTTGAGGGATAAATTAAGAGAGAAAAATATTTTCTCCTTTTAGGTTCTTTTAGAGTTATTTTTCCTTTATTTTCAGGAGAGGGTGTTATTGTTTCCTCCTTGGAGGTAGAGAGAGAAGGGTTGTAATTTCTTTCATTAGTGGAATTACTCTTTTGCCTATTGTTGGCATTTTTCACATATTTTTATTTTAGTTGTGTGAGCTTATGCTTTTGTCTGATACCTAACATGTTCTTCAGCAGATTTGGGAACCTCTGCAGCTGGAGGAGATGGAACTTCAGCATGATCAAATTCTTCTCCATCTTCATCCTCATTTTCTAACATTCCAGCTTCAGCTTTGGAAATCCATTCTTCATCAACTTTGATGAAGCCCATTTTCCAGAGGGTAGAATCATCAATTTCATTTGTAGATTTTGGAGTTTCTACATATTCTCCTGCCATGTCAATTGTAAAATATTGAAAAAATTTGTTAATCAACATAGCATATGGTAAGTGAAAGTCACTCAGCCATTTTGCCTTGATCATGTGATCTTTAATCATAAAAACCTAGTAAAATCGAATGTTATTTTGGATACAGTACATAAGAGCAAGATCTCTTTCATTTTACAGAGCATGGTTGCTCCCCCTGGGTAAAAGCTCCCATGCTATGATGAAGGCCAACAACCTCTGTTCTAGCTTCATCTTCCAGGCATTCAAAATTCTGACCGAGTCATTGGAGTTTTTGAGGCAAGAACAAAAGAATTGAATCTTGTTGAAATCAGGCAGCTCAGAGACATTCCCCCTGAACACCTTGACCCCTATATCTCGGAGACCAGCTACCTATTCCCATATAGAAGGAGTAATTACCATATCAACTCCTTTTACCTATGACTTGATGGTGGAGCCATTTACTGAGAGATTGGAATAGAAAACATGAACAAGATCTAGATGAATGTTCCTAGTGTATTCCATGAATGTTTTTAGCTTCTGGTTTTTTAAATGCCTTCATAGAGGCGTAAATCCTTCTTCGTCGAGCCATACAAATCGGATATATTTGGAAATTACGAGCTACTTTTGGTTGAATTTAGAGATGAAGGAATTCATCCAATTAATGTCACCATAAAACCAGGCTTCCAAGTGACCTCCAGGATTGGCAGCAGTAGAGGAGGATTCCACCTTGTATTTATTTTTCCCAGTATTTTATCTCTTTAGCATCCTTGTAGAGAAAAATATAGGGTTTGTTCAAAAGAGAAGAAGAGAGGGTGTAGACCCCTAATCTTGCCCGGCCTCATAATAAGACCATAAGACCTCCTTTTCGAAGATGGATGAAGCCTAAGAAGCCATCAGGAGAGACTATTAGGCCCCATACTAGGATAGGAAGGGTTTTCTACATTAAAATAAGGATTTTCGCCTTTAGAGGTCGAGACTGCCGTCTTGCTTTTCGGGACCGCCGTCTCACCACTTCTGCAAGTCGAGACCGTCGTCTTGTTTGGCGAGACGGCCGTCTCACCACTTGCGAATGGCGAGACCCCCCTCCCGATTGGCGAGAAGGCCGTCTCGTTTCTGGAAAAGTCGATACCGTCGTCTCACCAAATGAGACGGCGGTCTCGCCACTTTTGCAAGGCGAGACGGCCGTCCTGACAGGCGTGAATCCCTATAAATAGTAGCACTTCCCCCCTCATTTCACACAGTTCTTCCACATTCCCTTCTACAACTTCTTCAAATTCTCTTCCTAGAACCCCTCTGAAGCATTTTCGGAGTTTCTTAGAGATTTTTATAGCATTTCCAAGAGATTTCTGGCGTTGTAAAGAGCAAAGGGCTTCCAAAAAGCACCCCAATTTTCAAGAAATTAATTAAAGAGCTCGCTTCGGAGGTTTCTTCACTCTCTCCATCTCTTTATTGCTTTTATTTTTATGATTAAATTGCATAATAGATATTAGGGGCATGTAGTCATTATTTTTAATTCCGCAAATAAAAGGGTAAAAACGTCTTTTCATAAGTTTATTTATTAAAATAGCTGGCCTATCATAGGGAACCCGAAAGGGGCATCGTAAGGGAACTAACACTTCCCTTACACGTAACTAACTCCCTTAACTATACTCTGGTTTTAACGACCAAAGTTGGTTTTCGAAAACCAACGCCTTTTCACTCCTTTTTCGATGTTTCCGGTAAAAACATCGGTGGCAACTCCATAAGAACCCTTCAAAATTAGTTCTTGGGTTAGCCCGGTTATCGAACAATCCAAGAACACTTTTTCGAAAACCTCGCCTCTAGGTTCAGCCCGGTTATTGGACAACCTAAAGGCGTTGTAACCACAACCATAAAACGCAAAAATTGGAAAGTCAAAACCATCGCGTCGCTCCGACTGCCTCATTTTGACGGCGGCGACAGATGGCGACTTCACTGGGGAAGCCTAGAGAGTTGATCCCATTTAGTGATGGGCCAACTTAAATAAATAAACCAAGAAATTATGCTTTTACCCTACCTTGTATTATAACATGTTTTAATGCTTGACTTTAATAACTGTTGTTTGTTTATTTTATGCAATTGTTTGAAATACAAATTGTACACAAACCCTTGCACACAACAGTTCCCTCTATACCCGGGGGCAAGTGAGAAATCCATAGGGAGCGGGTGGTAGGTACGGTTCACTGTAGTGATGGCCTTGTGCCCACCAGTGTGATCGGAAACCACCACTCAAGGTGATAACCTTCCTCTTTTGACACGAAGACTGACTATGGCCTTACTGCTAAGCATGGTCGGAAGGCTGGAGAGTGGGGACCCTATAATGGGGGCACCTTGGGGGCCTTAGCCTTGGTGAGAACAGTTAGAACATACCTTCGCCAATGCACTTTTCTGCAGAAAAACCCTACCTCGTGATTAAAATGACTTCTCGCCTGTTCGCGGATGATTGAATTGTATGCGCATTTGTTTGTTGCATAGCATAACCAAACAACAGAAAAATCACAAAAAAACATTTTTTGCAATAAACACCCTTATCTCGGACAGTCTACCTTTTAGCTAGCCTGGCTTCAGGTTCTTTGTAAGCTAAGTAGCCACGCAGTCCGACAGAAGAGATAAGGGACGCTAAATATTATTCTTTCGCATAAAGCCATTTTATCTCGGACAGTCTGCCTTTTAGCTAGCCTGGTTTCAGGTTCTTTGTAAGCTAAGTAGCCACGCAGTCCGACAGAAGAGATAAAGGCTATAAAATAAAAAAACAATAAAAATAATAAAAATCAAAATAAAAACCCAATTTAAAACAATAAATGGGACCTTGTTCATAAAACATTACACTCATAAATCATTCATATAGGTAGTTTATTTTCTAAAGAAAAAATGCAAATGCCATACATCATGTAGAAATAAAACATGATAAATAGGAAAATAAACACTCACATTCATTCAATAAGCATCATATTCATAAATCATGCATTTTGGTTTTAGAAAATGGAGGGGACTAGTAGACAGTTGAAGAAAGTGGACATTCCCCGATACCATGGGGCATACACTCCTCCAGCACAAGTCGCTGCCATCATTCGATTGCCATTCCGGCAGACTACCCTGATAGAAAAAGGGAACATCCAGGGTTGGAAAGTCTCAATGTTAGAAGACCATCTATCCGATTTGGCTGAAAGGGCAGAATGGGTCGCTTTTAACAAAACCCTGGCCTTAATCATATTTGGAACAATCTTGTTTCCCTTCCACATCGACATAGTGGATCAAGCCATCATGGACGCCTTCTTCGCCTGGGACGTGAACTCGAAGAGTCCCTTGCCTGCAATTCTTGCCGACACCTTGCTCTCGGTGGAATTTTGCCGCCAGAAGGAAGGAAAAACACTTCGTTGTTGCTCTTCACTACTCTTTGTGTGGGGCATCACGCATTTTTACGCCTCTAGTCACATGGGGATGTTCCCCGACCCTTTGAGGAGCTTCTCCAAAATCCCTCTCCAACGACGCTTAACCTCAGAGTGGAAGGACAAGTTGGAACAATGGGACGCCAACCATTTATCCTGGGTCTGCCCTTGGTTCCGACTCGGTCCAGTCCTCATCAGATGTGGGGATTATCCAAACGTACCCTTGATAGGACTCAAGGGTTGCATAGCCTATTCACCTAGAGTAGCTATGAGACAACTCATGAGGACTCAAACTACAATATCTCGAGGGGAACTCGGAGGACTGTGTTTCTTCGGAGACCCATGCACAATTGCTAACTCACCAGCTGTGACAAGAGCATGGGAGAAACCAGTCTTTATGGGAGATAGAGAGCTAGGAAAAGCTCGAGTGGCTGTCTCCAGTGACTATGAGGTGTGGAGAAAAAGAAGAGGGATGTCTCAACCATTGACCTCACTCATTACATGCGCCAATAGTGAAGAGCTGCAAGCTCAAGTCGACGCCTTGACCCAGAGGATAGAAATCATGGGAGCCCAAATGAGGGCCCTTGAAGAAAGGGAACAAGAATCTATCCTCACCATAGATGGTCTACAGAGGCAATGCAAGAAAAAGGATCATGAAATAGAACGCCTCAAGGATCAGTGTGCTGACTCTAATGAGCAAACTATCCGAGCATCCAAAGCTGCTGGAATCAGCTCGGATAGCCAACTTCAAGAAATAACCGCCAAATCAACACGCCTTGAGGCCGAATCAGCAAAATAGGCTCAAACGATCAAGGACTTGTTGCAAGACCTCACCAGGACTCGGTCAGAAATACGCCAAGAGCGAGAGGCCAATCGGAGACTCAACAAAAGTCTCACTGAGCTACGCTGCAAAGAAAGAGACGAGCTAGCTCAGTACGACCAAGTACTACAAGAAAAGGACCGAGCCCTTGCAAAACTCGATGAACTACAAGCCTTGGTCGTCCATCAAGAGGTGAAGATCAAAGAGGCTCGAAAGTACAGTGAAGATATGAGCCAGGAAATCCAAAAGCAAAGCGAAGCACTCGCTCGTCACGCCCGGGAAGCTGAAAGGGAATTACATAAAGATCAAGACCCGCTTGTGGGTTTCTTTAGGCTTTTCCGTTTCTGTCAAAAGTTGCTTCGTAGTATGGAATAGGGGAATGTACACCTTCTACGGATAAATGAATTTTTCTTTATTCAACAATTGTCTACTTGCATGCATATCATTCATTTGCATATTTAATTTCCCCTCCTTCACTCTTAATAAATAAAATAATAAAAAGGAAGGATTAACTGACACGTCTTCCAAATCAGAAGAATGGAGAGAAAGCCACTCCTAATCAAGCTTTCCCCAACGGTTGACCCGCCACAAGAGGACAATAAGCCTCGACCATTGGTCCTCAAAAATAAGGAAGAGGGGGCAAGGACACCAGTGCGACTATTTATGCCACGTCCTTTCCCCTACGAGTCAAATAAAGCTGTACCATGGAAATACGGGGAACCTTCACCAATAAAGGAGGATATCTCCAATATAGCCGGTATCAGGGGCATGACTAGAAGTGGAAGAGTCTACTCCCCCAAGAACTTACAAGAAGATATCCCCAAGAATAAAGAAAAAAATAAAAAGACCGAAGAAAAAGAGAATAAAGAATCCAAGGAGGAGACCGAGGAATTACTCCAGTTTATAAGGCAAAGCGAGTATTCCATTATTGACCAGCTCAATCATACACCTGCAAAGATAACCCTATTATCTCTGATGATGAGCTCGGAACCGCACAGAAATGCCCTGATGAAGGTCTTGAGCAAAGCGCATGTACCTCACACCATATCCCAAGAAAAGGTTGAGAGGATCGTCGGTCACATTATGGCAAGCGATCACCTCACATTCACAGAGGAAGAACTTCCCCTCGAGGGATCAAACCACAATAAAACCTTGCACATTTCCATCAAATGCAAGGAGTATCTCATCATGAAAGTTCTTGTGGATAATGGGTCGTCCTTGAACGTGATGCCCAAGTGCACACTAGACAAGTTGACTATCCAAGGAACCCGTCTGCGCCCAAGCAGCACTATCGTTCGAAAACGAGAAGTAGTGGGAGAAGTTAATTTACCAATCCAAGTTAGACCCACTATCTTCAACGTCGATTTCCATGTAATGGATATTACTCCGGTATACAGTTGTCTCCTCGACAGGCCTTGGATTCATGACGCTAAGGCAGTGCCTTCAACGCTCCACCAAAAAGTCAAGTTCATAGTGGATGACAACTTGGTCACGGTCCAAGCAGAAGATGATATCCTGATCAGTGGACCGTCCACCCAACCTTATGTGGATGCGGCTAAAGAGGCCCTTGAAACATCTTTTCAAGCACTCGAAATTGCCAATGTAGAGAGACTTCCCAAAAACACAAAGGTAGCCCGCATGATGATGAAACATGGTTACCATCCTGGCTAAGGACTGGGGGCAGATTCCCAAGGTATGAGGGAACCCCCAGAATTCAAAGATAATCCTTACAAGTGTGGCCTAGGATATGACCCTACTAAGGGTCGAGCAGAAGGAAGAAAAGGGAAGTCTCCCCTCCGCACACTCAAGCAAATATTCCGAAGCGGAGGGATGCAAGCGTCAAGAGCTACCCTAGTCACTAGGAGATCTTTTTCTTCACATAAGGGATGTAAACCCAATGATTGTTAGAGATTATCCCCTGGGGCTAGCCCGACCCCGGGCATTTTAGGGCACATATTCCCTTATTAATTAATAAAGAATATACTTCTTACTATCTACTTCTCTTCTTACTATTTCATGACTAGACCTCACAATAACCTTGTCTAAGTAAACAAAAAAAGAAGAAAGGAGAATAAAAAGCGCATCCAAGTAAACAAAACTTGCCATTGCCATTACAGTCAAGCTAGTTGATTAGAAGCACAAAATAAGTCTTTACCTCACCATAAAGAAAGTCATGTTTCGCCAATATTGTGAAAAAATAACAAAAAAGAAAAAGCCCGTAGAAGCCAAAGGCCAAAAGAAAAAAGGGCAAAATACCCGGTAGGAAACCCACTAAGGGGGCTACGCAAAAGATAGGGTCAACCCAGTAGGATACCCAAATTAAAATAAAGGGTAGCCTAGGCAGAAATTAGGGTTACAAAATAAGGTCTGCTAGGATTCCCTAAACAAAAACAAAAAGAAGGAACCTAGACAAAAGATAGGGCCAAAACACAATATCCTAGTTCGAAAACCCAAAGGGCGATCTAGGGAGATCAACTAGCCATAAAAAGCAATGGAAGTAAGCTAAGGCGCAAATACAAAAAAAGGAAACGTTTGCTTAGACAAAAACTTAAACACCTAGGCCTAACCTTAGCCAGCCATTCTTACAAAAACCTTTTTCTAAATAAAATTGACCGTCTAAAACACAAGCCATTGAATTTTCCCTTTTACTTCTTTTCTCTTGACCCTCACAACATTATTCTAATAATTAATTTGGGAATATGGAGGCGTATAGTCAACAAGAGGATTGAAACCCCTAAAGCAAAGAAAAAGGGATACTATCATGGCAAAGTGTGCTCTACAAAAAAAAAAGAGAGAGAAAAAGAAAAAGAAAAAAAGAAAAATCAAATTATTCTTCGGTCACAAGAAGTCCAGAATGGTACAACCAAATACAAGAACACAGATCAGAGGACACTCGTCGCTATAAGACACATCAGATAGACCCTTCTGAAAAACTAAATGAGATAGGCATTATAGGACATCAAACATGAAAACATTGCATGCATAAAATGTTTTTGAACTAGGTCCTATTTTCCTTCCCTTCAAAAAAAAAAAACAAAAAAAAAGCTTCTAAAAATCGAGACCGACGTCCCATATATCCATACTGCTGTCTCGATTTTCAGCGAAACGAGACCGCCGTCTCGACTTGACTAAAAACGAGACCGCCTTCTTGCTTGGCGAGACGGCCATCTCGCTTAAGGACAAAGTCGAGACCGCCGTCTCGAGGTTCCAAATGGCGGTCCCGAATTACACAAATTCGAGATGGCGGTCCCGATTCTCCAGACGACAGTCCCTAGGTTGGCCAAAAAGTCTATATATAGAAGGGCCTAGGGGGGTCTCCACACCTCCTCTTGCACTCCTACCCTCCATTCTCTCACTCTCAAGCATCCTACTGTAAAAATGCATCGTGGAGATCATTCTAGAAAGAGAAGAGGCTCTGTCGGCCCTAGCAGCTCCTCAGCTCCCGCTCTGCAGGATCCCACACAGCTTTCACCGCTGCACCAGGCCCGCCTAGAACACATCCGGTGGTATACATGGCACCCCATGCTAAGATTGGACTTCAGTATCCTCGCCAAATTTGGGTGGGAAGACAATGTTCGCGCCCACATCGATAGCATAGGGTGGCGCTTCCTCCTCCAGTCTCCACCCATCCACGTCTATCCTCAGGCGGTGTTAGAGTTTCCCGCCTCCATCTCCTACTCTGAGACCCCTTCCATGGTGTCGGGTCTCCCACCAACAAAAATGGTGACTTACTTCATCGGTGGGATGTATTGAACCACCACTCTGGACGAATTCAACGTGTCCATTAGATTCGTCCAGCCCGAGGATGTGATGACTCGGGATTACCAGGAGGCCATCTGCACACGCCCCACCAACCTCACCGCCGGCGAGATGTGGGAGGAGCTGACCGGGGTGCACACCCTGCCAACACTGCTGAAGGGCTCCGCACTTCACCCCGTCCTCCGCATCTGCCACAAGCTGCTGGTTGGGACTGTCCACGGGCGGAAAGAGAGTCAGGGTAAGGTAACCCTCCCGGACCTCTTCGTCCTCTACTGCATGAGCCAGAGGCGCCGATGCAACCCTGGCTATTTCTTCCTGAAGGCCCTCAAGGACTTCGGGAGCCGGCCTGTGGGAGCCGTCCTCATGACTCCCCTCATCACCCCCCTGGCAGAAAAATGGGGGTGCAGTGGCAGGGAGGAACTGGCCTCCAGCCTCCGACCCAAGACTATCAACGGGTCGGTCCTGGTCAGCATGGGGATGCTGCTACGCCAAGGGACCCGGTTGATCCTCCACCCCTCACTGGACATAACTTTGGATCCTCCACCAACTAAGAAGCCATTAGGAAAGACTATTAGGCCCCATACTAGGATAGGAAGGGTTTTCTACATTTAAATAAGGATTTTCACCTTTAGAGGTCGAGACCGCCGTCTTGCTTTTCGAGACCGCCGTCTCGCCACTTCTACAAGTCGAGACCGCCATCTCATTTGGAGAGACGGTCGTCTCGCCACTCGCGAATGGCGAGACCCCCCTCCCGATTGGCGAGAAGGTCGTCTCGTTTTTGGAAAAATCGGAGAGGATCGTCGGTCACATTACGGCAAGCGATCACCTCACCTTCACAGAGGAAGAACTCCCCCTCGAGGGGTCAAACCACAACAAGCCTTTGCACATTTCCATCAAGTGCAAGGAGTACCTCATTGCCAAAGTTCTTGTGGATAACGGGTCATCCTTGAACGTGATGCCCAAGTGCACACTCGACAAGTTAACTATCCAAGGAACCCGTCTGCATCCAAGCAGCACTATCGTTCGAGCCTTCGACGGATCAAAACAAGAAGTAGTGGGAGAAGTTAATTTGTCAATCCAAGTTGGACCCACTATCTTCAACGTCAATTTCCATGTAATGGATATTACTCCGGCATATAGTTGTCTCCTCGACAGACCTTGGATCCATGACGCTAAGACAGTACCTTCAATGCTCCATCAAAAAGTCAAGTTTATAGTGGATGACAAGTTGGTCACGGTCCAGGCAGAAGATGATATCCTGATTAGTGGACCGTCCACCCAACCTTATGTGGATGCGGCTGAAGAGGCCCTTGAAACATCTTTTCAAGCGCTCGAGATTGCAAGTGTAGAGAGACTTCCCAAAAACACAAAGGTAGCCCGCATAATGATGAAGCATGGTTACCATCCTGGCCAAGGACTGGGGGTAGATTCCCAAGGGATGAGGGAACCCCCAGAATTCAAATATAATCCTTTCAAGTGTGGCCTAGGATGTGACCCTACAAAGGGCCGAACAGAAGGAAGAAAAGGGAAGTATCCCCTCCGCACACTCAAGCAGATATTCCGAAGCGGAGGGATGCAAGCGTCAAGATCTACCCTAGTCATTAGGAGATCTTTTTCTTCACTTAAGGGATGTAAACCCAATGATTGTTAGATATTATCCCCCGGGGCTTGCCCGACCCCCGGGCATTTCAGGGCACTGTAGACCCCTAATTTTGCCCGGCCTCTCAATAAAGGCTAAGAAGACTTCCTATATGAAGATAAAGCTTCGGTGGACGTCTATCAGCATCAATCAACTTCCGAATAAAGAAAGGAAAGCTTCCCGGGAGTCCCAAAACACAAAATCTGGCCAAAACAGTCGAGATGGCCGTCCCAGAAGTCGGGATGGTCGTCCCAATCATCCCAGACGGCCGTCCCACATGCTAGACGGCCGTCTCAGCCAATTTTGTCACTTGGGACGGCCGTCCCGGCCTCCCCAGACGCCCATCCCTATTTTCTACACCCCAGACGGCCGTCCCGAGCTGCCAAGGTGCAAAAACTATAAAGAGGAAGCTTATTTGAGCATTTTTCACACTCCAGACACTTGTCTTCTCTCCCTACTTCGAATGAACTCTCCGATTGCCTTAAAAAGGTAACAATCGGTTAAGGAATTGTATTCCAACATTCGATTCTTCTTTAAAATTTAGTCGAGTCAATATTGTATCCGGGGAGGAGAGACTTTGTAGAGCGGGGGATTGCCAAAACGCATCCTCACAGTTAAAGATTTGCAATACAAAGCTTGCTACGGAGGTTCTTTTCAATTCTCTTCTCTTTTATTGCTTTATTTATTGCTTTATGTATGCAATATAAAATAAAATCATGTAGATAGCCGTTTTTAAATATTGTATAAATAAAATAGGGTAATAGCGTAATTTCTCGTAATTTTTACTTAATGAATGAATCCGTCATAGGGAACCCGAAAGGGGCGTTGTGGGGTGCTAACACCTTCCCCACATGTAACTAACTCCCTTACCTAACTCTGGTTATAATGGCCAAGTTTGGTTTTTATTAAAATCAACGCCTTTTTATCCTTTTCCAATGTTTACGATCAAAACATTGGTGGCGACTCCATAAGAACCCTTTTGCAAAAACCTTGCTTTTATTAGAGGATAGTTCAGTTGTTGAGCACCTCGGAAGCAATGAACATATTTTAACATAAAACGCGAGTCTAAACCATCTTTTCGCAACCGATCGCATAAATGTTCGAGATGTCCCTAGATGTCGGAATGGACGGCGGCGACAGGCACATATTCCCTTATTAATTAATAAAGAATACACTTCTTACTATCTGCTTCTCGTCTTGCTATTTCATGACTAGACCTCATAATAACCTTGTCTAAGTAAACAAAAAAAAAGAAAAGAAGAATAAAAAAAGTGTCCAAGTAATCAAAATTTACCATTGCCATTACAATCAAGCTGGTCGATTAGAAGCACAAAATAAGGCTTTACCTCACCATAAATAAAGTCATGCTTCACCAATATTGTGAAAAAAAATAATAACAAAAAAAAAAAAGAAAAAGCCCATAGAAGCCAAAGGCCAAAAGAAAAGGGCAAAATACCTGGTAGGAAACCCACTAAGGGGGCTACGCAAAAATAGGGTCAACCCGGTAGGACACCCGAACAAAAATAAAGGGTAGCCTAGGCAAAAGTTAGGGTTACAAAATACCCTAAACAAAAAGAAAAAGGAAGAACTTAGACAAAAAATAGGACCAAAACACAATATCCTAGTTCGAAAACCCCAAAGGGCGATCTAGGGAAATTAACCAGCCATAAAAACCAATGGAAATAGGCTAAGGCACAAATCCGAAAAAAAAAGAGAAGAAAAGGTTTGCTTAGACAAAAGCTTAAACACTTAGGCCTAACCTTAGCCAACCATTCTTACAAAATCTTTTCTAAATAAAATTAACCGTCTAAAACACAAGCCGTTGAATTTACCCTTTACTTCTTTTCTCTTGACCCTCACAACACTATTCTAACAATTAGTTTGGGAATATGGAGGCGTATAATCAACAAGAGGATTGAAACCCCTAAAGTGAAGAAAAAGGGACACCAACATGCCAAAGTGTGCTCTCCAAAAAAAAAAAAAAGAGGAAGAAAAGAAAAAGGAGAAAGAAAGAAGATGAAAAATTATTCTTCGGTCACGTGAAGTCCAGAATGGTACAACCAAATAAAGCAGAAAGAACAAAGATTAGAGGGCACCTGTCTCTACAAGGCACACCAGTTAATCCTTTTGAAAAATTAATAAAATAGGCATTATAGGGCATTAAACATAAAAACATTGCATGCATAAAATATTTTTGAACAAGGTCCTATTTTCTTCAAAAAAAAATCCATCTAAAAAAACGAGACCGCCGTCTCATCCTCCCAGACCGCCGTCTCGACTCTCGTTGAAACGAGACCGCCATCTCGACATTTGAGACCGCCATCTCGATCTTGACCAAAACGATACCGCCGTTTCGATCTTGACCAAAACAAGACCGCCTTCTCGCTTGGCGAGAGGGCCGTCTCGCCATAGGTCAAAATCGAGACCGCCGTCTCGAAGTTCCAGACGGCGGTCCCGGACCTCGCCAATTCGAGATGGCGGTTCCGATCTCCCAGACGGCGGTCCCGAATCTGAATGAAAATCCTATAAATAGGGGACCTTGGGGGGTTTCAAACACTCTCTCTTGCACTCTCACCCTCCTTTCTCTCACTTTTGAGCATCCTACCACCAAAATGCATAGAGGAGAAGCATCCAGAAAGAGAAGGGGTTCTTATGGCCCCAATAGCTCCACAGCCCCAACGCCATAAGATCCGACGCAGCTCTCGCCCTCACACCAGGCCCGCCTGGAACATATTCAGGGGTACACTTGGCACCCCATACTGAGGCTGGACTTCGGTATCCTCACTGAGTTCGGTTGGGAAGACGACATTTGTGCCTACCTCGACAGCATTGGATGGCACTTCCTACTCTAGTCTCCTCCCACTCACGTCTACCCACAGGCAGTGATGGAATTCCTCGCCTCCATCGCCTACTACGAGATTCCCACCATGGTGTCGGGCCTCCCACGACGAAGATGGTGACCTAGTTCATGAACGGGATGTACCGGACCACCACCCTGGACGAGTTCAATGTATCCATTGGATTCGTCCGGCCCGAGGACGTACTGACTCGGGAATACTAGGACGCCATCTGTGAGCGCCCCGCTACCCTCACCGTCGGCGAGATGTGGGAGGAGCTGACCGGGATGCACACTCTGCCATCCCTCCTGAAGGGCTCCGCACTCACCTCCGCCCTCCGCATTTGCCACAAGCTGCTGGCTGGGACTGTCCATGGGCGGAAGGAGAGTCAGGGTAAGGTCACCCACCCAGATCTCTTCGCCCTCTACTGCATGAGCCAAGGGCGCCAGTGCAACCCCGAGTACTTCTTCTTGAAGGCCTTCAAGGACTTCGGGAGCCATCCCGTGGGAGCCATCCTCATGGCTCCCCTTATCACCCCACTGACAGAAAAATGGGGGTGTAGCGACAGGGAAGAATTGGCCTCGAACCTTCGACCCGAGACTATCAACAGGTCCGTCCTAGTTAGCATGGGGATGCTGCTCCGCCAAGGGTCTCGGTTGATCCTCCACCCCTCATTGTACATAACTATGGATCTCTGGGACATCGTGGCAATGCAAGATCTCCTGACACCCCCGGATTTCCAACAACAACAACAGCAGCAACAACATCATCAACAACAGCAGTACGCGGATGACTTTGCTGGCATCAACCGCAACATCTACGACTTGCGCCAGCAATTAGACCAAATGTCCCTAAGACAAGACCAAATGTCTTTAAGGCAGGATGTCTTCGACACGAGAATGGAGACCTTCATCCAGATACAAGAGGGAATAAGGCAAGACCTGGTGATGTTCCGACAAGAACACCTCGACGCAGTCCGAAACCAGGCAGAATTTCAGAGACACATGTACCGGCAATTCCCTCCTCCCGGATCGTCTCCCGGCTCAAGTCCGTCATCTTTGGGATAATACTCAAAAAATAAATGTTGTAACCAAAATTTTTTTATCATAAATAAAAATTTTATTTCACCCATTTTTGCTCTCTTTTTCAAAAAAAAAAAAAGGTCAGCGTAGAAAAAAAAAACTATAAGTAAAAAGACTTACGCTCAATCCCGGAGAAGCCAAAATCCGAAATCGCGAGAAAAAAGATATAACTGCGGAAAAAGGCAAGATAAAAAACAAAACAAGTCAACACATTGACCAAGAGTTTCCTCAACAACCAACAAGAGTTGAACAAAAACTAAACAAGACCATCCCAACAGCTAACAACCTAGATGAACACCAAAAGAATCCCTGCCACAGACTGGATGACCACTCCCAGAAAAGACAAAAACGAAGACAAAAGAAAGTATCTCAAAACACGGCGAATGAGCGACTGAGCAGTAAGCCGCCACCACCACCAGTCCTACACAGTGGACTGTACCAGCCTGGTAGGGGGTTCATACTTATCAACTTGCACGTGAAGAGCGCCTGATCGGCACATGAGCCACCTGAGCAGTAAGCCGCCAACACCACCAGTCCTACGCAGTGGACTGTACTAGCCTGATGGGGGGTTTATACTCATCCAACCCGACGCACAACGGACTGCAACTACCAACCTGATGGGGGGTTTATACCCATCAACCGAAGGATCGGCTACCGTCAGAAGGAGTATCTTGAGGTTCTACCATGTGTCAACCGAAGGGATCGGCTACCATCAGAAGGAGTATCCTAGAGGTGCACAACACACTTTTCCCCATAAGATCAACTGCCGCAAGACGGAACATCCGAAGGGTAACTGGGCAAGAGGGTCAACTCCTTTACCCTCCAGTCGATCTTCCTGGCACGACAGGCCAACAGTCGACTAGTCAGGTAAAGGGGGGGCAGCTGTAGACCCCAAATCTTGTCCGACCTCAAAATAAGAACAGAAGACCTCCTATTCGAAGATGGACGAAGCCTAAGAAGCCACTAGGAGTGACTATTAGGCCCCATATTAGGATAGGAATGATTTTCTATATAAAAATAAATATTTTCACCTTCAGGAGTCGAGATCGCTGTCTCGCTTTTCAGGATTGTCGTCTCACCATTGATGCAAGTCGAGACCGCCATCTCGCCACTTGCCAATGGTGAGACCCCCTCCCATTTTGTGAGAAGGCCTTCTCGTCACTTGAAAATTCGATACCGCCGTCTCGCCAAACGAGATGGCTGTCTCACCACTTTTACAAGTCGAGACCGCCGTCCCGAATGGCGAAACAACTGTCTCGACCTGACAGGCACGAATCCCTATAAATAGTGAGTGCTCCCCCCCTCATTTCACACAGTTCTTCCACTTTCCCTTCTACAATTTCTTCAAATTCTCTTTCTAGAGTCCCTCCGAAGCATTTCTGGAGTTTTTGAGAGTCTTAGAGAGCTTTTTATAGCGTTTCGAGAGAGTTTTCGGTGTTGTAAGAGCGAAGGGCTGCCAAAATGCACCCTACTTTCAAAAAAATTAATCAAAATCTTGACTCGGAGGTTTCTTCATTCTCTCCCTCTCTTTTAATGTCTTTATTTTTATGATTAAATTGCGTAATAGACATTAGGGCCATGTAGTCATTATCTTAATTCTACAAATAAAAGGGTAAAAGCGTATTTTCAAAAGTTCATTTATAAATAGTTGGCCTATCATAGGGAACCCGAAAGGGGCGTCGTAAGGGAACTAACACTTCCCTTACACGTAACTAACTCCCTTACCCAACTCTGGTTTTAACGACCAAAGTTGGTTTTTTGAAAAACCAACGCCTTTTTCGTTGTTTCCGGTAAAAACATCGGTGGCGACTCCATAAGAACCACTTCAAATTAATTCTTAGGTTATCCCGGTTATCGGACAACCTAAAGGCGTTGTAACATCAACCATAAAAACGCAAAAAATGGAAAAGTCAGAACCATCGCGTCGCTCCGACCGCCTCTTTTTAACGGCGGTGACAAGTTTCTATGAAAAAGATTTCACAATCACCTTCTGAAATATGATCCCTAATGAAATAATGTCTAATCTCAATCTGTTTTGTTCTTGAATGATGTATTGGATTTTTTGTTAATATGATGGCACTAGTATTATCACATAGAAGAGGGATTTTACTGAGAATTAAACTATAATCTTCAAGTTATTGTTTGAGCCATAACGATTGAGCACAACAACTTCCAACAGCAATATATTATGCCTCTGTTGTGGAAAGGGAAACACATGTTTGATTTTTGTTATGCCATGAAATTAGGCTGATTCCAAGAAGATGGCAGGTTCCACTTGTACTTTTCCTGTCAAGTTTACATCATGCAAAGTCTGAGTCAGAATAACCAATTAGATTTTGTTTTGACTCACCAGGATACCATAACCCAACATTCAATGTCCCTTTGAGATATTTGAGAATTCTCTTTGCAACATAAAAATGGGATTCTTTAGGAACAGACTGAAACCTTGCACACATGCAAACACTAAACATAATGTCAGGTCTACTTGCAATTAGGTATAACAGAGAACCAATAAGCCCTGGATATTTGGTTTGATCAATTGACTTCCCTTTTTCATCTGCATCAAGATAACAGTTAGTGGATGTCACCGCCGTAAAAAACGAGGCGGTCGGAGCGACGCGATGGTTTTTTAGACCCTCTTGTTTTCGCGTTTTTTTTATTGGTGGTTACAACGTCCTTGGGTTGTCCGATAACCGGGCTAACCTAGAGACGAGGTTTTCGAAAAGTGTCCTTGAGTTGTCCGACAACCGGGCTAACCCAAGGACTTATTTATTTTGGGTTCTATGGAGTCGCCACCGATATTTTTACCATAAACATCGGAAAAGGGGTTTTAAAAAGGCGTTGGTTTTCGAAAACCAACTTTGGTCCGTTAAAACCAGAGTTGGGTAAGGGAGTTAGTTACGTGTAAAGGGGGTATTAGCCCCTTTACGACGCCCCTTTCGGGTTCCCTATGACAGGCCGGCTTATTTTATTGGTAAATGAACTAGAAAATAATGCTTTTGCCCTTTTTTATTGTGCGGAAATTAAAAGTATGACTACATGGCCCTAATTTCTATTGCAGCATTTATAATTAAAGCAGTAAAAATAAGAAGAGAGAATTTTGCACCTTCGAAGCAAGCTTTTTGTATTAACTCTCAATAAAGTGGGTGCGTTTTGGCAGCCCTTCACTCTACAAACTCTCAGAAACTCCGGAAATGCCTCGGAGGGATTCTTAAGAAGATTTAGAACGCTCGATCTATGCCTAGAGATGCTCAGAAACTCCGGAAATGCCTCGGAGGGATTCTTAGAGAGAGAAAATCTAGAGAGAAGGGAGAGCTACTGTTTTTCTGTGTGGAAATGAGGGGGGGAGACCCCCTATTTATAGTTTTTCGTGCTGTCAGGGTCCAGACCGCCGTTCTCATCTGACAGGGTCGAGACCGCCGTCTCGTCCAACGAGACCGCCGTCTCGTTTTTGTAGGCAACGAGACCGCCGTATGGGTGAACGAGAACGCCATCTCGTCGGAGCATCCGTCGCTCAAGCGAGTGAACCAGTCGCTTGAGCGATACTTGACCCGGGAGTCCCCTTTGTTCGAAGCATCCGTCGCTCAAGCGATACATCAGTCGCTTGAGCGAGACTTGACCCGGAAGTTCCTTTGTTTGAAGCATCTGTCGCTCAAGCGAGTACATCAGTCGCTTGAGCGAGACTTGACCCGGGAGTCCCCTTTGTTTGAAGCGTTCGTCGCTCAAGCGAGTACACCAGTCGCTTGAGCGAGACAGGACCGGGCAAGCGATGTATTTTTAGCCAAAAAACCTTCCTATCTTGGTACGGGAGCCTAATAGTCTCTCCTAGTGGCTTGTTAGGCTTCAGCCGTCTTCAAATAGGGGATCTTCTGACTTTATTTGGAGCCCAGGCAAGATTTGGGGTCTACAGCTGCCCCCCCTTTAGCTGACTAGTCAACTTGTTGGTCTGTTGTGCCAAACAGATTGACAGGAAGGTAAAGGAGTTGCCCCTCTTGCCCGGCTAGCCTTCGGACTGCCGTTTTGTGGCGGATGATCCTCTGGGGAGATGTTGTGGTCGTGTACCTCCGAGATACTACTTCTGATGTAGCCGATCCCTTTGGTGAACACGTGGTAGAACCTCCGGATACTACTTCTGACGTAGCCGATCCTTCGGTTGATGGGTATAAACCCCCCATCAGGCTGGTAGAACCTCCGGATACTACTTCTAACGTAGCCGATCCTTCGGTTGATGGGTATAAACCTCCGGATACTACTCTTGACGTAGCCGATCCTTCGGTTGATGGGTATAAACCCCCCATCAGGCTGGTACGGTCCGTTGTGTGGGACCGGATGGGTATGAACCCCCCATCCGGGTGGTACGGTCCGTTGTGTGGGACCAGATGGGTATGAACCCCCCATCAGGGTGGTAATGGCGGCTTACAGTTCAGGTGGCCCATGCGCCGGGCGGGCGCTTTTTATGTGATGGTTGATAGGTATAAACCCCCTATCAGGCTGGTACAGTCCCGTTGCGAAGGACTGGTGGTAGTGGCGGCTTACTGCTCGGGTGGCTCATGCGCCGGGCGGGCGCTCTTTATGTGCTGGTTGATAGGTATAAACCCCCTATCCGGCTGGTACAGTCCCATTGCGAAGGACTGGTGGTAGTGGCGGCTTACTGCTCGGGTGGCTCATGCGCCGGCTCCTTGGGGAGTGATTTCTGTGTTGGTAGATATATTTGGACTTCTTTGAATGGTCATCCGGGTCGTGCTGCGGATTTTTGTTGGTGCTCATCCAGCTTGCTTGTTTGCTGGGGATTCTTTGTTTTTTATCTTTTTGTGGTGATCACCCGACTCTTGCTGGTTGGTCGGGCGATCTTTTGTTTGTTGTTCGACTCTTGCTTGGTCGTCGAAACTTTTTGGTTGTCGGGGATTTTTGATTTTGATTTTTTGGTAGTGATCATCCGACTTTGCTGGTTGTCGGGGATTTTTGATGAGTGCCTCTTATGTAGGCAGGAATCCTCTGGGGATTTGTTGATCTTGGTGATGCCTCTTGAGTAGGCAGATATCCATTGAGTTTCTGGTAATGCCTCTGAGTAGGCAGATGCTTCATCGGAAGTGAAGACTTTTGGTTGCATTTCGTTTTGCCTCTGACTAGGCTGATATTCCCTTATGGGGATGTTGGCTCTTACTTGCCAGGTCTTGCCTATGCGTAGGCAAATGACATTCTGAACCTGAAGTTTTGCCTTTGCAATAGGCTCACTGGGATGATCTTTTTGGTTGATCCACCGGGGAATTGGTTGACTTCCCGAGGGTCAGATTTTGGTAGCCCTTTAGGGGAATGGAGTCTCGGCTCCTTGATTGACATGGGTGTGAGCTGGCTTTTGTGATGATCTTATTCTATTGGGGGGGAATGGAATTTCTGATTCCTTCTTTTTTTGTTGATTTTCCCTTTTTCTGAGGTGATCCACTCAGGGATTTGATTTCCTGAAAGTTAGGTTTTTTATTTGATTTCACCTTTTTCCGCGATTTGTCTCTTTTTTATCGCGATTTCGAAATCTGGCTTTTTTTATGGGGATAATGCGTAAGCCTTTTTACTTTTTAGTCTCTTTTTATTACGCTGGCTTTTTCCCTTCTTTTTGGGGATCCGCAGGGGATGAAGTTTTCTTTGGTGATCCATCGGGGATTGTCAACTTCCCGGGGATCGAATTTTCTTTTCCGGGATGGAGTCCCGACTCCTTCATTAATGTGATGCAAGCTATACTTGTGAAGCTCTTTATTCAACTGGGGGATGGAGATTTCTTATTCTTCCTTTTTGTAGATTTTGCTGGGAGATCCATTTGAGGATTTTTATTTGGCCTTCTCTGTCATGGCCTTTTTTGTCATCTGCTGGAGATGAAGGGTTTTCTCTTCTTTTCTCTTCTTTCTTTTTGTTGAGCCCTTGATGGTTTGGACCCTTTTGATCGTTGATGATGATGGGCTCTTGAAGCCTTTATTCTCCATTGGGGAGTGTGGAGGAGACTTAGGGTGAGTGTGCTTGATGACTCATGTGATGGCTGGTCTGAGCCATGGGGTAATTTTTGTGTTGCCTTCGGAGTAGGCAGGGATCCTCTTGGGGATGACTAAGCCTTTCCGTCGGCTTTTCTTTTATGATGTCTTGATGATTGTGCCCTCTTTTATTGGATAGAAAAATGATGACTGGGGCTTTGACTTCGGAAGCTTCTTATTTCTTCCGAGCTTATTTGATGATGACAACTCGCTCTTCTTCTTATATGTGCCTTCTTTTTTTTGGGTAGAAGGATGGTAGCTGAAGCTCTTGATTTCCGGAAGCTCTTATTTTGATGAGTCGCTTGATTGACGACTTGCTCGTTTTGTTGAGGGCATTATTTGGAGAGTTGGTCTCGGTGATCCTGTTTTCAATCACAATCATGGAGCTAGTCTCCTTATATGCATGAATGCTTTTTATTTTTTGTTTTTTTTTTATCTGAAGTAATTTTTATTTCTTTCATTTTTTGTCTTGACAAAGTCGTTTTGTGCGACTACTTGTGTGTGGATGCCCTAAATGCAATCTATTCTTTTTTATTGATGCATCTGAAAAGTGACTGGAATTCTCCTGCTGGTCCTTTTATGATTATGATGAAGGGCCCCTCTCTTTTATTCATTTTTGGTTTAGCCCTATCTTTTGCCTAGACCGCCCTTTTTGGGGTTTTCGGTCTAGCGGGCTGCCTTAATTTTTGCCTAGGATATCTTAGCGGGCTTTTTCCTTTTTTTTTTTGAATGCCCTAACTTTTGCCTAGACCGCCCTTTGCGGGTTTTCGATCTAGCAGGCTACCCTAACTTTTGCCTAAGAATCTCCTAGCAGGCATTATTCTTTTTATTGTCATTTTTTCTTTCTCTTTTTTTTTTGAGAGATAGGAGCCTATCATATGCATGCAATGTTTGCGATATGCATCCTATAATACTATTTCAATTAATTTTTCAAAAGGATTAACCAATGTGCTTTTACTCTTGATATGCTTCTGACGTTTTGTACTTTCGTTGACAGAATAGGCTATACCAATTTCGCCGTCTTGACTTTATCATGACCAAAGAATGATTGTGTTTAATTGTAGAGCGACTTTGCCGTGTCAGTGCGCCCCTCCTTTTCCTTGGGGATGTCAATCCTCCTCTTGATTACTATCTCCACATTTCCCTACTAATTACTAGAACGTGGTAGTAGTAAGGGTCAAGAGAAAAGAAGGAAGGAGATATTTAATTCAAAGGCTTGTGTTTTAGAATTGTTTTATTTTGATAAAAAATGGTTTTTGTAAGAATGGCTAGCCAATGTTGGTTAGAGTGTTTAGGCTAGTTTAAACAAACGTTTTGTTTATGGAGTGGCATCTTATTCTATGCCGCTTGCTATGACTGATTGACTTCCCTAGTCTACCCTTTGGGTCTTCAGCCTAGGATGTTGTGCTATGTCCTAACTTTTGTCTAGGTTTCATTTTTCTTGCTTTGGGAAACCTAGCGGACTTTATTTTGTAACCCTAACTTTTGCCTAGGCTACCCTTTATGGTTGCTCGGGTTTCCTAGCGGGTTTACCCTAACTTTTGCGTAGCCCCCTTTGATAGGTTTCCTACCGGGTATCTTGCCCTCACTTTTTTGGCCTTTAGCTTTAATGGGCTTCTTTTGATTTTTTTTTCTTTTTGCACAACATTGGCGAAACACGACTTTACTTATGACGAGGTAAAACTTTATTTTGTGTTTCTAGTCAATCAGTGGTGATGGATTTGACTTTTATTTTGGTCAATGGCGCAATTTGATTACTTTTTGACGCACTTTTGAAAACGTTTGCTTAAACATGGTTATTAATGAGGTTTGGACATTAATAGCAAGAAGAGAAGCAGATAGTAAGAATGACATTCTTTGTAATTAATAGGGAAATATGTGCCCTACAATGCTCGGGGGTCGGGCTAGCCCCGAGGAGTAATCTCTAATAGTCATTGGATTTATAAACCCTAAGAATCAGAAGGAGAACACCTAATGACTAAAGTCGCTTTTAACGCTTGAACCCCTCTGTTTGGGAAAATCTGATTCGAGCTGCAGAGGGGAGACTTCCCTTTTCTCCATGTAGCTTGATCCTTTGTAGGGTAAAACTTCAAAGGATTGTCTTTTAAAATCCGGTGGCTCCCTTATTCCTTGAGAGTTTCTAATGAGCCCTTGGTTTGGGCGACATCCATATTTTCTCATCACGTGGGTCACCTTCATATTGTTGGGAAAGCCTTTTTCTATTGGCAAAAGATATTTCAAAGGTCCTAGGTCCTCTTCCGCCGCGTCCATTCAAGGTAGGGCAGATGATTTGCTAATCTGAATGTCGTCTCTAGCTCAAACTGTGACTAGCTTGTCACCTATCCTGAGTTTGTCTCTTTTGGTGGAGCGTCGTGAATTGCTTCAGCGTCGTGAATCCAAAAGTCTCTTCAATTTCCTTTTTGGATTATGTTTTTCTTCGGTCTTTTTATTTTTCCTTTATTCTTGGGAGTATTGTCTTATAGCTCCTGGGGGTGTAGATTCTTTCACTTTTAATTTTGCCCCCAAATGCCGGCTATGGTGGAGATATCTTCATTGATGGAAGACGTTTCTGCGCATCTCAATGGTACGATTTTATTGATGTGGGAGGCATGAACAAACGCGATGACATCCTTGACATCCTTGCCCCCTCTCCCTTATTAACTTGGATATCCAATGGTTCAGGCTTGTTATCCTCCTTGGGCGGATCAACCATTGGGGAGAACTTGATGACGAAAGGCTTACTCTCCATCTTACTTCGATTTGTGGAAAGCACATCGACTAATCCTTTCTTTTTATTATCTTTTTATTAAAGTGAGAATGAATGCAATTTATGGATGCAATTCATGAATGTAGTAGACGGTTGAGACAAACAATTTCATTTGTTTCATCCAGACAGTGTACATTCCTCAATGTAATGTTTCGAAGTACATTTCTTTTTAAAGCGGAGAAGCTTAAATGAACCCATAGGCGGGTAAATATTTCTATTTATTTTCTTTTTGACTTCCCGTGCATGGCATGCGAATGCCCTGATCCTCTTTTCATGGTATTGAGGAATGTTCACTTCTTCGACTGTCTATTATTAGATGCATGTTATGAGGATGAAGTTTGGTGGATCCATGTATGCAAGTGTTTGTTTTTTCCTAAACATTATCATGTTTTATTTTCTAACATGACGTATGATAGTGTTTGGGATTTTGCGTTTTTTTTTTTTGTATGCGGATGAGGGCATGAAGAATACCAGCCGCTTTCTAGAATGCAAAAAGATTTTTATTGAATGATTTATGAGATGGATATTCCTTAAGACAATGGCTTAGGTATCCTCCTTAAAGCTTACGCTTTGTGGGGTATCCTACCCACCTCGCTGTAATGGTTTATTCCCCATCATAGATTTTGACAAGTATAATGGCAATCGCCATCACATCTTAGTACACTTGTCCCTTCCTTGTCGCGAAGGTCAAAAATGTGCTCGGGGCCTCTTTCGCCATTGTCTTAGGGATATCTAGTGCTCCCTAGAATGAATGTTATTATGCATGCACCAGTACAAAAGGGCGATAGATGTTCAAAGTGACATAACTTTTGACTGGGTTGTCCGATTTGGACGCACAGCATGTCAAAACGAAGAGAAAAAGGTGAAGAACCAAGTTGCAAATTCCCGTAGGGGATTTGGCCCAGTAATTTTCCCAAAAAACGCCTCTAAGACCTACTTTTGAGGGATTTATTAAAATGATGTGTATGCACACTTATTTTTTCTCTTGGTTTTTCCACTTATGATGCAATATGAATGATACGACTTTGTCAACATTATTTTATAAATGTTTTGATTTTGTTATTATTATTTTTTTTTATTTTGGATTTTTATTTTGATTTTTATTGCTTTTTATTTTATAGCCTTTTATCTCTTCTGTCGGAACTGCGTGGCTACTTAGCTTACAAAGAACCCGAAACCAGGCTAGCTAAAAGGCAGATCGTCCGAGATAAAATGTGGCTTTATGCGAAAGATATTTAGCGTCCCTTATCTCTTCTCGTCGAATCGCGTGGCTACTTAGCTTGCAAAGAACCCGAAACCAGGCTAGCTAAAAGGCAGATCGTCCGAGATAAGGGTGTTTATTTGTGAAAATATTTTTGGTTTGTTTTTGTTCTGTTGTTTATTTATGCTATGCAACATACAAATGCAACAAACATATGCACACACAATTCAATCATCCCCGAACAGGCGAGACTTCGTTTTTTATCACGAGGTAGGGTTTTCCTGCAGAAAAGTGCATTGGACAGGGTAGGTTCTAACTGTTCTCACCAGGCTAAGGCCCCCAAGGTGCCCCCATTATAGGGTCCCCACTCTCCAGCCGTCCGACCATGCTCAACACTAAGGCCAGAGTCGGTCTTGTTGCCAAAAGAGGAAGGTTATCACCTTGAGTGGTGGTTTCCGATCACACTGGTGGGCACAAGACCCTAACTGCAGCGAACCGTACCTGCCACCCACTCCCTATGGTTTTCTCACTTGCCCCCGGGTATAGAGGGAACTGTAGTGTGCAAGGGTTTTGTGTGCAATTTTTATTTCAGCCAATTGCGTAAGTATAAACAAGCAACAGTTATTTGAAAGCCAAACAATAAAGCATGTTATAATACAAGGTAGGGTAAAAGCGCTATTTTCTTGGTTTAATTATTTTTAAGCCAGCCCATCACTAAATGGGATCAACTCTCTAGGCTTCCCCAGTGGAGTCACCATCTGTCGCTGCCGTAAAAAACGAGGCGGTCGGAGCGACGCGATGGTTTTTTCGACCCTCTTGTTTTCGCATTTTTTTTATTGGTGGTTACAACGTCCTTGGGTTGTCCGATAACCGGGCTAACCTAGAGACGAGGTTTTCGAAAAGTGTCCTTGAGTTGTCCGACAACCGGGCTAACCCAAGGACTTATTTATTTTGGGTTCTATGGAGTCGCCACCGATATTTTTACCATAAACATCGGAAAAGGGGTTTTAAAAAGGCGTTGGTTTTCGAAAACCAACTTTGGTCCGTTAAAACCAGAGTTGGGTAAGGGAGTTAGTTACGTGTAAAGGGGGTATTAGCCCCTTTACGACGCCCCTTTCGGGTTCCCTATGACAGGCCGGCTTATTTTATTGGTAAATGAACTAGAAAATAATGCTTTTGCCCTTTTTTATTGTGCGGAAATTAAAAGTATGACTACATGGCCCTAATTTCTATTGCAGCATTTATAATTAAAGCAGTAAAAATAAGAAGAGAGAATTTTGCACCTTCGAAGCAAGCTTTTTGTATTAACTCTCAATAAAGTGGGTGCGTTTTGGCAGCCCTTCACTCTACAAACTCTCAGAAACTCCGGAAATGCCTCGGAGGGATTCTTAAGAAGATTTAGAACGCTCGATCTATGCCTAGAGACGCTCAGAAACTCCGGAAATGCCTCGGAGGGATTCTTAGAGAGAGAAAATCTAGAGAGAAGGGAGAGCTACTGTTTTTCTGTGTGGAAATGAGGGGGGGAGACCCCCTATTTATAGTTTTTCGTGTTGTCAGGGTCCAGACCGCCGTTCTCGTCTGACAGGGTCGAGACCGCCGTCTCGTCCAACGAGACCGTCGTCTCGTTTTTGTAGGCAACGAGACCGCCGTATGGGTGAACGAGAACGCCGTCTCGTCGGAGCATCCGTCGCTCAAGCGAGTGAACCAGTCGCTTGAGCGAGACTTGACCCGGGAGTCCCCTTTGTTCGAAGCATCCGTCGCTCAAGCGAGTACATCAGTCGCTTGAGCGAGACTTGACCCGGAAGTTCCTTTGTTTGAAGCATCTGTCGCTCAAGCGAGTACATCAGTCGCTTGAGCGAGACTTGACCCGGGAGTCCCCTTTGTTTGAAGCGTCCGTCGCTCAAGCGAGTACACCAGTCGCTTGAGCGAGACAGGACCGGGCAAGCGATGTATTTTTAGCCAAAAAACCTTCCTATCTTGGTACGGGAGCCTAATAGTCTCTCCTAGTGGCTTGTTAGGCTTCAGCCGTCTTCAAATAGGGGATCTTCTGACTTTATTTGGAGCCCGGGCAAGATTTGGGGTCTACAGTGGACATTGGTGTGGATGCTTCCTTGCAGTGCTCCATTTCAAATTTCTTTAGGAGTTATGTACAGTATTTTGTTTGATGAAGAAAACTTCCTCCTTATAATTGTTTGAGTTGTAACCTAAGGAAGTAATTAAGCTCTCCTATCAAGGATATTTCAAATTCCCCCTGCATTTCATTAATAAAATTATTGCATAAAGATTCATTAGTTGCTCCAAATATGATGTCATCAACATATACATGAACCAAAATGGTATTTTTGTTGATTTTCTTAAGAAATAAAGTTTTATCAAGAACACCTCTTTGATAGTTCTTTGATATGAGAAAATTATTTAACCTTTCATACCACTACCTGGGTGCTTGTTTTAGACGATACAGAGCTTTTTTCAGTTTGTAAACAAACTCTGGATGTATATGATCTTCAAATCTAGGTGGTTGAGCAACAAATACTTCCTTATTAAAGTAGCCATTCAAAAAGGCACTTTTGACATCCATTTGATATAACCTGAAATTCTTTATAGAAGCATAAGCAAGAAAAGTCAACAGGCGCATATGTTTCATCAAAATCAATTCCTTCTTGTTAATTATATCCTTTAGCAGCTAATCTTGCTTTGTTTCTTGTGATAATACCATTTTCATCCAATTTGTTTCTAAAAACCCATTATGTTCCAATAATATTTACATCAATTGTTTTTGAATTAATTCTCATACATTGTTTCTTGTAAATTGGTTTAATTCTTCATGCATTACATTTACCTAGTTGATATCATTTAATGCATCAGTTATAAATTTTGGTTCTATTTGGGAGACAAAAGTCATATGATTACAAAATTTATTCAAAGAACTTCTGGTAGAAACTCCCTGATTAAACTCTCTAATAATGTTATCTATTGAGAGATTTCTTGGAGCCTTCTATTCTTTGGGCAATTTCTCTTCATATTCTTCAAGAATTTCCTCCTATTTATGAAAAATAGTTGATTCTAGCAAATTTAACTAATACATGTTATCAAGTACAAATTCATCATCCGCATCACAAACTGTATTTTTTTGCACATTTGGGTTAGGTTCATCAAATACAACATGTATATATTCTTCTACTGTTTTAAGTCTTTTATTAAAGATTCTATATGCACGGTTATTTAATGAATCACCCAAGAAAATCCCTTCATCCAATTTGGAGCCAAACTTTCCAAGATTCTCTTTTCCATTGTTTAACACAAAGACTTTGCATCCAAACACTCTAAAGTAATTTATATTTGACTTTTTGCCTTTATAGAGTTCATAGGGAGTCTTTTTAAGAAATGGTCGAATTAGAACTCGATTTAGAACATGACAAGTAGTGCTTACGGCATCAGCCCAAAAATATTTTGGTAAAGCTTTCACTAAGCATATTCCTAGCTAAATCTTCAAGGGAATGATTTTTCCTTTCAACTACACCATCTTGTTGAGGAGTTCTAGGAGCTGAAAAATTATGCTTAATCCCATATTTTTCACAAAATTTTTCAAAATTTTCATTTGAAAATTGTCCCCCATGATCACGTTGAATGTTTGATATGAAATAGCCTTTTTCATTTTTAATTTTCTTACCAAATTTCTTAAAAGCATAAAAAATATCAGACTTTAATTTCAAAAACATTGTCTAGGTGAATCTTGAGAAATCATCTACAATAACTAATGCATATAGATTCCAACCTAAAATTATAGTTCTTGAAGGTCCAAAGAGATCCATGTGTAAATGTTCAAGCGGTCTTGAAGATGAAACAATATTTTTTTGTGTATAAGAATCTTTTATTTGCTTGCCCTTTTAACATGCATCGCATACTTTGTCCTTCACAAGCTTCAGTTTGGGTAAACCTGTTACAAGTTCTTTAGAAATCAGTTTATTAAGATGATGCATATGAATATGTGATCATCTTCTATGTCATAACCAAGAATAATTTTCTTTAGCAATTAGACAACAATTTCCAGCAGTATTTGTATTTAACATGTATATGTTGTTGATCCTCTTACCAGTAATCAATACTTGTTCTAAACCTGGTCTCAATATTAGACAATGTTTTGGTTCAAAAATGACTTTGTGTCCTTTGTCACACAATTGACTAATATTGATCTACTTATGTTTTAACCCTTCAACATACAATACATTGTTAATGATACCTGATTCTGCACACTTAACATCTCCCATTCCAAGAATTTTGCCTTTGTTATTATCTTCATAAATAACAGTTCCACCATTTTTTAGTTTTAAATTTTGAAATTTTGAGATATCCCTGGTCATGTGTTTTGAACAGTCACTATCTAGGTACCCAAGATCTTTAGTTCACTGCTCCTGTAGAAGAATTTAACATAATCTTGGTACCCTTTTGAAGATAATAGGGTCCACTTAGGTTATTTGCATTAATTTTTTTTATTTTGGAACCCATTTCATTTTTCCTTTTGGAACTTCATATCTCTTAATTTTACAAAATTTAACAGAATGCCCCTTTTTCATACAGTAGAAGCAAGTAATGAATGGTGATGAAACTCGTCTTTTATATGAAAAATAGTTTTTAAAACCTCTAGTTTTCTTCCTAATGATAGGTGTGAAACTAATACCAACACAATCAATAAAAAGCTTTTGAGAACCAAGAAAAACATCAAGATTAGCTTTACCTTGTGCAAGCTTGGAGAAAATCTTTATCAGATATGCAATTCAGGACAATTTTCACAAGTCTTGATTTCTTTACATAGGCATTCAAAATTATTGTGAATCATTTTCAAATATTTAGAATCAGTTTCTTCTTCACGAATTTTCTTTTCAAGAGAGTTGACTTGGTTTCCTAACCCGTTGTTCATGCCCTTTAATACATTGTTTTCTTTCTCAAGCCTCTTAGATTTTTCATGCATTTCGTTAAAGGCATCTTATAAAGAACTATAATTCATGGAATTACTAGAAGAGATAGAACTGACATACTGGTTGGAGAGTCAAGATTAGCCATCAAGCACAAATTTGCTTCTTCTTCATATGAATTCTCTGTTGATGATGTATCATTATCATCCCAAGCAATATAGGCTCTCTTTTTCATCTTTTCTCCTTTCTTGTCTTGATTCTTGTTTTTCTCAGGACACTCCATTCTCACATGCCCCTATTTACCTCAACTATAGCATTTATAATTGAGAGAATTTGAGTTAAATTTCTTTGTGTACCTTTTCTATCCATATTTATCTTTAATTTTCTTTTTGAGAAATCTGTTGAATTTCTTGACCAACAGACCAAGATTCTCACTTTCTTCTTTTGTATATTCTTCTTTATCTTCCACTTTAAGTGCTATGTTTTTCCGTTTTTTTCTGAGACTTCCTACTCATTGAATATTTTTATCTCCATTTCATGCTCTCTATGTTTTCCAAATAAAGTAGTTGTGGTCATGATGGATTAGTCTTTTGATTCTGAGATTGTTGTAACCTTGGGCTACCATGACCTATCAAGAATTTTAACACTTTGATATTTAAATCTTATTTATAAAAAATCTTACCAAGACCCATCAAGTGATTGATGATATGAGTAAAACATTTCTGCACATCTACAATGCTTTCTCCAGATTGCATTTTGAACAGCTCATATTCTCTGATGAGGGTGTGCTTTCTAGCTCTCTTTACATCAGTTGTTCCTTCATGGGTCACCTCAAGAACTTCCCACATTTTTTCGGCAGATTGGCATTGAGATACCTTGAAAAATTCATCCATTTTAAGAGCATATGTAATAATGTTCTTTAAAGTGCAATCATTTTGAATTTTTTTTTTTTTCATCATCATTTAAATTAGACCAATCTTTATCAGTGGTAAGAGGACCTTTTTCAATTATATTCCTATCTATGGATTCAAATAAGATATTCATTCTAATCTTCCAAAATTGATAATCTGTACCACAAAATAGTGGAGGTCTATTGATAGAAGCTCCCTCATAAAAAGGTAATTTGTTTTCAGCCATTTAAAAAAAAATTCTAGGACCGAAAGTCTTGAGTAACTTTCAAGACCCTGTTCTTGATACCAATTGTTAGAATTATAGGCTGAGATCAAGAGGGGGGGTAAATTGATCTTTACAAAAAAAAATTGCAACTTATAGATACAAATTAACAATTTCAAAGTTTAACAAATCTGACCAAGTATTAAACCAAAGAAAAAAAATCAGAATTGAAAAGGGTTCAACCAAAATTTAAAGAAAGTGATGAAAGAGTAAAAGAAACACCAAGAATTATACTGGTTCACCTAAACTACTGGGCTACATCCAGTTCTCAACCAAATTTCAATTGAGTTCCACTAGATTGAAATTGTTTTGATTACAGAATAGTATTACAAAACATTCAACCTGCACTAAGAACCAAATTCTAGTTCTTGTACCCAACCTGCAACCAAGTTTTAGTTGCAGAACCAGTGCCCAAACTTCTAGACACCAAGACAAAAAAGAATTGAAATAGTAATGAAGGAATGAAGAAACTAGAACAATCAAACCCGGTTATGCATATGCAACAATTCCACTGCATATTGAGTTTCTTCACAAGCAAGAACACAAAAATGCCTCAAGAAAGAACTTCAAAAATTATCTTTGAAAATGGCACACTTCTCTCTTGAAAAGATCTCTATTGATTGCTTGAATGGTATCTTAAAGAGGTATTTTAAAATGTTGAAGCAAATATGTTTATATAGAGATTTCTCTACCAAACTGGTTTAATTAATCGGTTAATTCGCCTTTTAATTGATTAAAATAACTCGACTTTAATGGTTTTAACTAATGAAAATATCATTTAATCGATTCAAATGTTCTACCATATTTTCCATATTTATTTTAACTGATGAGATTTAATCGATTAAAATAGTTACCCCAAAAATCCTTAAGTGATTTTAATCAATTAATTCAAAGTTTAATCGATTAATAAACTGACAGAACATTTTCTAAAACTTCTGAAGTGTTTTTAACTGATAAAAACTTGGTTTAATTGATTAAAATAATTAACCAAAAACTTTTAAGTGATTTTAATAGATTAATTCAAAGTTTAATCGATTAAAATACTCGATAGAACATTTTCTAAAACTTTCTTAAGTGTTTTTAATCGATTAATTTGAAGATGTATCGGTTAAAATACTCGGTAGAAGGTTTTTCCAAAACTTCTTTACTGAAAATAATCGATTAATTCGAATATGTATCGATTAAAATAGTGACACTACATGCTTTAAGTGGCTTTAATCGATTATTTCGAAAATACATCAGTTAAAAATGTTAGAAGTGTTTTTAGCTAATTTTAATTTATTAATATATAACAATCAATTAATTCCGAGGCTCAAGAACATATTAACCGATTAAAAATATTTTTAACAAATTAAAGGGATTAGAGGCATTTTTATTTCTTTCAAATGATAGAACCTCATATAGTAGGAATGATTAGATGATTATACCTATTAAATATTGATGCAGACTCACTAAACACTATATCCCATATCCCATAAGTTCTTTGACTTCATCAAATCTTCAAGATTTTCAATCTTTATCAACTTAAGACCAAATTAACCGATTAAAAGGAATTTTAACAAATTAAAATATTTTTGAGGCATTTTTATTCTTTTCAAATGATAGAACCTCATGTTATAGGATTGGGATGATTATACCTACTCAATATTGATGCATACTTACTGAAGGACCATAACACTACATCTCCTATTCCATGATTCCTTTGACTTCATCAAATCTTTAAGATCTTCAATATTTCTTCATCATCATTAGTCTCCCCCTATTTGATGAAGACAAACTCCTTTTTGAATCCTGCAGAGAAGTCACTAGATGTTTTTGTGTTAGTGATGCAGTTTGATGTTAGTGAGTTTATTCAATATTTATTTCTCCTCCTTTTGACTTCATCAAAAATAGAAAAAAAAGTAGTCAACCAAAATAAAGCATGCATAACATATTAAAGGTGCAAAGTGTTCTGGTCAGAAGCAAGTAAGATATTACAGACCCAATAAAAATAAAGAAAAACAAAAAAATAATAGAAAAGAGTTGTGATAAAAAGAGGGACCCCATTTGCCGTGACTTGTTCAGTGATCCCATTGTCCTTAATTCATTTGCATATCCTCCAATTTTGTGTATAAATCAGTAGTTTTATTAGTGAGATTGGAGAATTGAGTATTGGTGTGTTGGTAGTGTTGGTATGTCTGTTGAACATTCAAGGACTTGATGTTTCACTTGATGAACATGAAGATTGTTGATTTTGATGATGATTCAAGAACTCAAAGACTTAGAGTGTTGAAGACTTGTTTTGTATTGTAATAACTCTGTTTCAATTAGATTGAGTCTGTAATATTAGAGTTTAAGATAGCCGGTACATAGTCTGCACCTTAGAAGCTTCAAAAAGTTCAAATTTATCATCCAGGCTCGGCTTTAATCGATTAAATAGGGAAATAATCGATTAAAACAGTGAGAAAAACAATTTTCTATAACTGCTCACTGGTTTAATCGATTAAACCACCTGCTAATCGATTAACAGGCCTGTTAATCGATTAAAACAGAGAGTTTCAGGGTTCTATTGATTTTGGCTCTGTAATAATCGATTAACACTTCATTTAATCGATTATTTCTGTCAGATTTTTGATTTTTAACTTCAAATCAACCCTATTTTCGAAAACCCTATTTCCAAGAACCCTAATTCTGAAATTCCCAATTCCCAAACCCTAATTTCTCTACTTAAGCTTCTCTATGGCACTCAGAAAATAAGAACAACCTTTTTCATACAAAAGTTAAGTGTTGTAGTGCCAAAGAACTGTTTGTTGCAAGAAAAAGGGGCTTTTGGAACCTGGTGTGGGCTAGAAGCGATAAGAATCACTAAATGGAGTTCTTAGTGGATTGTGTGTTGTGCCGTCTCTAGGGAAAGTTGTTCATCATCTCTTGTGGATTTCAAGAGAGGTGTTTTCTTATCTTTATCTTTTCAATTGTAATTTGCTTGTAACAACTTGATTATAGTGACAGCGTTAATCCTCTGTTTGAGTGATTAGCAACTGGACATAGGGTCTTTTGATCCGAACCAGTATTAATTTCCTGTGTAAGATTCTCTTCTCTTCTCTATTTACATTTACACAGTTTTTAATCAGTAAAATTTGGGGAAAATTTTGAAAACCTAATTTTTATTAAGAAACCAATTCAACCCCCCTCTTGGTTTTTGTCCGACCACGCGAACATTCCGCTGCGCGATTCTAACAATGTCATCTGCATATGTTTGCATTCATTCTCTTTCAAAACTGACATTTGAAATAGCATGGTGTGCTCAAATTGAGAGAGAGGAGCTCCCCAATCCGGTTGAGCAAAAACTGGACTTATATCCATGTTCTAAAAATCAGTAAATGTGTGCTCTTTTCCGTATTTTGAGGAACTTCTATTGTTGGAGGGGATGGGATTTCAATGTTATCATGTTCTTCTTCATCCTCATTTTCTAACATTCCAGCTTCAGCCATGGATATCCATTCTCCATCTACTTTGATGAAACTCATCTTCCAAAGGGTAGAATCGTCAATCTCATTTGAAGATTTTGGAAATTTTACATATTCACTTGCCAACTCAACTGCAAAATGTTTGGAGAATTTGTTAAGTAGCATAGCATAGGGTAAGCAAAAATCACTGAGCCTTTTTGCCTTGACATTGTGATCTTTAATCACATAAACCCAATTAACCTTAATGTTGTTTTGGATGCAATACCTAAGGGCCAAGTCTCCTTCATTAAGCAGAGCATGGTTGCTCCCCTTGGGCTTCAGCACTGATGCAATGATGAAGTCCAACAATCGCTATTCTAGTCGCATTTTCCCTGTATTTAGAATTCTGACTGAGTCATTGCAGTCTTCACGACAAGAATTGAAGAATTAAATCTTGTCGAAGTTTGGAAACTCAAAGACGTTCTCCTTGGACACCTTGACTCCTTCATCTCAGAGACCAACTACTTGCTCCCATACTAAAGGAGTGATCACCATATCAACTCCTTTTATTTGTGACCTGATTGTGGAGCCATCAACTGAGAGATTGGAGTAGAAAACTCGAACAAGATCAGGTTGAATGTTCCCAATGTAATCAACGAACATTTTTAGCTTCTGGTTTTTCAAAAGTCTTCTTAAAGACGTAAAACCTTCATCGTCGAGCCAGGCAAATTAGATACACTTGAGAATTACAAGCTGATTTTGACTAAAGTTAGTGATGAAGGTGTTCATCCTATTAATGTCATCATTAAACCAAGATTCCAAGTGACCTTTGGGATTTGCAACAGCTAAGGAAGATTCCCCTTATTCTTCTTTCTCCCAAATTTTCATCTTTTGAACATTCTTGCAACAAGAATTTTGAGAGAAAGATCGGGTGTTTAAAAGAATAGAAGTAAGATTGATCAAGAAGAAGAAGAGAGTAAGTATGAGTTAAGGAAGCAGAATCTGGTTTTGAAGGAACATAGAGACCCGACTTCAAAGATAAATTCTGGAGTCTGTGAGTCAGCCAATGGAATCCTATTTGTTTCCAGCTTTTTCAAATTCAAATGTTCCCTTGACCGGCTACAGCTGTACTGGAATTGGACAGTGGGTTTGCAAAATGTATCAGCTAATTTGTTCTTTTAGGAGGATAAGGATTGACTGGTCAACAATGCTTTTAATACTATTTCTGGATTTAGTAGATAACGAATATTGATTTTCAATCCTTGATTGGCTATTTAATTTCCAAAATCCTACGATTAAAAGATTCAGAAACAATTTCCAAGAACAAACTAATTGATTATTTTACCAATTACTTTATTAATTTGATTTGGATATGGGTTAGAAATATAATGATAGAATAATATTTGATTAAAACAAGAAAGAATCGATTAATTTTGTTCCAATTAATGAATTTAACTTATGTAAATCATATTTTAATCAATTGAAACCGAGATGAGAAATGTAAACTGGAAACCCAAGAGCTTTTAATCGATTAATTCGATCAATAATCGATTAAAATAGTATAGATAGTTTTTCAGAAATTCTCTATAAGTGAATTTAACCGATTATTTTGTGAATTTAATCGATTAAAACTGTTTTATATCAATTAAATCAATCAGAATGTATGAGTTTATGTAATGTTTGATGCATCTAGAATGCCTAATTCAGTTCTGATTTTATAAAAGTGATCATGAGCAAGATGTTTTGTGAAAATGTCTTCTAATTGTTTCTCAGTTTCTATGAAAAAGATTTCACATTCACCTTTTAAAACATGATCCCTAATGAAATGATGTCTAATCTCAATGTGTTTTGTTGTAGAATGTTGTATTGGATTCTTTGTTAATATGATGACACTTGTATTATCACATAGAAGAGGGATTTTACTAAGAATCAAACCATAATCATCAAGTTATTGTTTGAGCCATAAAGATTGGGCATAGCAACTTCCAGTAACAATATATTCTGCCTCTGTTGTAGAAAGGGCAACACATGCCTTCTTTTTTCTATGCCATGAAATTAGGCTGCTTCCGAGAAGATGGCAGGTTCCACCTGTACCTTTCTTGTCAAGTTTACATCCTGCAAAGTCTAAATTAGAATAACCGATTAGGTTTAGCTTTGACTCATTAGGATACCACAACCCAACATTCAGTGTCCCTTTGAGGTATTTGAGAATTCTTTTTGCAGCAAAAAAATGGGATTCTTAAGGGGTTGATTGAAACCTTGCACATATGCAAACACTAAACATTATGCCAGGCCTACTTACAGTGAGGTATAATAGAGAACCAATAAGCCTCCAATATTTGGTTTGATCATTTGACTTCCCTTTTTCATATGTATCAAGATAACAGTTAGTGAACATTAGTGTGGATGCTTCCTTACAGTGCTCCATTTCAAATTTCTTTAGGAGTTTTGTAGAATATTTTGTTTGATGAAGAAAACTTCCTCCTTGTAATTGTTTGACTTGTAACACAAGGAAGAAATTAAGCTCTCCCATCATGGACATTTCAAATTCCCCCTGCATTTCTTTAATGAAATTCTTGCACAAAGATTTATTAGTAGCTTCGAATATAATGTCATCAACATATACTTGAACCAAAATGGTATCATTATTTATTTTCTTAAGAAATAAAGTTTTATCAACAACACCTCTTTGATAGTTCTTTGATATGAGAAAATTACTTAACATTTCATACCACTGCCTTAGTGCTTGTTTTAGACCATACAAGGCCTTTTCCAAATTGTAAACAAACTCTAGATGAATATGATCTTCAAATCTAGGAGGTTGAGCAACAAAGACTTCCTCATTCAAGTAACCATTTAAGAAGGAGCTTTTGATATCCATTTGGTATAACCTGAAATTCTTCATAGAAGCATAAGCAAGTAAAAGTCTAACAACTTCTAATCTAGCAACATATGCATATGTTTCATCAAAATCAATTCCTTCTTGCTGATTATATCCTTTAGCAACTAATCTTGCTTTGTTTCTTATGATAATACCATTTTCATCTAATTTGGTTCTAAAAACCCATTTTGTTCCAACAACTTTTTGAATCAATTGGTTTTGGAATTAATTCCCATACATTGTTTCTTGTAAATTGGTTTAATTCTTCATGCATTGCATTTACCCAACTATTCTAATTTAATGCATCATTTATAGATTTTGGTTCTATTTAAGAGAAAAAAGCCATATGATTACAAAATTTATTCAAAGAACTTTTGGTAGAAACTCCTTGATTAATCTGTCAATGATGTTATCTATTGAGAGATTTCTTGGAGCCTTCCATTCTTTTGGCAATTGCTCTTCAGATTCTTCAAGAATTTCCTCTTGTTTCTGAAAGATAGTTGATTCTAGTAGTTTTAGCTGATACATTTTATCAATTAAAAATTCATCATCTGATTCTGCACACTTGCATCATGCATACCAAGAATTTTGCCTTTGTTATTATCTCTGTAAATGACAGTCCCACTACTTTTAAGTTTTAAATTGTGAAACTTTGAGATATCCCGGTCATGTGTTTTGAACAACTACTATCTAGGTACCCTTTTGAAGATAATAGGGTCCACCTAAGTTATTTGCAATAATTTCTTGGGAACCCATTCACTTTTCCTTTTGGAACTGCATATTTCTTAATTTTGCAAAGTTTAACATAATGCCCTCTTTTCATACAGTAGAAGCAAGTAATGAATGGTGATGAGACAAGTTTTCAAATGAAAAGTAGTTTTTGAAAGCTCTAGTTTTCTTGCAAATGATAGGTGTGAAGCCAATACTAGTGTGATCAATAACTAACTTTTGAGAACCAATAAGAACATCATGATTAGCTTTACCTTTTGCAAACTTGGAAACAGTCTTTTTCAGATATGTAATTTTCTTTTGCAATTCCGGACAACTTTCACAAGTCTTGATTTATTTACATAGGCTGTCAGAATTATTATGAATCATTTTCAAATATTTAGAATCAGTTTCTTCTTCAAGAATTTTCTTTTCAAGAAATTTGACTTTGTTTTCTAACCAGTTGTTCATACCCTTTAATCTATTGTTTTATTTTTCAAGCCTTTTTGCTTCTTCATGCATTTCATTAAAGGCATCTTGTAAAGAACTATAATTCATGGAACTAATAGAACAGGTAGAACTTACACTACTAGTTGGAGAGTCAAGATTAGCCATTAAACACAAATTTTCTTCTTCTTCATTTGAATTTTCTGTTGATGATGTATCATTATCATTCCAAGAAATATAGGCTCTCTTTTTCATCTTTTTTCCTTTCTTGTCTTGACTCTTGTTTTTCTCAAGACATTCCATTCTCACATGCCCCTGTTTACCACACCCATAACATTTGTAATTGAAAGAATTTGAGTCAGATTCTTTTGTGTACCTTTTTTGTCCAGATTTGTCTTTAATTTTCTTTTTGAGAAATTTGTTGAATTTCTTGACTAGCAAACCAATATTCTCACTTTCTTCTTCTATTTCTTCTTCTTTATCTTCTACTTTGAGTGCTATGCTTTTTCCTTTCTTTTTTGAGACTTCCTGCTCATTGAATCTTTTTATCTCCATTTCGTGTTCTCTAAGTTTTCCAAATAAAGAGGTTGTGGTCATGATGGATAGATCCTTTTATCATGAGATTGTTGTAACCTTGGGCTACCATGACCTGTCAAGACATTTTAACACTTTGATATTTAATTCTTCTTTATCAAAAATCTTACTAAGACCCCTTAAGTGATTGATGATGTGAGTAAAACGCTTCTGCACATCTGCAATGCTTTCTCTAAATTGCATCTTCAACAACTCATATTCTCTAATGAGGGTGTGCTTTCTAGCTCTCTTTACATCAGTTGTTTCTTCATGGGTCACCTCAAGAACTTCCCACATATCTTTAGCAGATTTACATTGAGATACCCTAAAAAATTCATCCATGTTAAGAGAAAATGTAATAATTTTCTTTGCAGTGCAATCATTTTGAATTTTTCTCTTTACATCATCATTTAAATCAGACCAATCTTTATCAGTGACAAGAGGACCATTTTCAATTATATTCGAAATATTCCTATCAATGGATTCAATAAAGATCTTCATTCTGATATTCCAAAATTGATAATGTGTACCACAAAACAGTGAATGTCTATTGATAGAAGCTCCTTTAGAAAAAGATAATTTGTTTTCAGCCATTTTAAAAAAAATTCTAGGACCGAATATCTTGAGTATCTTACAACACCCTGCTTTTGATACCAATTATTAGAATTATAGGCTAAGATCAAGAGGGGGTTGAATTGATCTTTACAAACTTTTTCGCAAATTATAGGTACAGATTAACAATTTCAAAGATTAAGAAAACAAAGAAAACCAAACAGAATTCAATAAGGTTCAAGCTGAATTATAGAAAGTAATTGATGGAAATATTCTCCCTCCTTCCACCATGGATGACGCTGAAACCCTCACACCTTGAGCACCCAAGGTGAACCAAAATTATTTACCAAGTTTCTAAAGAAACTTGACACTAACTCTCCAAGGAAGGTTCCTTGTTGGGAGAATAGGAGAAAGAAATCTCCAAAGACACTTGAAAAGTCAATTCGAGGTACAAACAAAATATTCAAATTTGATTCAAAAAGCTACACAAAGGGTCATATATATAGTTGTTCCCCTCTAATTCACTCATCCACCTAAGGAATGTGGGACTAATTTTGACTTATACAAGTGATGGCTAAAGTTCCTAGCTTCAAGTCCCACCTAGACCACTTTTAGTTTCATTTATGAGTTTATATACCAAAAAACTCTCAAATGTTGCAACCATGAGTTGAACCTTGGACCTCCTTGAGTGTTTAGAGTGCTTTGGAAAATTTGAGAAGCTAAAATGATATATTCCCTTTTTGTTGTAGCCAAGACTTGAACCTTAAGTGCAGCCCCTTCAAGTTTCGGCCTTATTTGAAGCCTAGTGTGTTGAGGCCCAATGTGATGAGGCTCAATGTGTTATGGCCCAGATGGTCCTCCATCAGACCCTCCCTCTTGAGAAGGATTTTACCTCAGATCCAAATCTTCCCTGTAAAAGAAAACAATTTATTAAAAGTGAGAGATTTTATCTAGGTATAACACGAGACTCTCCTTGATCCCAACCCTTCTTCAGCAAGTCACTTACTTGATTTTCTATCTCAAGGGGTTCATTCAATGTTCTATTTCCTGAAAGTGGAAGTTCATAAGGTACTTCTTTGGGAAATAAATCATTATTCTCAAAATTATATTATACTCCATGTGGTAGAAAATTAAGTATGTAACTGTCGCAATAAGTGTTGTTTTTATGAGAGAAGGAAAAGAGGTTGTTCAAACTTCAGAGGAGAAATTTATTTTGAAAAGTTTTTGTTGAAAAACTCTTTTGGAGGGGACACAAAACCCCCAAACCCTATTCCTTCTCAATTGAATTTTTATTTAAAAGATAATGTTTTTGTTTTTACTTTTTCTCTCTTACAATTTTATTTTTGATTTTTATTTGGTCATCCCTCACTTACTGAGGTGTAAGAGGACACAAACTTATTTTTCTATCATTATGAAGGAACTTATCTTGTTAGTGTGACCATCATGGATAGTTTGTCTATCATGTTGCCAAGGTCTACCAAGTTCCTATAGATATTGGTATATCTATTTGTTTATTAACTACTATACCACCATCTTCATTGAGCCATTATAGTTTGTAAGGTTTTGGACGGGTATAGTAATTAAGGCTAGTTTTTCCACCAATCTAGAATTACAACAGTTACAACGAGAACCACTATCCACAATTAAAGAAAAAGTGTTTTTCAAAACTTCACAATTTGTGTGGAATAGGTTTTCCCGTTGGGATTGTTCCAGCTCATAAGGTTGGCTTCCGAGAAGCCTTCTCACTACAATTAATTCTCCTTCACAAGGGAGAATTTCTTCCTCAGAGTTTAAAACTTTCTCTTCACTTGGTGAAGAGTGAGCTTTATCCTCACTTATGATCTCTTGGTCTTTTAAAAGCACAACTTTTTTAGTGGGACTGTCAGAAGCATAGTGCCCTCTTCCAAGACATCGAAAGCATTGAATGTCTCTAGTTCTAACCCCTTTGGAAGGTTCTTTATTTTTTATATTTTTCTCTTTCTCTTTCTCTTTCTCTTACTTTTCCTTTTCTCTTTCTTTTTCTTTATCCCTTCATGACCCTGCATCCCTAGATGTGGAGGGGTAACCCTCCCTCTTAAAATCTTCCTTATGAATAGACGTGTTAATGTAGTGTCTCCTATGAGAATATTTTCTATTCAATTATTGTTCTACCCTTACACAAAGTTGAACTAGTTTGTTTAGGTCATTATAAGACAATAGTTCAACTTTATCCCTAATATTTAGGTTAGGGCCACTCTAGAACCTAGCAATTGTAATTTGTGGTTCTTCCCTTATCCTAACCCTCATCATTAATAACTCCATTTTTTGCCTATTTTTCTGTTTGAGTCATTGGAGCTTATACATCAACTCCCTATCATAATAAGAGGGCATGTGT
This sequence comes from Sphenostylis stenocarpa, assembly GCA_963425845.1. Classification (NCBI taxonomy): domain Eukaryota; kingdom Viridiplantae; phylum Streptophyta; class Magnoliopsida; order Fabales; family Fabaceae; genus Sphenostylis; species Sphenostylis stenocarpa. The sequence continues at coordinate 106,405,135 of OY731403.1, forward strand.
TTTTTCCTAAGGGCACTCCAGAGTTCATTCCAATACCTAACTTGGGGTTCATTGTGAATTCTCCTCTCTCGTTCTAGGGAAGTCGACCAATACATTGCATGCCCTTGAAAACTAAGGGTTGCCATGGGCACCCTTCTTTCCTCATTGACTTTATGGCACTTGAATAATTGTTCTACCTTCATCTCTCAGTCTAGGTATTCTTCTACATTATCTTTTCAATGAAAGGGAGGAAGGTCTATCTTAGGTTCTCTGGGATGATCCACCCTAGTCCTATGTCTGCTAGGAGGGGAGTGTTGATAGTAATCATCATTATAATGACTACTATAAACCTCCATGCGTGGTGAGTGGGGTTCTTCATGGTGTTCTAATCTTCTCCTAGAAGCCTCACTTGTATTTTTAGTTTTATGTTTATTATCTAAGAGTTGGGCAAACATAGCCCTTATTTCTTCAACTCTTTTCTCAATTTTCTCTTCTAAAGTGCTAAGCTTGTCCTTAACGGATGAATGTTTCCTAGATCTATGGTAGCTCCCACCAACACTAGAATGACTTGAAGGTGCATGAGAATGGTCACTCATTTTTTTTAAGAAAGATTTTCACAATAATTTGAAAAATTGTTTTTCGCAAAAATGAAGTGACAAAGGTTTAAAAAAAAAAAGTTTTTCAAGTGTGTGTGTGACAGACCCCTAAGACCAAAGGAAGGTCAACTAGTTGTTTAAAGACTCACCTAGATTTTGTCAAGGAAAAATAAATTCTACTTGTAAAAATTTACACAAAGTAAACTAGACGGAAACCTAGAGTGAATGTCAAAGTGACACTTAATGAGCCTCTTGGGACACTTCCACAAGAAACTATTACAATGTTTAAAGTAGCAGATAGGATTGTACCAAGGACATTTTCCCAAGACACCCACAAAAGAAAATTTTACAACAAGAATTATAAAAGAACAATAAAATCTGTGACAAAATTATAACAAAGATTTTAATACGAAATTTTTTTTAGTAACGCTTTTTGTGATGAAAATTTTGCTACAAGGCTTGTTTTGTGATGGAAATTGGGGAATTTTTCCACCACTACTTTAGGGTTTCTCACTTGGTCAAGTGTTTCACTCTTCTTGAAGCACAATTCTTGCTTCCCAAGCTTTCTTGAAGAACACTTTCTCCTTTCTTCTTAACAACACCTAAGATGCTACCTTGAAGAAGAAGTGAATTTCTAAGAAACAAGAAAAAGTAAAATGGTTATCTTGTTTCTCTTAGTGCTCAAGATGCAAGAATAAAAAATACAAGAAAAGGTCAAGAATTGGACACAATTAAGTGATTAGAATTTATTATTTGACAAACTTAAGAAATTAAAAAAAAAGACATGCAAGAAAATTTGGCAAATTTTAAAGGAAGGCACTCAAAAGAAGCCTAAGAATGGATCTAGAATGGATTACAATAATAAAAGACTTAAGTTGAATCACTTATAATTCCTTAGCCTCTTTTAATACATGTAATTTTCAATTCTACTATTCTCTTAAGGGGTGGGAGACTTGATCAAGAGTTGCAACATATCTTTCAAACTTTATTTTGACAAAGTCTCAGTTTTCTCTTTTAATTTCCTTTCTTTTCAACTTCACAATTTCAATTGTTTTTGTTCTTATGAGACTTAGCCCTTTTTTTTCACTAATTCAAATTCAATTCAAATTGCATGGTATTATTTTCACATAAGTCCAAATATTGTCATGGCATATTATCAACAATTGATTTAACTTGCAAAATTCAAAAGAAGTCTAGTCTAGTCTCAGTTTGTACAAGAATTTTTATGTTTAGAATTTTGCCAATGATCTAATAGCAAAAGAATACTCAAATGTACAAACCACTAATACACATAATTGGTTTGGTTCTTAGCATACAAACTTGGTGTTACTATATATATTTTTTTCAACAACAAATTATATTCTCTAATACATGTGGAACAACATCTAAGGAATGATGAACATTTAAAGGACTAAACATGACTATCTAAGACAACATGGAAGATTATAAAATTGAAAGCTAAGTAATAAAATTATATGATTATGCATACAACATATTCAATAATTCCTAAACAATTGATTCAAGAAGGAACAAATCAATGAATCAATTAAAAAAAAAAGACTTTATAACCAACAACATATGACTCAATTAAAAGGACTAAAAAAATGGCATACAAGACGAAAATTCAAAGATAAGAAAGAAAGGTGAAGGTACTTATCCCTTGAAGACCTCCATGCCTAGCTCATGATACCAAATTGATGGAAATATTATCCCTCCTTCCGCCATGGATGACGCTGAAAGTCTCACACATTGAGCACCCAAGGTGAACCTTCCCAAGTTTCTAAAGAAACTTGACACTAACTCCTCCAAGGAAGGTTACTTGTTAGGAGAATAGGAGAAAGAAATCGCCAAAGACATTTGAAAAGTCAATTCGGGGTACAAGCAAAATATGCAAGTTCCACACACAAGTTTTGACTTCATTCCAAATGTGATTCAAAAAGCTACACAAGGGGTCATATATATAGTTCTTCCCCTCTCATTCACTCACTCACCTAAGGAATGTGGGACTAATTCTGCCTTATACAAGTGATGGCCGAAGTTCCTAGCTTCAAGTCCCACCTAGACCACTTTTAGTTACATTTATGAGTTTATATACCAAAAAACTCTCAAATGTTGCAACCAAGAGTTGAACCTTGGACATCCTTGAGTGTTTGGAGTGCTTTGGAAAATTTTGAGAAGCTAAAACGATATATTTGATGAGTCATTATATCCCATATTTTCTTACCTTTCTATACTTATTTTAATTAGTGTTTTTGGCTTAACTTTTTGTTATTAGTGAATTTTTTATTAATTGGGCTTCATTGGGCCAATAATTCAGATTTTAATTAATTTGAATCTATTTGATCTAATTTTTGCTCATTATTATTTTTAGGGCAGTTTAAAGCAATTTTGGGCTTGAAAGATTGGGCCAGATGCCATATTTTATTATATATGGGTACTAACATTGGTTCACTGTTTTATTTATCATTTTTTCTACAAAGCTCCAAAAATCATGATTTTGGAAGCATTATAAACAAGACACATTCAGATTTCTAGAGGATCCAGAATCATTCAATTCGGAGCAAAATTAGATTGTACATAAATTATCCAAAACAGGTTAAGCACATTAGGCCGCCCCAATGGACATGCTTCAATAATTTAAGTATCCTGAATTCATTACACCTCCAAAAATAGTAGAAACATTGGCGTTTTCAATATAAATCAAAAGCCTTTCAAAGGAGACCAAAATCATCTAATTTGGATATGTATTGAAAATACTACACGTGTTTGAAGTTCGTGGACCTTCACTGAAGCCAACTTATGTTACGTTTTGTGGACCAATTGGGCCCAAACCTAGATTAAGATTAGGGTTAGGGTTATTTATATAAAGGATGAAGTAGGGTTGCAAAGGAGACACATCACATAGCACAACTGCCACACATCGAACATACAAAGCACAAAACGCACAACCGGAAACACACATCCAAAAAATGCACAGCCACAACGCGCAGCCGACATTCGCTCAGTAAGAAGGACATATCTGGAGCTAAGACACTCCAAATTGAGCGATTACAAGTTCTTTGTAAAGCTAAGAGGCATAACTACAAATCTCTCTCTCATGAGCATTGTCAAATTTCAACCGGAAGGTAGTCAAATTTGACGTCAAAAAATCACTACGAAATCTGCCCTGCATATGTCTCTTTTTTAGCGTTTTCGATTTTTCATGGATAACTAAATCTTTGAATTGATTTTCTGAGGAGAATGCAGTAGATCTTTGAGGTTTTGTTCTTCTATTTTGTTTGTTCTCTTAACTCTTCATCTCCTAATCTTTGTGTTGAATTATAATTTGTTTATGCTTAATAAACCGAAACCAATATCATAGTTTGCTTAATCCTGTGGTAGAGATGAGATTATGTGATGTATGCAATGCTTAATTGTATAAGGATAATTTGGGTTAATCTTTGCTTAGTTGGTTAACTTTGGGTTGGAATATGGGTTAAAGCAAATTAATTTCCTAACCTAGGATAAGTGACACTACATTCGAATTAGGAAATAAATTGTTTTCTCATTGTTTTATTTAAATTCTATTTTTGTTAATTTACTATTTATTATTACGCAATTTTAATTAAAAGAACTTTACGCAATTTCTTTTCAAATTTAATTACTGCACTATTTTATTTTAAAGCAATTCTTGATTCTTGCAATTTTAATTAAAAGAACTTTATTTTAATTTTTTAAATTTCAGTTATTTAAATTGTGCATCTATTGAATTCTCTTTCACTCTTTCATTCATACTTTATTTACTTGTTTTAGAGAGGATGATATATGGTAATGAGTATGTTCCTATAATCACTAGTGCAAAAAGGGGCTTTTACGTCAAATATTTTGGGATTTTTATGTCGTATTTAAGACTGAAGTTAAACAGGAGACGTAAATTTACGTTGGACCCCCTAGCCCGACGTAAATTTACGTCAGTTATCGATATCCAACGTTAATTTATGTTACATATACTACTAAATAGGCGTAAAAAGTTTCAAAAATTAAAAAAAAAAAAAGACAGGAGCAAATTTACGTCGCGTATACCAATACGCGATGTAAATTTGCTCCTTTTTTTTAAATTGGGTTTATTTTGTCTTACAACCAAAACCTGCAAATATATATTATAACCAGACAGATCCGGAGGTTCAAGTTTCTTTAGCTAGTAAATTAAAATTATAATATTATATATAATTCAAACTACATAATAAAACAATATAATACAAACAATAACCTACAAACTAAAATCTATTACAAACTAAAAGTTAGTACAAACTAAGCTACATAAACTACATAATACACACAATATAATATGAACAATAACCTAAAAAATTAACTACTAGAATTGTTGAACGAAAAACCTTGCCCATTGTTCTCTAATTTGTGTAATATCATATTCTGGCAATGGAGATGGATCTTGAAATACCTAAAACATTAATTTGACTCTTGTAAACATGCAACATGCATAAAGTTAAATAAACTTAACTAATATTGAAAGCAATTACCTCCGTCCAAGAATCAATTATACCCGCACAAACTATGACTCTCATCCAATACATATCATAGTAATCACATTTAAATGAGTCTCGTTTGCTTATTACACTCGAAATGATGAATAAAACATAATGTTATTTTCAAAATTTAAATATAAACAATAATTATGGTATTCACTTATATAAATAAGTTTCTAACCTTAGGATAAATGAACTGCAAAGTCTTTGTTCGGGTTTTCTACTTAGAACATTAGTTCCGGACACAATTTCGAGTGAAAAAAGTCATATATTATTCAATATGTATTTACAATTTAAAAACATAATTAATGAATAAAAGATAAAGTTACCCTTGTAACAAGCTTTTCATTTCTTGACTTGGTTTCCGATGTAATGAACAAAATCACACCATAGTGTAATCCCAGGGCATGATTACAATTAACTACTAATGGGACCTACATTATATGACATAAAAATTAGTTATAAAAATATAAATTAAAATACAAATTAAAATTCTAATCCTTCAATGTATGAAGCTAAATATATATGTCTTTTTGAGTCACTCATCCATGTTTGCATATATTGTTGGATTTCAACCTTTGTATTTCCAGCATTTTTGGATGGATTGAGGCTCAATAAATTCGTATACTTCGATTTTTCTTATTCCACACTCAATTTGTCAATGTACCTAAAACAATTAATTATAAGTTGAATATAATTATTATAATCTTATAAACATAAATGAAAATGACTTACATTGCCCACAATTGTATGATGGAAATGTTTAACATGCAATTTCCCCCAACATTTTCTAATGATCGGGCAAGGAAATGTATAATGGAACACTGGATTTGTCAATTCCAAACACTCTAATCTCCCACTCGTATCCGACACGGTCTCTTCCTCAACCATGGTAATATGGTCAACAACATAGATATGGGATCATCCTCACATTCTGTCATGTCCTCATCAATAATAGGTTGTTTCTTATGCTTAGCACGACACAAGTCCTCCTAAACAAATGATAACAATTAATTAAACGTTTATATAATTATAATACTAGAAAAGAAAAAATGGACAATATATATATATATATATATATATATATATATATACCTATATATTACCTGTCAGTGCTGATAGTAGCATAACCAAACGTCTTGGCCAAGCTAAGAATGTCCCGCTTGCCTGCCCCACTAATTGAATCTCTTCATTAGGAAAAGGCACTAGAGCATCAGCATCATGAACTTCATCAACTACTACTTGTGTCCAGTCTACCTGTAGAGGGACACCATTAATGGTTAAGCCACCCTCAAAAACTCAACCAATAGCCACTAGACGCGGGGGGTCATCTTCAACATATAACTCACACTGGTGTGCTGCTTCAGTCTGAGTATATTCTCTTGAAGGATCAGCAGCAACAACAGCACAACTCCCTTTAGTGTTGACTCGAACAACATCATGTTCAATTGTTTAAGGTGTTCCTTGAGTCTGTTAGTGAGAGCGGGCGAGAGATTCAAGTTTCTCATCAAACTCTTGTTGCAAGGACTGCCTTATTTGATTTAACTTCTCTTCAAACTGCATCTCCATTTTATGCAAGCCTCCTGGCTGCAAGAGTCGGCAGTGGTCCTTCGTGATGTTGGACCAAAGTAATCACGAAGGCCCCAGGATCCACGAGTACCACGCACACGTCCTGAGTAATATGGTTTTCCTATGGCTGTCGCCAATATATCTTGTCGACCATGAGGAATAAATGATCCTTGGGTGGTTTGCTCAACTAAATCATCCTACAACACATTAACAATAACTAAGTCATACACTAACTTTCGCATCTGAATCAATTCAAATTGACATTATAACTTACGATTTTCTGAGCAATGATTCGTGTAGACTCAGAAGTCATTTGTCGATCAGATTTTTTCTGGGTTGCCTTCCACATCTCATAGCGATGGGGTGGAGATGTAAGGTCAGTAGACTCAACTCCTGCTGACTCTTCTCTGGCTTTCATGAGACGTTGCTCCAATAATGCATACCCTCGTCGTGACAATACATGGGGTGCATCATTGAACCTCTGACGCTATTGGGTAGCACGTCTTTTATCCTGCCAAGAGGGGTCCATTCGGCTGGCACGAAACTGTAACCAATCCTCCTCACTAATTTGATACTTTAGATAGAGAGATTCATCTTGAAACTTTCCAAATACATACTCCCGTGTCAAGAAAGTCTTAAAGTCCCTCCATCTAATGGCAATGGAGGATAAAATCTTCTTCCTCATCACCTCAGTGTTAGGAACTTCAAAATTTTGCTGTGAAATGACCAATAAATATTAAATTCAATTAATGGTATATAAAGTATTCAACAAATATAGAAATACCTGAACATCCTGCCACATGAGGTTCTTCTCGGTTTCCTCTACATCATCCCAAGATGGAGTAGTAATCGGAACATGGTGTCGAGCTAGTAGTCCCAAATAGCTCTTAAACTTAGTAGCATTTGGGCTAGATGCCTTACCAGAAAGTAGATCAACTTCAACTTGAGTTTTCTCTCTAGCTACCCTCCTTGTTGTGAACCCCTTTAACTGGGTGACAGATCTACCTCTACCTCCACCTCTGCTCCTACCACTGCCACTACCACTACCAATACCAAATGTGGAATCCGACATATCCTGAAAAACAAAACAATATGAAGTCAACATACTTTATAAGTTTGAATAAAAAAGAACTATAAAATGTGAAGATAAAAACCTATTATGTTGGTATGTTTTCCCATATCCCTTCATCATGATCACTTCGAATTACATGTATGTCATCAAATTCATTGTCAACTATGTCATCAAATGGTCTACTTGAAAATGAAGGTGTTTCATGTATATCTAGAGACTCATCTTCATGAATTCCATGCATGCTTCTTCCTTCAAGGACAATTGACCATCTCTCATTACATGGATCCTTGACATACAATATTTGTCTCGCTTGATATGTCATAATAAAAGGTTCATCCTTATACCCGACTTTACTCAAATCAACCAAAGTAAAACCTAGGTCATCTATTCGCACACCCGTATTCCCTTCAACCCATTTACACTTGAAGACAGGCACCCTAAAAGTAACATAATCAATTTTCCATATCTCTTGTATGACCCCAAAATAACTCATAGAAGTTATAATGGGATTTTTGTCTTTAGAACTAGAAAAGTGTATAGATTCAACTTGAATTGTGACCGCACTATTTTGTACTCTACTTTTATCATCTTCTATTTTTGAGTAGAAACAATAGTTATTAATGTCATACCCACCAAATGTAATGACATCACTATTAGGCCCACGAGCAAGTCTCAGAAGTGTTTCTGAAACATTAATCTCAACATATACCCTTTTTTTAAACCAAGAAAGGAAAGTTTTGTTATGTTCATTCAATACCCATTTTTCATTCATTTGTGGATGTGTTGCCTTTATTTCAGTTATGTGTTGCGATATGTAAGGGATTACTTCATCAGTGTTGTTCAATATGTATAAATGTGCTTGGTCAACTTCTTTCCGACTAACATTTTTAATCTTTAAATTTCAAGTACCCTTACCTTCACATCATGTCTCATCTTAGAAATACCTATTGGTTCTGATTTTGACATGTATCCTAAACAAAACTCAATGACTTCTTTTGTAATGTACCTTTCCACAATAGAAGCTTCTGGCCTGTACTGATTCTTCACATATCCTTTTAAGATCTTCATGTATCTCTCAATAGGATACATCCATCTAAGAAAATTTGGACCACATAATCGAATTTCCCTTACCAAATGGACTATCACATGCACCATGATATTAAAAAATGAAGGGGGAAAATACATTTCTAACTGGCGCACTATTACAATTGCTTCATTTTCCAATTCATCTAACTTTTTAGGATCAATTACCTTTTTACAAATGGCGTTGAAAAACAAACACAACCGAGTAATAGCAACTCTAACAGAAGTTGGTAAGATGTTTCGAATAGCCACTGGTAAAAGATGTTGCATCAACACATGACAATCATGAGACTTTAAACCAACTAATTTCAACTCTTGCATAGACACAAGACTCTTAACATTTGAGTAGTATCCTTGTGGCACTTTGACCTCACGTAAACACTCACAAAAGCTTCTCTTTTCTTTCTTTGATAGAGTATGACAAGCTGGAGGTAAGTAAGTGCGTTTTCCAACTGATTGTGGATGTAATTCAGAACGTATACCCATGTCCGCCAAATCTTGTCGTGCTTTTATTCCATCTTTTTTCTTTCCTTCTATGTTAAGCAATGTCCCAATTATACTAGCACAAAATTTTTTTTCAAAATGCATCACATCTATACAGTGTCTAACTTCCAACTTACACCAATAAGGAAGATTGAATAATACAGATTGTTTCTTCCAAATGTTTTTCTCATTGGATTTCTTTTGGGTCTTTTCAAACACAATATTAATATTTTTCACTTGCTCATATACTCATTGCGTGGTACTGATGCAACTGCATTGTCTTCACATCCATTAAATGCTTTCTTCATTTTACGATATGGATGATTAGCAACTAGAAACTTTCTATGCCTATTGTACGCAGTTTTTTGTCCATGTTTCAATTGGATATAACTTGTGTCTTCTTGACATAAAGGGCACGCTAAATGACCTTTCACACTATAACCGCTCAAATTACCATATGCTGGAAAATCATTTATAGTACAAAATAACATTGCATATAACCTGAAATTCACTTTGTGATATGAATCAAATACCTCCACTCCTGTTTCCCACAACATCTTCAAATTATCAATTAAAGGACTAAGATATACATCTGTGTCATTTCCTGGTTGTCGAGGTCCTGAAATCATCATAGATAACATAATATATTTTCTATTCATGCATAACCAATGAGGAAAATTGTAAATGATCAACAAAATTGGCCATGAACTATGTTTACTACTTAAATTTCCATAAGGATTCATCCCATCTGTAGCCAATCCAATTCTCAAGTTTCTTGGCTCTGCACCAAATTTTGGAAAGATTTCATCAATCATTTTCCATTGTGGAGAATCAGCTGGATATCGATGAAAATTGTCACATTTTCTACCATTTGCATGCCATGTCAAGTTTCTTGCATATTCTTTTATGGCAAATAATCTTTTAAACCTAGGTATAATTGGCAAAACCCATAACACCTTAGCAGGGGGACCATCTAGTTCTTCCTCACCACTACTTTCCTCAACTTTGTTTTTGAACCTCGACAAACCACATGTCGGACACATCTTTAATTTAGCAAAATCATTTTTGTACAATATACAATCATTAGGACATGCATGTATCTTCTTGTACTCTAAACCCATTGGACATAATATCTTCTTTGCCTCATAGTTACGAATAGGTAATGTATTATCTTCGAGAAGCATCTCCTTCAACAACTCCAATAATTCGGTGAAACTTTTATCAGTCCATCCATTTCTTGCTTTTAAAGTAAACAATCTTAAAGTTGCTGATAATCTTGTAAAACTACATCCTATGTATAATTGTTGCGCAAAATCATATTTCAAAGAATCATATAGATGTGCTTTCATAAAATTTTCTTCACCAATATCATGTACCATATCCCTTAGATTATCATCCATCCCTTCGTCAAAATTGTCTGTAGTTGACATTGTTGGGATGTCTAATATTTCTCCATGTCATGTCCATATTGTACAACTCTTAATAATACCATAAACAAATAAGTGATCACGTATATCCTCAAGTTTATGACGAATTTGATTCAAACAACGAACACATGGACAATAATATGTCCCTTTCATAGCTTTTCCATTTTCACTAGAAAATTTCAAAAATTCCTCAACTCCCTTTTCATACTGTTCACTAATACGACGTGCATTCATCAAACTTCGATTTATATTATGTTATAAAGTTTCGTCACTCTTAGAGATTCAAAATTTATATTTAAAAAGAAATTAATATACAAACAACAAAGCACGTAAATGGAATGTGTAAACCGAAAATGCACTCAAACAAATAAACAAATAATGACATTCCAATAACAATCCAGTGGAGATATTCATACAATAACGTGATTGAGATCCCCAAAAACAATCACGGATTCAATTTAAACATATATCAGAAGACAAAAAACACTAACCTCGAGTATACTCGAATCCAATTGGAGAGAAATGTCAAATTCGTAAAATGAGATACAATGTTGATGTTTTTCACTGTCAAAATGATCGAAAATGGTGTGGAAAGGTAGCTTTCGTCATCGTTCTAAAAAACCCTTGTTGTGCAAGATGAGGGAGCGGGTCTGGACGAGAATAAAAGGCACTTTTTACGTCGTGCATCCTAGGAGGTGACGTAAAAAGTGATAACATTTTACGTCGCACACCCCATCACACGACGTAAAAAGCCATCTTTTACGTCGCGCCACCCAAGTGCGACGTAAAAGAGGCTTTTTACGTCCTAGGATGTGCGACGTAAAAGTTTGGCCTCTTATTTACAAAATTCCCACCACTTTTTATTTACATTGAATATTTTTGCATGCGACGACAATTGGGTGATGTAAAAGCCCTTTTTTGCACTAGTGAATTGTGTCCTTGTGAGATTCGACACGGGTAAGCTATAATGCATTAAATTAGCAACTTGTTTATTATTTTTTATCAGTATTTTGTGCGACCGAAATGTTATTATCAATTGGCGTCGTTTCCAGGGACACAATTGTGTTGCGTAACATTGTCTAATATTAATTTTTTCTTATTTTCTTTTTCTAGCTTTAGTTTAAAAAAAATTGTTCTTGTGTGCTCCCTAACCATTCTTGCAGGAAATCTTTGAAAAGTCATCCTTGCATGAAAATTCTTGAAAACCATTCTCATAGGAAACTTTGGATATAGCTTGATAGTGTGAGAGTGCATGTCTAGAAGGGATCTGGCTAGGAAAGACTTGGTACTTATGCGTGTCCATTAGTGACCCACCTCTCTTTCCTGGGAACCTATCTGGTGTACTTGTTCACAGTCTATCGTTGGCTTATTTACACATATTGATTAGTTGTCCTCCCCCATTTTTTCATGATCTCACCTGTTTGTCGACTCTTGCGAAATACATGAATTGTTGCATATAGTGCATGACTAGGAGCAATCATGGCCTTTTACAACCTTTTGATCCTGAAATAGATAGGAACTTTCATAGATTAGTTAGGAATTCTAGGAATTCTTCTTTTGAGTCCGTCCCATTAGATAGTCTTGGTGATAATCCTGATAGTCCTGCATCCAATACACCTTCTTTTGATAATTTCCAAACTGATAACATGGGTGATCAACCTGTTGGACCTCGTGAAAGAACACTTAGGGAGATGGTTGCACCTGATTTTACATATGTGAATTTGTTCATTCAATATCCCGAAGAGGATGTTCCTTTTGTGCTTAAAACTGGACTAATCCATTTGTTGCCTAAGTTTCATGGTCGTGCAGGTGAAGATCCACATAAGCATCTTAAGGAGTTTCACATAGTCTGTTCCACCATGAGACCTCAAAATGTTCCAGAAGATCACATATACTTGAAGGCATTTCCTTTCTCTTTGGAGGATCTTGCTAAGGATTGGTTGTATTATTTGGCTCCTGGTTCAATTGTAAGCTGGAATGACCTGAAGAGAGTGTTCCTGGACAAATTCTTCCCTGCATCCAGGACCACTGCTATTCGAGAGGATATTTCTGGAATCAGGCAAACTGCTGAAGAGAGCTTGTATGAGTATTGGGAAAGATTTAAAAGACTTTGTGCTAGTTGACCTCATCATCAGATTTCTGAGCAACTGTTACTGCAGTATTTTTATGAGAGGCTAAACATAATGGACAGAAGCATGATTGATGCAGCCAGTGGAGGAGCCTTAGGAGATATGACACCTGCTGCTACTAGAGGTCTGGTCGAGAAGATGGTATCCAACACACAATAGTTCAACATGAGGAGTGATGTTATAGTTTTGAGAGGAGTTCATGATGTTGGTTCCTCGGATGTAACTACACAGAAGTTGGAGAGTAAGATTGATGCTCTCACAACACTGGTCAACCAACTTGCTGCAAATCAGAGAATTGCACCTGCTGAAAGAGTTTGTGGCATCTGCACTTCAAATGATCATTATACAAATGTTTGTCCATCATTGCAACAAACTACAGGTTCTTATGCTCCCCAAGCTTATGCTGCAAACATTTACAACAACATAGGTCCACAACAGCAGTAGAATTTTGACTTGGCCTCAAATAGATACAATCCAGGTTGGAGAAATCACTCAAACCTAAGATGGTCCAATCACCAACAACAACATCCTCCCACCTTCCAAAACAATGCTGGGCGGAGCAGATACGTGCCTCCACCTTTTCAGCAGTAGTATCAAAGACAAAATGAAGATCCAGCAACAGTACCAGCTCCAGCCCTTCAACCTTCCACTTTTGAACCTTCATTAGAAGAGCTGGTCAGGCAGATGACCCTGCAAAATATACAATTCCAACAGGAGACAAGAGCCTCCATCTAGGTTTTGACAAATAAGATGGGGTAGATGGCTACTCAGCTTAACCAAGCACAATCCCAAAATTATGATAGATTGTCATCCTAGATAGTGCAAAATCCGAAGAATGTTAGTGCCATCACCTTGTATTCAGGCAAGACAATTGATGCACCTGCTGCACCTGTACCTGATGTCCCTGTTCAGATTAATGATGGAGCTGCAACAGCAAAAGGGAAGGGTCCTATGCAACCAGAAGAGGAGTAGATTGATAGTAGAAATTAGTCAACCAACCCTTCTCCAACAAGCCTGCAACAACAATAGTCTTCCATCCCCCTTCCGTTTCCACCAAGAGCAGTTCCAAGCAAGAAAATGGAAGAGGTGGATAAGGAGATTTTGGAGACTTTCAGAAAGGTTGAGGTCAATATACCTCTCCTTGATACAATCAAACAAATTTTGAGGTATGCCAAGTTCCTCAAGGAGTTGTGCACTCACAAGAGGAGGCTTAAAGGTAATGAGCGAATCAATTTTGGCAGAAATGTGTCTGCACTCATAAGTAAACATGTTCCTCATACTCCTGAAAAGTGTACGGATCCTGGCACATTTACCATACCTTGCATCATAGGCAATAGGAAATTTGAAAATTCCATGTTAGACTTAGGAGCATCTATAAATGTCATGCCAATGTCTGTTTTCAACTCTTTGTCCCTTAGACCCTTAAAACCCACAGGTGTGGTTATTCAATTGGCAAATAAAAGTACAACCCACCCTACTGGTGTTATTGAGGATGTTTTGGTTCGAGTTGATAAACTCATTTTCCCTGCTAACTTTTATGTTCTTGAAATGGAAGAAGGGTATTCCCATGGTTTAATACCCATTATTTTAGGCAGGCCATTTTTAAGTACAACCCGAACTAAGATAGATGTCCATGTTGGTGCACTTTCTATGGAATTTGATGATTGTGTGGCTAGGTTCAACATCCATGATGCTATGAAACACCTATATGAGGATCATTTTGTCTTTCATGTTGATTTAATTGATGAATTAATTGATGAACATGTACTTGAATTCTTTCATGATGTTGACTTCCCATCTTTGCATAATTCCTTCACCTATCTTGCATGTACTGATTCTGCAGTGTGTAGTTCTTGCATTGATCAGTTTTTGAATATTTATATTGATACAATTGCTGATATGACTGATATAAATATTGATACATATTATGATCATGCACATGAATCTGATGCTTTCGGTGTTGTACCTCTTGGTCTTGATTTTATACAGTCAGAATGCACTAACCATATTGCAAGAAGTACATGTGAATCTGACTTGATTGTTGAGGTGCAATCCACTAGTATTGTTCATCCACCCACCTTGGAGCTTAAACCTCTACCTGGAAATCTCAAGTATGCATATTTAGACAAGGATGAGAAGCTCCCAGTGATAGTATCCACCTCACTTGATGTCCAACAAGAAGAAAAGTTGTTGCATGTGTTGAGAAAGCATAAAAGAGCTATTGGTTGAACTCTAGCTGACATTCCTAATATCAACCCATCTACATGCATGCATAGGATACTCTTGGAGGATGGAGCTAAACTAGTGAGATAGCCACAGAGAAGGTTCAATCTAGTGATTCTTGATGTGGTAAAGAAGGAGGTGACCAAGATTCTGCAAGCTGGGATCATATATCCTATTTTTGACAGTCAGTGGGTGAGCCTAATTCAGGTTGTCCCCAAGAAGACATGCGTCACTATAGTGAAGAATGAGAAAGATGAGCTGATTCCAAAAAGGGTGCAAAATAGTTGGAGGGTCTGCATTGATTATAGGAACTTAAATAAAGCAACAAGAAAGGACCATTTTCCCTTTCCCTTCATTGATCAAATGCTTGAGCGTCTGGCAGGAAAATCTCACTACTGTTTCCTTGATGGATTCTCTAGCTATTTTCATATTCATATTGCTCCTGAGGATCAGGAGAAGACCACATTCACCTGTCCCTTTGGTACCTTTGCCTATAGGAGGATGCCTTTTGGCCTATGCAATGCTCCTGGTACATTCCAGCAATGTATGATGAGCATTTTTAGTGATTTTTAGAAAGTTTCATGGAGGTGTTTATGGATGATTTCACTGTTTATGAGTCTTCATTTGATGCATGCCTAGATAGTTTGGATAGAGTGTTACATAGATGCACTGAGACTAATCTTGTTTTGAATTATGAAAAATGTCATTTTATGGTGCAACAAGGGATAGTCTTAGGTCATGTAATCTCTAGTAAAGGTATAGAGGTAGATCCTGCCAAGATTGATGTTATTTCACAACTGCCTTACCCCTCTTGCGTGCGAGAGGTTCATTCCTTTCTTGGCCATGTAGGCTTCTATAGGAGGTTCATCAAAGATTTCAGCAAGAAAGCCCTTCTGTTATCTAGCTTGTTACAGAAAGATGTGGCATTCCACTTTGATGAGAAGTGCAAGGAGGCTTTTGATTGCCTAAAGACTACTTTGACTACCACCCCCATCATCCAGGCTCCTGATTGGACGGTCCCTTTTGAGCTAATGTGTGATGCTTCTAATTATGCATTAGGAGTTGTCCTTGAACAGAAAGTAAATAAGTTTCCTAGGGTGATTTATTATGCTTCTAGGACTTTAGACGCTGCACAAGTTAATTACACTACCACTGAAAAAGAACTCTTAGCCATTGTGTTTACTCTTGATAAGTTTAGATCATAGTTGCTTGGCTCTAGAGTTGTTATTTTTACCGACCATGCAACTTTAAAGTACCTATTGAAGAAGACCGACTCCAAGCCGCATTTTATCCGATGGCTGCTTCTACTACAGGAGTTTGATTTGGAGATTCAGGATAAGAGTGGAGCACATAATTTAGTGGCATATCATCTAAGCATAATAGAGGGAGATATTGACACTTCTCCTATCCGGGATGATTTCCTTGAAGAGCAGCTCCTTAATATTTATGTTTCCCACCCTACTCCTTGGTTTGCTGATATTGTTAATTATTTGGTTGCTTCTATTTTTCCCCCACTAGCATCTAGATCTCAGATTGATAAAATCAAAAGTGATGCTAAATATTATATATGAGATGACCTGTATTTATGGAAAATTTGTAGTGACCAGGTGATTAGGAGATGCATTCCAGATCATGAGATTGAGTTCATCCTTCATTTCTACCATGCTTCAGCAGTTG
Organism: Sphenostylis stenocarpa; assembly: GCA_963425845.1. Lineage (NCBI taxonomy): Eukaryota > Viridiplantae > Streptophyta > Magnoliopsida > Fabales > Fabaceae > Sphenostylis > Sphenostylis stenocarpa. The sequence continues at coordinate 106,421,899 of OY731403.1, forward strand.
GTGGACATCTTGGCTCTCAAAGAATAGCAAGGAAGGTGCTTGACTGTGGTTTTTATTGGCCCACCATCTTCAAGGATGTGTGGAGGATTTGTTGCACTTGTGAGCAATGCTAGAGAGCAGGAGGTGCCATTACTTGGAGACAACAGATGCCTCAACGACCTATGTTGTTTTGTGAGGTTTTTTATATCTGGGGTATTGATTTCATGGGCCCTTTCCCTATTTCTTTTGGTTTCTCTTATATTATGCTTGTTGTTGATTATGTTTCCAAGTGGGTGGAGGCTAAGGCCACCAGGACTAACGATGCTCGAGTTGTTGTAGATTTTGTTAGATCTCATATTTTTTGCAGGTTTGGCATACCCAAAGCCATTGTTAGTGACCAGGGCTCCCATTTTTGCAACAGATCCATGCAAGCCATGCTCCATAAGTATGGGGTCGTTCACAGAGTTTCTACTCCTTACCACCCCCAGACTAATGGGCAGGCTGAGATATCCAACAGAGAGATAAAGAGGATCTTGGAGAAGATGGTGCAGCCTAATAGGAAGGATTGGAGCCGTAGGCTTGAGCATGCTCTTTGGGCAGACAGAACTGCCTACAAGGCACCTATGGGATGTCTCCCTATCGGGTTGTCTTTGGCAATGCATGTCACCTACCAGTTGAGATAGAACATCGTGAATATTGGGCTGTGAAGACTTGTAGCTTGGCTCTTGATCGAGCTGGAGAGGAAAGGAAGCTCCAATTGAATGAACTTGATGAGATCCGCCTAAAAGCTTATGAGATCTCTAAGTTCTACAAAGAGAAGACCAAGATATTCCTGTTGAACATTCAAGGACTTGATGTTGCAAATAATGATCATGAAAAATGTTGATTTTGATGATGATCCAAGAGCTTAAAGACTTAGAGTATTGAAGATTCAAGATTGATGATTTCTGTATTGTAATAACTCTGTTTTAGTTTGATTGAGTCTGTAATTATAGAGTCTAAGATAGCCGGTACATAGTCTGTAACTTAGAAGCTTCAAAATGCTCAAATTTATCATGCAGGCTCGGCTTTAATCGATTATATAGGTAAATAATCGATTAAAACAGTGAGAAAACCACTTTCTATACTAAGTCACTGTTTTAATCGATTAAAAAGCAAAATAATCGATTATTTCGTATCAGTTTCGATGCAGATAATCGATTATTTCACCAAATAATCGATTAAACCAGAGAGGATTGGGTTCTGACCTATTTGGCTCTGTTTTAATCGATTAATACTCCATTTAATCGATTATTTCAGATCTGTTTCGATTTTAAACATCAAACAAACCCTATTTTCGAAAACCCAATTACCAAGAACCCTAGTTTCGAAATCCCCAATTCCTAAACCCTAATTTCCCTACTTAAACTCTGCTTTGGCACTCGAGAAAATAAGAACAACTCTTTCCATACAAAAGTTAAGTGCTGTGAGTGCCGGAGAACTGTTTGTTGCAAGGAAAGGGGGCTTTCGGAACCTGGTGTGAGGCTAGAAGCGATAAGAATCACTAAGTGGAGTTCTTAGTGGATTGTGTGCTGTGCCGTCTCTGGGGAAAGCTGTTCTTCGGGGCTTTTGGAAACTTGGTGTGAGGCTAGAAGCGATAAGAATCACTAAGTGGAGTTCTTAGTGGATTGTGTGCTGTGCCGTCTCTAGGGAAAGTTGTTCTTCATCTCTTGTGGATTTCAAGAGAGGTGTTGTCTTTACTTTATCTCTTTGATTTGTAATCTGTTTTAACAATTTGTTCTTAGTGACGAGCGTTAATCCTCTTTTGAGTGATTAGCAACTCGGACGTAGGGTCTTTTGATCCGAACCAGTATAAACCTACTCGTGTAATCTTCTCTACTCTTCTCTATTTACATTTACACAGTTTTTAATCGGTAAAATTTGGGGAAAATTTTAAAAACCTAATTTTTATTAAGAAACCAATTCACCCCCCTCTTGGTTTTTGTCCGACCACGCGAACATTCCGCTGCGCGATTCTAACAAGTGGTATCGAGCTTGCTTTGATAGTCATTCAAACTTTTCGAAAATGGCCGGACAAAATCAAACTTTTGCCGAAGGTGCGTCTATCAACAGACCCCCACTTTTTGCGGGTCAAAATTATCCTTTTTGGAAGGTACGTATGCAAATATTTTTAGAGTCTGTTGATAGAGGCGTTTGGGACGCAATTTTAAATGGTCCATTTATTCCTAAAATTACTGAGAACGGTGTTGACGTTCTTAAACCTATTTCTAGATGGACTGCCGAAGAAAGTCGAAAAGCACAATTTGATGTTAGGGCTAGAAACATTATTTCATCTGCTCTAACCCTTGATGAGTTTTATAGAATTTCAGTTTGTAAAAGTGCACAGGAAATGTGGGAAATGCTAAGGGTGACCCACGAAGGAACTGACGACGTCAAAAGAGCAAGTAAAAATTCTTTAATCCAAGAATACGAGATGTTCCGGATGCAACCCGACGAAACGATTTTCGACGTTCAGAAACGTTTCACTCATATTGTGAATCATCTCACCGGATTAGGTAAAGTATTTGATGTTGATGAATTAAATGTAAAAATTTTGAAATCTCTGGATAGGAAATGGCAACCAAAGGTGACGGCCATCTCTGAGTCACAAAATCTTGCCACTATGTCTATGGCGGCATTATTTGGAAAGCTTAGGGAGCATGAACTTGACCTTGGAAGACTAAATGAGGAAGAGGGTCAATACCAAAAGAAGAATCTAGCTTTCAAGACCGAGATTTCAAAAGGTAAAAATAAGAAAGAAGAAGAAGAAGACTCCGAAATTGATGAAGAAGAGATGAGTCTTTTTATAAAGAAGTTCACCAAGATGATGAAAGCAAAAGGAAGACATCCTTTCAAAGGTAAGGGAAAGGTAAAAGAAAATTCTTCCATTAATATAAAATGTTTTGGTTGTGGTGAAGCAGGGCATATAAAGACCGAATGCCCAAACAAGAAAAATGATGAACACAAGGGCAAAAAGCAATTCAAGAAGAAAGCATATATTGCTTGGGATGATAGTGATTCAAATTCAGAATCAAGCGACTTCGGAAATAGAAGCAAACAATTGCTTGATGGCAAATGACAACAATTCTTCAGATTTTGAGGTTAGTGATTCCGATTCATCCTCTAGTGAAGAAAATGACCATGATGAATTGCAAAATGCTTATAATGAGTTATTTACTGCATTTATGGATATGAAAAAGGAATATAAAGTTGTAAAGAAGAATCTAAGAAAATCCGAAAAGGAAAATGAGTCCTTAAAATTGAAAATTGCATGTTTAGAAGAAAAGGAGGTAGCTAATACGAAAATTATATGCTTAGATGAAGATAAGGACTTAGCATGTGCAAATTGTAAAGAGCATGAATATGACATAGATATTCTTAACCATTTGCTTGACAAAGCCGAAAAAGAAATTGATGATCTTAAGAAGAATGAAATGGTATTTGCTCAAAATAATGTAAATCATAGAGTTTCTTTGAAAAAGAGTAAAACTAAAAATAAAAGAGTATGGGTAGAAAAAGGAACTAGAGCATGTCATGTTAATAATGTATCTTGTTCTAAAACTACTTCAAATGCATGCTTCTATTGTATGAAACAAGGTCACACTTCAAATAGATGTAAAATTAAGCATTTTGGAGTTCCTAAAGGAAAATATGTTTGGGTTCCTATAGTTAAATGAATTGTTTGTCTCTTTTATTTATTCAAAGAAAATGAATCATTTAGTATGTTTTAAACAGAATGATTGGTAAAAACATTTTATCTTTTCTATTGCATGAAGGTTCTTCACTTAAAGATTTTTGCGAAAAGCCTCTAAAATTGTTTTAAACAACCTAAAACAAAGTATTTTTACAAAAGCTTTCTTAAAACATGTTTTTAACTGATGCAGCTTTTGAAAGAACCAAATAAAATCACTTAGAATGGTCAAAGGAGTGTTTTTACAGCATTTTAATCGATACAACTTATTTTTAATCGATTAAAACCATTTAGAACTCATTATGATCGATCAGATTTTTATTATGAGCTGGTCAGAATCCTTTAAATCGATTAAAAACACGTTTCAATCGATTAAAATCACTTAAAGGGTCAGGATGATCGATCAGATTTTTATTATGACCGATCAGAAGCAAATGTGATCGATCAGAGTTTAATTATGAGCTGATCAGAAATTTTTCAATCGATTAAAAACACGTTTCAATCGATTAAAATCACTTAAAGGGTCAGGATGATCGATCAGATTTTTATTATGACCTAGTCAGAATCAGTTATGATCGATCAGAATTTAGTTATGACCGATTAGAACTCTTTTAATCGATTAAAAACTCATTTCAATCGATTAAAACAACTTAAAAAAATTTTCTACACTGCGTTTTAATCGATTAAAAGATGTTTTAACAGATTAAAACTGCACTTTTAACAGATTAAAAGTATCTTTTAACAGATTAATTAAACCAGCAGTTTTGAAAATAGTCTATAAAAACAGTTTTGCTTGAACTTCTTAAAACACCCAAAGAATAGATTGTTTTGCAGTATTTTAAATAGATTATTATGTCTCTAACCTCAAGGACCCAAAAGTTGTGGGGACCTAAGTTTACTATGTTCTTGTTTTGTAGGAAACTTCCAAATCAAAGAAGTCTATGTGGTATCTTGATAGTGGATGCTCAAAACATATGACTGGGGATAAAACGAAATTTGTAAGTTTCAAAGCCAAAGAACAAGGATATGTGACTTATGGGGATAACAACAAAGGGAAGATTCTCGGAATTGGAAACATAGGTGGTGCAAATACATTGGAGATTAAGGATGTTCTTCTTGTTGATGGATTAAAACATAACCTTCTTAGCATAAGCCAATTGTGTGACAAAGGATTCAAGGTAACTTTTGAAAGCAAATTTTGCACCATACATTTAGTAGATTCCGAAAAAGTAGAATTAAAAGGCATTAGGCATAACAACATATATTTGATTGATTTGGATTGTTTACATGAGTCTAGTATAACATGTTTAGTTGCTAAGGAAGAGAATCCTTGGTTATGGCATAAAAGAGCGGCTCATATAAACATGCATCATTTGAATAAATTGATATCAAAAGACTTAGTTATTGGATTGCCTAAATTGAAATTTGAAAAAGATAGATTGTGTGATGCATGCCAAAAAGGTAAACAAGTTAAATCATCATTTAAATAAAAAAATGTGATTTCCACTTCAAAACCCCTAGAATTATTACATTTAGATTTATTTGGACCTTCTAGGATAAAAAGCTTTGGTGGAAATTATTATGGTCTTGTAATTGTTGATGATTTCTCTAGGTACACTTGGACATTTTTCCTAACTATGAAAAGTGAAGCTTTTAAGGTCTTTAGAAAGTTTGCTAAACAAATACAAAATGAGAAAGACCTAAGGATTAAAGTTTTAAGAAGTGACCATGGTGGTGAGTTTCAAAATGAAAAGTTTGAGAATTATTGTGAGGAAAATGGTATATTACATAACTTTTCCGCTCCTAGGACTCCCCAACAAAATGGTGTAGTTGAAAGGAAAAATAGGTCATTAGAGGAACTTGCAAGAACTATGTTAAATGAATCTAATGTTCCTAAATATTTTTGGGCTGATGCGGTTAGTACCTGCATGTTATGTTTTAAATAGAATGCTCATTAGGTCAATTATGAAATCTACTCCATATGAATTGTTTAATGGTAGAAAACCTAATGTTGCACATTTGAAAATTTTTGGTTGTAAATGTTTTGTACTAAATAATGGAAAGGACAATCTAGGAAAATTTGATTCAAAAGCCGATGAGGGCATTTTTCTAGGTTATTCTTTAACTAGCAAGGCGTATAGAGTATTTAATAGAAGAACTTTGAATATAGAAGAATCTATACATGTTGCCTTTGATGAGATTGTAGACCTTGGGGAAATCCTCTTGAGTCAAATAAAAGACTTGCAGGTGATGATGAATATATAAGAGAGGCCCTTGATGAATTATACTTGGAAGATAATGTGCCTTCTCAAACTCCTCAATTAGCAAAAGAATGGCAATCACCTAGAGGACTCTCAATGGACAATATCATAGGTGATATCTCAAAAGGGGTAAGAACTAGAAATATGAATAATTTCTGTATGTCTGTTGCTTTTGTGTCACAGATTGAACCTAAAAACATTGAGGAAGCACTTAAAGATGATCAATGGTGCATAGCCATGCAAGAAGAACTTAACCAATTTGAAAGGAATCAAGTCTGGGAACTAATCCCAAGAGAAGAGTCACATCAAGTTATTGGAACTAAATGGGTATTCAGAAATAAGCTTGATGAAGATGGTAATATAACAAAGAATAAAGCCAGACTTGTTGCAAAAGGCTATTGTCAGGAGGAAGGTATAGATTATGATGAAACTTATGCTCCTGTGGCCAGGTTAGAGGCTATACGCCTACTTCTTGCTTACGTATCTATGATAAAATTTAAACTATATCAAATGGATGTAAAGAGTGCATTTTTAAATGGTTTTATTAAAGAAGAAGTGTATGTAGAGCAACCCCCTGGATTTGAAGATTTTAATAATCCTAATCATATTTACAAATTAAAGAAAGCATTATATGGGTTAAAACAAGCTCCTAGATCTTGGTATGAAAGATTAAGTAGTTTCCTAACTGCAAATGATTTTTCAAGAGGAAAAATTGATTCTACACTGTTTATTAAGAAAGTTAAAGAACATATCTTATTGGTCCAGGTATATGTTGATGATATTATTTTTGGATCAACTGATAATTCTTTGTGTGTAGAATTTGCTAAGATTATGCAGGGAGAGTTTGAAATGTCTATGATGGGAGAATTAACATTCTTCCTTGGACTTCAAATCAAGCAACTTAAAGATGGAACTTTTATCTCTCAAACTAAATACTGCAAAGAGATCCTCAAAAAGTTTGGTATGGACACCTCAAAGGAAGCTAACACACCCATGGGAACTTCATGCTATTTAGACAAGGATGAATCAGGTTTGGAAGTAAATCAAACTATGTATAGAGGTATGATAGGATCTCTGTTATATCTAACTGCAAGTAGACCTGATATTATGCATTCTGTCTGTGTGTGTGCTAGATTTCAGGCTTGTCCTAAAGAATCTCACCTAATTGCAGTAAAACATATTTTAAAATACTTAAAAGGAACTACTGGATTTGGCTTGTGGTATCCGTCTGATGCTTGTATTAGATTATTAGGATATTCTGATGCTGATTATGGTGGATGTAAAATTGATAGGAAAAGCACTAGTGGGACATGTCATTTGTTAGGTTCATCCTTAATATCATGGCATTCTAAGAAACAAGCATGTGTTGCTTTATCTACCACTGAAGCTGAATATATTGCAGCTGGTAGTTGTTGTGCTCAAATTCTGTGGATGAAACAACAATTAGAGGATTATAGCATATATTTAAATGACATTCCATTAATGTGTGATAATACGAGTGCAATCAACTTAACTAAAAATCCAGTAATGCACTCTAGGACTAAACATATTGAGATTAGACATCACTTTTTAAGAGATAATATCAGCAAAGGAAACTGTAAGATAGAGTATGTAGATACTAAACGTCAATTAGCAGATATATTTACTAAGCCTCTACCCAAGGATAGATTCTATGATCTTCGAAGAGACTTAGGGATACTAGAAATAGCTTAAATTCTGCTTAATTTGAATGATTTTGGATGATTGTTATGATTAAATTCGTGATGCAGGATATTCATAGGTTATAATGTGTAAAAACCTTAAAAACTTAATATAGCCTCTGGAATAATCGATTACTGGAAGTGATAATCGATTATTTTTCCTCAAAACGTCCAAAACAGGGTATTCTCCTCTGGAATAATCGATTATCTCGTGAAATAATCGATTAAATGCCTCTAATAATCGATTATTTACTGGAAATAATCGATTAAAGTTGTCTAATGTAGAGATAATTGATGAATTTTCTTTTGTTATTGTCTTGATGTTGTAAAATATGATGTTTCTTTCATGCTATGATTGAGGGGGAGCTTTCTCTAACTTATGCATATTTTGAGGGGGAGCTCTTATGATTGATGTTGCAAAGTTCTTTTTGATTATAATCAAAATAGGGGGAGAAAAATTTAAAGCCTATGGTTCAATATTAAATTTTATCTGGTATGTTTAATGTGTTTGTTAGTATGACAGATAAAACAGGTTATTACAAGGGCTTTAAAAAGATAATTTTGATCATCATCAAAAAGGGGGAGATTGTTGAACATTCAAGGACTTGATGTTGCAAATAATGATCATGAAAAATGTTGATTTTGATGATGATCCAAGAGCTTAAAGACTTAGAGTATTGAAGATTGAAGATTGATGATTTCTATATTGTAATAACTCTGTTTTAGTTTGATTGAGTCTGTAATTATAGAGTCTAAGATAGCCGGTACATAGTCTGTAACTTAGAAGCTTCAAAATGCTCAAATTTATCATGCAGGCTCGGCTTTAATCGATTATATAGGTAAATAATCGATTAAAACAGTGAGAAAACCACTTTCTATACTAAGTCACTGTTTTAATCGATTAAAAAGCAAAATAATCGATTATTTCATACCGTTTCGTACAAATAATCGATTATTTCACCAAATAATCGATTAAACCAGAGAGGATTGGGTTCTGACGTATTTGGCTCTGTTTTAATCGATTAATACTCCATTTAATCGATTATTTCAGTCTGTTTCTGATTTTAAACATCAAACAAACCCTATTTTCGAAAACCCAATTACCAAGAACCCTAGTTTCGAAATCCCCAATTCCTAAACCCTAATTTCCCTACTTAAACTCTGCTTTGGCACTCAGAAAATAAGAACAACTCTTTCCATACAAAAGTTAAGTGCTGTGAGTGCCAGAGAACTGTTTGTTGCAAGGAAAGGGGGCTTTCGGAACCTGGTGTGAGGCTAGAAGCGATAAGAATCACTAAGTGGAGTTCTTAGTGGATTGTGTGTTGTGCCGTCTCTGGGGAAAGCTGTTCTTCGGGGCTTTTGGAAACCTGGTGTGAGGCTAGAAGCGATAAGAATCACTAAGTGGAGTTCTTAGTGGATTGTGTGTTGTGCCGTCTCTAGGGAAAGCTGTTCTTCATCTCTTGTGGATTTCAAGAGAGGTGTTGTCTTTACTTTATCTCTTTGATTTGTAATCTGTTTTAACAATTTGTTCTTAGTGACAGCGTTAATCCTCTTTTGAGTGATTAGCAACTGGACGTAGGGTCTTTTGATCCGAACCAGTATAAACCTACTGTGTAATCTTCTCTACTCTTCTCTATTTACATTTACACAGTTTTTAATCGGTAAAATTTGGGGAAAATTTTAAAAACCTAATTTTTATTAAGAAACCAATTCACCCCCCCTCTTGGTTTTTGTCCGACCACGCGAACATTCCGCTGCGCGATTCTAACAATTCCATGATAGCTTAATAGCTAGGAAGGAGTTTCTTGTTGGGTAGAAAGTGTTGTTATTTAACTCTAGACTTAAGCTTATGGCTGGTAAGCTCCAATCTAAATAGATTGAAGCTTTTGTTGTTAGAAATGTTTTTCCATATGGAGTTGTAGAGATCAGGAACGAATCCTCCAACAAGAGCTTCAAGGTGAATGGTCATCGCCTAAAGCATTTTCATGAAAGCCCTTCACTTGTGGATGTCACTATGGAGGAGTATGTACTAGAGGAGCCTACCATTGACCCACCATGATCAGGGAGTTCTTCTTTCCCCTTCCACTCTTTGAGCTTGCTTGTCCTATTTGTTTAGTGGATATGATTGTGTTTATTATATTGAGGACAATGTCTGATTTAAGTGTGGGGTGGGAGATGTTGGATTGTAGGTTTATATAGTTTTGCATATTTTTCTTTGAGTTGCATATTTTTATTTGATTTTTGGATTTTTTATAAGTAGTAGGCACTTACTCCACTCTTGGATATGAGTTGGTTGATATTCTATGGATTGAAATCCTTGTTCTTCTTTGCATGTCAAGTTGATTTTGAGGTTTGAGAGGTTGATTTGGAAGTGACAGATTTACCCTGTGTGAGGCTTTGAGCCACTCTCTATTCCTTCTTTCTTGTGTGTTATGTCTCTTGATTGCTTGTACGGTGGCCTTGGCTTGACTTTTTTTTTATGCTTCTTGATTCACATGTATGTTTGGAGATGATTTAGCCATTTTTGTTCTTATAAGCCTCTAGCCAAATGAGCCTACCTTGAATCATTCCCTTTGATAGCCCCATTGATCCCATGGCCCTTTTTCATTGTTTTATAGTTCATTACAAGCCCTTAGCCTGAAAAACCATGATTACCCTACCTTAGGAAATTTTGGAGCTTTGGAATTGTTTTGAGAATGAGTGCTCAAATAGTGGGGGGTTGTACTAGTTGTGGTTGTTCTTGGATTCTTCATTTGTGTATATATGAGTGACTATCTTTTATCTTTGAGGTTTAAAAAAAATAAAGAGAGAGAGAGAGAGAGAGAGAGAAATATGTTTGGGCTTGGGCGTTGTATGAGGATTGAAATTGGTGGATTTACTTTCATGTGTATTTTTGACTCATTCCCCATAGCTCCTCTATTTTCTTTGGTCTTTAAGCTACTTATCCATACATTCCATACCTTGTCCTTAGAACCATTACAACCTTTGAAAGTCCTTTTGATCTTTATGTGCATGTGTTTGTTATTGTTGATTTTAGAGGCTTGTCAAGTCTATGTGGTGCTTGTTTTTCATGGGTCCTTTGAGAGTAAATAGTAACCTAAACACTTGAGTGATACACTATATATCTTGTGATGTTCTGTTGTTTTTCATTCACCTCTTGAGCAGATTGATTTTCTTGACATGTTTTGAATTGTTTGGACAATGTTCATAGATGTCTGGTTTCTTTGACTCTTTGAGTGTTGGAGGTTGTCTATTCCTTTCATTTCCCAGGTTCCATTGAGGAGTATGTAATTCTGTTTATGTTTTTGTTTGTCATTATTTTTGTCTTTGTTTTTGTTTTTGTCCTTTGCATGATTTTCTTTAATGTTTTTGGATTTATTTCCTTGTTTTGCTTCTTAATTTTGCTCATGAGTGCAAAAGGCTAAGTGTGGGGTTATTTGATGAGTCATTATATTCCCAGGAGTTCTTAATTAGTGTTTTGGGCTTAACTTTCTGTAATTAGTGATTTTTTATTAATTGAGCTTCATTGGATCAATAATTCAGATTTTAATTAATTTGAATCTATTTAATCTAATTTTTGCTCATTATTATTTTCAGGACAGTTTAAAACAATTTTGGGCTTGAAAGATTGGGTCAGATACCATATTTTATTCTATACGAGTACTAACACTGATTCACTGTTTTATTTATCATTTTTTCTAAAGAGCTCCAAAAATCATGATTCTAGAAGAATTATAAACTAGACACAATCAGCTTTCCAGAGGATCTAGAACCATTCAATTCGTAGCTAAATTGGATTTTACATAAATTATCCAAAACGGGTTAAGCGCACCAGGCCGACCCAATGGACATGCTTTAGTAATTTAAGTCTTCTGAATTCATTAGACCTACAAAAATAGTAGAAATGGTGGCGTTTTAAAGCTAACTCAAAATAATTTCAAAGTAGAATAGAACCGTCTAATTTGGATAAGTATTGAAAATACTGCACGTGTTTGAAGTTCACGAACCTGTACTAAAGCCAACTTATGATGTGTTTTGTGGATCAGTTGGGCCCAAACCTAGATTAAGATTAGGGTTAGAGTTATTTATATAAAGGATGAAGTAGGGTTGCAAAGGAGACACATCAGACAGCACATCAGCCACACATCGAACATACCAAGCACAAAACACACAGCCAGAAACACACATCCGAAAAACGCACAGCCACAATGCGCAGCTGCATATGTCTCTAAAGAGCATTGTCAATTTCCAATCGTAAGGTAGTCAAATTGGAGGTCGAAAAATCACTATGGAATCTGCCCTGCATATGTCTCTTTTTATGCGTTTCCGATTTTCCATGGATAGCTAAATCTTTGAATTGATTTTTTGAGGAGAATGCAATAGATCTTTGAGGTTTTGTTCTTCTATTACATTTGTTATCTTAACTCTTCATCTCCTAATCTCTGTATTGAATTATAATTTGCTTATGCTTATTAAATCGAAACCAATATCACAGTTTGCTTAATCCTGTGGTAGGGATGAGATTATGTGATGTATGCAATGCTTAATTGTATAAGGATAATTTGGGTTAATCTTTGCTTAGTTGGTTAACTTCGGGTTGGAATAAGGGTTAAAGCAAATTAATTTCGTAACCTAGGATAAGTGACACTGCATTCGAATCAGGAAATCAATTGTTTTCTCATTAAATTCTATTTTGTTAATTTACTATTTATTATTACGCAAACCCCTTTTCTTTTCAAATTTAATTACTGTACTATTTTATTTTAAAGAAATTAATGGTTGTTGCAATTTTAATAAAAAGCACTTTATTTTAATTTTATAAATTTCAGTTATTTAAATTCTGCATGAATTTAATTATCTTTCACTCTTTCATTCATACTTTATTTATTGTTTTAGAGAGAATGATATATGGTAATGAGTACATTCCTATAATTGTGTCCTTGTGAGATTCGACATGGGTTAGCTATACTGCATTACTTTAACAACTTGTTTATTATTTTCTATTAGTATTTTGTGCAACCGAAATGTTGTTATCAATATTCCCTTTTTGTTGCAACCAAGACTTGAACCTTAAGTGCAGCCTCTTCAAGTTTGGGCCTTATTTGAAGCCTAGTGTGTTGAGGCCCAGTGTGATGAGGCCCAATGTGTTATGACCCAGATGGTCCTCCATCAGTAATGGAGAGGAAAAGAAACACCAAGAATTATACTGGTTCACCCAAACTACTAGGCTACGTCCAGTTCTTAACCAAATTTCAGTTGAGTTCTACTAGATTGAAATTGTTTTAATTACAGAATAGAATAACAAAACACCCAACCTGCACCAAAAACCAAATTCTAGTTCGTGAACCCAACCTGCAACCAAGTTCCAGTTGCAAAACCAATGCCCAATCTTCTAGATACCAAGACAGTACAGAATTGAAAATAGAAATGAAAGAATGAAGAAACTAGTACAATCAAACCCGGTTATGCAAATGCAGAAATCTCACTGCAGAATGAGTTTCTTCACAAGAAAGAACACAAAAATGCCTCAAGAAAGAACTTCAAAAATTCCCACTGAAAATAGCGCACTTCTCTCTTAAAAAGATCTCTATTGATTGCTTGAATGATTTCTAAAAGATATGTTTCAAAATGTTGAAACAAATATGTTTATATAGAGATTCTTCTAACAAATTGGATTAATTAATCGATTATTTTGCCTTTTAATCGATTAAAATAACTTGACTTTAACGGTTTTAACTGATGAAAATACCAAATAATCGATTAAAATATTCTACAACACTTTCAAGAAATATTTTAACTGATACAAAAGTAGTTTAATCGATTAAAATGGTTACACAAAATTCCTTAAGTGATTTTAATCGATTAATTCGAAGTTTAATCGATTAAAATATTGACAGAATATTTCCAAAGACTTCTTAAGTGATTTTAGATAAAAACTTAGTTTAATCGCTTAAAACATTTAAATAGAAATTCATTAAGTGATTTTAATCGATTAATTCGAAGTTACATCGATTAAAATACTGTAAGAAAATTTTCTAAAACATTCTTAGGTGTTTTTAATCGATTAATTCGAAAATATATCAGTTAAAATATTGGCAGAAGGTTTTCCAAAACTTCTTTACTGAAAGTAATCGATTAATTCAAATATGTATCGATTAAAAAACGACAATACATGCTTTAAGTGGTTTTAATCGATTATTTCGAAAATACATATGTTAAAAATATGTCAGAAGTGTTTTTTAAGTTCCTTTAAGTGATTTTAATTGATTAATTCGTATGTGTATCAGTTAAATCCGACACTTAAGAGAAAATTAATCGATTAAAATGATTTTTAACTGATTACAATGTTTTGAGAAATTTTTATTCTCTCCAAATGATAGAACCTCATGTTGTAGGATTGGTTAGATGATTATACCTACTCAATATTGATGCAGACTCACTAAAGGACCATAACACTACATCTCCTATTCCATGATTCCTTTGACTTCATCAAATTTTTAAGATCTTCAATATTTCTTCATCATCATCAGTTATCGCAACTGATGCATCCGCTTCTTACAACGTATCTCCAAACAACATAAACAAATTTGCCATGATCTTCTTTGCCTTCATGACCACCAAAATCCCCTTCACCACCTTCAAGATTCCCCCTTTAACATGGATAGGTCATCTAATTGTCCAATAGACAATAGATTCTTCTTCAAGTCCTTCACATGTCGTACCCCTTGAATTGTGCAAACAGTACCATCATACATTTTAATTTTGACAGTACCAACTCTAGCAATATCCTAGGCATGGTTGTTTCCCATGAAGACGGATCCAGCTGAGAATAGTTCATAAGTGTGAAACCAATCTTGGTGTGGAGTCATGTGCCATGTTGCACCTGAATCCACTATCCACTTGTCATGAAACTCCTTTTCACCATTTGAGCTAATTACTGCTTCGCTCACCAGAATATCTCCATCTTCCGAGGTAAATACAACACAACCTTGTGGGGTTGACTCTTCAGAGTTGTTTCCTCCATTCTTCCTCTTCGAAGATGTTGAACATTCAAGGACTTGATGTTGCAAATAATGATCATGAAGAATGTTGATTTTGATGATGATCCAAGAGCTTAAAGACTTAGAGTATTGAAGATTGAAGATTGATGATTTCTGTATTGTAATAACTCTGTTTTAGCTTGATTGAGTCAGTAATTTTAGAGTCTAAGATAGCCGGTACATAGTCTGTAACTTAGAAGCTTCAAAATGCTCAAATTTATCATGCAGGCTCGGCTTTAATCGATTAAATAGGTATATAATCGATTAAAACAGTGAGAAAACCATTTTCTGTCTAAAACTCACTTGTTTTAATCGATTAAACAGCAAAATAATCGATTATTCCGATACGATTCAGTACTGAATAATCGATTATTTCACCAAATAATCGATTAAACCGAGAGGATTGGGTTCCGACGTATTTGGCTCTGTTTTAATCGATTATTACTCCAAATAATCGATTATTTCGATCTATTTCGATTTTAAACATCAAACAAACCCTATTTTCGAAAATCCAATTACCAAGAACCCTAGTTTCGAAATCCCCAATTCCTAAACCCTAATTTCCCTATTTAAACTCTGCTTTGGCACTCGAGAAAGAAGAACAACCTTTTCCATACAAAAGTTAAGTGTCTGTGAGTGCCGGAGAACTGTTTGTTGCAAGAAAAGGGGGCTTTCTGAACCTGGTGTGGGCTAGAAGCGATAAGAATCACTAAGTGGAGTTCTTAGTGGATTGTGTGTTGTGCCGTCTCTGGGGAAAGTTGTTCTTCATCTCTTGTGGGTTTCAAGAGAGGTGTTATCTTTAACTTTATCTCTTCCATTGTAATTTGTTTGTAACAATTTGTTCTTAGTGACAGCGTTAATCCTCTTTTGAGTGATTAGCAACTGGACGTAGGGTCTTTTGATCCGAACCAGTATAAACCTACTGTGTAATCTTCTCTACTCTTCTCTATTTACAATTACGCAGTTTTTAATCGGTAAAATTTGGGGAAAATTTTGAAAACCTAATTTTTATTAAGAAACCAATTCACCCCCCCTCTTGGTTTTTGTCCGACCACGCGAACATTCCGCTGCGCGATTCTAACAAGTGGTATCAGAGCTTGCTTTGATAGTCATTCAAATATTTTCGAAAATGGCCAGACAAAATCAAACTTTTGCCGAAGGTGCATCTATCAACAGACCCCCACTTTTTGCGGGTCAAAATTATCCTTTCTGGAAGGTACGTATGCAAATATTTTTAGAGTCTATTGATAGAGGCGTTTGGGACGCTATTTTATACGGTCCATTTGTTCCTAAAATTACAGAGAACGGTGTTGATGTTCTTAAACCTTTTGATAGATGGACTGCCGAAGAAAGTCGAAAAGCACAATATGACGTTAGGGCTAGAAATATAATTTCATCTGCTCTAACCCTTGATGAGTTCTACAGAATTTCTATTTGTAAAAGTGCACAGGAAATGTGGGAAATGCTTAGAGTAACCCACGAAGGAACTGACGACGTCAAAAGAGCGCGTAAAAACTCCCTAATCCAAGAGTACGAAATGTTCCGGATGCAACCTGGTGAAACGATATTTGACGTACAAAAGCGTTTCACTCATATTGTGAATCATCTGACCGGATTAGGTAAAGTATTTGACGTTGATGAATTAAATGTTAAAATTTTGAAATCTTTGGATAGGAAATGGCAACCTAAGGTGACGGCCATCTCGGAGTCACAAAATCTTGCCACTATGTCTATGGCGGCGTTATTTGGAAAGGTTAGAGAGCATGAACTTGACCTTGGAAGACTAAATGAGGAAGAGGGTCAATACCAAAAGAAGAATCTAGCTTTCAAGACCGAGATTTCAAAAGGTAAAAATAAGAAAGAAGAAGAAGACTTCGAAAATGATAAAGAAGAGTTGAGTCTTTTTATAAAGAAGTTCACCAAGTTCATGAAAGCAAAAGGAAGACATCCTTTCAAAGGTAAGGGAAAGGTAAAAGAAAATTCTTCCGTTAATATAAAATGCTATGGTTGTGGTGAAGCAGGGCACATGAAGACCGAATGCCCAAACAAGAAAAATGATGAAAACAAAGGGAAAAAGAAATTCAAGAAGAAAGCATATATTGCTTGGGATGACAGTGATTCAAATTCAGAATCAAGCGACTCAGAAATAGAAGCAAACATTTGCTTAATGGCAAATGACAACATTTCTTCAGATTTTGAGGTTAGTGATTCCGATTCATCCTTTAGTGAAGAAAATGACCATGATGAATTGCAAAATGCTTATAATGAGTTATTTACTGCATTTATGAATATGAAAAACGAATTTAAAGTTGTAAAGAAAAATCTAAGAAGATCCGAAAAGGAAAATGAGTCCTTAAAATTGAAAATTGCATGTTTAGAAGAAAAGGAGGTAGCTAATACGAAAATTGTATGCTTAGATGAGAATAAGGACTTAGCTTGTGCAAATTGTAAAGAGCATGAATATGACATAGATATTCTTAACCATTTGCTTGACAAAGCCGAAAAAGAAATTGATGATCTTAAGAAGCATGAAATGGTATTTGCTCAAAATAATGTAAATCATAGAGTTCCTTTGAAAAAGAGTAAAACTAAAAAGAAAAGAGTATGGGTAGAAAAAGGAACTAGAGCATATCATGTTAGTAATGTATCTTGTTCTAAAACTACTTCAAATGCATGCTTCTATTGTATGAAACAAGGTCACACTTCAAATAAGTGTAAAATTAAACATTTTGGTGTTCCGAAAGGTAAATACATTTGGGTTCCAATTGTTAAATAATTTTGTTTATCTCTAACCCCAAGGACCCAAAAGTTATGGGGACCTAAGTTTACTATGTTCTTGTTTTGTAGGAAACTTCCAAATCAAAGAAGTCTATGTGGTATCTTGATAGTGGATGCTCAAAACATATGACTGGAGATAAAACGAAATTTGTAAGTTTCAAAGCCAAAGAACAAGGATATGTGACTTATGGGGATAACAACAAAGGGAAGATTCTCGGAATTGGAAACATAGGTGGTGCAAACACATTGGAGATTAAGGATGTGCTTCTTGTTGATGGGCTAAAGCATAACCTTCTTAGCATAAGCCAATTGTGTGACAAAGGATTCAAGGTAACTTTTGAAAGCCAATTTTGCACCATACATTTAATAGATTCGAAAAAGTAGAATTAAAAGGCATTAGGCATAACAATATATATTTGATTGATTTGGATTGTTTACATGAGTCTAGTATAACATGTTTAGTTGCTAAGGAAGAGAACCCTTGGTTATGGCATAAAAGAGCTGACTCATATAAACATGCATCATTTGAATAAATTGATATCAAAAGACTTAGTTATTGGATTGCCTAAATTGAAATTTGAAAAAGATAGATTGTGTGATGCATGCCAAAAAGGTAAACAAGTTAAATCATCATTTAAATCAAAGAATGTGATTTCCACTTCAAAACCCCTAGAATTATTACATTTAGATTTATTTGGACCTTCTAGGATAAAAAGCTTTGGTGGAAATTATTATGGACTTGTAATTGTTGATGATTACTCTAGGTACACTTGGACATTTTTCCTAACTATGAAAAGTGAAGCTTTTAAGGTCTTTAGAAAGTTTGCTAAACAAATTCAAAATGAGAAAGACCTAAGAATTAAAGTTTTAAGAAGTGACCATGGTGGTGAGTTTCAAAATGAAAAGTTTGAGAATTATTGTGAGGAAAATGGTATATTACATAACTTTTCTCGCTCCTAGGACTTCCCAACAAAATGGTGTAGTTGAGAGGAAAAATAGGTCATTAGAGGAACTTGCAAGAACTATGTTAAATGAATCTAATGTTCCTAAATATTTTTGGGCTGATGCGGTTAGTACGGCATGTTATGTTTTAAATAGAATGCTCATTAGGTCAATTATTAAATCTACTCCATATGAATTGTTTAATGGTAGAAAACCTAATGTTGCACATTTAAAGATTTTTGGATGTAAATGTTTTGTGCTAAATAATGGAAAGGACAATCTAGGAAAATTTGATTCAAAAGCCGATGAGGGCATTTTTCTAGGTTATTCATTAACTAGCAAGGCATATAGAGTGTTTAATAGGAGAACCTTAAATATAGAAGAATCTATACATGTTACCTTTGATGAGATTGTAGACCTTGGGGGAAATCCTCTTGAGTCAAATAAAAGACTTGCAGGTGATGATGAATATATAAAGGAGGCTCTTGATGAATTATATTTGGAGGATAATGAACCTTCTCAAACTCCTCAATTAGCAAAAGAATGGAAATCACCTAGAGGACTCTCAATGGACAACATCATAGGTGACATCTCAAAAGGGGTAAGAACAAGAAATATGAATAATTTTTGTATGTCTGTTGCTTTTGTGTCACAGATAGACCTAAAAACATTGAGGAAGCACTTAAAGATGATCAATGGTGCATAGCCATGCAAGAAGAACTTAACCAATTTGAAAGGAATCAAGTCTGGGAATTAATTCCAAGAGAAGAGTCACATCAAGTCATTGGAACTAAATGGGTATTTAGAAATAAGCTTGATGAAGATGGTAATATAACAAAGAATAAAGCCAGACTTGTTGCAAAAGGCTATTGTCAGGAGGAAGGTATAGATTATGATGAAACTTATGCTCCTGTTGCCAGGTTAGAGGCTATACGCCTACTTCTTGCCTATGCATCTATGATTAAATTTAAATTATATCAAATGGATGTTAAAAGTGCATTTTTAAATGGTTTTATCAAAGAAGAAGTGTATGTAGAGCAACCCCCTGGATTTGAAGATTTTAATAATCCTAATCATATTTACAAATTAAAGAAAGCATTATATGGGTTAAAACAAGCTCCTAGATCTTGGTATGAAAGATTAAGTAGTTTCCTAACTGCAAATGATTTTTCAAGAGGAAGAATTGATTCTACATTGTTTATTAAGAAAGTTAAAGAACATATCTTATTGGTCCAGGTATATGTTGATGATATTATTTTTGGATCAACTGATAATTCGCTGTGTGTAGAATTTGCTAAGATTATGCAGGGAGAGTTTGAAATGTTTATGATGGGAGAATTGACATTCTTCCTTGGACTTCAAATCAAGCAACTTAAAGATGGCACTTTCATCTCTCAAACTAAATACTGCAAGGAGATTCTCAAAAAGTTTGGTATGGACACCTCAAAGGAAGCTAACACACCCATGGGAACTTCATGCTATCTAGACAAGGATGAATCAGGTTTGGAAGTTAATCAAACTATGTATAGAAGTATGATAGGATCACTATTATACTTAACTGCAAGTAGACCTGATATTATGCATTATGTCCGTGTGTGTGCTAGATTTCAGTGCTTGTCCTAAAGAATCTCACCTAATTGCGAGTAAAACATATTTTAAAATACTTAAAAGGAACTACTCGGGTTTGGCTTGTGGTATCCGTCTGATGCTTGTATTAGTTTATTAGGATATTCTCGATGCTGATTATGGTGGATGTAAAATTAATAGGAAAAGCACTAGTGGGACATGTCATTTGTTAGGTTCATCCTTAATATCTTGGCATTCTAAGAAACAGGCATGTGTTGCTTTATCTACCACTTAAGCTGAATATATTGCAATTGGTAGTTGTTGTGCTCAAATTCCGTGGATGAAACAACAATTAGAGGATTATAGCATATATTTAAATGACATTCCATTAATGTGTGATAATACAAGTGCAATCAATCTAACTAAGAATCCAAGAATGCACTCTAGGACTAAACATATTGAGATTAGACATCACTTTTTAAGAGATCATATCAGCAAAGGAAACTGCAAAATAGAGTATGTAGACACTAAACGTCAATTAGCAGATATATTTACTAAGCCTCTACCCAAGGATAGATTCTATGATCTTAGAAGAGACTTAGGGATATTAGAAATAGCTTAAAATCTGCTTAATTTGACTATTTTTGGATGATTGTTATGTTAAAATTCGTGGTGTAGCATGTTCATAGGTTATTATGCATATAAATCTCAAAAACTTGATATAGCCTCTGGAATAATCGATTAATTGATGTAATAATCGATTATTTTCCCTCAAAACGTCCAAAACAGGGTATTCTCCTCTGGAATAATCGATTATTTCGTGAAATAATCGATTAAAAGCTTCAGATAATCGATTATTTGCTGGAAATAATCGATTAAATGTGTCTGATACTGGGATAATCGATTATTTTGAATTTTAATCGATTAAAACCGACCAATTTTGCCTTCTAGCTGTTGCCAACGGATATTTTGACCTATATTCTCTTCTATATGACCGTTGGACATGTTTTTGCTATATATAGAGACCTCTAGTTCACTTCTACTCACTTCTAACTCTTGAAATCAAGTTTTCTTGCAAAATATACTCTCTTTGCCTTCTTATAAAGTGTGTTGTTTAGAAAATAGATTTAATGCACACTTTAATGATGATGATAGTGAAGAATTTTAAATTCTGTTAAGTATTTTCTTTTGTTATTGTCATGCTATTGTAATGAATGAATGATTCTGAAATAAAATTTGATGTTTTTTTCTTTTTATGCCTTGATTGAGGGGGAGCTTTCTCTAACTTATGCATATTTTGAGGGGGAGCTCTTATGATTGATGTTGCAGAGTTCTTTTTGATTATAATCAAAATAGGGGGAGAAAAATTTAAAGCCTATGATTCAATTTTAAATTTTATCTGGTATGTTTAATGTGTTTGTTAGTATGACAGATAAAACAGGTTATTACAAGGGCTTTAAAAAGATAATTTTGGTCATCATTAAAAAGGGGAGATTGTTGAACATTCAAGGACTTGATGTTGCAAATAATGATCATGAAGAATGTTGATTTTGATGATGATCCAAGAGCTTAAAGACTTAGAGTATTGAAGATTGAAGATTGATGATTTCTGTATTATAATAACTCTGTTTTAGCTTGATTGAGTCTGTAATTTTAGAGTCTAAGATAGCCTGGTACATAGTCTCGTAACTTAGAAGCTTCAAAATGCTCAAATTTATTATGCAGGCTCTGGCTTTAATCGATTAAATAGGTATATAATCGATTAAAACAAGTGAGAAAACCATTTTCTGTCTAAAACTCACTGTTTTAATCGATTAAACGACAAAATAATCGATTATTCCGCATAGCTCAGCATGAGATAATCGATTATTTCACCAAATAATCGATTAAACCAGAGAGGATTGGGTTCCGACGTATTTGGCTTCGTTTTAATCGATTATTACTCCAAATAATCGATTATTTCGATCTGTTTCGATTTTAAACATCAAACAAACCCTATTTTCGAAAATCCAATTACCAAGAACCCTAGTTTCGAAATCCCCAATTCCTAAACCCTAATTTCCCTACTTAAACTCCGCTTTGGCACTCAGAAAAGAAGAACAACCTTTTCCATACAAAAGTTAAGTGTTGTGAGTGCCAGAGAACTGTTTGTTGCAAGGAAAGGGGGCTTTCTGAACCTGGTGTGGGCTAGAAGCGATAAGAATCACTAAGTGGAGTTCTTAGTGGATTGTGTGTTGTGCCGTCTCTGGGGAAAGCTGTTCTTCATCTCTTGTGGGTTTCAAGAGAGGTGTTATCTTTAACTTTATCTCTTCCATTGTAATTTGTTTGTAACAATTTGTTCTTAGTGACAACGTTAATCCTCTTTTGAGTGATTAGCAACTGGACGTAGGGTCTTTTGATCCGAACTAGTATAAACCTACTGTGTAATCTTCTCTACTCTTCTCTATTTACAATTACGCAGTTTTTAATCGGTAAAATTTGGGGAAAATTTTGAAAACCTAATTTTTATTAAGAAACCAATTCACCCCCCCTCTTGGTTTTTGTCCGACCACGCGAACATTCCGCTGCGCGATTCTAACACAAGACTCTTTGCTCGTATGTCCTTTCTTACCAAAAAAGTAGCATTTGATTTTAGAAATTTTCTTACTGTGAGACCTCGATCTATCATTACTTGAGCCATGTTCCGTTATCTTCCTCTCAACATCGTCAAAGCCTCTACTTGTTTGGAACTTTCACCCTTACTTATCCACCTAGATTTTTCTTCAAGAATAGCTCCAATGACATCCTCAAAGTGCATATTCCCACCAATATTTTTTTTGTAATATTGATGATAAGTTGATCATACGAATTAGGTAAACTCTTATGTAGAAGCTTTTCACATTCATTTTCAACTATGTTGAAATCTGTTGCTGATAGCTGGGCAAACAAGGTATTCAAATGGTTGATGTGGTCCATCACTGATGTGGACTCACTCATCCGAAGAATATAGAGTTTTCTCTTCATGAATATTCTTGTGTGAAGTGACTTCACCTCATATAGTTTAATGAGGGTATCCCAAATCTCCTTCGTTGTAGTCTTCCCTGCAACACTAGATGAAAGTGAATCTGCCATTAATAAGTGCAAATTCACAATAATATTGTCGTTCATTTCTTTCCATCGTTGTTCATCTGTGTGTTCCACGGTTCTTTCAGCAATTGCATCAATACAATTGTCCTTCCTCAATATTGTCTTTATCTTAAATTTCCACAATGAGAAATTACTCCCATTGAACTTATCTATCTCATATTTTGTTATCATGGTTCCAAATCGACTTATGCAATCCTCACTATGAATAGTATTACCTACTGGAACAACAATGGTAGACTGTGAACCAGTACACCAGGTAAGTTCCCAAGAAAGAGAGGTGGGTCACTAATAGACACGCTTAAATACCAAGTCTTTCCTTGTCAGAACCTTCCTAAACATGCACTTTTACACTACCAAATAATATCCAGTAACAAAGATAACTCTTTTCTGATGTGGAAGATCAGATTAACCGCAACCACAAAGCATACTAAGAATTCTCCAACACTATTCTAATGACTATGCAGTAGAAAACTAATATCACAACCTACTGATTCTGATATCACTTTTAGGTATCAAAGAAAAGCATAAGCACACACAACTAAAATAAAAAGATGAGAAAAATACCGATAATAGGCAAAAGGGTAATTCCACTAAGAAAATAAATTACAACCCTTCTCTCTCTACCTCCAAGGAGGAAACAATAATATCCTCTCTTGAAAATAATGGAAAAACAACTCTAAGAGAACCTAAAAGAATTACTATTTTTCTCTCTTAATTTATCTCTCAAGTAATAAAGTAGCAAGAGAAAGAAAAGGAAGTGATTTTGGTGTGTTTTACAAGGTAAACATTGTGCTTCTTTTATAGTTAGAAAAGTAAGCACCAAAGTAATATTTGCCTGATGTGGGACTTCTCTTCTCATAGTGATCACCATATTTACTTATTTTACTTGTGTTCTAATGGTTGATCGATCAATGGTCAGATTTGAGTAGAAAACTCTGACTAGATCTGGTTAAATGTTTCCCAGATATTTTACAAAGATCTTCAACCTTTGGTTCTTAAGTTAACGCCTGAGAGAGGTGAATCTTTCTCTATTAAACCAAGCGACCTGAATGAATTTCAGAATAACTATTTGTTTCTGACTAAACTCAGAGATGAATGTGTTCATCCTGTCTAAGTACCATTGAACTAGGCTTCAAGATGGCCTCCAGGATTTGTTATGGGAGCTTGTGAAGAGGATTCCCCCTTGCCCTTCTTTCTGCCGAATTTAGATCTTTTGAACATTTTGAAGAGATTGTAATAGAGATTTGAGAGATGGAAACTAGCAGACTGAGAACAAGTAAATAGAACAAGAGAACCAAAGTTACTTTGAATGAGTAAAACAAAGTCTGGTTGGATGAAAGTTTATTGAACCCGTGACGCAATCAACAGTTTGTCTTCAATACACCTGTTGTTTGTTGATTCAACTTTTTGAATTGCAATGGTTCCTTTCACCAATAACACACGTACAATTACTTTTCTTGTTATTAGCTAATTTGTTCTTGAAGATAAAGCTTGACTTGGCCAAACACTTTTGTCCTATCTATTGCCCAATAAGAGATTTCCAATTCTTATTTTCTTTGATCCTTAATTGCCTCATAAGAGAGTGAATTCAAATCATGCATTAGAGCTTTTAAACATTTCAAAGAATAAACTAATCGATTATTTTACCAGATAATCAATTAATATTGTATTGGATATAAGATATGAATAATGCATATAGGATTTTAATTGATTAATAATCGATTAAATTTTCAATAATAAGTTATTTTAATTGATACAATTTGTATTTTAATCGATTAAATCATATACTTCAAATAAAAAACCCAAACCCGAGAACTTTTAATCGATTAATTCAACGAATAATCAATTAAAATAGTACGAAAAAATTTATAGAAAGTGATTTTAATTGATTATTTTGAGTAATTGATCGATTAAAAAGAAATAACTTCACAAACATGTATATCTTCCAGGATTTTAATTGATTAAAAGACAATTTATATCAATTAAATCTATTAGCACTTGAGAGTTTATGCAATTTTTGATAAATCTAGAACATCTAACTTAGTTCTAATAATGTAGAAACGATCTCGAGATAAAGATTTTGTAAAAATGTTAGCTAGTTGCTTATCAATTTCTGTAAAGAAGATTTCACAGTCACCTTTAGATACATGATCTCTAATAAAGTGATGTCTTATTTCAATATGTTTGGTTCTTGAGTGTTGAATTGGATTCTTGGTTAAGTTTATTGCACCAATGATATCACAAAGCAAAGGAATTTTGTTAAGAGTCAAACCATAGTCTTATAATTATTGTTTTAACCAAATGGATTGAGCACAACAACTCCCAACTGCAATGTATTATGCTTCAGTAGTTGACAAAGCCACACAAGCTTGCTTTACTATGCCAAGAATTATGCTACTCCCTAGCAGATGACCTGTTCCACTGGTGTTTTTCTTGTCCAGTTTACAACTTGCCAAATCTAAGTGAGACTATCCAATTGAGTTTAAATGAGACTCACCAGGATACAATAGACCAACATTCACAATTCCTTTAAGATATTTCAGTATCCATTTAGTAGTTGTGAAATAAGACTCTTTTGGTGTGGATTGAAATCTGCCACACATGCAAACACTAAACATAATATCAGGCCTATTGGTTGTAAGATACATTAATGAACCAATGAGTCCTCTGTACTTGGTTTGGTCCGCAGATTTTCCTTTATCATCCGCATCTAAGTTGCACCTTGTGGACATGGGAGTGGATGCTTCTTTGTAGTTTTCCATTTCAAACTTTTTGGGCAGTTCTGCACAGTATTTGGACTGATGCAAAAAAATTCCCCCTTTTAGTTGTTTAACTTGCAATCCTAGGAAGTAGTTGAGTTCTCCCATCATTGACATCTCAAATTCTCTCTGTATTTCCTTTATAAAATTCTTACATAAAGTTTCATTAGTAGCACCAAAAATTATGTCATCAATGTACACTTGTACTAGTATTATATCATTATTTACTTTCTTAAGAAACAAGGTTTTATCAACTACACCTTTTTTATAGTTCTTTGAAATGAGAAAATTGTTCAACCTTTCATACGATTGTCTTGGTGCTTACGTTAAACCATATAAAGCCTTCTTCAATTTGAACATACATTCTAAATGTGTATGATCCTCAAATCCAGGTGGTTGAGAGACAAATACATCTTCATTCAAGTAAGCATTCAAAAATGCACTCTTGACATCCATTTGATACAACCTGAAATTCTTCATAGAAGCATAAGCAAGTAACAATCTAACAACTTCTAATCTAGCAACAGGTGCATATGTTTTATCAAAATATATTTCTTCCTCTTAATTATAACCTTTGGCTACTAATATTGCTTTATTCCTAGTGATAACACCATATTCATCCAATTTGTTTCTAAACACCCATTTTGTCGCAACAATGTTAGCATCTACTAGTTTAGAAACTAATTCACATGCATCGTTTCTAGTAAACTGATTTAGTTCTTCATGCATTGCATTTACCCAATCATTATCACTTAAAGCTTCAGTAACAATTTTAGGTTCAATTTGAGAAACAAAAGCCATATGATTGCAAAATTTATTTAAAGATCATCTAGTGGAAACTTCTTGATTAATTTGTCCAATAATGTTAATAATTTGTCTAATAATTGTAGTACTAGGAAGCTTTCCTAGGTCATCTCCCAAAGATCACGAATTTCTATCAAAGCTTGTCAATTTTTCAAATTAGAACAGCAACAAAAAGGGGGAATTTTCAGATTTAAAATATTAGATGAAACAGAACAAAAGCAGATTATAAAAATGCGGATTAAAAACATATTAGAATGCAATTGATTTCCTGATTCCAATGTAGTGTCACTTATCCTAGGTTACGAAATTAATTCAAAATTAACCAACTAAGCGAAGATAAATCCCAAATAATATTCCAATCCAAAATTAATCAACTAAGCAAAGATTAATCCCAAATTAGCTTGAACCCTTATTCCAATATGAAATTAACCAACTAAGCGAAAATTAATCCCAAATTTTCCTTAACCCTTATTCCAACATGAATTAACCAACTAAGTGAAGATTAACCCCAAATTATCCTTATACAATTAAGCATTGCATACATCACATAATCTCATCTCTAACACAGAATTAGGCAAACTATGATATTAGTTTCAGTTTATTAAGCATAAAAAAATTATAATTCAACATTGAGATTAGAAGATGAAGAGTTAAGAGAACAAACGAAATGAAATTGAAGAACAAAACCTCAAAGATCTACTTGCATTCTCCTCAGAAAATCAATACAAAGATTTAGCTATCCATGGAAAATCGAAAACGCAGAAGAAGAGACATAATTAAAATCGAAACAAGAATTTAAAATAATGACAGAACAGTAAACAAACTTGAATACAAATTACAGAAGATGAAAGGCGGTTGCATGGCTGCTGCATGGTGTCCTTTTCTCTCAACCCTACATCTCTCTTATATAAATAACACTAACCCTAATCTTAATCTAGGTTTGAGCCCAACTGGTCCACAAAACACATCATAAGTTTGCTTCAGTGCAAGTCTGTGAACTTCAAACACGTACCATATTTTCAATACTTATCAAAATTAAGTGAATCTAGTCTCCTTTGAAAGTCTTTTGAGTTAGCTTTAAAACGCCACCTTTGAAAGTCTAATGAATTTAGGAGACTTAAATTACTAAAGCATGTCCATTGGGTCGGCCTAGTGCGCTTAACCCGTTTTGGATAATTTATGTAAAATCCAATTTAACTCTGATATGATTCTGCATCCTCTGGAAATCTGAATGTGTCTAGTTTATAATGCTTCCAGAATCATGATTTGTGGAGCTCTGTAGAAAAAATGATAAATAAAATAGTGAACCAATGTTTGTACCCGTTTAGAATAAAATATAACAATTGGCCCAATTTTCTAATCCCAAAATTGCTTTAAACTGTAATATGGCATCTGACCCAATCTTTTAGGCCCAATATAGCTTTAAATTGTCCTAAAAATAATAATGAGCAAAAATTTGATCAAATAGATTCAAATTAATTAAAATTTGAATTATTGGCCTAATGAAGTCCAATTAATAAAAATTCACTAATAACATAAAGTTAAGCCCAAAACACTAATTAAAATAAGTTCAAAAAGGGAAGAAAATATGAGAATATAATGATTCATCAAAGAACTCCACACATAGCCTTTTTCACTCTTGGGCAAAATCAAGAAGCAAAGCAAGGAAATAAATTCAAAAACATTAAAGAAAATCATGCAAAGGACAGAAATAAAAACAAAGACAAACAAAAACATAAACAGATATACATACTCCTCAATGAAACCTAGGAAACGAAAGGAATAGACAACCTCCAACATCAAAGAGTCAAAGAAACCAGACATCTATGGACATCGTCCAAACAATTCAAAACATGTCAAGAAAATCAATCTGCTCATGAGGTGAATGAAAAGCAACAGAACCTCACAAGATATGCACTGTATCACTCAAGTGTTTAGGCTACTATTTACTCTCAAAGCACTCATGAAAAACAAGCACCACATAGACTTGACAAGCCTCTAAAATTAACAACCAAAAACACATGCACATAAAGATCAAAAATACTTTCAAAGGTTGTAATGGGGCTAAGGACAAGGTATGAAATGTATGGATAAGTAGCTTAAAGACCAAAGAAAATAGAGGAGAAATGGGGAATGAGTCAAAAATACACATGAAAGTAAATTCACCAATTTCAATCCTCACACAATGCCCACGCCCAAACATATTTCTCTCTTTCTTTACTTTTTTTCTCTTTTTTTTACTATTTTTTTTCTTTTTTTCATTTCTTTTTTTTTTCATTTTTTTTGAACCTCAAAGATAAAAGAAAACGACATAGCCACTCATATATACACAAATGAAGAATCCAAGAACCAACACAACTAGGTACAACCCCCCACTATTTGAGCACCCATTCCTAAAACAATTCCAAAGCTCCAAAATTTCCTTAGGTAGGGTAATCATGGTTTTTCAGGCTAAGGGCTTGTAATGAGCTATAAAACAATGAAAAAGGTTCATCAACTCAAAGGGGCTATTATAGGGAATGATTCAAGGTAGGCTCATTTGGCTAGAGGCTTATAAGAACAAAAATGTCTAAATCATCTCCAACATGTATGTGAATCAAGAAGCATAAAAAAGAGTCATGCCAAGGCCACTATGCAAGCAATCAAGAGGCATAACACATAAGAAAGAAAGAATAGAGAGTGGCTCAAAACCTCACACAGGGTAAATCTGTCACTTCCAAATCAACCTCTCAAACCTCAAAATCAACTTGACATGCACAGAAGAACAAGGATTTCAATCCATAGAATATCAAGCAACTCATATCCAAGAGTGAAGTAAGTGCCTACTACCTATACAAAACCCAGAAATCAAAGAAAAATATGTAAAACTATACACAAAACATAGAATATAAACTTAAAATCCTACATCTCCCACCCTACATTAAATAAGACATTGTCCTCAATGTAAACACAATCAGATCCACTGAGCAAGATAAAAGAGTGGAAGGGGAAAGAAGAACTCCCTAATCATGGTGGGAATTTCTTATAATCAATGCAGACCCTCCAATTGTTTGGCACTCTTGATGGAATCAGCTCATCTTTCTCATTCTTCGCCACATTGATGCCTGTTTTCTTTGGGACAACCTGAATTGGACTCACCCATTGACTATCAGAGATGGGGTATATGATCCCAGCCTGTAGAAGCTTGGTCACCTCCTTTTTTATGATGTCTAGAATCATCGAGTTGAGCCTCCTTTGTGGCTATCTCACTGGTTTGGCTCCATCCTCCAACAAAATCCTATGCATGAATTTGGACGGGCTAATACCAGGAATATCTGCCAAGATCCATCTAATGGCCTTTTTCCGCAATTTAAGCACTTGCAACAACCTCTCCT
Source organism: Sphenostylis stenocarpa (assembly GCA_963425845.1). Classification (NCBI taxonomy): domain Eukaryota; kingdom Viridiplantae; phylum Streptophyta; class Magnoliopsida; order Fabales; family Fabaceae; genus Sphenostylis; species Sphenostylis stenocarpa. Next base: position 106,451,958 of record OY731403.1, read on the forward strand.
CTTCATCATCAGTGAGGGAGGTGGAAATGATCACTGGTAGTCTCTCATCATCCTCCAAGTAAACATACTTGAGGTTCTCCGGTAGGGATATTAACTCTGGTATGGATGTTGAGGCAATCAAGTAGCAACTTTGTTCAGCTAAAACAAACAAAGTCTTCTTGATCATGGTGGGTCCCGGATCTATCTCCTCAGATGGTACAGGTGTTGAGGCCATCAAGTAGAAACTTTGTTCAGCTAAAACAAAGAAAGTCTTCTTCTTCATTAAGCTGGAAAGAGGCAATGTCACCTTCTTTTTCACCTCATCAAGGATAGTAGGATTCATCTTTCGTTGGGGCTTCCTCACAGGTTTGCAATCATCTTCCAGCAAGATTTAGTGCATGCAAATAGTAGGGTTGATCCTAGTGAGGACATCTAAGGACCAACCAAATGCTTTCTTGCACTCTTTTCATACCTTCAACAATCTTCATTCTTGACCAGGGAGGAGATCACTAGATATGATCACAGGTAGCTTTTCAGACTCCTCTAAATAAGTATACTTTGAATGGGATGGAAGTGGTTTCAAATCTAACTCCTCCGGTTTCTGCTGTGGTGTACTTACTTCACTTGCTTTAGGAGTTGTTTGTGATCCTACAAAAGATCCAATATTATCACTAATCTTCTTACAGATGACACAACTTCCATCCGTACAATCACATTCAGGCAAATCTTCTTGGCTTAAATTCAGAGATTCTAAGGGCTTATCAAGGTCAAAATTAACTCCTACATCCAGCTCTTCATCCTCTCGGCCTTCATTTGAGCAGGCGTCTGTTAAGAATAACTCTCCCTCACCAAGAAAAGATGTGTCAGGGTTCTGTTACTCTATTTGAACTTCTTGGTGACTTCTCAGAGTAATTGCACGTACATTCTCATTAGGATTAATCATTGTTTGTGAGGGAAGTGCATTCACACGTTGCAGTAGTGAATTCATGGTAGTGACGACTTTCCCAACTTGGGTTTCCAAGTCATTGAAGCATTTCTTTAGTTGTGTGTTCTGCGTTATCATTTGTTTTCTGAGTTGCTTCAACTAATCTTCTAGTGTAGGCCTAGAGTTACCCTGTTGCATAATACCACTTGGGCTTTGATGTATTGCATAAGGTGTGGATTCGCCTGTTGTCCCAGTGAGGTAGATTGACACTCTTGTTGTTGGTTGGGTTGCTTGATTGGAAATGAATCTCTTGTGGCTGGTTGAAGATAGGATCATATTCCAAGTTTGGATGGTCTATCTAGCCAGAATTATATGTGCCCAAGTATGGGTAGTACTCCTATTGTGGACTGTATGAATATAATTGCTTGTAATGTTGTTGTTCAGGGAATATATTGCCCACTGTTTTCCTAATTAAGCTTGGTGTCTCCTGAAGTTGAGGGCATACATCAGTGGGATGATATACGGAGGTGCATATCCCACATACATATTGTTGATGTTGAAATGTGTGCTGGTTTATGACCAATTGTTGTACCACAGATGTTTGCTCATCCAATTTTCTTTCAAGGTTCATATCCTCAAAATCACTAGTTTACTGGAATGGCAATGGTAGACCATGTACAAGTACACCAGGTAGGGTCCCAGGAAAGAGAGGTGGGTCACTAATGGACACGCTTAAGTACCAAGTCTTTCCTAGCCAAAACCTTCCTAGACATGCACTCTCACACTACCAAGTTATATCCAGAATTTCCTATGAGAATGGTTTTCAAGAATTTTCTTGCAAGGATGACTTATCAAAAATTTCCTACAAGAATGGTTAGGGAGCACACAAGAACAAATTATAAAAAAAAATAATTTTTTTAAAAATAAAGCTAGAAAAACAAAATAGAAAAAAAATTGAATTTGAATTTTTTTTTATAAAGCTAAAAAATTTTGATTTTTTTTTTCAAAAGAGTTTTTGAAGGAACCCAACAGTTGGTTATCAAAATAGCATTGAAAGAAGTAAGAATGTTAAATTAAACAGTGACTCAAATAAAATATTCAAATAACTGAAAAGAAAAGAAAATATTCAAATTACTTAAAATAAAATATTCCAATAACTTAAAATAAAATAAAATATTCAAATAACTGAAAATAAAATAAAATATTCAAATAATGGAAAATAAAAACAGAAAATAGAAACTAAAAATTGAAAACCTAGACGAAATCTTGGTCCCTGGCAACGGCGCCAAATTTGGCTGATGTCGTACTTCGGTCAAATAATTAAAACAGATAAATGTAGTACTAGGAAGCTTTCCTAGGTCATCTCCCAAAGACTACGAATTTCTATCAAGGCTTGTCAAATTTTCAAATTAGAACAACAACAAAAAGAGGGAATTTTCAGATTTAAAATATTAGATGAAACATAACAAAAGCAGATTATAAAAATGTGGATTAAAAACATATTAGAATGCAATTGATTTCCTGATTCCAATGCAATGTCACTTATCCTAGGTTACGAAATTAATTCGAAATTAACCAACTAAGCGAAGATAAATCCAAAATTATATTCCAATCCAAAATTAATCAACTAAGCAAAGATTAATCCCAAATTAGCTTTAACCCTTATTCCAATTTGAAATTAACCAACTAAGTGAAGATTAATCCCAAATTTTCCTTAACCCTTATTCCAACATGAAATTAATCAACTAAGAAAAGATTAACCCCAAATTATCCTTATACAATTAAGTATTGCATACATCATATAATCTCATCTCTAACACAAAAGTAAGCAAATTGTGATATTAGTTTCGGTTTATTAAGCATAAACAAATTATAATTCAACAATGAGATTACAAGATGAAGAGTTAAGAGAACAAACAAAATGAAATTGAAGAACAAAACCTTAAAAATCTACTTGCATTCTCCTCAAAAAATCAATACAAATATTTAGCTATCCATGGAAATCGAAAACGTAGAAGAAGAGACATAATTAAAATCAAAACAAGAATTTAAAATAATGACAGAAGAGTAAAGAAACTTGAATACAAATTACAAAAGATGAAAGGCGGCTGCGTGGCTACTACGTGGTGTTCTTTTCCCTCAACCCTACATCTCGCTTATTTAAATACCCTAACCCTAATCTTAATCTAGGTTTGGGCCCAATTGGCCCACAAAACACATCATAAGTTGGCTTCAGTGCAGGTCCGTGAACTTCAAACACGTGCAATATTTTCAATACTTATCCAAATTAAGCTACTCCGGTCTCCTTTGAAAGCCTTTTGAGTTATCTTTAAAATGCCACCATTTATAATGAATTTAGAAGACTTAAATTAATGTAGTATGTCCATTGGGTCGGCCTGGTGCCCTTGACCCATTTTGGATAATTTATGTAAAATCCAATTTAGCTCCGAATTGAATGGTTCTAGATCCTCTGGAAAGCTAAATGTGTCTAGTTTATAATGCTTACAGAATCATGATTTTTTGGAGCTCTGTAGAAAAAATGATAAATAAAATAGTGAACCAATGTTAGTACCCGTATAGAATAAAATATGACAATTGGCCCAATTTTCCAAGCCCAAAATTGCTTTAAACTGTAATATGGCATCTGGCCTAATCTTCTAGGCCCAAAATTGCTTTAAAATGTCCTGAAAATAATAATGAGCAAAAATTAGATCAAATAGATTCAAATTAATTAAAATCTGAATTATTGGCCCAATGAAGCCCAATTAATAAAAATTCACTAATAACAGAAAGTTAAGCCCAAAACACTAATTAAAATAAGTTCAGAAAGGGAAGAAAATATGAGAATATAATGAATCATTAGAGTCTTCCTCTCCTTGGACTATTGTTCTTCTGGTTCCTTTTCAGAATGAAAGTGATGAAGATCTTATTGAATCATTTGATAAAGCGAAGATCTTATGGATTTGATGAAGTCAAAGGCTACTTGGGTTAAAGGGTAGAATGATTAATGAGTTTGCATCTATACATAGGTATAATCATTCATATCTATTTGTTGCATGAAGTTTCATCATTTGAAAGAATTTGAAAATGCCTCTAAAGTTTTTTTTTAATCCGTTAAAAACCAAAGCAATCGGTTAAATTGTTTTTAAGAAATTATTTTGACTGATATTATATGAGCTTTAACAATTAAAATGTTCTTAAAACTTACATGACAGATTTTTAACTGATAGGTTTTCAAAATAATCGATTAAAACTATTTAAAACATTTACTGGAACTATTTTAATCGATACACATTTGAATTAATCGATTATTTTCATTAAAGGAGTTTTTGAAAACCTTCTGCCAGTATTTTAACTGATATAGTTTCGAAACAACCGATTAAAATAACTTAAGATGTTTTGAAAATTGTTCTGTCAGTATTTTAATCAATACAAACACGAAACAATCGATTAAAACAACTTGAAATATTTTGAAAGGTGTTTTGTCAGAATTTTAATCGATCTAAAATCGAATTAATCGATTAAAACAACTTAAGAAACTTTTTGTTAACTATTTTAATCGATTAAAACTAGTTGTTATCAGTTAAAATCACTTAGAAAGTTTTGTGAAAAGTTTTAGCAAAATATTAATCGATTAAAACAACTTAAGGAATTTTTTGTTAATTGCTTTAATCGATTGAAATGCATCGCATAAGTTAAAATAAATCTGGAAAATGATCAAGAACATTTTAACAGATTCAAAGAAGTTTTAACCGATTAATCAAAGACTTTTAACAGATTAAAAGAACGGTTTAACAGATTAATTAAACCAGAAGTTGAAAAACTTTTCTATATAAACAGATTTGATTCAACGTTTTAAAATACACTTTTTGAGCAATCATTCAAGCAATCATAAGAGCTATTTTCAAGAAAGAAGCGTGCAAGTTTGTGAAGTTTTTCAGAGTTCTTTCTTGAGGCAATTTTTGCATTCTGTTGGTGAAGAAATTCATTCTGCAGAAGCTGCATAATTCAGGTTTAATTGTTCTAGTTTCTTCTCTTTGTTTCTTTACATTTCTTTACTGTATTTTGGGTGTCTGGAATTGTTGGACACTGGTTCTGTAGCTGAAATTTGGCTACAGGTTGGTTCAAGAACTGGAATTTGGTTCTTGGTGAAGGTTTAGGTGCAAAATCTGGAATTTGGGTCTTGTGGTAGATTGGGTGTGTGATTGGAATCTGTAATCTGTAAAACATTCAATCTAGTGGAACTCAACTAGAATTTGGCTGAGAACTGCACGTAGCCCTAGGATTGGGTGAACCAGTATAAATCTTGGTTGTATTTCTCTAAACCTTACTCTCTTTAATTCTACCGCTGTCTTACTTTGAATAGCTTGATTTTCTTGGTTCAAGAATTGGTCAAAACTCTTAATCTTTGAAATAGATAATCTGTAAATTGCAAAAATCTTTCAAACATCAATTCACCCCTCCCTCTTGATCTCAGCCTCTTTTTCTAACACAAAATTTTTAGAAATTTCAGATAATATTTGGGTAATAGTTGAATCTGGTAGTTTTAACTGATATTATCAGTTAAAATTTCTTCATCTGCATCATCAACTATTTTTCTGCACATCTGAACAACATTAATGGAAAATAACATGTACAGATTCTTCCACAATTTTAAACATTTTATTATAAATCCTATATGCATGGTTATTTGTAGAGTAACCCAAGAAAATCCCTTCATCCAATTTTGGGTCAAGCTTTCCTAGCTTTTTTTTACCATTGTTTAAAACAAAAACTTTGCATCAAAACACTCTAAAGTAATTTATGTTTGGCTTTTTGCCTCTATACAGTTCATAGGAAGTCTTCTTAAGAAAAGGTTTTATCAAAACCCGACTTAACACATGACATGTTGAGCTTACAACATCATCCCATAAATACATTGGCAAAACTTTCTCGTTTAGCATGGTCCTAGCAAGCTCCTCAGGAGATTGGTTTTTCTTTTCCACAACACCATTTTGCTGGGAGTTCTAGGTGCAGAGAAATTATGCTTAATGCTATGTTTTTCACAAAGTCTATCAAAATTTTCATTTGAAAAATCTCCCCCATGAATATAAGAAATGAAATACCCCTTTTCATTTTGAATTTGTTTAGCAAGTTTCTTGAAAGATTGAAAAGTATCAAATTTCATTTTTAAGATGATGCATATGAATGTGAGCTAGCCTTCTATGCCACAACCAAGTATCATTTTCTTTGGCAATTAAATAACAATTTTCTGCAGAGTTTGTATCTAACATATAGATGTTGTTTACCCTCAATGTTCAATACCTATTCTAAACCTGGTCTAAGTATTAAATAGTGTTTAGGTTCAAAGATGACCTTGTGACCCCTGTCACAGAGCTAACTAATGCTGATCAAATTATGCTTTAGCCCATCAACATATAGTACATTATGAATGATTCCAGAATCTGCACATTTAACATCACCTACTCCAAGAATTTTTCCTTTGTTGTTGTCACCATATACAATTGTTCCACTAGTTGAGTTTCAAATTATAAAACTTGGAAATATCTTCAGTCATGTGTCTTGAACAACCATTGTCCAGGTACCACAGATTCTTAGTTTGTTGCTCCTGAAAAATAATTTAAAATTGCTTTGGTAGCCTCTGAATATGATATGGTCCATCTAAGTTATTTACAAGAATTGTTTGGGAACCCATTTCATTTTGCCTCTAGGAAGTGCATATTTCTTAATATTGAAGAATTTAACTGTACACTACTAGAAAATATACTTTCAACGTCGCTGTTTAACGTCGGTTACATCTTAGCCGACGTTGAACATGCTTTTCAACGTCGGTTGGTCACCAACCGACGTCGAAAGTCGAATTTTGACTCATTCTACGTCGTTTTAGCATGCACGACGTGGAAAGTAGGCTTTCGACGTCGGTTATGCCCTCACCCGACGTTGAAAACCCTTCTAAACTCATTTCAATCGATTAAAAACATGTTTCAATCGATTAAAATCTCTTAAAGGGTCAGGATGATTGATCAGAATCCAGTTATGACCGATCAGAACTATTTTAATCGATTAAATCTCATTTCAATCGATTAAAACATATGACTGGAGATGAATCTCGTTTCATTATGACCGATCAGAATACAAATATGACCGATCAGACTCAAATGTGATCGATCAGGTTTTGATTATGAGCGATCAGAGTCTTTTCAATCGATTAAAAACACGTTTCAATCGATTAAAATGTCTTAAAGGGTCAGGATGATCGATCAGGATCCAATTATGACCGATCAGAACTATTTTAATCGATTAAATCTCGTTTCAATCGATTAAAACATATGCATGACTGGAGATAAGTCGAGTTTCAACGTCGGTTATGTATAACCGACGTTGAATTCCCAAAATCAACGTCGCTTACATGATTTACCCGACGTTGAATGTCCTATCTAAGGCCCGCGCTTATTCAATTTCTTCTTCGTCCCACATATTCCCTCCTTCTGCTTCTTCTTCGCTGTGCCTCAGTCGTCACTGCTGCCCCCTCGCCGCCCCTTCGCCGCCCCCTCGCTCTGCCCCCTCGCCGCTGCTACCTCATTCGCTGTTGTCTGCTGCCCACTCACCGCCCACTCGCCGTGCTCTGCCCCCTCGCCGCTGCTACCTCCTTCGCCGCCCACTCGCCGCGCTCTCATCAGGTTAGATTAAGTTGTATGGATGATTTACAGCATGCATTTAACATAAATATGGATTATTTAGAGCATTTCCTGCGTATGAACATTAGAAAGATGATGGATGATTTTGTATATATGGTTTGATTTGATCTAGGTTCGTTTAGGTTTCGAAGTGGTATATGGAACATTAGGTTTCGTTTAGGTTTAGGTTTAGCTTTCGAAGTGGTATATGGAACATTAGAGCATGTATGAAACATTAGAGCATTGTTAGGCAATGTACACGTTTTTTTTGTATTGTTTTGTTAAACCTTTTCTAATAAACCTTGAATATCTAGGCAAGCCTTCTTGTGTAGTTAGATGGATCGAACTTGGGTCAATGCAAGTCGTATGTCAGAAGAGTATGAGAATGGAGTTGACTCCTTTTTGAAATTTGCCGAACAAAATGCTCCCAAAATGAATGGAAAAATCTACTGCCCATGCGTTAATTGTGTAAATGGCAGAGTACAAGAGATGGACACAACGCGGGAGCATCTTATTTGCGATGGGATGATGAAGAATTACACCATATGGACATGGCACGGTGAAGTGGTTGATATTCCAACGAGTATCACAAACTATTGAGGATGATGTAACCTGCGAAGATCGAATAGAGGACATGCTTTGTGATGTGGGTCAAGAGAGGTTTCTTGAAGCACATGCATCTATATATGATACATTGAGGACCGATTCAGAGACACCTTTGTATCCCGGATGTACAACTTTCACACAGTTGTCATCTGTGTTAAGATTGGTCAATCTAAAAGCAAAATTTGGTTGGAGTGATACAAGTTTTAATGAATTACTCCAACTTTTGAAGGAGATGCTCCCAGACAATAGCACCTTGCTGGACCAGTATGTATGAAGCGAAGAAGATACTATGTCCAGATGGGTTTAGAATATAGGAAGATACATGCTTGCCCTAATGATTGTGTGTTATACAGGAAAGAATTCTCATCTTTAGACCAATGTCCAACATGTGGTGTATCACGTTACAAAGCGAAGGATGGTGATGATTGTAGTCGGGAGAGTGGTAAAAAACGTCCTCCTGCAAAAGTTTTATGGTATCTTCCAATTATTCCAAGATTTAGGCGGTTGTACGCTCACGAAGATGCTGAAAATTTAATTTGGCATTCAAAGAGAAAAACATGTGATGGGCAAATGCGACATCCATCCGACTCTCCCCAATGGAAGAATTTTGACCAGTCTATTTCCAAGTTTTGGTAGTGATGCAAGAAACCTTAGACTTGGATTAGCAACAGATGGGATGAATCCTTTTGGAAATTTAAGTAGTAACCATAGTTCATGGCCCGTTTTATTGATGATTTACAATCTTCCACCATGGTTATGCATGAAGCGCAAATATGTCATGTTGTGTATGATGATTTCGGGTCCAAGACAGCCAGGAAATGACATAGATGTGTCTTTGAGTCCTTTGATAGAAGACTTAACACTATTATGGGAGGAAGGAGTAGATGCATTTGATGGGTATCGGCGCGAAGTTCAAGTTGCATGCAATGTTATTTTGCACCATTAATGACTTCCCTGCCTATGGAAACTTGAGTGGGTATAGTGTGAAGGGGCATTATGCTTGTCCTATTTGTGAAGAAGAGACCGAGTTATATACAATTGAAACATGGAAAGAAGACAGGTTTATAACGAGCACGAGAAAATTTCTCCCGCATGACCATCCATACCGTAGACTGAAGAAAGCTTTTAATGGCATACGGGAGGATGAAATTGCCGGAGAACCACTGACTGGTTTAGAAGTTTACGATCGAGTGAAGAACATAAGCATTACATTTGGAAAGACCCAAAAAAGGTCTTCGACAAGAACATGTGGAAGAAGAGATCAATTTTCTTTGATCTTCCATATTGGAGCCATTTAGAAGTACGACATTGTATTGATGTTATGCATGTGGAGAAGAATGTATGTGATAGTCTCATTGGCACATTGTTAAACATTCAAGGAAAGTCAAAGGATGGGATCAAAGCACGTCAAGACCTTTGTGAGATGGGAATACGTCCTGAATTACATCCAAGGCACGAAGGCAATAGAACATATCTACCACCAGGCATGTCACACCTTGTCAAAGATGGAGAAACGTAGTTTATGTCATTGTCTTGCAAGTATTAAAGTGCCACAAGGATACTCTTCAAATATTAAGAGTCTTGTATCCATGAAAGATCTGAAGTTAATTGGATTAAAGTCCCATGATTGTCACGTTTTGATGCAACAGTTGTTACCCGTGGCTATACGTAACATATTGCCTAAGAATGTTAGACATGCCATTATGCGACTATGTTTTTTCTTCAATTCTATTTGTGCCAAGGTTATCGATGAAAAATCACTAGATGAGTTGGAAAATGAGGCTACGGTTGTGCTATGTCAATTGGAGATGTATTTTCCTCCATCATTCTTTGATATAATGATTCACTTAATCGTTCATGTTATGAGGGAGATACGAATTTGTGGGCGGTTTATTTGAGGTGGATGTACCCAATTGAGCGATACATGAAGATCTTCAAAGGGTATTCTAAAAATCCATATAGACCTGAAGCTTCAATTGTTGAGCGGTATATTGTAGAAGAAGCCATAGAATTTTGTTCGAGATTACTTGGCAAGAGTCGTACACTGTGGGTGTACCTAGAAATCGTCATGATGATAGGCTAAATGGTAAGGAAACTCGTGGTATTAGAATTCAAACAAAAGATCATGTAGAGTTGACCACAGCCCACTTGTATATTTTGAACAATACGGAAGAGGTTATTCCTTACATAGATGCGCATAAAGCAATGTTAAAGGACCTAAACCCCAAAATGGGTGAAAGGTGGTTGATGAAAGAGCATAACAACAACTTTATCAATTGGTTTCAAAGCAAAATATTTTCAAGTGACAATGCCTCCGATACACTCGAAATGGCTAGCACATGGGCCTAGACATAATGTTATAACTTGGCAAGGGTATGACATTAACAAATACTCATTCTATACGAAGGCACAAGATGACAAAAGTACGGTCCAGAATAGTGGAGTATCTATTGAGGCAACATCTATGCACTTTTCTAGTGCAAAGGACAAAAACCCCATCATGGCATCCATTAGTTACTTTGGAGTGATTGAGGAGATTTGGGAGGTCGACTATACTAAATTCAAAGTGCCTTTATTTAAATGTAAATGGGTTGATAGCAATACTGGTGTCCAAAGAGACCAAATGGGATTTACTTTGATTGATATAAACAAGATTGGTCATAAGGAAGAACCCTTCATAATGGCATACCAGGCAAAACAAGTGTTTTATGTCAGCTGATCCATCAAATGATAGGTGGTCAGTTGTCCTCAAAGGAAAAATGATTGATGTCACAAATGAGAATGGAGAAGAATTAGATGATTTTATTAACATTCAAAATTCACCACGGTTGCCTATTGCTATTTCCCAATTGGAAGAGGACTTTGTTCATGCTACTCGCAATGACCATGATGAAGGCATATGGGAAAATATTAATACAATCTAAGTTATGTTTCTATTTATTTATTTTTTTAACATGTAATTGAGGAGACTTTGCATGTGTATTGATATAATTCTATGTTTTTTCATTACGGGTAAATGGCATCTCCTCCACCATCTCCACCATCTCCACCATCTCCTCAGGCATCCGGAAAGACATTTTCCGGTAAGAGGAGTCGACAATCTACACGGTTGAAAGGCTTGACCGTTAGACACATATCCGGCCGGAAGTTATCTCATTTCTGTTGATCCTAGGACTGGCAAGGTGTCGGGTCCCTTCGAGTACCCAATTTAGAAGCTACTTGGGTACACTAGCTAGAGAGAAGGTATTTATTCTATTTCAAAGTTAATTTCATTTCAAATATATTGTTGATACTTATGTTGTTTATGTTGTGTAGATATCTATTCTCCATCCTACTTGGGATCATGTGGAGGAAACCGTGAAGAACTTGTTATGGCAAGATCTTCTTGTAAGTATGTGTATTTAGTTGTTTATATTGTTTATACATTATTATCAATTGATTAACTAAAACTTGTTTGCTACTTGTAGGAACACTTTGATTTAGTTCATTCGAGGAAGTGAGGAGGAAGATAATGACAGCCATAGCAAAAATGTGGAGACAGTTCAAGTCCACATTGACCACTAAATGGGTGTATGCTTGAGGACAAAGTTAGCAAGGGATTAACCCCTTGCCAAAGATATGGCATAGATGAGCACACTTGGAAGAAGTTTGTACATAGTAGGACTGGTTCAGAGCGGGAGGTAATAGCTTATGGCTTAATTGACTTGAATATTTCATAATGAGTTGTGTATCTAATATTGTGTTCAATTATGTTGCAGGAAAGAAGACAAAAAGCAAAAGACATTCAGAGGAAGAATGTCGCCCCCCACCTTCTGTCTCGTGGGGGGTATGACTTATTGACTCAGAAGATGATGGAGGAGAAGAGTAGACTTCGACAGTCGGAGTTAGCCTCTTCTGGTTTAAGCGAAGAGCAAATTCCTCCACCATCTCCTCCAAAACGTCACCAGAAGTGGAAGAGGGCGCGTACAAAGCCTTCTGGTGACATGACGTCGCCTGAAGCCCGAGAAATTGCTGCTCGGATTGTAAGTATAAGAAGTTAATTTACTTTGAATTAGTTATATGTAACATGTTCATTAATAAAATTAACTTTTTCTTGGAGGAGCAAGTGTACACAGGGAACTTTCATCCCTTCGGTCGTCGAGGATATCTTGACCACTTGCTATTGGACGACCGAGAACATCCGAGTCGTGTTCGAGCTGTTGGCCAAGGTGTGGGTGTCCGACATTATTTTGGACCACCATCACAGGATATCCGCACCTCCACATCCCCGAGCCGAGAAGATATTGCTTGCCTTGGAGATGGCTCTCACGGAGAAATTGACACCGGCCATCGGGGCAAAATTGGAGGAAGAGTTGACTCCCGCCATCGGTGCACGACTTGAGGAGACGATCACCGCACGTGTGCGGGAGCGAGTTGCTGCGTATGTCCTCCATGGGTACTTCATTTCCTGATGCTCATCCTCCATCAGGTGCATTTTCAACCATAAATTGGATTGGTACTTGACTTGTGTTTCTAAAATCTTAGTCCTTATTGGAATTTACTTGTATTTGTAGGTCCAAGAGTTAGCACAAAGGGCGGTTGTGCTGAAGCCACTATCGAGGTCACACCCGAGGTGGCATCTATTCATCCTGAATCCACAAAGGATGATCGATATGGCTTGTGGGTTGAGGTAGATGAAGGTCTAAGGCTAGTGGCCCATGGATCAGTTCATGAAGGGGCTTCAACCATCCACAATGTGCCTTTGGATCCTAACTTGGTCAAAGTAGTGGTTGAAAAGGTGGTTGACGCTGCGGCTAGTGTCCCTATCCCCACCGAAGAGGTGCGGACAGTGGGCCAAGCCCTTCGGACCTTCATTAGTTGGCCCCGACATTTAGTTAGGTCAATCATGGCAAAGGTATGTATATGTATGGTTATAATACATCTAACACATAAATAAATTGATTTATTGTTTATGATTATATTTTATAAAATATGTAGGATGTTCGGCAGCCAAAAGACTTGGGTAAAGCTATTGCCACTCCTTCGCATCTAAGGAGAAGACACCGAGTTGTGGAGACTTCTCCAAATCTCATTTTTGATCTCTTGTCTCTTTCCCCACAATTATATATGCAGTCATTCCAAGTTCCATGGGATTGTACATTATTTGGGATGGCTTCTAGCAATATCCCCCTCTACATTTCCCACACTGATGCCCTGGAGATTGGGATGGGCAATCAATGTCTAAATATAACTGTTTTACAATTTTGGACATTGTAAGTTCATATCTTTCATGACTCTTTTCATTTTAGTAAATATATAAGCTATAAGTTCACTTAAATTGGCATATTTTAGGATGATGCACGAAATGATAGTGGAGCAGGGCATTGGTCACGTGTATGGATTCTTCGAGCCTCAATCCATACAAAAGTCCGGGAATAAGCGTGGTCAAATTCTCGGTTACATCCAGAATTGGATGACTTGTCTCTAAAAGAGATATTTACCTTGGAGCATACCATCATTCGTAAGTTATCCCAGACCTCTTCCGGTTTTACACAAGTTTTTTTAATAGATTCTAATCATGTGTATATACGAAAACCACTAGCGACTATTAGTTATTTGTCCAAAGCGAGAATCTTGTGTGTTGGTTCTCGCTCATTGGGAAGAAAACCGGACATGGAGCTAAAAAATATTGTAAACGAGTAAGTATTTATTATATTATGTCTAAACATCTTGATTATTCTATTTCTAATCCCCTTATTTTCAATATATAGTGCTTTAAAGGTTTGTAGTACATTAGATGGAAAACACACAAGTAAAAGCACAGACTCCAAATTGGAATTTTATGAAAGTAAGTAGCCTTTATATATATTATACTATCTATTAATTTACGTTCAAATTTAATAGTTATTTTTAATATATTTACTCATTTTTAGTGTAACAAACAAAATGGAGGCTACGAGTGCGGCTACTATGTAATGTATTGGATGTGGCTCATCATTTTTGGTTGCATTCAGGATAGTTGGGACGAGGTAAGTTGACATTTGCTATTATATTCAATTCCTTTATTTTTATTGCTTAGGGTTTACCATTCTATTATTGTGAACTTCTTACAGGCATTTAAAGATATAGAACCTTTGCCTATGGATACTATAGACATGGTTCGAAACAAATGGGCAGAAAAGTTTGTACAAGTAGTTAGGAATAATAGGATTGATTGATAATTTTTGTGTATTATGTACATAATGTGGCTGGACTGAGATTTTTGTGTATTGTGTAAATATATAGTGATTATGTGAAAAGACACTGGCTGAGATTTTTGTACATTGTGTATATATTGTGTAAATCTGGCTGGATCGAGATTTATATAGCGAGTCGTGTATGGTAGCACAAAAACAGACCAAAATTAAAAAAAAAAAGGGATATTCTACGTCGGTTATTGCATTAACCGACGTTGTAACGTCAGTCGCTTGAGCGAAACAGCACCCACGAGCACCCTTTGTTTGAAGGCTTCGTCGCTCAAGCGAGTACACCGGTCGCTTGAGCGAGATAGGACTTTCAACGTCAGTTAGTTCAATAACCGACGTAGAATTTACACCGGTCGCTTGAGCGAAACGTGGGTCGCTTGAGCGAAGCAGCACCCGAGAGTCCCCTTTGTTTGAAGGCTTCGTCGCTCAAGCGAGTACACCGGTCGCTTGAGCGAGTTCAACGTCGGTTAGTTCAAGAACCGACGTAGAATTTAGTCACTTTCAACGTCGAGTATGATGAACCGACGTAGAAACCTTTGACATTCAACGACGCCTGATTCAACGACGTCATTGGAACCGACGTTGAAAGCCTTCTACACCCGACGTTGAATGCTCATTCTGCAGTAGTGGTATGAACTCTTTTCATGCAAAAACATGTGATGAAAGGTGTAGAAACTGGTTTTCTATATGAAAAATAATTTTTGAAAGCTTCTATTTTCTCATCAACAATAGGAGTGCAACCAATGCCATCACGATCAATTACTAATTTTTGCAACCCAAGCAAAACATTAAGATTAGCTTTACCTTTGAAAACTTTGAAGCAGTTTTAATTAGATATGCAATTTTATTTTGTGTCTCAGAACAATTTTCATAAGATTTTTCTAAATCAGTTTTCTTACATATGCATTCAAAATCATTGTGAATCATCTCAAGATTTTCAAAATTGGATTTAACTTTAAGAAGTTCATTTTCAAGAGTTTTTACTCTATCTTTTAACCAATTATTCATTCCTTTCAATCTATTATTGTCTCTAACAAGTCTCTTTGCTTCTTCATACATTTCATTAAAAGTTTCTAGCAGAGAACTGTAATTCATTGAATTGTTGGAAAAGGTAGAACTTACACTACTGGTAGGGAATTCATGACCAGTCATCAAGCACATATTTGTTTCTTCTTCTTCTTCTTCTTCTTCTGAGTTTTTAGTTGATGAAGTATCATTATCATCCCAAGCAATTGTAGGCTCTCTTTTTATTTTTGTCATTTTTCTTGTCTTGATTCTTTATCTTTGACAACAACATTTTGGTCGCACAAAATAATGATAAAAAATAATAAACAAGTATTTAAACTAATGCAGTATGACTAATTTTTGTTGAATCTCATATGGACATAATTATAGAAATATACTCATTATCACATATCTTTTTTCTAAAAACAGTAAATAACAATAAATAGGGGGATGAATGAAAGAGTGAAAAAGAAATAAATTGATGCAGAATAATAAAAATTAAAATCAAATTGCTATAGAATATTAACGATAATTAAAATTAAATGGAAGCAGAATTTAAATAATTGAAATTTATAAAATTAAAATAAAGTGTTTTTAATTAAAAGTACAAGAATAAAAAATTGATTTAAAATAAAATAGTGTAGTAATTAAAATTAAATTGATGCAGAATTTAAATAATCTGAAATTTATATAATTAAAATAAAGTGTTTTTAATTAAAAGTGCAAGAATAGAGAATTGCTTTAAAATAAAATAGTGCAAGTAATTAAATTTAAATTTCGAAGGCGAACTCTAAAACTAAATTGAGAATTGGAATTGGAAAAAGGATTAATTGAAAAGAAAATTAAGCAATACTCGGAATAAAATAAAAATTCCAAACAATTAAATAACATAAATTAAAATGAGCATTGAATAAATAAAGTAAATAGAATAATATAAACTAAAAAATTCAATACAAAATGCAAATTAAACAAAAGAGAACAAATTGAAAGTGTAGTAGTAGATGAACTCGCCTAACTAAAAACCAAACTAAAAAATAAGAGTAGGAAAAGAAAATGGGGACAAGACAAAACAACATTTTTCACCCTGGAGCTAGGAGATTATCATCATGTTATCATAAGACCTCTATTTATAGGGGATTGGACAAGAGAAATTAAACCTAAAATTAATTACAATAAAATCAAATATTTCCTAAATAAAATATTAAAAAATTGGATTGTTGGGAAGAGAAATTTATGGGATTGATTTGGAGAAAACAAGTTTCTTATTTCCTATTTTAAGTGATCTAGCACTGATTTGTATTTAATTCTTAATTCCTGCTGGCCTTTAATTCAGCTTAAATTGGATTTCCCCACCGGTTAATTTTCTTGATTTAAAATTTTCATTTGTAACGTTCGCAAGTGGACTACACGAGCAAACTTGGGCTTTTAAAAAGAGTGAAGCTTGATGACATCAATTTGGACATTTCTTTCAATCAATTTGACCCATCTCAAATTACCTCTCTTACAATAGAAGAAAAATAAATATGCAGTATGGATGTATGCATGTATATTATTTATTACACTAAAACTATGCAAAATGTAAAAAATTAAGAAAAATTGAATTATGTTATGCTTTTAATGAAAATATCTTAAATGCATGGTTTATGAATAAAATAATTAGCTTAGAAAATGTTCTTAGATCAAGAAATAAAGAGTAAAATGACATACATCAAATACTTCCCATTTTTTCTCTTTTGCATTTCCAAGCAAAAGATAAAAGGAAGAAAAGAAGAAAGAAAAAAAAGAATGCATGCAATGCAATGATGGATACTGTTGCAAACGTTAGTGACATCCTGAAACTACAATAGTCAAGAAACACTTCATCAACCAAAAGTGAAAGAATCAAAATGATCAAGATCATAACTCACAAAGTATTATCATGGTCAAGTATTCTTTAAGGGTTCCAGAACTCATTTAAAGGGAACATCCTCTCGTGCGATAGTGTTTACTCTAATCTCTCAAGTGTTTATGCTGAAAATTTCATTCATCATCACATCATGACATCATCCTTTACCATAGGCTTGAAAGATCTCTAAATTTCTACCATTAGAACACATTCCTCCGCAGATCAATAGGACTTTTACTTGGCTTGTAATGAGGCTAGGGTTCAGGGTAGGTTATTTTAGGAAAGTGAGCTAAGACTTTAGGAAAAAGAAAAAACATGGATCAATGTACCTTGAAACTTTGTTCTAGTTGCATCTTTCTATTTTGTCACCTTTATGTTAGAGTGTCTTTAGAGCTCTTTTATTGCTTTGACACACACAAACAAAATAATTTTTTTTCTTTTTCTTTTTTATGATACTTTGACACTTCTCCTTTTTCTAGAATTGTTGGCGGTGAATAAAACTGAATTTTAGTGATGATTCCATGCTCCTTACTTCCCTTTAAGTCTGGGTGTGGGTAGTTTTGGATTGGAAAGTCTTTAAATCCAAAAAAAGGCTAAGGCTCAAAGGTGGGTTCAAAGGGTAATTTGAGGTAAGGATAGGCTATTTGGCTAAGTAGCTAAGACAAAGAAGGCATAAATCATATCTACTGGTGTATATGCTCGTCTGGTGTCACAGAGAAATCAATCATGTTCTGGAAGGTTCTCATGTCATGAGGGGTGCACACAAGAAGGAATAAGGCTCAAAACTCACCTAGGTGCTTTGTTCACCCTATAATTAATCCAAACCAACGTTAATGTGACCCGACCATGACTTTTATGTGAATCAAACCTTTTAAACTTTAAATTCTTTCTCCTAGTCAAGTCAGTCATCTTTTCCAAAGTAGTCTCCCATCAATCTATAACATTACACAATAATTAAAACAAAAAAATATGAATGAAACCTCATGCATGAAATGTAAATACTCCCCACTTTTGAAATCAACATTGTCCTCAATGTGGAGAATTTATGTTATGCAAATGCACATGCAAATGTAATCAAGCTATCACAACTCGAATCTCGGGTCTATCTCCTCATATGGTATAGGTGCAATAGGTGTTGAGGTCATCAAGTAGCAACTCGGCTCAGCTGGCTAGAGGGCCTAATTCTCATAGAAAATCTTCAATTGTTTCTGTTCAACTTGAATGTCCTATCATCGTTCATGCCTCAAATCTCTACAACTCGATGAGGGAAGACATTGGTGACCATGTATGGTCCATCCCACTTCGACTTCAGCTCTCTTGAAATCAACTTCAATCGAGAGTTGAATAGTAGCACCTTCTGACCAATCTTGAATTCCTTCTTAATTATCTTGATGTCATGGAATCTTTTAACTTTCTCTTTGTAAATCCTAGAGTCTCGTATGCTTGCAACCTTATCTCTTCCAACTCTTCTAGTTGCAATTATCATGCCCTGCTTTCTTTATATCAAGGTTGAAACTCTTCACAGCGCAATATGACTTATGTTGTATCTCCACAGGAAGATGGCATGCCTTTCCAAACACCACCCTATAAGGAGACAAACCTATAGGGTTTCTATATGCAGTCCTTTGTGCCCATAAGGCATCATCCAACTGCTTACACAAATCATTCTGATGTGGTTAAACGAGTTTCTACAATATATTTTTTACTTCTTTGTTGAAAACCTTAGCTTGCCCATTAGTTTAGGGATGGTAGGGTGTTGTAATTCTGTGAGTCATACAATACTTGTTGAACAAGTGAGTTATGATTCGGTTGCAAAAGTGAGTTCTCTGGTCACTAATGATGGCTTTTGGAAAACCAAATCTAGAGAAGATGTTGGTTATAAGGAAATCTAAAACCACTCATGAGTTGTTGGAACTAGTTGCCTTGGCCTCCACCCATCTCGACACATAATCCACCACCATGATAATGTAGTTGCATCCAAATGAGTTCGGAAACGAACCCATGAAGTCAATACACCACACATAAAAAATTTCACATGCTATGATTGGGTGTTGAGGCGTTTCATTCCTCAAAGTGATGTTTCCAATGGCCCTTTGAAAAGGCTTCACAACTAGCACAAAATTCTGTTGCATCTTTGAAAATAGTTGACCAGTAGAAGCCACTATCAAACACTCTCCTAGTTGTCCTCTGTGGGCCTAGGTGTCCTGCAACTGCTATGCTATGGCAAAAATATAGGATATCCTTAATATCAGCATCAAAAACACATCAACAAATGATATGATCATTACAAAATCTCCATAGATACCCACACATAGTGTTTTGCATCACTTTTCAGCTTATCAATCTCATGCTTGGATGCAGTCATGGGCAAAACAATATCTACTAGGTAGTTTGCTATGTCAGCAAACCAAGGGATGTTACCATCCAAAATCAAAGCAAATAAGTAGGTATCATGGAATTCATCTTGAATGGGAACAAAATCAATATTCCATGGTTGTTCAATGCAGCTTAAATGGTCGGCCAACTAGTTTTGCACTCCTCGCTTATCCTTGATCTCCAAATCAAATTCCTAGAGAAGTAACATCCATATGATCAGTCTTGGCTTTGTATATGACTTCTTCAAGAGGAACTTGATTGTTGCATGATATGTATTCACCACAATCTTGGAACCGAGTAGGTATGACCTGAATTTGTCTAAAGCAAAAACTATGGCCAACAACTCCTTCTCGATAGTATTGTAATTGGCCTAGGCCTGATCCAAGGTCTTTTACGCATATGCCACTACACATGGAAATTTTTCTTTCCTTTGGGCTAGAATAACTCCTACCACATAGTCAGATGCATCACACATAAGCTCAAACAGGAAATCATATCTAGGTGAATGTATGACTAGAGGTGTGATAAACTTTTGCTTCAGCTCATCAAAATCTTTTTTTGAAATTATCATAAAAAACAAACAAAGTGTCCTTCTATAGTAAGCTAGAAAAAGGTAGTGTCACTTTGCTGAAATCTTGAATGAACCTTCCTGCATGTCCTAGAAATGATCTCACTTCTCTTATTTTCTTAGGATAGTCCAACAAGGAAACCACATTAATCTTGGCCTTGTTGACTTCAATGCCTCTCTCGGATATAAGATGACCAAGAACTATACCTTCTTTAACCATGAGGTGACATTTCTCAAAATTTAGCACCAAACTCGTCTCGATACATTTGTCCAACACCTTTGTTAAGTTGACTAGGTAGACGTTCATCAAAGGCTGATTTGTAGACCATGAAATCATCCATGAATACCTCCATGCAACTTTCAATGGGATCAGAAAAAATACTCATCATGCACCTCTAAAAGGTGGCTGGTGCATTACATAGTCCAAAGGGCATCCTCCTATAGGTGAAACTACCGAAAGGGCAGGTGAAGGTGATCTTGTGTTGATACTTGGGTGCAATATGGATTTGCATCTATCTTGAGTACCCATCCAAGAAACAATAGTGTGATTTTCCTGTCAATCTCTCAACCGTTTGATCAATAAATGGAAGGGGAAAGTGATCCTTCCAAGTAACTTGGTTAAGCCTTCGATAATCCATACAAACTCTCCATTTGTTTAGCAGCCGAGTAACGATCATCTCTCGGTCTTCATTCTACACAACAGTTATCCCACTCTTTTCTGGAACAACTTGGACAAGTGCTATCTGAGATGGGATATATGATGTCGACTTTCAATAGCTTTGTTACCTCTTTTTTCACTACATCAAGGATGGTAGGATTCATCCTTCATTGTAATTTCCTCACAGGTTTACAATCATCTTCTAACAAGATTTTGTGCATGCAAATAGTGGAGTTGATCCCAATGATGTCACCTAAGGACCAACTAAGTGCCTTCTTGTTCTCTTTTAACACCTTCAACAACATATCTTCTTATTTGGGGAGGAGATCACTAGATATGATCACATGTAGCTTTTCATTCTCCTCCAAGTAAACATACTTCAAATGGGATGGGAGTGGTTTGAGATCCAACTCCTCAGATTGTTGTTGTGGCATACTTTCTTCACTTGCTTCGGTAGTTGTCTACGCTCCTGTAAAAGATCAATACTATCACTAATATCCTTACAGATGGCACAACTTCAACAATTAGGGAGCTCGTCTTGGCTTAATTTCAGAGCTTCTAAGAGCTGATCATGGTCAAAATCAATGTCTAGTTTAAGCTATTCTTCCCCTCGGCCTTCAACTGAGCAGGTGTTCATAAAAAATAACTTTTCCTCACTGAGCATAGAGTGGGACTCAGCTGAGTGTCTCATGGCTTCAAAAATATTAAATGACACAACATCCTCTCCGAATCCTAGTGTCATCGTGTCAGTATGCACATCTATCTTCATTATGGCAATCATTAAGAATGGTCTTCCTAGAATTAATGTTGGCTTGTGAGGAAAGCTTTCGTCATGCATGTCCATGATGTAAAAGTCTACTGGAAAGATTAGTTGATTCACTTTGATAAGTACATCCTCCAATAACCCTAGCAGTTTGGCCAAGCTTCAGTTAACTAACTGGATAGTCATGGTAGTGGTTCACCCAAGTGTAATGTCTTATAGATGGATAAAGGCATTACATTGATTGATGCTCCTAGATCTAGTAAAGCATTGGCTATGTGGAGTTCTCCAATAGTGCAGGAAATAGTAAAGGTCCTTGGGTCATTACATTTTTGTAGAAGAGTAGCTCGAGATAGTGATGAGACAACTTATGGTTGCTTCTTCCTTAGACCCATTTTATACATGCAAAGATCCTTTAAAAACTTAGCATACCTGGGAATTTCCTTGATGGCATCTAATAGTGATATGTTGATTTCTACCTTTCTAAATATAGTGAGCAACTCCTGATCTGCTTGGAGGAGGGTGGTACTCTAGAGGGAAATGGTACAATTACTTCCCGAGTTGTAGCAGGTGAGGTATCCAACTTTTTTGACATTTGAGTGCTTGGCTTATTGTTGGTGGGTTTTGTCTTCTCTTCACTACTGTAGGTGGTTAAAAATATTATTATAATACTACTGATTTCTATTACATTATTTGTATCTTCTTCTGATTCGTATAATACTATTTTTGCTATTTGATTTTTTACTTCTTCACTCATGTCTAGGTTTTGTATCTTTTTCTCGGACTCTACATTCTTTTTTCATATGCCTGTATCTTCAACATTTATAACAAACTATTCCTTTCTTTGAATTAGTTTGATTATTACTTATAGGAGGTTTTGTTCTTATTTTACTTTTAAAGTTTGTAGAGATTTTCCTGTTATTATTCTAAGAAAAATTTCTTTTGATTATTTGTTTTTGCTTATTTTTTCTAGAAGGAGGGTCTAACTTTTCATACCCATATTGAATGCAGAAATCACCTAATTCTTTTGTACCACTTTCTTGTTGTCTTTTAATCTATTTTTCTAACTTTAGATTATTACATATTTCTAAGGCAGTATTTTTAATAGTTGAAATTATTTTTCCATATGTTATATCTTGCAAAGGTTCAGGGTATTTTTGGAATAATTTTTCTCGTACTTTTATTGCAAATATTGGGGGTAATCCAACAATAAATCTTTCTTTCCAAAATGTTTCTTTATAGTTTGTTCTAGTCATTACGATGATTATGAAATTATCTACATACCATCTGAAGTCTCCTAGAGTGGGACATCTTAGATTATGAAGCATGGTACTAGTTTTTTCTTCAAATGTATTAGAATCGCCCATAAAAGTATGGATAATTGATATTATTAATATTTCTACCATCAGTAGTATTTGTGTATTTCCTTCTTGTTTTACTACTATTAAAATAAATCATCTTTGATCTGTGGATAGGTAATTTTTCCACTATCCTTTTAGGGATCCGGTAAATCCTAGGATTAATAATTGTATTATTTATTCTTCTGAGTTTTTTTCCCTGTAGCCTAAGGCAGCCATGGCCATTTCATTAGTTTTTCTTAATAATTGATAATCAGTTAATCCATCTATGTTCCATTCAGTTATTCCTATTCCATTAAAGGCGGATGGACTTTCTAAATTCCATTCTTCAAATTGTATATCTGGTAGGGTTGGTCTTCTATAGTAATTTCTAGTGGTTGGCATATTATGGGTGGTTGGATTTACATTAAATTTACTTCCTATTCTATTTATCTTTTCTTCATAATCTATATTTTCTAGGCTTCCTAGTTCTTCTCCTGGGATATCTATAACATTTAATTTTCTTACATTTAATTGCTCTAATTTTTTATTTACTTCTTCTAATATTCAGTCTGATTGATTTCCTATTTTAAATTCTTTATATTCTTTATCGGATAATCTTATAGGGTTTATTAAAGATTTTTGTAGGTCAGTTATTCCTAATGGATTTTTATTATTTTGTGAAATTTCTTCTTCAATAGTTTTTTGAGCTATTTGGTGTAATATTTGATTTGTAAAATTTAGCTGACTATATAGATTTTGAATATCATTTATGTTAGGAGTGTCACTGGTATTCCTTTTTTCTCCTATCATTTTGAAGCGTGATGCAATTAATTCTTTATTTTCAATATTAGGAAATTTTACTTCTTCTAGAGGAAGGATTTTACTGATTATCTATTTATTTTTTGTATTCCATATTTTTTTCAGCATTTTGTAATACATTTATTTGTAAATTTTCTAGACAGTTTTCTTCAAACCATCTAAAATATGATATGTTTTCTTGAATTAATTTTAAGTGATTATAATATTTTTCTCGATATTCTTTTAATTCATTTTGACTAAAAGTCTTAAAAAACCATTCTCTTTTTAATTGATTCTTTTCATCTAGAAATTCTTGTCTTAAAAGGTCTTTGTTTATTTCGAATTTGGTTATTACATTTATTATACTATCATCTTGATGTAATTCGAAGCGAAGGAGAATTATGGGTTTCTATATTTTTGTAATCATATTCTGGCATTGGAATTATGGGATCTTGTTTTATTCCTTTTAGTTTTCAACTTCTATGATGTATTAAACTAGATTGATCTACTGATCTTCTGGTTGTTACAAAAGTATTTCTACTGGATGTTCCTCTTAATGAATTTTCTCTTCTGATCAAGTCAAAGGATACTTCTACTGTTCTTGATTTATATTCAGTTATATTTTCAACTTCTACTGGTTCTAGGGGTTCTGGTTCTAGTAGGTCTTCTGGTTCTAGTAGGTCTTCTAGTCTCCAGCTAAGGCCACTAGATATTTCAATGTGTTTTAAAATTTTTGGTATTACTACATTAACCTTTTCTAGGTTTACTAATAACATGGTTGTTTCATCTTTCGGGGACATTAATAAGGCTCCAGGTGCCAATTGAGTTTTCATTATTTTATAATAAATCCTATATATTATAGTTATAGGTATTGATTTTGGATCCATATATTTTTTGGGATTTTGATATCTAGTAGTATATTATTTTCCGTATTATGAAGACTTTTAAGAGCTATCGAATAATTTGGGCAATTATTTATATATATTGGTCCATTATGAATATTTGTTTCAAACATTGCTAGTATTTGATTTTCAAGTTTTACTAATCTATTATCTATTAGGGCTACGAACATTGGTGTATCTATTCCTTTTCTAAAGAGAGGTTTTATTGCTATTTGTATAGATCTTATATGAAGATATCTATATTGTTTTATATGTTCATCGATTAGGGTTTTTATTATTAATGGAATTTTCTCATGACTTGATTGTAGTTCTATTTCCTTATCTACTGTTTTTACTATATATTCATATTTAAACATGTCATTCCAATTGGTTTTGTAAATAGTTGATATTTCGAGTTTTGGAAGAGTCCATTTATTAAGTTGATTTTCTATTTCGGGAATAATTAATTCATGGTGTACTATGTTCATGTTACTTTTTTCTTCTTCTGTATTCTTATTTTCTTCAAAATTTTCTTTTCCTTTAGATAAAAGTTTTATTAATTTCGCCATCCTAAGGCCAAGGTCTAAGATGCTCGGGAACACCACAGGTTTTATTTCCACTTACTGGTCTTACAACCTAAACCGGTTTACCAATGCTCATCTACCCTCAAAGACTCTTAGGAAAGGTTTAATTAATAAAAAAATTTCTATTAGAAAAGTTTTGTTTTCGAAAAATATGAATTCAGAGAGAATAAACAATTACACAAACAAAGTATGCAGCTTTGTTATTTCACATTAAATCATCAGGAATCAAACCTGACTAATGTGATCAGGAATCACAATACATACTTATTCAAACAATCAGATATATGATCAGTGCAAATTTAGCAAATTCGGCTCTGATACCATTTTTGGCACCAGCGCATATTAAAGAGAAGCATATTAAAGAGAAGCGTTATTAAAGAGAAGCGTTATTAAAGAGAATCGTAAGAGGAGAAAATAAAAGTAGTTATTACAAACGTGAAATTTCTTTTAAAGTTTGAAAGGAAAAGGGAAGGTTGGGAACTTAGACTATGAAGGAGTTGGCTGAGGAAGGTAGAGTTTAAGGCTCGAGGAGAGTTGTAAATGCTACTTCAACTATTGACTCTTTTATAGGCGTAAATGTTCCACTATTCAAGATTACAACTGACACACTTTAGACAAGAGTGGCCGACAAAGAAAATAATTACAATTGACACGCCTTTACTTTCGGCGGTCAACACTAAACACAAAATAGAATAATTACAAGTGTTTTGTTTTTCAATTGGGTGGGACCCAAACATCTTTTGGGCGAAGGACCAAATAAGTCCAACTGCTTACTTGGATACTCTATTCTGAGGTGTGGGACCATAGCATATGTTGGGCGAAGGGCCAAATAAGCCCAGCTTCTTACTAAGATGTTGTTTAGAAGGTGGGCTCGTGAAGATTTGCTTCTTCTAATTTTCTCATAATTTGATTAATCTTTCTTTGTAATTTTTCTTTGGTTGATGTTCGTTGCATAATATCAATAATCTTCTTCTTTAATTCTTCTGGAGTTGATTGCTAAAATTGAGCAAAATCAATATCTTCTTCATCTTCATAAGGATCTTGAGCATCTTGTAGGTTGATAATGACTTCACTTTCTTCTTCTTCTTCTTCTTCATCTGAACCTAGTGAGGACAATACTTCAAGCATTTTCCATTTTAATTGGGCCTTTTCTTCTTTTGATACGGGAAGTTTGGATAAATCTATAATGGCTTTTCCTTTTTCTTTTGTGGATGAAATTTCTTTTTGGATTGGGATTTTTGTGTAATAAGGTCCATTTTCTTCCAATTTTCAAATTTTTCTTCTACGTATTAGGTTTCAAATTTTTTCCACTAAAAAACCTTAGTTTTTAAGTAGAGAGTTTTAGGGTAGGTTTCTTCTTTGTGTTGATGGATTTCAAGAATGTGGGCCAAAAGCCAGCTTATTCCCGTAGTTGAGCAAAATTTTATAATTCTTAGGTGTGGAGGGTATGGGGAGTAAGACTTTTATATTTTTGGTACATTTTCATAATTTTTTCTAGAATTATGGATTGGATTGGGCCTATTTGGTGAAACCAATTGGGTAGGGTGTTGGGTACTTCTTGTTAGAAACAGAGGCTGAGATCAAGAAGGGGGGTGAATTGATCTTTGAAAGATTTTCGCAATTAACAGATTATCTATTTCAAAAATTAAGATTTCAGATTTGTTCTTAAATCACACAGGAAGCAATCAAAAAATAAATGCAGCAACAGAATTAAAGAAAAGAAAGGTTTAGAAAGATATCACCAAGGTTTATACTGGTTCACCCAATCCCAGGGCTACGTCCAGTCTCCAGCCAAATTCCAGCTGGGTTCCACTAGATTGAATGTTTTACAGATTACAACCTTAACCTTACACTCAATCTACCACAAGAACCACAATTCCAGTTCCTACACCTAACCTTTCACCAAGAACCAAATTCCAGTTCTTGACAACCTCTACAACCAAATTCCAGCTGCAGAGAAACCAGTGCCCACAATTCCAGGCACCAACAATACAGAAAAGAATGTAAAGAAACAAATAGAAGAAACTAAAACACTTAAACCAGTTTTATGCAATTCTGCAATATGTGTTTCTTCTCCAAAGAAATGCAATTTTTCCTCAAGAAAGAACTTTGATGAACTTCACAAAAACAAGTGTGATTCTTTCTTGAAAGTAGTACTTTTGATTGCTTGATTGATTGCAAAAAGATGTGTATCAGAGATATTTTAAAATGATCAAGCAACTCTGTTTATATAGAAGATTTTCAAAACTGCTGGTTTAATTAATCTGTTAAAATAATCTTTTAATCTGTTAAAAGCCTTGTTTTAATCTGTTAAAACTTCTTTTAATCCATTAAAACGTTCTTGATTATTTTCCAGATTTGTTTTAACTGATACAACAACGTTTATATCAATTAAAACTCTTTGTAAAAAATCTTCTAATTTGTTTTAATCGATTGTTTCGCCTTTCAATCGATTAAAATACTGCAAGATATTCTTATAAACTTTTTCAAGTGATTTTAACTGATAAAAGATCGTATTAATCGATTAAAACGCGTAGTATAAATTTTCTTAAGTTGATTTAATTGATTGAAACGTAATTTAATCGATTGAAATAATTCTGATCGGTCATAACTAAATTCTGATCGATCATATCTGATTCTGATCGGTCATAATCTCATTCTGATCGATCATACAGTATACCAAATGAAATTAATCGATTAAAACGAAGTTGTATCGATTAAAATACTGCCAAAACACTTCTCTGAACATTTTAAGTGATTTTAATCGGTTATTTCGAAACTGTATCAGTTAAAATACTTACTGAAGGTTTTCAAAACTTCCTTTAATGAAAACAATCGGTTATTTCGAAGTTATATTAGTTAAAACCCTATTATAAAAGTGTGAAGAACATTTTAGTTGATAAAGCTTATATGCTATTAGTTAAAATAGTTGATTAAGAAAGCTTTTATCAAAATACTTTGGTTTTGATCGTTTAATCACTTTTAGAGGCATTTTGCAAAATCTTTTAAGTGAAGAGACCTCATGCAGCAGAAAAGATAAAAATTATTATACCTAAGCAGAGCTGCAAACTAAACTTTCTACTCTTTTATCCAAGTGACGTTTGACTGCCACAAAGTTGCCTTTGACTTCATCAAATCAACAAGATCTTTTCCAAAGTAAGTAAGATCTTCATTACTTTCACTTCTTTTTTAAAATAAATATTCCATGAATGCCTAGGGTTGGTATCAAATAGTATTTTATTCCAGGCTTCTTGGTAATCAAAATAATTATAGGAAGGGGGTTCAAAGGGCCTCGAAAAGCTCTTATCAGTGAAAGGGTGTTCGTTCCATTCTTGGTATGAAAGGATTTTAATAATACGTATTTTTGAGTAACTAATAATAGAGGGATCTCTATCATTAGGAATGGGGGTTATTTCTACAAATCCGGTGTCTATTAGGATAAATTGGTAAAACTTTTTATTCTTTTTCAAATTTTCTGATTTAGGAATCCAACCCCATCCTGGCGGAGCTAATTTCCTGAGTATTCCATAAACATCTTCGGGATTCCAGTCTTCTTCTAAAGTGATATTCTTTTGGCATCCTTCTTTGATATGAAATTCCCTTTTAGGAGTTTTTTCAGGGGGAGGATGTTGAGGGATTTGTGGTGTTAGAGGGGTTAATCTATTAGGTTTAGTGGTTATTGTGGTGGGAAGTTTTCGAGTGGTCATGGTTTTTGAATATGATAGGGCAAAGTCGTCTGAGGACAAGGTAGAGGACTTTGGGCCTTTTTCTGTTTTACTTTTTTCAGCCGAGGTTGGGCTTTTAGAGGGGGTTACCATGGGTGTGGCCTTGCAAAAATTCTCTTGTTAGGAAATCAGGTATCAAATTTTCTTTTCCTTTAATAAATTCTATTTCAAATTCAAAACAAGATAATAGACTTTGCCATCTTGCAAATATTTGTTTGGAAACTATGTTCTTTACGTCTTTTTCCAAAACTTCTTTTGCATATTTACAATCAATTCTTTATAAACAAATTTTGTTTATTAAATCATGTTGAAATTTTTGTATATTTAAAACTATACTTAAAACTTCTTTTTTGATCGTGTTGTAAATCTTTTGAGCATCATTCCATATTCCTGAGTGATATCTTACTATTTGTTCGGGGTTATTTTTTAACTTTTGTTGTAGTATACCCCCGTATCCTACATCAAAGGCATCTGTTTCTATAATTATCTTGGCTTATGGGTTTGGCATTCCTAGACATGGTAAGGACGTAACCAATCCTTTAACCTCTATTACTATTTTAGTCATTGTCGTCGCCGTCTGTTCCGATGCCTCGGGGCGCATGGAAGATGGTTTGGACTCGTGTTTTGTTTTAAAAATATGGTCATCGTTCTTAGGGTGTCCGATAACCGAACTACCCTTAAGAACAAGGTTTTCATAAATGGGTTCTAGAGTCGCCACCAATATTTTTACCGTAAACATTGGAAAAGGAAAATAAAAGAAGGCATTGGTTTAAGAAAAACCAACTTTGGCCATTATAACCAGAGTTGGGTAAGGGAGTTAGTTACGTGTGGGGAAGGTATTAGCACCCCCACAACGCCCCTTTCGGGTTCTCTATGATGGAATATTCTTAAAATAAAGATAATAAAATTATGCTTCTATCCTCTTTATTATGCGATATTAAAAATGATTATCTACATGATCCTATCTGTATTGCATATAGGAAAGCAATAAATAAAGCAATAAAAGAGAAGAGTAGTGAAAAGAACCTCCGAAGCAAGCTTTTATAAATATCTTCAACTCTGAGGATGCTTTTTGGCTATCCTCTCGCACTACAGGGACTCTCCTCTCCTGAATACAAGAAAAGCTTTAAACTATCGAATGTTGGATATCTCAAAAAGACATTTCCTTAACTGATTGTTACCTTATAGGCAATCAGAAAGATCATTTGAGTACTAGAAGTATCTAGAAGAGTAGAGAGAAGTGAATCTGAGTTTAGGTGTGTGGAAAAGCTGCAAATGAGGCTCCTATTTATAGTTGAGCGTTGTCAGGACGCCGGGACAGCCATCCCAACTCTTGTTAGGTGGGACGACTATCTATACATTAGCGACGACCGTCCCAAGGTGAAAAATTGGTTGGGACGGTCGTCTGGACTTTGGAACGACCGTCCAAGGTGCAATTTTGGTTGGGACATGTGTCAACCTTTTGAGACGCGCGTCTCAACTTGAAAATTCACTTTGGGACAACCATCTGGAATGTGGGACGGTCATCCCAAGTGTTTCTTCATATTTCCACCTTTTATTTCTTTAGAAAAGCTCTCCTTTCCTTGGACGGAAGCCAGTTGATGTTGTTAGATGCCCAACGGGGCTTTACCCATCTTCAGAATGGATGTCTTTTGATCTTTATTGAGAAGCTAGACAAGATTTAGGGTCTACAACTGCCCCCCCCCCCTTCACCTGGCTGACTGGTTGCTAGCTCAATATGCCTGCGAGACCAGTTGGCAGGTGAAGGAGTTAACCCTCTTGCTCGGTCATCCTTCGGATGCTCCTTTGGTTATAGCCTCTAGACGATGAATAGTTTGATAAGTACAAACCCCTACCTGGTTTGATGAGTACCAACCCCCATCAGGTCTGAGTCCCTTTTGTAAGACTCTTGTGAGTACAAACCCCCCACCAGGCTGTAAGCCGACTAGCCCCCTTTTTTAAGACTCTATCGGTTTGAGGAATCCCATTCTGTAAGACCCTCATGGTTGATAAACCCCCTTCTATAAGGCTCATCAGGTGTTGAACCCCCTTTTGTAAGGTTCTTTTGGTTGAGAAGTCCCATTCTGTAAGACTCTCATGGTTGATAAGCCCCCTTCTGTAAGGCTTATCGGGTATGAACCCCCTTTCATAAGGTTTTATTGGTTGAGAAGTCCCCTTCTATAAGACTCTCTTGGCTGATAATCTTGAAACCTCAGGATGCTCCTTCGGTGCGATAGCCGATCCTTTGGTTTGCAAGATGCTCCTTTGGTGTGGTAGTCGATCCTGTGGCTGATGAGTATGAACCCTGTCGCCGCCGTCAAAACGAGGCGGTCGGAGCGACGCGATGGTTCCAACTTTCCAATTTTCGTGTTTTTATTGGTGTGGTTACAATGCCTTTAGGTTTTCCGATAATTGGGCTGAACCTAGGGGCGAGGTTTTTGAAAGGGCGTTCTTGGATTGTCCGATAACCGGGCTAAACCAAGAACTAGTTTTTGAAGGGTTCTTTTGGAGTCGCCACCGACGTTTTTACCGGAAACATCGGAAAAGGAGTAAAAAGGCGTTGGTTTTCGAAAAACCAACTTTGGTCATTAGAACTAGAGTTGGGTAAGGGAGTTAGTTACGTGTAAGGGAAGTGTTAGTTCCCTTACGATGCCCCTTTCGGGTTCCCTATGATAGGCCAACTACTTTAAATAAATAAACCGATGAAAATATGCTTTTACCCTTTTATTTGCAGAATTTAATATTATGACTACATGGCCCTAATGTCTATTGCATAATTAAAATTAAAGCGGTAAAGTAGAGAGAGAGAGAGAGAGTATAGAAACTTCCGAAGCAAGCTTTCTATTAATTCCTTGAAATTAGGGTGCTTTTTGGCAGCCCTTCACTCTTTACAGTGTCGGAATCTCTCAAAAACGCTATAAAACACTCTAGAAAGCTTTCGAAACTCCGGAAATGCTTCGGAGGGGTTCTAGAAAGATGATGAGTCATTATATTCCCGTATTTTCTTCCCTTTCTGAACTTATTTTAATTAGTGTTTTGGGATTAACTTTCTATTATTAGTGAATTTTTATTAATTGGGCTTCATTGGGCCAATAATTAGATTTTAATTAATTTAAATCTATTTGATCTAATTTTTTCTCATTATTAATTTTAGGACAGTTAAAGCAATTTTGGGCCTAGAAGATTGGGCTAGATGCCATTTTACGGTTTAAAGCAATTTTGGGCTTGGAAAATTGGGTCAAATGTCATATTTTATTCTATACGGGTACTAAAATAGTGTAATTTCTTGTAATCTCTACTTAAATGAATTAATCCGTCATAGGGAACCCGAAAGGGGCATTGTGGGGTGCTAACACCTTCCTCACACGTAACTAACTCCCTTACCTAACTCTGGTTATAATGGCCAAGTTTGGTTTTTAATAAAATCAACGCCTTTTATCCTTTTTCAATGTTTATGGTCAAAACATTGGTGGCGACTCCAAAAGAACCCCTTTTCAAAAACCTTGCTTTTATTAGAGGATAGTTCAGTTGTTGAGCACCTCGGAAGCAATGAACATTATTTTAACAAAAAACGCGAGTCTAAACCATCTTTCCGCAACCGCTCGCATAAACGTTCGAGATGTCCCTGGACGTCAGAACGGACGGCGGCGACAATCATTTTTTTTCTACAGATCTCCAAAAATCATTATTTTCAAAACATTATAAACTAGACACATTCAGATTTCCATAGGATCCAAAATCATTCAATTCGGAGATAAATTAGATTTTACATAAATTATCCAACACGGGTCAAGCGCACCAGGCCGGCCCAATGGACATGCTTCAGTAATTTAAGTCTCTTAAATTCATTAAACCACCAAAAATAGTAGCAATGGTGGTGTTTTAAAGCTAACTCAAAAGGCTTTCAAAGGATACCAAAATCGCTTAATTTGGATAAGTATTGAAAATACTGCACGTGTTTGAAGTTCACAGACCTGCACTAAAGCCAACTTATGATGTGTTTCATGGACCAGTTGAGCACAAACCTCAATAAAGATTAGGGTTAGGGTTATTTATATAAGAGAGACACATTAGAAGACACACATCACACAAGGACTACGCAGCCACCACACTTCCACCTTTCATCTTCTGCAATTTATATTCAAGTTTGTTTACTCTTCTGTCATTATTTTTAAATTCTTGTTTCGATTTTAATTATGTTTCTTCTATTGCGTTTTCAACTTTCCATGGATAGCTAAATATTTGTATTGATTTTCTGAGAAGAATGCAAGTAGATCTTTGAGGTTTTGTTCTTCAATTTCATATTGTTTGTTCTCTTAACTCTTCATCTTCTAATCTCAGTATTGAATTATAATCTGTTTATGCTTAATAAACCGAAACTTATATCACAGTTTGCTTAATTTTGTGTTAGATATGAGATTATGTGATGTATGCAATGCTTAATTGTATAAGGATAATTTGGGGTTAATCTTCGCTTAGTTGGTTAATTTCATGTTGGAATAAGGGTTAAGGAAAATTTGGGATTAATCTTCGCTTAGTTGATTAATTTCATATTGGAACAAGGGTTAAAGCTAATTTGAGATTAATCTTCGCTTAGTTGATTAATTTTGGATTAGAATATAATTTGGGATTTATCTTCGCTTAGTTGGTTAATTTCGAATTAATTTCGTGATCTAGGATAAGTGACGCTGCATTAGAATCAGAAAATCAATTGCATTTTAATCTGTTTTTAATCCGCATTTTTATAATCTGTTTTTGTTCTGTTTCATCTAATATTTTAATTTTGAAAAACTCCCTTTTTTGTTACTATTCTAAATTTAAAAATTGATAAACTTTGATAGAAATTTGTGGTCTTTGGGAGACGACCTAGGAAAGCTTCCTAGTACTACATTTATTTGTTTTAATTATATGACCGAGTATGACATCGATCAAAAGAGAATTTGAAGAATTGCCTAGAGAGAGAATGGAAGAACAGTGTGAAATGAGGGGAATGGCGCGACTATTTATAGGCATTCGCGCCTGTCAGGTCGAGATGGTCGTCTCATCTGACAAGGTCGAGACGACCGTCTCGCCATTCAAAACGGCTGTCTCGCTTTGCAGGAATGGCGAGACGGCCGTCTCTCCGAACGAGACAACGGTCTCACCATTAACGAGTGGCGAGACGGCCGTCTCGCCAAACGAGACGGCGGTCTCGACCTTAAAAGGCGAGAATCCTTATTTTTGTGCCAAAAATCCCTCCTATCCTAGTGTGGGGCCTAATAGTCTCTCCTAGTGGCTTCTTAGGCTTCATCCATCTTCGAGTAGAAGGTCTTTTGGTCTTTATTATGAGGCCGGACAAGATTTGGGGTCTACAGCTGCCCCCCCTTTACCTGACCAGTCGGTTGTTGGCCTGCTGTGCCAAGAAGATCGACTGGAAGGTAAAGGAGTTGACCCTCTTGCCCGGTTGCCCTTCGGATGTTCCGACTTGCGACAATTGATCTTTTGGGGAAAATTTGTGTTTGTGCACCTCCAGGATACTCCTTCTGACGGTAGTCGATCCCTTTGGTTGACATGTGGTAGAACCTCAGGATACTCCTTCTGACGGTAGCCGATCCTTCGGTTGATGGGTATAAACCCGCCATCAGGCTGGTAGTTGCAGTCCGTTGTGTGTTGGACTGGATGAGTATAAACCCCCCATCAGGCTGGTAGCTTGCAGTCCGCTATGTGTTGGACTGGATGAGTATGAACCCCCCATCAGGCTGGTAGTTTGCAGTCCGCTGTGTGTTGGACTGGATGAGTATGAACCCCCCATCAGGCTGGTATTTGCGACTTACTGATTCGGCTTGAGCGCAGATCAGGCGCACTTGCATGCGCAAATTGATAGGTATAAACCTCCTATCAGGCTGGTACAGTCCGTTGTGTGGGACTGGTGGTGGTGGCGGCTTACTACTCGGGTGGCTCATGCGCCCATGTTGAGATGTGCTTTCTTTGTTTTTGATTTGGTCGTCCGGTCTGTACCGGGGATTTTGTTGGTGTTCATCCAGTCTTGTCGGTTGCTGGGGATTCTTCGTTTTTGATCTTTTGATGGTGATCACCAAACTCTTGCTGGTTGGTCGGGTGGACTTTGTTTGTTTTTCGACACTTGCTTGGTTGTCAAAATTTTGTTGGTCAAGGTGGTTGACTTTGTTTCAATCCTGCCTTTTTTTCGCGGTTTTATCTCTTTTTTCTCGTGATTTTGGATTTTGGCTTTTTTTCTTGAGCGTAAGTCCTTTTACTCTTTATCCTCTTTTGGATTACGCTGACTTTTGGAAGGGATAAAAAGATGCATGGAATAAATTTTATTTATGAAATATTTTGTTACAGCAGTCCTATTCTATAAGTGTTATCCCTAAGACGATGGGCTCTCGTCAGGAGACGATCCGTAGGAGGGGAATTGTCGGTACATATGCCTTCGGAACTCTGCTTGGTCCCGGACTTCATCGCGGTACTCTTGCTGGAATGTTGCCCAGTCTTGCCTCATTCCCTCCTGATACTGGTATATCGTCTCCAGTCTTGTGTCGAAGGCTTCCTGCCTTGCCACGATATCGCACATTGCCACGATATCCTGGAGATCCAAGGTGAAATCCAGCGATGGGTGGAGGACCAGCTGAGTCCCGTGGCGCATCAGCATCCCCATGCTGACCAGGATCGACTCGTTGATGGACTCGGGTCGTTGGTTGGAGACCATTTCTTCCCGACCACTGCACCCCCATTTTTCTGCCAGGGGGGTGATGAGGGGGGCCATGAGGACGACTCCCACTGGCCTGCTCCCGAAGTCCTTGAGGGCCTTCAGGAAGAAGTAGCCAGGGTTGCATCAACGCCTCTGGCTCATGCAGTAAAGGACAAAGAGGTCGGGGAGCGTTACCTTTCCCTGACTCTCCTTCTTACCGTGGATGGTTCCCGCCAGCAGCTTGTGGCAAATGCGGAGGCCGGGGGGAGTGCTGAGCCCTTCATCAGTGTGGGCAAGGTGGGAGCCCTGGTGAGCTCCTCCCACATCTCGCCGGCGGTGAGGTTGGTGGGGCGTGCGCAGATGGCCTCCTGGTATTCCCGGGTCAGCACGTCCTCGGGCTGGACGAATCCGATGGACACGTTGAATTCGTCCAGAGTGGTGGTCCAGTACATCCCACCCATAAAGTATGTCACCATCTTCGTCGGTGACAGGCCTGAGGTCATGGCGGGAGTCTCAGCGTAGGAGATGGAGGCCAGGAACTCCATCACTGCCTGAGGGTACACGTGGGTGGGTGGAGACTTCAGGAGGAAGCCCCATCCAATGTTGTCAATGTTGGCCCGGACGTCGTCCTCCCATCCAAATTCGACGAGGATGCCGAAGTCTAGCTTGAGCATGGGGTGCCATGTGTACCCCCTGATGTGCTCTAGGCGAGCCTGGTGTAGTGGTGAGAGCTGCATGGGGTCTTGAGGGGCAGGTGCTGAGGAACTGCTAGGGCCAGCAGGTCCTCTTCTCTTCCTTGACTGACTTCCACAGAACATTTTGATGAAAAAGTGCTTGGAAGTGAGAGATCAGAGAGTTGGAGTGCAGAGGAGTTGTGGAGAGCCTCAAGACCCCTCCCCTATTTATAGGGGAAAAATTCAATTCGGGACCGCCGTCTGGGAAGTCGAGACGGCGGTCTCGGCTTTGTGCAAGTCAAGACGGCCGTTTGGGAAGTCGAGACGGCGGTCTCGACTTTGGTCTTAAGTGAGACGGTCGTCTCGCCAGGCGGGACGATGGTCTCATTTTTAGCCAAGTCGAGATGGCGGTCCCGATTTGCTGGAGACCGAGACGGCGGTTTGGGAATTCCGGACAGCCGTCTCGAATTAAGGGTTTTTTTTTGTAAAAAGAAATAGGACCTGGCTCAAAAACATTTTATGCATGCAATGTTTTTATGTTTGATGTCCTATAATGCCTATTTCAATTAGTTTTTCAGAAGGATTTAACTGGCGTATCTTGTAGGGTCGAATGTCCTCTGATTTGTGTTTTTGTGCTTGGCTGTACCATGTCAGACTTCTTGTGACCGAAGGATAACTTGTTTTTCCTTTTTACTTTCCTTCTTTTTGTAGAACACTCTTTGTCATGTAGTGTCCCTTTTTCTCCACTCTAGGGGTTTCAATCCTCTTGTTGACTATACGCCTCCATATTCCCAAATTAATTAATAGAATATCACTGTGAGGGTCAAGAGAAAAAAAGTAAAGAGGTAAATTCAATGGTTTGTGTTTTAGAAGGTTAGTTTTATTTAGAAAAAGGTTTTGTAAGAATGGCTGGACAGGGTTAACCTTAGGTGTTTAAGCTTTTTGTCTAAGCAAGCGTTTCCCCCCTTTTTTTGTACTTGCGCCTTAGTTTTATTTCCATTGCTTTTTATGGCTAGTTGATTTCCCTAGATCGCCCTTCGGGTTTTCGAACTAGGATATTGTGTTTTGGCCCTATCTTTTGTCTAGGTTCCTTTTTTTGTATTTTTAGGGAATCCTAGCGGACCTTATCTTGTAACCCTAACTTTTGCCTAGGCTACCCTTTATTTTTGTTCGGGTATCCTACCGGGTCGCCCCTATCTTTTGCGTAGCCCCCTTAGTGGGTTTCCTACTGGGTATTTTGCCCTTTTCTTTTTGGCCTTCGGCTTCTATGAGTTTTTTTCTCTTTGTGTGTATATATTTTTTTTCACAATATTGGCGAAGCATGACTCTCTTTATGGTGAAGTAAAGTATTATTTGGTGCTCCTAATCAACCAGCTTGACTATAACGGTAATGGCGAATTTTCGGTTATTTGGATGCGCTTTTTGTTCTTCTTTTTCTTTTTCCGTTTACTTAGACAGGGTTATTGTGAGGTCTAGTCAGAAATAGCAAGAAGAGAAGCAAATAGTAAGAAGTGTTCTTTATTAATTAATAAGGGAATATGTGCCCTAAAATGCCCGGGGGTCGGGCTAGCCCCGGGGGATAATCTCTAACAATCATGGGGTTTACATCCCTTAAATGAAGAAAAAGATTTCCTAATGACTAGGGTAGCTCTTGACGCTTGCACCCCTCCACTTCGGAAAATTTGCTTGAGTGTGCGGAGGGGAGACTTCCCTTTTCCTCTTTCTGCTCGGCCCTTAGTAGAGTCATATCCTAAGCCATGCTTGAAAGGATTATCTTGGAATTCTGGGGGTTCCCTTATGCCTTGGGAATCTGCCCCTAGTCCTTGGCCAGGATGGTAACCATGCTTCATCATCATGCGGGCTACCTTTGTGTTTTTGGGAAGTCTTTCTATACTGGCAATTTTGAGCGCTTGAAAAGATGTTTCAAGGGCCTCTTACGCTGCATCCACATAAGGTCGGGTGGACGGTCCACTGATCAGGATATCATCTTCTGCTTGGACCGTGACCAATTCATCGTCCACTATGAACTTGACTTTTTGGTGGAGCGTCAAAGGTATTGCCTTAGCGTCATGAATCCAAGGCCTGCCGAGGAGACAACTGTATGCTGGAGTAATATCCATTACATGGAAATCGACGTTGAAGATAGTGGGTCCAACTTGGATTGGTAAATTAACTTCTCCCACTACTTCTTGCTTTGATCCGTCGAAGGCTTGAACGATAGTGCTGCTTGGGCGTAGACGGGTCCCTTGGATAGTTAATTTGTCTAGTGTGCACTTGGGCATCACGTTCAAGGATGACCTGTTATCCACAAGAACTTTGGCGATGAGGTATTCATTGCACTTGATCGAGATGTGCAAGGGCTTGTTGTGGTTCGACCCCTCGAGGGGTAGTTCTTCCTCTGTGAAGGTGAGGTGATCGCTTGTCATGATGTGACCGACAATCCTCTCAACCTTTTCTTGGGATATAGTGTGAGGTACATGCGCTTCGCTCAAGACCTTTAGCAGGGCGTTTCTGTGCGGTTCTGAGCTCATCATTAGAGATAACAATGTTATCTTCGCAGGTGTGTGATTGAGTTGGTCTATAATGGAATACTCGCTTTGCCTTATTGTAGACCCCTAATTTTGCCCGGCCTCTCAAAATAAAAGCTAGAGGAATTTCACTCGAAGATGGAGTTCATCCGGCTTCCCAAAACCAAGAAGGACCTCCTGCAACAAGACGGAGTTCACTCATTCACACAATAAAAGCCAAAAGAGACTTCTTACACAAAGACAAAGCTCGCCCGGCATCTTAATGAAGGCCAAGAAGACTTCCTATATGAAGATAAAGCTTCAACGGACACACATCGGCATCAATCTATGTCCGAAAAAGGAAAGGAAAGCTTCCCGGGGTCCCAGAACACGAAAACTGAACAAAACAGGCCGAGACCATGGTCCCAAAAGTGGGACGGCCGTCCCAACTGCAATTAAGCAGTTGGGACGCGCGTCCCGAATGTGGGACGGCCGTCCCAAACCCATTTTAAGTGGGACGGCCGTCCCGGCCTCCCTGGGGGTCTCGCTCTGTGCAAATTTGTCATTTGGGACGACCATCCCAGTCCAGACGGCCGTCCCAACCCAGACGGCCGTCCCAAAGTGCGCCAGCTGCGAAAAACTATAAATAGGAGGCTCATTTGCCACTTTTTCACACCACAGACACTCCAGAAGAGCTCTGAAACACTTAGAGCACTTGTCTACTTCTCTCCCTCTCTCGAATGATCTTTCCGATTGCCTTAAACAAGTAACAATCGGTTAAGGAATTATATTCCGGCATTTGATTCTTCTTTAAATTCTTAGTGGAGTCGATCTTGTATTGGTGAGGAGAGACTGTGTAGAGAGAGAGGTTGCCAAAACGCATCCTCACAGTTCGAGATTCTCAATATAAAGCTTGCTACGGAGGTTCTTTTCAATTCCCTTCTCTTTTATTGTTTTATTTATTGTTTTATTATTTAGCTTTATTATGTCATGTAGAATAGGATCATGTAGATAGTCATTTTAATATCTCTTTTATTACTTTATTTAGCTTTAATTTATATAAAATTATGTAGATAGTCATTCCAATATTATGCAATAAAATAGGGTAATCGCGTAATTTCTCGAAATCTTCTCTTTAAATGAATTGATCTGTCATAGGGAACCCGAAAGGGGCGTTGTGGGGCATAAACGTTTCGAGACGTCCGCCGGACGTCGGAATGGGACGGCGGCGACAGATGGCGACTCCACTGGGGAAGCTAGAGAGTTGATCCCATTTAGTGACAGATAAATTCAAACTAAGTAAAGATTTGAAATTACGCCTTTACCCTTCTGTATGTTTTTTATTGTATGGCTTTAATAACTGCTGTATGATTACTTCTGCAAATTGTTTGAAATATAAACTGCACACAAAAACCCTTGCACACAACAGTCCCTCTATACCCGGGGGCAAGAGTGAATATCTATAGGGAGTGGATGGCAGATACGATCGGTTAGTTGGCACACGGGGCTACTACCGTTGTCGGAAAACCACCAACTCAAGGTGATAACTCTCTTCTTTTGGTCTAAGGGTGTCGCCACGGAGTTCCGTGCATGACCCGAGGATTGAGAGATTGAGAGGTCCCTATAATGGGGGCACCTTGGGGACCTTTGGCCTGGTGAGAACAGCTAGAACCACCTAAACCAAGCACGTTTCTGCAGGAAAACCCTACCTCGTGATTAAATAAGCGTGGCTCTGCTTGTGGATGTATGAATTGTGTGTGCATTTGTTTGCTGCATTTGTATTGATGCATTAGCATAGGATAATCATACAACGAAAAAAATGGAAAACCTTAAAAATCACAAAAAGCGAAAAGATAAAAGACTTTTATCTCGGACTGAGCTGTTTCGGTCTTGAGCTAGTAGCGTGAGAAGAGATAAAGGGTCATAAAAAAAAATATATAAAAACAAATTAAAAATACCTTTGCAACAAAATAAAAAAAGATTCTTGGCAAAGTCGCATCATTCATACCATATCATCCAATAAGTGGTAAAACTAAGAGAGAAAATAATTGCAGCATGCTCATCATTTTAGTAAACCCCTAAAAAATGGGTCTTAGAGACGTTTTTTGGGAAAATTACTGGGCCAAATCGCCTACGGCAATTTGCAACTTGGTTCTTC
Source organism: Sphenostylis stenocarpa (assembly GCA_963425845.1). Classification (NCBI taxonomy): domain Eukaryota; kingdom Viridiplantae; phylum Streptophyta; class Magnoliopsida; order Fabales; family Fabaceae; genus Sphenostylis; species Sphenostylis stenocarpa. The sequence continues at coordinate 106,492,976 of OY731403.1, forward strand.
ATCCTTTTCTCTTCGTTTTGACATGTTGTGCGTCCAAATCGGACAACCCAGTCAAAAGTTACGCCACTTTCAATATCTGCTGTCATAAAAAAAATATTTTTGTAGTGCATACATAAACACATTCATTCTAGGATACACCAATCATTTAAAAAACTATAATAAAATTGTTAAAATCATTTAGAAAGTGGCTGGTCTTCTGCCCATCCTCACTTGTGCTCAGAAAGCTAAAAGGATGGAGCAGTTAGAGGAGCAAAACCGAAAGCTCACCGCTGAGCTTAATACGCTGAAAGATCAAATGGCTCAAATGTTAGAAATGATGCATCAACAGAATCTTCATCAAGAGGGTCCTCAGAATGGACAAGCCTCTCACCAAGAAGAAGAAGAGGAACCTCAAAATGAGCACGATCAATCTGGTACAAGAGCAATACATATTCATGCTCCTGAAGTATCAAAACAACAAATCACTGCCCTTGAGGAGAGATTAAGAGCCATGGAAGGGCGTAATTTTGATGTCAAAGAAGCGGCTGATATGTGCCTCGTCAAAAATATCCAATTCCCTAACAAGTTCAAAACTCCGGACTTCCCGAAATACATGGGAACAACCTGCCCAAGAAGCCATCTTACAATGTACTGTCGTAAGATGGCTGCACATGCTGATAATGAAAAACTCCTGATCCACTGCTTTCAGGAAATCTTAGCTGAATCAGCCCTAAATTGGTATATGCAACTGGAAGGAGGGCAAATCCAAACCTGGAGACATCTGGCAGATGCTTTTCTTCGTCGCTATAAATACAATATTGATCTGACCCCTGAAAGAGCAGATCTACAACTACTAAGCAAGAAAAACAATGAATCCTTCAAGGCATATGCCCAAAGATGGAGGGAATTGGCAGCACAAGTGGAACCTCCTCTATCCGACAAAGAAACCACATCCATGTTCATCAATTCTCTAACTGGTCCCTATTATGACAAAATGATAGGGAACACATCAACACTTTTCGCAGATGTGGTAACCATCGGTGAAAGAATAGAGCAAGGACTGAAGAGCGGAAGGATTGCACAACCTTCCTCTTCTAATGCATCATTCAACAAGTCCTTTGGCCAGAAGAAGGAAGGAAGCGTAAATGCCATTAACCTTGCTACTCCTTCTCCTTCTTCGCCACCAGCTGGGCAGTCACGCAGACAACAGAAGAAATTCACCCCCATTCCAACCTCTTATGGGAGTCTGCTGCCAAAGCTGTTAGAGGCCAAACTCCTAACACGTATCCCTCTGAAGAAGAAAGATCCACCTTACCCCGGTTGGTACAAGCTCAACGAAAAATGTGATTACCACTCAGACGCTCCTGGGCATTCCGTGGAAGATTGCATCAACTTAAAATATAGGGTTCAAGAATTATTGAATACCGGGCAGATTACTTTCGATACTCCCGACCCTTAGGTGGATGACAAGCCTCTATCACAACCAGAATAGTAAGCCTGGGTAGAGAAGACCAGCTGATTAGGGCTCCTCATCAAAAAGTATAAATAAATAAAAAAAAAAAAGCTTCCGATATATCTCTCGCGATCCCCTCCCATGATCACGAGATTTTTTTTAAAGTGAGCTTTGTAAATATTTTCTTTTCATCAATACAATGAGGCATTTTCATAATATTCATATGCTTCTCATTCTTTTCTCTCTCATTCCAAAATAATTGAATAAAATCTACACCCAAATATAGACCATATAAACAGTCATGTCTGTGATTGAAAACTCTCTGCGGGATCTAAAAGCCGAAGGCGAATGGATTGAGTCAGACAGTGAGGAGGGGACCATTTCCCCGGACATGCAAAGACTGTTGGAAAAATAAGCTCAATGGATATAGACCAGGACAAGGGCTTGGAAAGGATGCTCAAGGAATAAGAGAGCCACCAGATTTTAAGGATAATCCTTGAAAGTGCAACCCTACAAAGGATCAAGTCGTACAAAGAAAAGAGAAGTCTCCCCTCCATACCTTAAAGACGATCTTCCGAAAAGGAGGGATATTAGCATCAAGGGTAGCATTAGTCATTAGATGTCCTTCTTCTGATTCTAAGGGATGTAAACCCAATGACTATTAGAGATCACTCCTCGGGTGTGCCCGACCCCCGAGCATCTTTAGGGCACACATTTCCCTTTGAATTACAAAAGAATGCTATTCTTACTATGTGCTTCTCTTCTTGCTAAACATTTCTATACCTCATTAAATAACCAATGTTTAGACAAACGTTTTGTTCCAAAATGCGTCAAAATAATCAAAACGTCATAGACAAAATGAAGCCAAAGTTAACATGATTGATTAGCTAGAGACACGAACATGAAAATCGTGTTTCGACAATGTTTGAGAAAAGAAATTATTATTCAAAGAAGCCCGTCAAGGTCAAAAGGCCAAGACAAAAAGATAAAAGGGCAAAATCCTAGGCTGAAAACCCAAAATGGCAGACTAGGAAAGCTAATCAGCCATAAATAGGCAGTTGAAGATGCCACCTCATTAAAACAAAACGTTTGTTTAAACTAGCCTAAACACCGACCCACCTTGGCTAGCCATTCTTACAGAAACCTTTATTACAAAAATATCCCTCTAAAACACAAGCCTTTGCAATAAATCCCTTTCTTTCTATTCTCTTGACCCTTCATCATAAAGCATTCAAGTAATTGACTGGGAAATGTGGAAATATGGTGATCAATAGGAGGATTGAAATCCCTAAGGAAAGGAAGAGGGACATTGACATGACAATTGCTCTACATTCAAAAGGATTACTCTTCGGTTATAGCAAAGATCCGAGACGGAAAATCGGTACAGCTAATTGACAAAAGCACATGATGATGGAAGTAAACTTAACAGAAGCTGAATGGGTTCGAAGCCGATATGACCAGCTAAAACCTTATTAAAACAGCTGAATGTTATAGGTCGGGACAAGCCTATCAAAGGAAAGTCAAAAAGGCTTATGAAAAAAGGTCAACCCTCACATTTACCATAAGAAGGATTTAATGGTAAATAAGTTGCTTCCAGCCCAAAAGGATAAATTTGGAAAATGGGCAGGGAACTACGAAGGACCCCTTGTGGTCAAATGAGCTTTCTCGGAAGGGGCTCTTATCCTCGCCAATATGGATGGAAAAGAACTTCGACACCTAATCAACTCCGATACGGTGAAGAAGTATTATGCTTGAAGACATTGCTCAAGACCCGTCAGGAATGAAAACCCGCAAAGGGCATCCCTGGGCAAAAGATAGGGTCTACATTCCTCGCTAGGATACGTCCTAGGCAAAAAGTAGAGGTAAAAAAAAAAAAAAAAAAAAAAAACAAACTAAGAGCAATGGTTACTTTAGTCGAAAACCGAAAAGGCGGCTAAGGTAACATTCTTCCAGAAGCAAGCAGTCGGCATGGTCTTCACTCTGAGCTCAGGCATCTCAACTGAAGCAATTAGGAGAACTGGGGGGCAGATATCATAGACATGACTGTTCAAGCCTATACAGTATAGCCATCCCTGAATACCCATTCTTCTAAATATCTCTTGAAATCCTTCTATAAAAGAAATAAACTTTTGCTTATTTATCAATAAAATTCCCTTTTATTTCCTTTCTCTTGACCAAATGTTATGGAAATTCCTCTTTATTGATAAATCATAAGTATGCGCAAAGACTTTTAATCAAAGATCAAACATGCATCTAAAAAAAGGGAAGCATAACAAAAAAAAGAAAATAATAAAGGCCTGCTAGTATATTCTTAGATAAAAACCAGGGTAGCCTGCTAGATCGGAAATCCCAAAAAGAATGATCTAGGCAAAAGATAAGGCAAAAGCCCCCTAAGATATTCTAGGCAAAAATTAAGGCAGCCCGCTAGATCGAAAACCCGTAAAGGGCGGTCTAGGCAAAAAATAGGGCTAAAACTAAAAGATGAGCCCATCATCATAAAGAAGGAGCCCATCGGCACATTCATAAGAAGCCAATGGGAGAAGGCCAGTTACTTTCTAAATGTATCAAAAATAAATAAACATTAGATTGCATTTAGGACATCCACACACAAAGTAGTTGCACAAAACGACTTTGTCAAAATCAAGAAAAAATAATTTTCTTAAGATAAGAATATTAAACATGCATATAAGGAGGCTAGTCTCCATACTTGTGATTGAAAACAGGAGGCGCCAGAATCCAGCCTCAAGGAAACTAGCTCTAACCTTCTATCCCAATAAAAGAAGGTACATCGAAGAAAAAAAGCCAACGGAAAGGCTCAATAATCCCCAAGCGGATCCTTGCCTACTCCAAAGGCAACACAAAAATTCAGCATCACCACATGAATCATCAAACATAAATCATTTGAAGCCTCAATCAACATCCTTCCACCAATAAAAGAAGGAAACCATCAAAAAAGCCAACGGAAAGGCTTGATCATCCCCAAGAGGATCCTTGCTTACTCCAGAGGCAAGACAAAAAGATTATCTCACGACTCAACTAAGTCGCCACATGAGTCATCAGGCAAACTCATGCAAGAGTCTCCGCTTCATTCCCCGAAGGAAAATAAAGACTACACAAGAGTCCATCAAAGAAAATACGGAGTCAAATCCTCCATATCCACCAGGGGGCAACAAAAAGAAAGAAAAAGAAAAACTTTCATTCCCCAAAATGAGACCACAACGAAAAAGGCCAAATAAAAAACTCCAAGAAGAATATATCAAGAAAAGTCTACAAAAAGACAAAAAGAGGAAAACAAAAATTTCTCCATCTTCCATCTCACGTAAGATAAGAAGCCTCACAAAGAGTCAAAAACTCAATTCCTCCCTAGGGGGCAATTCAAAATAGATCCCCGGAATGAAATTAATTCCCCAGTGGATCATCAAAAAGAAAAATCCCCAACGAGCCTACCAAATGAAGGCAAAACTACAAGTTTATATCCTCGGGGAATCGCGTATAAATTCCCAAATACGAGATATCCCCGAGTGAAAAGCAAAGTCTTCACTTCCAACAGGCAAGCGTAAAGCCAATATCCCCAAGAAACGGGAAATCAGCCTATTCAGAGGCGAAAAACAACAAGTAAAAAGCCTTCACCACTATTGAAGCACCCGCCTAATCAAGAGGCACAATCAAAAAATCAACAAAATCCCCAAGTGGATTCTTGCCTAAACAAAAGGCACAATCAACAAAAAGCTCAAATCCCCAGAGGATTTCCGCCTGATCAAGAGGCGCAACTAATAGAAATCAAAATCCCCAAAAGGATTCCTGCCTAAAAAAGAGGCAACCAACAAAGAATTCCCGGTCAAGACCGGATGGCTAAAAGAAAAAGCCAAAACAATGAAATCCCCGGTAAAACCGGATGACTAAAACAAAAAAAAGTCAAAAAGAAAATCAATCACTCCCGATGGAATAGGTGCATGATCAGAGACAATAAGCCGCCAACACATCTCCAAAAACCGGATGAGGGTTTGTACTCATCAAAAGATTGACTGCCAAAAGGAGAATCCTAAAAGCCTTGCAAAAATGGGGCTCGAAAGTTTAGCAAACGTGAACTCAAACATAGTGGGGAAAAGTACCCACAAAAATCTAGCAAATGCAGACTCGAACCAGGTGGGGGTTTGTACTCACAAGAGCCTTACAAAAGAAGGTTCGGATCAGATGAGGGTACATTCTCATCAAACCAGATAGGGGTTGGTACCTATCAAAACTATTCATCATCCAAAGGATCGGCTTCCTCACCGAAGGAGCATCTTGCAAATCAAAGGATCGGCTTCCTCATCAAAGGAGCATCCTGCAAACCGAAGGATCGGCTACCTCACCAAAGGAGCATCCTGCAGATCAAAGGATCGGCTTCCTCATCAAAGGAGCATCCTGCAAACCAAAGGATCGGCTACCTCTCCAAAGGAGCATCCAGCACACCGAAGGATCGGCTACTTCTCCAAAGGAGCATCCTCCAAACCGAAGGATCGGCTACCTTACCGAAGGAGCATCCTGCAGACCGAAGGATCGGCTACTTCTCCAAAGGAGCATCCTCCAAACCGAAGGATCGGCTACCTTACCGAAGGAGCATCCTGCAGACCTAAGGATCGGCTACTTCTCCAAAGGAGCATCCTCCAAACCGAAGGATCGGCTACCTTACCGAAGGAGCATCCTGCAGACCTAAGGATCGGCTACTTCTCCAAAGGAGCATCCTCCAAACCGAAGGATCGGCTACCTTACCGAAGGAGCATCCTGCAGACCGAAAGATCGGCTACTTCTCCAAAGGAGCATCCTCCAAACCGAAGGATCGGCTACCTCACCGAAGGAGCATCCTGCAGACCGAAGGATCGGCCACCTCGTCGAAAGAGCATCCTGCAAACCGAAGGATCAGCCACCTCTCCGAAGGAGCATCCTAAGGCTTCACACTCGTCAACCACAGGATCAGCTACCGCATCGAAGGAGCATCCTGGAGGCTCACATTCATTATCCGAGGGGTCAGCTACCGTATCAAAGGAGCATCCTGAAGCTTCACACATATCGAGTGAAGGATCAGCCTCCCCAGCAAGGAAGCATCCTGAAGACAACCTATCAAAATATTTATCATCCGGAGGATCAACAAGGAGCAGCATCCGAAGGATAACCGGGCAAAAGGGTTAACTCCTTCCCCTACCAACTAATTTTGTCGGCATATTAAAACCGACAAATTAGTTAGGCAGGCGAAGGGGGGGCAGCTATAGACCCCTAATTTTGCCCGGCCTCTCAAAATAAAAGCTAGAGGAATTTCACTCGAAGATGGAGTTCATCCGGCTTCCCAAAACCAAGAAGGACCTCCTGCAACAAGACGGAGTTCACTCATTCACACAATAAAAGCCAAAAGAGACTTCCTACACAAAGACAAAGCTCGCCCGGCATCTTAATGAAGGCCAAGAAGACTTCCTATATGAAGATAAAGCTTCAACGGACACACATCGGCATCAATCTATGTCCGAAAAAGGAAAGGAAAGCTTCTCGGGGTCCCAGAACACGAAAACTGGACAAAACAGGCCGAGACCACGGTCCCAAAAGTGGGACGGCCGTCCCAACTGCAATTAAGCAGTTGGGACGCGCGTCCCGAATGTGGGACGGCCGTCCCAAACCCATTTTAAGTGGGACGGCCGTCCCGGCCTCCCTGGGGGTCTCGCTCTGTGCAAATTTGTCATTTGGGACGGCCATCCCAGTCCAGACGGCCGTCCCAACCCAGACGGCCGTCCCAAAGTGCGCCAGCTGCAAAAAACTATAAATAGGACGCTCATTTGCCACTTTTTCACACCACAGACACTCCAGAAGAGCTCTGAAACACTTAGAGCACTTGTCTACTTCTCTCCCTCTCTCGAATGATCTTTCCGATTACCTTAAACAGGTAACAATCGGTTAAGGAATTATATTCCGGCATTTGATTCTTCTTTAAATTCTTAGTGGAGTCGATCTTGTATTGGTGAGGAGAGACTGTGTAGAGAGAGAGGTTGCCAAAACGCATCCTCACAGTTCGAGATTCTCAATATAAAGCTTGCTACGGAGGTTCTTTTCAATTCCCTTCTCTTTTATTGTTTTATTTATTGTTTTATTATTTAGCTTTATTATGTCATGTAGAATAGGATCATGTAGATAGTCATTTTAATATCTCTTTTATTGCTTTATTTAGCTTTAATTTATATAAAATTATGTAGATAGTCATTCCAATATTATGCAATAAAATAGGGTAATCGCGTAATTTCTCGAAATCTTCTCTTTAAATGAATTGATCTGTCATAGGGAACCCGAAAGGGGCGTTGTGGGGTGCTAATACCTTCCCCACACGTAACTAACTCCCTTACCCAACTCTGGTTATAACGGCCAAGTTGTTTTTTTTTATATAAAATCAACGCCTTTCTTTCTTTCCTTTTCCAATGTTTCTGGTCAAAATATTGGTGGCGACTCCATAAGAACCCCTTTTTCGAAAACCTTTTAAAACAAAAACGCGAGTCTAAACCATCTTTTCGCGACCGCTCGCATAAACGTTTCGAGACGTCCCCTGGACGTCGGAATGGGACGGCGGCGACACTTATAAACTGGAGTAATTCTTCTGTCTCCTCCTTGGATTCTTTATTTTCTTTTTCCTCTTCGGTCTTTTTATTTTTTCCTTTATTTTTGGGGACATCTTCTTGTGAGTCCTTGGGGGAGTAGACTCTTCCGCTTCTAGTCATTCCCCCAATGCCGGCTATATTCGTGATATCCTCTTTTATTGGTGAAGATTCCCCATATCTCCACGGTACAACTTTATTTGACTCGTAGGGGAAAGGATGTGGCATAAATAGTCGCACTAGTGTCCTTGCCCCCTCTTCCTTATTTTTGAGGACCAACGGTCGAGGCTTATTTTCCTCTTGTGATGAGTCGACCGTTGGAGAAAGCTTGATTAGGAGTGGCTTTCTCTGCATTCTTCTGATTTGGAAGACGTGTCAGTTAATCCTTCCTTTTTATTATCTTATTTATTAAGCGTGAAAGGAGGGGAAATTAAATATGCAGATGAATGATATGCATGCAAGTAGACAATTGTTGAATAAAGGAAAATTTTCATTTATCTGTTGGAAGGTGTACATTCCCCTATTCCATACTACGAAGCAACTTTTGGCAAAAACGGAAAAGCCTAAAGAAACCCACAGGCGAGTCTTGATTTCTATGTAATTCCCTTTCGGCTTCCCGAACGTGACGAGCGAGTGCTTCACTTTGCTTTTGGACTACCTAGCTCATATCTTCGATGTACTTTTTAGCCTCTTTTATCTTCGCCTCTTGATGGACGACCAAGGCTTGCAGTTCATCGAGTTTTGCAAGGGCTCGGTCCTTTTCTTGTAGTACTTGGTCGTACTAAGCTAGCCCGTCTCTTTCTTTGCAGCGTAGCTCAGTGAGACTTTTGTTGAGTCTCCGATTGGCCTCCCGCTCTTGGCGTATTTCTGACCGAGTCTTGGTGAGGTCTTGCAACAAGTCCTTGATCGTTTGAGCCTGTTTTGCTGATTCGGCCTCAAGGCGTGCTGATTTGGAAATTATTTCTTGAAGTTGGCTATCCGAGCTGGTTCTGGCAGTTTTGGATGCTCGGATAGCTTGCTCATTAGAGTCAGCACACTGGTCCTTGAGGCGCTCTATTTCATGATCCTTTTTCTTGCATTGCCTTTGCAGATCATCAATGGTGAAGATAGACTCTTGTTCTCTTTCTTCAAGGGCCCTCATCTGGGCTCCCATGATTTCTATCCTCTGGGTCAAGGCATCGACTTGAGCCTACATCTCTTCACTATTGGCACTTGTAATGAGTGAGGTGGATGGTTGAGACATCCCTCTTCTTTTTCTCCACACCTCATAGTCACTGGAGACAGCTACTCGAGCTTTTCCTAGCTCTCTATCTCCCATAAAGACTGGTTTCTCCCATGCTTTTCTCATGGCTAGTGAGTTGGCAATTGTGCATGGGTCTCCGAAGAAACACAATCCTCCGAGTTCCCCTCGAGAAATGGTATTTTGGGTCCTTATGAGCTGCCTCATAGCTACTCTAGGTGAGTAGGCTATGCAACCCCTGAGTCCTATCAAGGGTACGTTCGGATAATCTCCACATCTGATGAGGACTGGACCGGGTCAGAACCAAGGGCAGACCCAGGATAAATTATTGGCGTCCTAGTGTTCCAACTCGTCCTTCCATTCTGAAGTTAAGCGTCGTTGGAGAGGGATTTTGGAGAAGCTCCTCAAAGGGTCGGGGAACATCCCCATGTGACTAGAGGCGTAAAAATGCGTAATGCCCCACACAAAGAGTAGTGAAGAGCAGCAACAGAGTGTTTTTCCTTGCTTCTGGTGGCAGAATTCCACCGAGAGGAAGGTGTCGGCAAGAATTGTAGGCAAGGGACTCTTTGAGTTCATGTCCCAGGCGAAGAAGGCGTCCATGACGGCTTGATCTACTGTGTCAAGGTGGAAGGGAAACAAGATTGTTCCGAATATTATTAAGGCCAGGGTTTTGTTAAAAGCAACCCATTCTGTCCTTTCAACCAAATCGGACAGATGGTCTTCTAACATTGAGACCTTCCAACCTTGGATGTTCCCTTTTCCTATCAAGGTGGTCTGTCGGAATGGTAGTTGAATGATGGCAGTGACTTGTGCTGCAGGAGTATATGCCCTGTGGCGTATATGGACCCCGGCTAATTTGGGCCATTTCAACATGATTTCGTACTCCTCCAAGGTGGGCACCATATCAAACTGCGGGAATTCGAAGCAGCGCAGATTGGAGTTCCAAAAGTGAACTAATACCCTGACGAAAACTTGGTCAACACAGATCTTTAGTAGGTCGAGAATCCGTCCATAGGATTTTTCAAAGTCGGAGCGGACCTCTGGTGGCATTACCATGCAAAGTTGTTCCAATTTTTCAGCATGGTATCGGGGAATGTCCACCTTCTTCAATTGTCTACTAGTCCCATCCATTTTCTAAAACCAAAATGCATGTTTTATGAAAATGATGCTTATTGAATTAATGCGAGTGTTTATTTTTATTTATCATGTTTTGTATGATATTTGCGTATATATATTTTTTTTGAAAAATAAACTACCTATATGGGGGTAATATTTTTGAACCAGGTCCCATTTATTGTTTTAAACTGAATTTTTATTTTTATTTTTATTTTATAGCCTTTTATCTCTTCTGTTGGACTGCGTGGCTACTTAGCTTACAAAGAACCTGAAACCAGGCTAGCTAAAAGGCAGACTGTCCGAGATAAAAAAATGGCTTTATGCGAAAGAATAGTTTACGTCCCTTATCTCTTCTGTCGGACTGCGTGGCTACTTAGCTTACAAAGAACCTGAAACCAGGCTAGCTAAAAGGCAGACTGTCCGAGATAAGGGTTTTTATTGCAAAAGAATTTTTTTGTGATTTTTCTGTTGTTTGGTTATGCTATGCAACAGACAAATGCAACAAACAGATGCACACACAATTCGATCATCCACGAACAGGCGAGAAGTCGTTTTAATTACGAGGTAGGGTTTTCCTGCAAAAAAGTGCATTGGCGAAGGTAGGTTCTAACTATTCTCACCAAGGCTAAGGCCCCCAAGGTGCCCCCATTATAGGGTCCCCACTCTCCAGCCTTCCAACCATGCTTAGCACTAAGGCCATAGTCAGTCTTTGTGCCAAAAGAGGAAGGTTATCACCTTGAGTGGTGGTTTCCGATCACACTGGTGGGCACAAGACCATCACTATAGCGAACCGTACCTGCCACCCACTCCCTATGGATTTCTCACTTGCCCCCGGGTATAGAGGGAACTGTTGTGTGCAAGGGTTTGTGTACAATTTATATTTCAAACAATTGCGTAAGTATAAACAAACAACAATTATTAAAGTCAAGCATTAAAACATGTTATAATACAAGGTAGGGTAAAAGCGTAATTTTCTTGGTTTATTTACTTTAAGCTGGCCCATCACTAAATGGGATCAACTCTCTAGGCTTCCCCAGTGGAGTCGCCATCTGTCACCGCCGTCAAAACGAGGCGGTCGGAGCGACGCGATGGTTCTGACTTTCCAATTTTCACGTTTTTATTGGTGTGGTTACAACGCCTTTAGGTTGTCCGATAGCCGGGCTAAACCTAGGGGTGAGGTTTTCGAAAGGGCGTTCTTGGATTGTTCGATAACCGGGCTAAACCAAGAACTAGTTTTTGAAGGGTTCTTTTGGAGTCGCCACCGACGTTTTTACTGGAAACATCGAAAAAGGAGTAAAAGGGCATTGGTTTTCGAAAAACCAACTTTGGTCATTAGAACCAGAGTTGGGTAAGGGAGTTAGTTACGTATAAGGGAAGTGTTAGTTCCCTTACGACGCCCCTTTCAGGTTTCCTATGATAGGCCAGCTACTTAAAATAAATAAACCGATGAAAATACGCTTTTACCCTTTTATTTGCGGAATTTAATATTATGACTACATGGCCCTAATGTCTATTGGATAATTAAAATTAAAGTGGTAAAGTAGAGAGAGAGAGAGAGTATAGAAACCTCTGAAGCAAGCTTTCTATTAATTCCTTGAAATTAGGGTGCTTTTTGGCATCCCTTCACTCTTTACAATGCCAGAATCTCTCAAAAACGCTATAAAACACTCTAGAAAGCTCTCAAAAAGTCCGAAAATGCTTCAAAGGGGTTCTAGAAAGAGAATTTGAAGAATTTCCTAGAGATAGAATGGAAGAATTGTGTGAAATGAGGGGAATGGCGCGGCTATTTATAGGGATTCGCGCCTGTCAGGTCGAGACGGTCGTCTCGTCTGACAAGGTCGAGACAGCTGTCTCGCCATTCAAGACGGTCGTCTCGCCTTGCAGGAATGGCGAGATGACCGTCTCGCCAAACGAGACGGTGGTCTCGCCACTTGCGCAAGGCGAGACGGGGGTCTCGAATCCGAGACGGCGGTCTCGACCTTAAAAGGCGAGAAACCTTATTTTTGTGCCAAAAATCCCTCCTATCCTAGTATGGGGCCTAATAGTCTCTCCTAGTGGCTTCTTAGGCTTCATCCATCTTCGAATAGAAGGTCTTCTGGTCTTTATTATGAGGCCGAACAAGATTTGGGGTCTACAAACCCTCATCTAGTTTTGAGTCCTTTGTTCTGGACTGAAAATGTGTTGGCGGCTTACTACTTTTTTGGTAATGCATCGACTCCATAGGGAGTAATTGTTGTTTTGGAAGTATTTTTTTTACTTTTCTGGTTAGTCGTCCGATTTTGCCGAGGACTCTTTGTTTTTATGGATTTTTCTATAACCATCTGACTCGTTGATTTTCAGGGATTCTTGATAATTGCCTCTTAATCTAGGCAGGAATCCACTGAGGATTTGTTGATCTCTATTGATTGTGCCTCTTGATTAGGCAGATGCTTCAATAGTGGTGAAGACTTTATGTTTGCCTTGTTTTTGCCTCTGGATAGGCTAATGTCCCTTTATGGGGATATTGGCTCTTTGTTTGCCAGATTTTGCCTATGCATTCCACTAGGGATATCCATATTGGGTGATATAGGCAAATAACTCCCTGAGGATATGAATTTGTAGTTTTCCTTTACAGTAGGCTCACTGGGATAATTTTTCTTTTTTGGTGATCCACCGGGGGATTAATTTTCTTTCCAGGGATCTAATTTTTTATTTGCCCCCTGGGGGAATAGAGTTTTTTACTCTTTGTTGTATGCTGGTGTGAGCGGGCTTTGTCAACGCTCTTATTCCGCTGGGGAATGGGCTTTCTGATTTTCTTCTTTGTACATTTTATGAGATGATGCGCTTGGGGATTTTTATTTGGCCTTTTTTGTTGTGGCCTTTTCTTCTTTTTGGGCATCCACTAGGGGATGAAGGATTTTCTTCTTTTCTCTTTTTTGTTTGTTGACACCCTGGGGATATGAAGAATCTTTTAATTACTTTGATGGAATTTCCTGTAGCCCTTATTCTCCTTTGGAAACGTGGCGGAGATTCTGGATAATATGCTTGATGACTCATGTGGTGGCGATGTTGAGTCGTGAAGTAATATTTTATTTTGCCTTCCGAGTAGGCAAGGATCCGCTTGGGGATGATCGAGCCTTTCCTTTGGCTTTTTCTTTGTTGTGCCTTCTTTTTATGAGTGGAAGGAGGAAATGTTGGAGCTTTAAGTTCTGGACGCTTTTTATTCTTCTGAATTGTTTGAAGACAACCTGCTTTTCCTTTTTGAGGGAGTTTTTATTTGGAGATTCGGTTCTAGCACCTCCTGTTTTCAATCACATATATGGAGCCTAGCTTCCTTATATGCATGATTATTATTCTTATTTAAAGAATTTTTTTTTCACAAATTGACTACTTTGTGTGTGAATGTGCTAAATGCAATCTATTCATTTATTATATGCATCTAGAGAAGTGACCTGCATTCTCCTGTTGGATTCTCATGAATATGCCGATGGGCTGATTTTTTATGACCAAGCTGATGGGCCCCTCTTTTATTCATTTTTTGGTTTTATCCCTATCTTTTGCCTACACTGCCCTTTGCGGGTTTTCGATCTAGCAGACTGCCTTAATTTTTTCCTAGAATATCTTAGGGGCTTTTTCCTTAACTTTTTCCTAGACTATTCTTTTGGGGCTTTCTATCTAGCAGGCTACCCTGATTTTTACCTAAGAATATCCTAGCAGGCATTTATTCTTTTTTCATTTTTTTATGCTTCCCCTTTTTAGATGCATGCTTGATCTTTTGATTAAAGGCCTTTGCGCACATTTATGATTTATCAATAAAGATGAATTTCCATAATATTTGGTCAAGAGAAAGGAAATGAAAGGGAATTTTATTGATAAATGAGCAAAAGTTTATTTCTTTTATAGAAGGATTTCAAGGGAGTTTAGAAGAATGGTTGGTCAAGGTTGGCTATACTGTTTAGGCTTAAACAGTCATGTCTATCATATCTGCCCCCCGAGTTCTCCTAATTGTTTCAATTGAGATGCCCGAGCTCAGAGTGAAGACTATGCAGACTGCTTGCTTCTAGAAGAACGTTACCTTAACCGCCTTTCAGTTTTCGACTAAAGTAACCATTGCTCTCTTTCTTCTTTTTTCTATTTTTTACCTCTACTTTTTGCCTAGGACGTATCCTAGTGAGAAATATGGACCCTATCTTTTGCCCAGACGCCCTTTCCGGGTTTTCATTCCTAACGGGTCTAGAGCAATGTCTTCAAGCATAATACTTCTTCACCGCGTCAGAGTTGATTGGGTGTCGTAGTTCCTCTTCGTCCATATCGATGAGGATAAGGGCTCCTCCCGAGAAAGCTCATTTGACCACAAAGGGTCCTTCATAATTTGCTTCCCATTTTCCAATCTTATCCTTCTGGGTCGGAAGCAATTTCTTTATCACTAGATCCCTTTCTTGTTAAGTATGAGGGTTGACCTTTTTGTCATAAGCCTTTTTTATCTTCTTTTGATAGGCTTGTCCATGACATATAGCGTTCAACTGTTTTTCTTCAATTAGGTTTAGCTGGTCGTACCGGCTTTGAACCCATTCAGCTTCTGTCAACTTTGCTTCCATTATAATTTGCAGGGAAGATATGCTCTCTTCCTTTTATCGTTATCGTTAATTCCCTCAGGATATTCACCCTTCATGAGGTATCACTTGATGTCATGATACCAAGGGGATCTATCTTCCTCGTTGTCTATTGCCATGCTAAAAGCTTGTTTATTATGTCGTCTGACATGGATTATTGGCATTTCATGCTCTTGATCTAAAACATGGATGACAAAGTAGCGAGGCATTTGCAAATGGGTTATCTTCCCGAGGGATGTACTCGAAATTGACACTTTCCATCCTCGAAATCATATTATGGACATACTCTAGATACGGGATTAGATTGGAATTCCTGATTTCCCATTCACCCTTGAGTTAGTAGATGACAAGGGATACTGAATATTTTGAGCTTGGTTACCCCGTGATCTAGAGTTGCTTGGATACCCAAAGCGTAGGGTTCAAATTCAACCATACTGTTTGTGCAATCAAAGTTCAGTCTGGCTTTTACTGGGATCTATTTCTTTTCGGAGATATTAGAACAGCTTCCAATCCCGTGTCCAAGCATGTTCGAGGCTCCACCGAAGAACATAGTCCATGCATTATCTCCTAATTCTTCGTGTTGAATGTGCATGATATGCTCATTTGGAAAGTCGTCTTGTAGAGATTGATATTCATGTGTTGATTCGTGTGCTAGGTAATCTGCTAGAGGATTTTTTTGTGACATGAACAATGTCAAATTTTGATAGGAGTATTTGCCACCTGGCTATCCTTCCTGTCAAGACGGGCTTTTCGAACAGATATTTGATTAGATCTATTTTGGAAACCAACCTAGTCATGTGTCTAACCATATACTGCCGAAGACGCTGAGTTGCCCACACCAATGCACAACATTTTTCGAGTGGTGTATAACAGGTCTCATAGTCTAGAAATTTCTTGATGAGGTAATATATGGTTTGCTCCTTTTTTCCCGTATCATCTTGTTGACCGAGCACACATCCCATAGACTCGTCGAGTATTTATAAATAAATGATCAGAGGTTTTCCTTCAATAGGCGGCACCAATATTGGTGGATAAGCACATCTTAATCTTTTCAAAAGCTTGCTGACACTCATCATTCTGAACTGACGGTTGATTTTTGCACAACAACTTAAAATGGGTGCACATTTATCTGTTAGTTGTGTGATGAATCTTGCTATGTAATTTATTCGACCCAAAAACCCTCTAACTTCCTTTCCTATTCTTGGCGGGGACATTTCCAAAATCGTCTTTGTTTTATTGGGATCTCCCTCGATTCCCCTTTTACTGATGAACTCGAGGAGTTTACCCCACCATACTCCATTTAGCTGGGTTTAGCTTAATCTGGTATTTTTGAAATCGATCAAATAACTTCCTCAAATATTGGAGGTGGTCCATCTCATTCTTGGCCTTGGTAATCATCCACATAAATTTCAATCTCTTCGTGGATCATATCGTAAAATAACGTTACCATAACCCTTTGATAGGTAGCCCCTGCGTTCTTGAGCTCAAAAGGCATTACTCTATAAGAAAATGTTCCCCACAGCGTGATAAAGGATGTCCACATATTTCCTTAGTAACTGTTTTAATCCTTCCCTGATGTTGTTATCAATTTGGGTGCCAATATTTATTTCTTTCTAATCATCTCCTTGCCCCCAAATCCATGGCCTCATTTTTTTTAGTAGAGCCGTATTAATTGAGCTTCTTTTTTCCAATAGTCTTTGCATGCCCGGGGAAATGGTCCCCTTCTCACTGTCTGACCTGATCCATTCGCCTTCAGCTTTTAGATCTCACAGAGAATCCTCAATCACAGACATGATTATTTATATGGTTCTATTTGGGTTTAAATTTTATTTAATTATTTTGGAATGAGATAGAAAAGAATGAAAAGAATATGAATATTAAGAAAAATGCCTCATTGTATTGATGAAAATAGAAATATCTACAAAGCCCTTTTAATCAAAAGATCTCACGACTATGGGCAGGGACCGCGAGAGATACATCAAAAACTTTTTTTATATATATTTTGTATTTATAGTTTATTTATTTATTTATATTTTTTTAATGAGAAGGCCTAATCAGTTGGTCTTCCTCGTCATTCTGGTTGAGACAAAGGCGTGATGTCCACCTTAGGGTCAAGAGCATCGAAAGTGATCCACCCGGCTTCTAACAATTCTTGGACCTTATACTTCAAGGTTAAGCAATTTTCCACAGAATGCCTAGGAGCGCCTAAATGGTAATCGCATTTTTCGCTTGGCTTGTACCAATCACGGTAGGGTGGATTCACTTTTCTCGGAGGGACATATGCTAGGAGATTGTCCTTTATCAACTTTGGTATCAGACTTCCATAGGAGGTTGGAAGGGGAGTAAACTTTCTCTCTTGTTTGCATAGTACTGCCTAGACGATTGCAAAGAGGAAGGAGGGGTATTGAGGTTGATGGTATTTATGCTTGTAGACCCCAAATCTTGCCCGGCCTCCAAGTAAAGACCAGAAGACCTCCTATTTTGAAGATGGACAAGCCTAACAAGCCATTAGGAGAGACTATTAGGCCCCATACTAGGATAGGAGGGAGTTTCTGTACATAAAAATAAGTTTTCTCGCCTCGAAGGGACGAGACCGCCTTCTGGAAGACCCAGAACGCCGTTTCGCCTCACGTAGCAAGCGAGACCGCCGTCTCGTCTAATGAGACGGCGGTCTCGTTGCCAACGACGAACGAGACGGCGTTCTCGTTCATCCATACGGCGGTCTCGTTGTTTCGACAGGTCGAGACGGCGGTCTCGTTGGACGAGACGGCGGTCTCGACCCTGTCAAACGAGACTGGCGGTCTCGCCATCTGACAGCACGAAAACCTATAAATTGGGGCTCTCCCCCCCTCATTCTCAGACACCACAGCTGAATAGCTCTCCCTTCTCTCTAAAACTTCTCTCTAGAATCCCTCCGACGCATTTCCGGAGTTTCTGAGTGTTTTCAAGAGTGATTTTCGGCGTTCGAGAGGTTTCCGACGTCTTGTAAAGTGAAGGGCTGCCATAAAGCACCCTATTTTTCCAAGAGAATTAATATAAAGCGTGCTTCGGAGGTTCAAATTCTCTCCTTCCACCTTTACCGCTTTTATCTTAAATTATGCAGTAGACAGTAGGGCCATGTAGTCATACTTTTAAATTCCGCAGAATAAATAAAAAAGGGCAAAAGTGTGTTTTTCTAGTTTATCAATAAAAATAAGCCGGCCTATCATAGGGAACCCGAAAGGGGCGTCGTAAAGGGATTAATGCTCCCTTTACACGTAACCAACTCCCTTACCCAACTCTGGTTCTAATGACCAAAGTTGGTTTTAAAAAACCAACGCCTTTTTAAAACCCCTTTTCCGATGTTTATGGTAAAAATATCGGTGGCGACTCCATAGAACCCAAAATAAACAAGTCCTTGGGTTAGCCCGGTTGTCGGACAACTCAAGGACACTTTTCGAAAACCTCGTCTCCAGATTAGCCCGGTTATCGGACAGCCTGAAGACGTTGTAACCACCAATAAAAAAAGCGAAAACAAGAGGGTCGATAAAACCATCACGTCGCTCCGACCGCCTCTTTTTGACGGCGGCGACAGATGGCGACTCCGCTGGGGAAGCCTAGAGAGTTAGTCCCATTTAGTGATGGGCTGGCTTAAACAATAAATAAACCAAGAAAATAACACTTTTGCCCTTAACTTGTATTTATAACATGTTTTATTGTTTGGCTTTCAATAAACTGTTGTTTGTTTATACTTGCGCAATTGATTGAGATATAAACTGCACACAAAACCCTTGCACACTACAGTTCCCTCTATACCCGGGGGCAAGTGAGATAACCATAGGGAGTGGGTGGCAGGTACGGTTCGCTGCAGTTAGGGCCTTGTGCCCACCAGTGTGATCGGAAACCACCACTCAAGGTGATAACCTTCCTCTTTTGGCAACAAGACCGACTCTGGCCTTAGTGTTGAGCATGGTCGGATGGCTGGAGAGTGGGGACCCTATAATGGGGGCACCTTGGGGGCCTTAGCCTGGTGAGAACAGTTAGAACCAACCCTTGCCAATACACTTTTCTGCAGGAGAACCCTACCTCGTGATAAAAACGGAATCTCGCCTGTTCGGGGATGATTGAATTGTGTGTGCATATGTTTGTTGCATTTGTATGTTGCATAGCATAAACAAACAACAGAACAAAATCACAAAAAATATTTTACAAATAAACACCCTTATCTCGGACAATCTGCATTTTAGCTAGCCTGGTTTCAGGTTCTTTGTAAGCTAAGTAGCCACGTAGTTCCGACAGAAGAGATAAGGGACGCTAAATATTCTTTCGCATAAAGCCACATTTTATCTCGGACAGTCTGCCTTTTAGCTAGCCTGGTTTCAGGTTCTTTGCAAGCTAAGTAGCCACGCAGTTCCGACAGAAGAGATAAAAGGCTATAAAATAAACAAATAAAATACAAAAAATACAAAAACATTTAGAAAAATTTCGACAAAGTCGTATCATTCATATCGCATCATGTCATAAGTGGAAAAACCAAGAGAAAAAATAAATGCATAAGAAATAAGGAGAGTCTGCATACGCATCATTTTAATAAACCTCCAAAAAAATGAGTCTTAGAGGCGTTTTTTGGGAAAATTACTGGGCCAAATCCCCTACGGGATGTTGTAGCCTTGTTCTTCACCCTTTTCTCTTCGATTTGATATATTGTGCGTCTAAATCGGACATCCCAGTCAAAAGTTATGTCGCTTTGAACATCTGCTGCCCTTTTGTACTGGTGCATGCATAGATACATTCATTCTAGGGACCACTAGATATCCCTAAGACAATGGCGAAAGAGGCCCCGAGCACATTTGTGACCTTCACGACAAGGAAGGAACAAGTGTACTAAGGTGTGATGGTGATTCCCATTATACTTGTCAAAATCTATGATGGGGAAGGAACCATTACACCGAAGTGGGTAGGATACCCCACAAAGCGTAAGCTTTAAGGAGGATACCTAAGCCATTGTCTTAAGGAATATCCATCTCATATATCATTCAATAAAAATCATTTTTGCATTCTAGAAAGCGGCTGGTATTCTTCACGCCCTCATCCGCATACAAAAAAACACACAAAATCCCAAACACTATCATACATCAAGTTAGAAAATAAAACATGATAATGTTTAGGAAAAAACAAACACTTGCATACATGCATCCACCAAAACTTCATCCTCATAACATCATCTAGAAGTAGGCGGTTGAAGAAAGTGGACATTCCTCAATACCATGTGAAGAGGATAAGGCATTCGCAAGCCATGCACGGAAGTCAAAATGAAAATAAAGGAAAATTCTAACCTGCCTATGGGTTCATTTAGGCTTCTCCGCTTTTCATTCAAAAAATATGTACTTCAAAACATTGCATTGAGGAATGTACACTGTCTGAATAAAACAAATAAAATTGTTTGTCTCAACCGTCTACTACATTCATGAATTGCATCCATAAATTGCATTCATTCTCACTTTAATAAAAAGATAATAAAAAGAAAGGATTAGTCGATGTGCTTTCCACAAATCAAAGTAAGATGGAGAGTAAGCCTTTCGTCATCAAGCTCACCCCAACGGTCGAATCTTCGCAAGAGGGAAATAAACCTCGGCCGTTGGTCCTCAAGAATAAAGAAGAGGGGACACGGACGCCAGTGCGACTATTTATGCCACGTCCTTTCCCCTACGAATCAAATAAGCTGCACCGTGGAGATACGGAAAGTCTTCACCAATAAAAAAGGATATAAAAAATATAGCTGGCATTCGGGGGCAAAATTAGAAGTGAAAAAATCTACACCCCCAAGAGCTACAAGACAACGCTCCTACAAATAAAGGAAAAAATAAAAAGACCGAAGAGGAAAAAGAAAATAAGGAGTCCAAAGAGGAAACTAAGTAGGCTTTGGATTCATGACGCTAAGACAGTAGCTTCAACGCTCCACCGGAAAGTCAAGTTCATAGTGGAAGGAAAATTGATCACGGTCCAAGCAGAAAACGACATCTTGATCAGTGGACCATCCACCCAGCCTCATGTGGATGCGGCTGAAAAGGCCCTTGAAACATCTTTTCAAGCGCTCGAAATTGCCAACATAAAAGCGACTTCCCAAAAATACAAAGGTAGCCCACATGATGTTGAAGCATGGTTACCATCCTGGCCAAGGACTGGGGGCAGATTCCCAAGGCATAAGGGAACCCCCAGAATTCAAAGACAATCCTTTCAAACATGGCCTAGGATATGACCCTACAAAGGGCCGTGCGAAAACAGAAAAGGGAAGTCTCCCCTCCACACACTCAAGCAGATTTTCCGAAGTGGAGGGGTGCAAGCGTCAAGAGCCACTCTAGTCATTAGGAAATCTTTTTCTTTGTTCAAGGGATGTAAACCCCATGATTGTTAGAGACTATCCCCGGGGCGAGCCCGATCCCCGGGCATCTTAGGGCACATATTCCCTCATTAATTAATAAGAATGATTCTTTCTATTTGCTTCTTTTCTTGCTACTTCGACTGGACCACATGAATAACCCCTGTCTAAGTAAACATAAAAAAAAAAAGAAGAAGAAGAGAATAAGAAGCGCTTCCAAATAATCAAACCTTCGTCATTGCTATCATCATCGAGTTAGCTGATTAGAAGCACATAAAAATAAGACTTCACCTAAAGCCATAAAGAAAGTCACGCTTCGCCAATACTGTGAACAAAAAACTAAATCCACAAAAAAAGAAAAAAGCCCAGAGAAGCCAAAGGCCAAAGAAAAGGGCAAATTACCCGGTAGGAAACCCACTAAGGGGGCTACACAAAAGATAGGGTTGACCCGGTAGGATACCCGAACAACAATAAAGGGTAGCCTAGGCAAAAGTTAGGGTTACAAATAAAGGTCCGCTAGGATTCCTCCAAATTTTTACAAGAGAGAGAACCTAGACAAAAGATAGGGCCAACACACAGTATCCTTGTTCGAAAACCCAAAGGGTGATCTAGGGAAATCAGCTAGCCATTTAAAAGCAATGGAAACAAAACTGAGGCGCAAAAGGGGAAAAACGTATGCTTAGACAAAAGCTTAAACACCTAAGCCTAACCCTAGCCAACCATTCTTACAAAAACCTTTTTCTAACAAAAATAACATGCTAAAACACAAGCCATTGAATTTACCTTTTTACTTCTTTTCTCTTGACCCTCACACCAAAATTCTAATAATTAATTTGGGAATATGGAGGCGTATAGTCAACAAGAGGATTGAAATCCCTAGAGTGAAGAAAGAGGGACACTACATGGCAAAGAGTGCTCTACAAGAAAAAAGAAGAAAAAGAGAAAAACCAATCATTCTTCGGTCATGAAATCGAGGCGGCAAAATTGGTACAGCCTATCCCTGTCGACGAAAGCACATAACGTCAGAAGCTCATCAGAAGTAAAATCACATTGGTTAATCCTTTTGAAAAATTAACTGAAATAGTATTATAGGATGCATATCACAGACATTGCATGCATATGATAGGCTCCTATCTCTCAAAAAAGAAGAGAAAGAAAAAATGACAATAAAAAGAATAATGTCTGCTAGGGGATTCTTAGGCAAAAGTTAGGGTAGCCCGCTAGATCGAAAACTCGCAAAGGGTGGTCCAGGCAAAAGATAGGGCATTCATAAAAAAGGAAAAAGCCCGCTAAGATATCCTAGGCAAAAATTAAGGCAGCCCGCTAGACCGAAAACCCCAAAAGGGGCGTTCTAGGCAAAAGATAGGGCTAAACCAAAAAATAAATAAAAGAGAGGGGTCTTTCATCATAATCATGAAAGTCCAGCAGGAAAATGCCAGTCACTTTTCCATATGCATCAATCAAAAAGAAAAGATTGCATTTAAAGCATCCACACACAAGTAGTCGCACAAAACGACTTTGTCAAGGAAAAAAAAATAATAAAAAATCACTTCAAATAAAAAACAAAAACGAAAAGCATTCATGCATATAAGGAGAATAGCTCCATGTTTGTGATTGAAAACAGGATCACTGAAACCGAGTCTCCAAAATAAAGCCTTCAAGGAAATGGAGCAAGTTGTCAATCATGCAACTCATCAAAATAAGAGCTTCCAAAAATCAAGAGCTCCAGCTACCATCCTTCTACCCGAGAAAAGAAGGCACATATAAGAAGAAGAGCGAGTTGTCATCATCAAATAAGCTCAAAAGAAATAAGAAGCTACCGGAACCAAAGCTCCAATCATCACCCAATAAAAGAGGGCACAACCATCGGACATCATAAAAGAAAAGCCGACGGAAAGGCTTAGTCATCCCCAAAAGGATCCTTGCCTACTTCGGAGGCAACACAAAAAATTACCCAAGGGCTCGAGCACCGCCATCACATGAGTCATCGAGCACACTCACCCAAAGTCTCCTCCACACTCCCCAATGGAGAATAAAGGTTTCAAGAGCCCATCATCATCAATAGTCAAAAGAGTCCAAACCAACAAGGGCTCAACAAAAAAAAGAGGAAAAAAAAGAAGAAAACTCTTGCATCCCCAGCGGATGTCCAAAAAGGCCATGACAGAGAAGGCCAAATAAAATCCTCAAGTGGATCTCCAAAATTCAACAAAAAAAAAGGAATCAGAAATTCCCCGATGGAATAAGAGCTTCACAAGTATAGCTCGCATCAACATCAATCAAGGAGCCAAGACTCCATTCATAGAAAAGAAAAATCAGATCCCCAGGAAGTCAACTAATTCCCTGGTGGATCACTAAAGAAATAAAATATCATCCCTAGTGGACCTTCCCCAAAAAGAAAGGAAAAAGCCAGCGTAATAAAAAGAGACTAAAAAGTAAAAAGGCTTACGCATTATCCCCACAAAAGCCAGATTTCAAAATCGCGATAAAAAAGAGAATCATCGCGGAAAAAAGGCGAAATCAAAACCATTGCAGCAGAATAAAGAGCTTCAAGGAAAATAGCTCTAACCTTCTACACCAATAACCGAAGGTACACCAGAAAAAGCCAACGGAAAGGCTTAACCATCCCCAGCGGAATAAGAGCATAGGCAAAGCCAGCTCAAAACAACAGCATCCAACAAGGAGTCAAAAAACTCCATTTCTCCCTCAGGGGGCAAATCAAAATTAGATCCCCGGGAAGGAAACCAATTCCCCGGTGGATCAATAAAAAAGAAAGATCATCCCCAGTGAGCCTATTGCAAAGGAAAAACTTCAAGTTCATTCTCAGAATATCATATGCATAGGCAAGACCTGGCAAGTAAGAGCCAGCATCCCCATAAGGGAATATCAGCCTAGTCAGAGGCAAAACGAAATGCAGCCAAAAGTGTTCACTTCTGATGAAGCATCTGCCTACTCAGAGGCATTACCAGAAACTCAATGGATATCCGCCTACTCAAGAGGCATCACCAAGATCAACAAATCCCCAGAGGATTCCTGCCTACATAAGAGGCACTCATCAAAAATCCCCGACAACCAGCAAAGTCGGATGATCACTACCAAAAAATCAAAAATCAAAGAATCCCCAGCAACCAACAAGCTGGATGAACACCAACAAAGTCCCCGGCACAGACCAGATGACCATTCCCAGAAAAAGACAAACAAGAACAAAAGAAAACACATCTCAACAACGGCGCATGAGCCACCCGAGCAGTAAGCCGCCACCACCACCAGTCCTTCGCAATGGACTGTACCAGCCTGATAGGGGGTTTATGCCTATCAACCAGCACACAAGAAGCGCCTAGCCGGCGCATGAGCCACCCGAGCAGTAAGCCGCCACCACCACCAGTCCTACGCAGTGGACTGTACCAGCCTGATAGGGGGTTCATACCTATCAACCTGCGCATGCGGTGCGCCTGATCTGCGCTCAAGCCGGATCAGTAAGTCGCACTACCACCCTGATGGGGGGTTCATACCCATCCAGTCCCACACAACGGACTGTACCAACCTGATGGGGGGTTCATACCCATCCAGTCCCACACAACGGACTGTACCACCCTGATGGGGGGTTCATACCCATCCAGTCCCACGCAACGGACTGCAGCTACCACCCTGATGGGGGGTTCATACCCATCCAGTCCCACACAACGGACTGCAACTACCACCCTGATGGGGGGTTCATACCCATCCAGTCCCACACAACGGACTATACCACCCTGATGGGGGGTTCATACCCATCCGGTCCCACACAACGGACCGTACCAGCCTGATGGGGGGTTCATACCCATCCAGTCCCACACAACGGACTGTACCACCCTGATGGGGGGTTCATACCCATCCAGTCCCACGCAACGGACTGCAACTACCACCCTGATGGGGGGTTCATACCCATCCAGTCCCACACAACGGACTGCAACTACCACCCTGATGGGGGGTTCATACCCATCCAGTCCCACACAACGGACTGTACCACCCTGATGGGGGGTTCATACCCATCCGGTCCCACACAACGGACCGTACCAGCCTGATGGGGGGTTCATACCCATCCAGTCCCACACAACGGACTGTAACTACCAGCCTGATGGGGGGTTTATACCCATCAACCGAAGGATCGGCTACGTCAGAAGTAGTATCCGGAGGTTCTACCACGTGTTCACCAAAGGGATCAGCTACGTCAGAAGTAGTATCTCGGAGGTACACGACCACCACATCTCCCCAGAGGATCATCCGCCACAAGACGGGACATCCGAAAGGCAACCGGGCAAGAGGGTCAACTCCTTTACCCCCCAGTCGATCACCCTGACAACAGAAGGCCAGCAGTCGACTGGACGGGTAAAGGGGGGGCAGCTGTAGACCCCAAATCTTGCCCGACCTCCAAGTAAAGACCAGAAGACCTCCTATTTTGAAGATGGACAAGCCTAACAAGCCATTAGGAGAGACTATTAGGCCCCATACTAGGATAGGAGGGAGTTTCTGTACATAAAAATAAGTTTTCTCGCCTCGAAGGGACGAGACCGCCTTCTGGAAGACCCAGAACGCCGTTTCGCCTCACGTAGCAAGCGAGACCGCCGTCTCGTCTAATGAGACGGCGGTCTCGTTGCCAACGACGAACGAGACGGCGTTCTCGTTCATCCATACGGCGGTCTCGTTGTTTCGACAGGTCGAGACGGTGGTCTCGTTGGACGAGACGGCGGTCTCGACCCTGTCAGACGAGACCGGCGGTCTCGCCATCTGACAGCGCGAAAACCTATAAATAGGGGCTCTCGCCCCCTCATTCTCAGACACCACAGCTGCATAGCTCTCCCTTCTCTCTAAAACTTCTCTCTAGAATCCCTCCGACGCATTTCCGGAGTTTCTAAGTGTTTTCAAGAGTGATTTTCGGCGTTCGAGAGGTTTCCGACGTCTTGTAGAGTGAAGGGCTGCCATAAAGCACCCTATTTTTCCAAGAGAATTAATATAAAGCGTGCTTCGGAGGTTCAAATTCTCTCCTTCCACCTTTACCGCTTTTATCTTAAATTATGCAGTAGACAGTAGGGCCATGTAGTCATACTTTTAAATTCCGCAGAATAAATAAAAAAGGGCAAAAGTGTGTTTTTCTAGTTTATCAATAAAAATAAGCCGGCCTATCATAGGGAACCCGAAAGGGGCGTCGTAAAGGGATTAATGCTCCCTTTACACGTAACCAACTCCCTTACCCAACTTTGGTTCTAATGACCAAATTTGGTTTTAAAAAACCAACGCCTTTTTAAAACCCCTTTTCCGATGTTTATGGTAAAAATATCGGTGGCGACTCCATAGAACCCAAAATAAACAAGTCCTTGGGTTAGCCCGGTTGTCGGACAACTCAAGGACACTTTTCGAAAACCTCGTCTCCAGATTAGCCCGGTTATCGGACAGCCTGAAGACGTTGTAACCACCAATAAAAAACGCGAAAACAAGAGGGTCGATAAAACCATCGCGTCGCTCCGACCGCCTCTTTTTGACGGTGGCGACAATGCTTCCCTCCATCTTCTTGCCAAAGGGCTTCTTGAATGGTGCGCTAGACTTTTGGAACTTGGGAGGGAATCGGCTATTTTTGACAAGGTGCACGTCGATTTCCTCCTTCACATCAAAGTTGTGTCCCTCCATAGCCCTTAATCTCTCCTCTAGGACTGAGATTTGTTGCTTGGAGACCTTTTTGTGGAGGCATTGCTGACACATTAGCTCCATCAACGACGCCATTTGTTCCTTCATGGCATTAAGCTCAGTGGTGAGCTTGCAATTTTGTTCCTCTAATTTCTCCATCCTCTTAGCTTTTGCGCGCGAGTGAGGACAAGAAGAAGACCAACCACTTTCTAAATGATTTAAAGATTTTTATTATAGTTTTTTCTTATGAATGATTAGTGTGGGATAGATATGTCTTAGACAATAGCTTTGGTATCTTCCTAAAAGCTTATGCTTTAGGGAGTACCATACCCACCTTGGTGTGATGGTTCCCTTTTTACGAAGGTTACTATCATACCTTAGAACACTTGTCCCTTCCAGGAAGGTTACAAACGCACTTGGTGAAAGTGATGAAGATCTTATTGAATTACTTTAGCAAAGATCTTGTTGATTTGATGAAGTCAAAGGCTACTTTGTGGCAGTCAAAGGTCACTTAGATAAAAGGGTAGAATGATTAGTGAGTCTGCATCACTACTTAGGTATAATCATTTTTATCTCTCTGCTGCATGAGGTATCTTCATTTAAAAGATTTTGCAAATGCCTCTAAAACGTGTTTAAACGATTAAAAACAAAGTATTTTGTTAAAAGGTTTTTGAAGAAACTATTTTAAGTAATAGTATATGAGCTTTATCAACTAAAATGTTCTTAACACTTTTGTAACAGGTTTTAACTGATATGTTTTCAAAATAATCGATTGTTTTCATTAGAAGGATTTTTTAAAACCTTCTGCCAGTATTTTAACTGATATAATCAATTAAAATGACTTAGACTATTTTGAAAAGTGTTCTGGCAAAATTTTAATAGATACAAACTCGAAATAATCGATTGAAATAACTTGAAGTGTTTTGAAAGTTGTTCTGTCAGTATTTTAATCGATACAAATGCGAAATAATCGATTAAAACAACTAAGAGGTTTTTCCAGAATGTTTTAATCGATTAAAACAAGCTTGCTATCAGTTAAAATAACTTAGAAAGTTTTATGAAATCTTTTGGCAGAATTAAAATCGATTAAAATGTGTTTCAATCGATTAAAATAACTAAGTGAACTTTTTTCAAAGTGTTTTAATCGATTAAAATAGATTGGTATCAGTTAAAATCACTTAGAAAAGTTTATAAGAATGTTTTGCAGTATTTTAATCGATTGAAAGACGAAACAATAGATTAAAACAATTTAGAAGATTTTTTACAAAGAGTTTTAATTGATATAAACGTTGTCGTATCGGTGAAAACAAATCTGAAATTATAATCAAGAACATTTTAACAGATTAAAAAAGTTTTAACAGATTAAAACAAGACTTTTAATAGATTAAAAGATTATTTTAACAGATTAAATAAACCAGCAGTTTGGAAAATCTTCTATAAACAAAATTGCTTGAACCTTTTGAAACATATCTTTTGAAAATCAATCAAGCAATCATAAGTGCTACTTTCAAGAGAGAATCACGCTAGTTTTGTGAAGTTCTTAGAAGTTCTTTCTTGAGGCAATATTTGCATTCTTTTGGAGAAGAAACTCATTCTGCAGAGCTGCATAAATCTGGTTTGGGTGTTCTAGTTTCTTCTCTTTGTTTCTTTACTTTCTTTACTATATTGTGGGTGCCTGGAATTGTGGGCACTGGTTTCTGTAGCTGGAATTTGGCCGTAGGGTTAGTCAAGAACTGGAATTTGGTTCTTGGTGAAGGTTTAGGTGCAAGGACTAGAATTTTGGTTCTTGTTGTAGATTGAGTGTGGGATTAAAGTTGTAATCTGTAAAACGTTCAATCTAGTGGAAGCCAGCTGGAATTTGGCTGGAAACTGGACGTAGCCCTGGGATTGGGTGAACCAGTATAAATCTTGGTTGTATCTTTCTAAACCTTTCTCTCTTTTAATTCTGTCTCTGCCTTTATTTTGATTGCTTGCTGTGTTTGATTCAAGAACTGGTCAGAATTCTTAATCTTTGAAATAGATAATCTGTAAATTGCGAAAATCTTTCAAAGATCAATTCACCCCCCCCCCCTCTTGATCTCAACCTACATTTCTAACACTTGGGTCTCTTTTGCTTTTGTCTAAGGATATCTAGTGCACCCTAAAATGAATATTTTTATGTATGAGAGATTTTATTATGATGATGCTTATGCATACTTTCCTTAATGCATTTATTTTTTCTCGTAGTTTTACCACTTACTAGATGATGCGGTATGAATGACACGACTTTGTCAAAATTCTTTTTGTTATTTAAACAATAATTTTGTTGTTTTAAAAATTGTTTTATATTTTTTTAAAATTATTTTTACAACTCTTTATGTCTTCTGTTGGTCAACATGGCTACTTAGCTTACAAAGAACCTGAAACCAAGCTAGCTTAAATGAAGACTCTCCGAGATAAAGTTGATTTATTCTTATTTTCTTTTTAGGATTTTAAGAAAATTTTATTTGTTTTAACTGTTGTATGATTATCTATGCAAATGCATCAAACAAATGAAACAAACAAATGCACAAATAATTCACTCATTCGCGAACAGAGTGACAACAGTTTTATCACGAGGTAGGGGTCTCCTGTAGAAAAGTGCATTGGCAAAGGTAGGTTCTAATTGTCCTCACCAAGGTCTAGGTCCCCAAGGTGCCCTTCAATCTCTCAGTCTTTGAACCATGCATGGCAAAAAGGCCTTGTCGATGTTCTTAGACCAAGAGAAGAAGGTTATCACCTTGAGTGATGGTTTTCGACAACAACCTGTTAGCACTAAGGCCATTACCACGGTCGGTCGTACCTGCCACCCACTCCCTATGTGTAATCACTCTTGACCCCGGGTATAGAGGGACTGTTGTGTGAAAGGGTTTGTGTACAGTTTGTATTTCAAACAATTGCAGAAAATAAACATACAACATTTATTAAAGCCAAACATTAAAGCAAAGCAAGGGTAGAAGCATAATTTCAAATCTAATATTTTTAGATTATTCCATCACTAAATGGTATAAACTCTCTAGCTTCCCCAGCAGAGTCACCATTTGTCGTCGTCATCTGTTCCGATGCCTTGGGGCGCATGGAAGAACGTTGGCGCGGGGAAACAAACGTTTATCGAGTAGTTACGATAAGATCATTTAGACTCGCATTTTGTTTTAAAAATATGGTCATCGTTCTTAGGGTGTCCGATAACCGAACTACCCTTAAGAAAGAGGTTTTCGTAAATGGGTTCTAGAATCGCCACCAATATTTTTACCATAAACATTGTAAAAGGAGAATAAAAGAAGGCATTGGTTTAAGAAAAACCAACTTTGGCCATTATAACCAGAGTTGGGTAAGGGAGTTAGTTACGTGTGGGGAAGGTATTAGCACCCCTATAACGTCCCTTTCGGGTTCCCTATGATGGAATATTATTAAAATAAATGTCGTCACCATCAAAAGAGGCGATCAGAGTGACACAATGGTTTTGATTGACTCGTGTTTTTTAAAGAAGATGTTCAACGCCTTTAGGTTGTCCGATAACCGGGCTGGACCTAAAGGCGAGGTTTTCAAAAAGGTTCAATTGAGTCACCACCAGTGTTTTAACCTTAAACACTGAAAAAGGTAAAAAGGGGCATTGGTTTTAGAAAACCAACTTTGGCCATTATAACCAGAGTTGGGTAAGGGAGTTAGTTACGTGTGGAGAAGGTGTTAGCACCCCACAACGCCCCTTTCAAGTTCCCTATGATGGAATAGTTTATAAAATAAAGACTAAGAAATTATAATTTTACCTTATTATTTCATTTACTTCCAGAAATTAAAAGTCTACATGGCTCTAATACTTAATATTCATACAAGGAAAGTGATTAAGAAAGCAATAAAAGAGAGTATGTGGAAGAAACCTCCGAAGCAAGTTTTGTATTAAATTTTCAAAGATTGAGGATGCTTTTTGGATATCCCCTGACTCTACAACGCTGCCCACTCCTTAACCGACATAAGGACTATAGCTACAGAGTGTCTGAAAAGAGCACTCGAACTCTGGAAATGCTTTAGAGAGGTTTTAAGAAGGTAAGAGAGTGTATTCAAGTTAAGAATCTCAAAATTTGTGGAAAAGTGTGTGAAATGAGAGGGGAAGGGCCCTATTTATAGGAATCTGTGTCATCCAGGTCAAGACGGCCGTCTCGACCCTTGTCAGGAGAGACGACCATTTTTCCAATCGAGACAGACGTCTTGCCTTTGTAAAGTGAGATGGCCTTCTCAACCCTTGTGGTGAGACGGTCGTCTCGCCCTTATGAGACGAGACGATTGTCTGGCCAAACGGGATGGCTGCCTTGGAATCTTGGCGAGAACTCTCTTATTTTCATGTATTTTCTATGTACAGGAAGCCCTCTTATCCTAACATGGAGCCTAGAAGCTTTTCCCATCTTTGAGTGAAGGTCTTGTGGCTTTATTCTGAAGCTGGGAAAGATTTGGGGTCTACAGCTGCCCCCTCTTGGCCTGACCAATTGACTATGGGTCATTGTGCCATAAGGTCAATTGGCAGGTGAAAGAGTTAACCCTCTTGTTCAGTTGCCCTTCGAATGCTCCGCTTGACGTGGTAGCTGACCCTCGGGACCAAGAATGTAGTATGGTGTTGTCTTCAGGATTCTTTCTTGCTGCGGATGCTAATCCTTTAGACGATATGTTGTGAAGCTTCAGGATGCTCCTTTGGTATGGTAGCTGACCCTTTAGCTTTTGATGAATGGGGAACCTTAGGATGCTCCTTTGATGCAGTAGCTGACCCCTTGGATGGTTGTGATGCCTCAGAATGCTCCTTTGATGCGATAGCTGACCCTTTGGCTATGAATGGTGTGTTATGTCTTCCAAATACCCCTTCGCAATAGGGTTGATCCTTCGAACGATGTATATCCTGCCTTGGAGATACTCCTTTGCAATGGAGTTGATCCTTCAAGCGATGACAGTGGATTGTGTCTTTCGGATACTCCTTTGCAACGGAGCTGATCCTTTGGACGATGTGTGGTTCTCTATCTTCTGGATGCCCCTTTGCTATGGTGGCTGATACTTTTGATAGAGAATGGGTGGCGACTTACTGCTCTAGCTCATGCACCAATGTATATGGATCTCTGTCTTTCGAGTGCACTTTTTGTTGTTGTGGCTGATCCTTTCGACAGAGAAGGTGGTGGCGGCTTACTGCTCTAGCTCATGCTCTGGCTCCATGTGGAGTGATTTTCGTTCGAAAGTGCGTTTTTGGCTTTCTAGGTAGCCATCTGGTGGGCTAGAAATTTTGATGAGTGCCTTTTAAGTAGGCAGGAATCTGCTTGGGGATGTCAGCTCTTTGGTTTGCCAGGTTTTTCCTATGCGCAGGCGAACGACTCTTTGGGGATAAGTCTTTGAAGATTGCCTTGGTGATATGATCCCTAGGGATGAATTCCTTTCTCTTTTTTTACTGATCCACTGGGGACTTGATTGACTTTCCAGTGGTCAAATTTTGGTTGCCTTCTGGGGAATGGAGTCTTGGCTCCCTGATTGTGTTGGTGATGGGCTTTTACGAAGCCCTTATTCTCCTTTGGATGAATGTGATGGAGAATGAATGTGCTCAATGACTCGTAGTGGCGATGGTGCTGAGTCGTGCGAAGATGTTTTTGTTTGCCTTCGGAGTAGGCAATGATCACTTGGGGATTTGAGCCTTTCCGTCGGCTTTGTTTTGGTTGAAAGTTGCCTTCTCTCTTTTTGGTGGAAGGATGGTGGTTAGAGCTATTATGAACGCTCTTATATATTTTGTTTTGCGGAGTTGCTTTATTGATGGTGGCAACTTGCTCTGTTTTTTTGAGGGAGAGCCTTATTCTGGAGACTTGGTCGAGGCGCTTCTTGTTTTTCAATCACAAACATGGAGCTAGTGTCCTTATGCATGATTAAAAAGGTTTTAATTTTCATGATTTTGACAGTCTTTTTGTGCGACTATTTGTGTGTGAATGCGGTCTATTTTCTTATTAGATGCATCTAGAAAAGTGACTGCCCTTTCCCGTTGGTCGTTGGATGCTGACGGGTTCTCTTTTTTGGTCTGCGTATTTTTTGTTTTAGTCCTATCTTTTTCCTAGACCGCCCTTTTGGAGTTTTCGATTTAGCAGGCTGCCTTTATTTTTGCCTAAGATTTCTTAGCGGGATTTTTTTCTTTTTTACAAATGCCTTAACTTTTTGCCTATACCACCCTTTTTGGGGTTTTCGATCTAGTAGGCTGCCCTAAATTTTGCCTTAGAATTTTCCTAACAAGCTTTTATTCTTTTTCCTTTCTTTTCTTATGCTTTCTTGTGTTGGTTCTTTATGCATGATTATGATTCATTTAACATAGAGGCATTTTCATAATTTGGTCAAGAGAAAAGAAATGAAAGACTATTGTATTGATATGAACGAATGATTTATTTTTTTACAGAAAGATTTACAAAGGAATTTAGAAGCATGGCTGGCCAAGGTTGGCTACACTGTATAGGCTATAACAATCATGCCCCTGACATCTGCCCCCTAGTTCTCCTAGCTGCTTCCGTTGAGATGCTCAAGCTCGGAGTGAAGACTGTGCAAAGCTTGCCTACTTCTGGAAGGACGTTACCTTAGCTGCCTTGCGGTTTTCGACTAAGGTAGTCATTGCTCTTTTTATTTATTTTTGTTTTTTAAACCTCTAAGTTTTGCCTTGGACGTATCCTAGCAAGGTGTTGCCCAGGACGCCCTTTGCGGGTTTTCATCCTGGCGGGTCATGAGCAATGCCTTCAAGCGTAATACTTCTTCACCACATCTGAGTTGACTGGGTGTCAAAGTTCTCCTCCATCCATGTTGGTGGGGATAAGGGCTCCTCCCGAGAAAGCTCGCTTAACCACAAAGGGTCCTTCATAGTTTGCCGCCCATTTTTTGATTTTATCCTTCTGGGCTAGAAGCAATTTCTTTATCACTAAATCCCCCTCATGATAAGTGTGAGGGTTGACCTTTTTGTCGTAAGCCCTTTTGATTTTCTTTTGGTAGGCTTGTCCATGACATATGGCATCCAATCGTTTTTCTTCAATTAGGTTTAACTGATCGTACCGATTTTGGACTCATTCTGCTTCCGTCAACTTTTCTTCCATAATGAATCTCAGGAAGGGTATTTCGACTTCCATTGGCAGTACGACCTCCATGCCATATACGAGGGAAAATGGAAAAAGGCAACATTTCATGCCAATCCTTATATGTTATCACCATCTTCTAGATAATTTTCTTGATGTTCTTGTTGGTCGCCTCTACCGCACCGTTCATTTTGGGTCGATATGGAGAGGAATTATGATGTTGGATTTTGGAATCTTAGCATAACTTTTCCATCGTCTTATTGTTCAGATTGGTCCCATTATTAGTAATGAGACGATGAGGGATGCCATATCGACACAGGATATTTTTCTTGACGAAGGTGGTCACTACTTTCTTGGTCACATGTGCGTAGGATGCCGCTTCTACCCATTTGGTAAAGTAGTCAATGGCCACTAGGATGAAGCGATGACCATTGGATGCTTTGGGCTCGATGGGTCCGATAACATCCATGCCGCACATGGAGAATGGCCATGGTGTAGCCAAGACGTTGAGAGGTGCTGGTGGGACATGAACATTGTCGGCGTAGACCTGGCATTTGTGACATTGTTTGGCGTATTGATGACAATCACCTTCCATCATGGACTAGAAGTATCCTGTCCTTAGGATCTTCTTTGCCATGACATGCCCTGGCATGTGGGTACCGAAGGCTCCTTCATGTATTTCCTTAATTAGGGTTTGAGCCTCTTCGAGATCCACACACCTCAATAAGCTAGAGTAAAAAATTTTCTTATAAAGGGTTCTTCCAATCAATGTGAACCCTACGACTCTTTTCCGAATGGTCCTTTTATCATTGTCATTAATCCCCTTGGGATATTCGCCCTTCAGGAGGTATTGCTTGATGTCATGATACCAAGGGGATTTGTCTTCCTCACTAGTTACTGCCATACAAAGAGCTTGTTTGTCATGCAGCCTGATCTGGATAATCGGTATCTCATATTCTTGATTTAAGGTGAACATGGATCATAAAGTAGTGAGGGAATCTGCGAACTGATTGTCTTCCCGAGGGATGTACTCGAAAGTGACATTTTCCATCCTCGAAATCATATTCCGGATGTACTCTAGATATGGGATCAATTTGGAATTTCTGGTTTCCCATTCACCCTTGAGTTGGTAGATAACAAGGGATGAGTCACCGAAAAATTTGAGTTTGGTCACCCCATGATCTAGAACTGCTTAGAATCCCAAGGCACAGGCTTCATATTCATCCATGTTATTGGTGCAGTTGAAATTTAGCCTGGCTGTTACCGGAATATACTTTTTTTTAGGGGATATCAGAACATAGTCCATGCATCGTCTTCGGGTTCTTCGTGTTGGATATGCATGATGTGTTCATTTGGAAAATCGTCTTGTAGGGATTCATATTCGTTTGTCGATCCGTGTGCTAGGTAGTCTGCCAGTGGACTACCTTTGATAGCTTTTTGGGTGACGTAGACGATGTCAAATTATGAAAGGAGTACTTGCCACCTAGCTATTCTTCTGGTCAGAATGGGTTTTCCAAACAGATATTTGATTAGATCCATTTTGGAAACCAACCAGGTTATGTGTCTAATCATATACTGCCTGAGACGTTGAGTTGCCCACACCAATGCACAACATGTTTCTTCAAGTGGTGTATAACGCGTTTCATAGTCTAGGAATTTTTTGTTGAGGTAGTATATGACTTGTTCCTTTTTTTCCTATGCCATCCTGCTGACCAAGCACACATCCCATGGACTCGTCGAGTACCGACAGATAAAGAATCAGAGGTTTTCCTTCAATGGGAGACACCGGTACCGGTGGATTGGTCAGGCACAACTTAATCTTCTCAAAAGCTTGTTGGCAATCCTCATTCCAAACTGTTGGTTGGTTTTTGCACAACAGCTTGAAGATGGGTGCACATTTGTCTGTGAGTTGTGCAATGAACCTTGCTATGTAGTTGATTCATCCCAAAAACCCTTTGATCTCCTTTTCTGTTTCTGGTGGGGGCATTTCCAAAATTGTCTTGGTTTTGTTGGGATCTACCTCTATCCCTTTTTTGCTAACGATAAACCCAAGGAGTTCACCCGACCGTACTCCAAAAGTACATTTAGCTAGGTTTAACTTTAGTTGATACTTTCAAAGTTGATCAAATAGTTTTCTCAAATATGAAATGTGGTCTATCTCGTTCTTGGACTTGGTAATCATGTCATCCACATAAACTTCAATTTCTTTGTGGATCATGTCATGGAATAACGTTACCATGACCCTTTGATAGGTAGCCCCTGCGTTCTTGAGTCTGAAAGGCATGACTCTGTAATAGAACGTTCCCCACGGTGTAATGAAGGAGGTTTTTTCTCTATCTTCGACGGCTAGCTTAATCTGATTATACCTTGTGTATCCGTCCATGAAGGAATAGAGTGTGTTCGTGGCAGTGTGATCCACCAACATGTCGATATGTGGTAAGGTAAAATCATCTTTTGGACTTGCTCGATTTAGGTCCCTGTAATCCACACACACTCTGATTTTTTTCATCCTTTTTCATGACTAGCACGATATTTTCCAGCCATTCAGGGTATTTGGACACAATCAGGAAATTAGCGTCCAACTATTTCTGTACTTCCTCTTTAAATTTTAAGGACCAGTCGGGTTTCATCCTTCTTAGCTTTTGCTTCATTGGTCGGAAACCCTCTTTCAAAGGTAGTTTATGCTCCACTATGCTTGCGTCAAGTCCAGGCATGTCATGGTAAGACCAAGCAAATACATCCATGCATTCTTTTAATAAGCGTATTAAACCTTCCATGATGTCACTATTAATTTGGGTGTCGATATTCACTTCCTTCTTATCATCTTCCTGTTCCAAATTTGACAGTCTTTGTTTCTTCCTGATAGAGTTGTATGGAGCGAGCTTCTCTTTCCAGCAGTTTATGCATGTCCGGAGAAATGGTTCCCTTCTCACTGTTGGATTCGACTCATTCTCCTTCGGCTTTCGGATTCCACAGAGATTCATCAATCACAGACATTATTGTTTTTAAGAGGTTCTGTTTAAGTATAGATTTTATTATTTGGTTATTTTGAAAGAATAATAAATAGAAGAAGGAAAGGGATAAAAATGAGTGTGGATGAAAAATGCCTCATGTATTAAAAAAACGAAATATGTATAGAATGCCCTTTTAATCAATGGTCTCACGGCCATGGGATGGGACTGCAAGAAATACAAAGGAAACTTTAGAAAGAAAAGGAACCGTATCAGTTGTTCCTCCCTATCCTACCCTATCACTTTGGTTGTGATAGAGGCTTGACGTCTATGTAGGGGGCAGGAGCGTTGAAGGTGACCCACCCAGCGTCTATTAGCTCTTGGACCTTGTACTTTAAGGCCCGGCAGTTCTCTACTGAATGTCCAAGAGCGCTTGAGCAGTAAGCGCATTTTTCATTGGGCTTATACCACTCAGGGTAAGGTGGGTCTACCTTTCTTGGAGGGACATGCACCAGAAGCTTGGCCTCTATCAGCTTAGCCAGTAAACTCCCATAAGAGGTTGGTATGGGAGTGAACATCTTTTCCTGCCTTAGGGAGTGCCTGGCTGGCTTCGTAGAAGAAGAAGGAGTGGTGAGGTTGATGGCATTGATGCTTTCCTCCTTCTTCTTTCCCAGGGACTTCTTGAACGATGCGTTGGAGGAGTAAGGTTGCGCTATCCTTCCACTCTTCAATCCCTGCTCTATCCTCTCACCTATGGTGACCACGACCACAAAGAGGGTTGACGTGTTCCCTATCATTTTGTTGTAATAGGGTCCAGTTAATGAATTAATGAACATGGACACGGTCTCCTTGTCCGATAGCGGAGGTTCCACCTGAGCGGCCAGTTCCCTCTAGCGTTGGGCATACACCTTAAAGGCCTTGTTGCTTCTCTTGATCAGATTTTGCAGATCTGAACTATCCGGGGTTAGATCAATGTTGTACTTATAGCAATGGAGGAAGGCATCTGCCATCTGTTTCCAAGTCTAGACTTGTCCTCCTTCTAATTTCATATACCAGCTCAGAGCTAAATCAGCTAAGCTCTCCCGAAAGCAATGTATCAGGAGCTTCTCGTTATCAGCATATGCCACCATCTTATGACAGTACATAGTAAGATGGCTCTTGAGACAAGTCATTCCTGTGTACTTCGGGAAGTCCGGGACTTTAAACTCTAGAGGGAAGCAGATGTTCTTGACGAGGCACATATCAGCTGCCTCCTTCACATTGAAGTTGTGCCCCTCCATGGCCCTGAGTCTCTCTTCCAGGGCAGAGATTTGTTGCTTGGAGACTTCAGGGGGCTGGATGAGTATTGCCCTTGCTTCAGACTATACGGGGGCCTTCTGCTCATAGAAGAACTCCTCTTCTTCTTCTTCCTCATGGCGAGAAGCACGGTCGCCATGAGTTTCAGCCTTGTTGAGGTTCTATTGGCACATCATCTCCATCATCTGCACCATTTGTTCTCTTAAGGAGTTAACATCAGCAGTGAGTTTGCGATTTGTTAGAACTTGCGCACAGCGGAATGTTTGCGGTTGCGCACAAGAACAAAGAGTTTTGGGGTTCTGTTGATTTTGGCTCTGTAATAATCGATTAACTCTTGATTTAATCGATTATTTCAGTCAGATTTCAAATTTTATCTTCAAATCAACCCTATTTTCGAAAACCCTTTTCCCAAGAACCCTAATTCTGAAATTCCCAATTCCCAAACCCTAATTTCTCTACTTAAGCTTCTCTATGGCACTCAGAAAAGTAGAACAACCTTTTTCATACAAAAGTTAAGTGTTGTAGTGCCAGAGAACTGTTTGTTGCAAGAAAAAGGGGCTTTTGGAACCTGGTGTGGGCTAGAAGCGATAAGAATCACTAAGTGGAGTTCTTAGTGGATTGTGTGCAGTGCCGTCTCTAGGGAAAGCTATTCATCATCTCTTGTGGATTTCAAGAGAGGTGTTTTCTTATCTTTATCTTTTCAATTGTAATTTACTTGTAACAACTTGATTATAGTGACAGCGTTAATCCTCTGTTTGAGTGATTAGCAACTGGACGTAGGGTCTTTTGATCCGAACCAGTATAAATTTCCTGTGTAAGATTATCTTCTCTTCTCTATTTACATTTACACAGTTTTTAATCGAGTAAAATTTGGGGAAAATTTTGAAAACCTAATTTTTATTAAGAAATCAATTCACCCCCCTCTTGGTTTTTGTCCGACCACGCGAACATTCGTCACTGCGCGATTCTAACAAGTGGTATCGAGCTTGCTTTGATAGTCATTCAATTTTTCGAAAATGGCCGGACAAAATCAAACTTTTGCCGAAGGTGCGTCTATCAACAGACCCCCACTTTTTGCGGGTCAAAATTATCCTTTCTGGAAAGTAAGAATGCAAATATTTTTAGAGACTGTTGATAGAGGCGTTTGGGATGCTATTTTAAACGGTCCATATATTCCTAAAGTTACTGAGAATAGTGTTGAAGTTCCCAAACCTTTTTCTAGATGGACTGCAGAAGAAAACAGAAAAGCACAATTTGACGTTAGGGCTAGAAATATAAT
This sequence comes from Sphenostylis stenocarpa, assembly GCA_963425845.1. Taxonomy (NCBI): domain Eukaryota; kingdom Viridiplantae; phylum Streptophyta; class Magnoliopsida; order Fabales; family Fabaceae; genus Sphenostylis; species Sphenostylis stenocarpa. The sequence continues at coordinate 106,532,597 of OY731403.1, forward strand.
TTCATCTGCTCTAACCCTTGACGAGTTTTACAGGATTTCTGTGTGTAAAAGTGCTCAGGAAATGTGGGAAATGCTAAGAGTGACCCACGAAGGTACCGACGACGTTAAAAGAGCAAGGAAAAATTCTCTAATCCAAGAATACGAGATGTTCCGGATGCAACAAGGCAAAACGATATTTGACGTTCAAAAACGTTTCACTCATATTGTGAATCATCTCACCGGATTAGGTAAAATTTTTGACGTTGATGAATTAAATGTTAAAATCTTAAAATCTTTGGATAGGAAATGGCAACCTAAGGTGACGACCATCTCGGAGTCACAAAATCTTTCTACAATGTCTATGGCGGCACTCTTTGGAAAGCTTAGAGAGCATGAGCTTGAACTTGGAAGGCTAAATGAGGAAGAAGGTCAATACCAAAAGAAGAATCTAGCCTTCAAAACTGAAATTTCCAAAGGTAAAAATAAAAAGGAAGATGAAGACTCGGAAAATGAAGAAGAAGAGTTGAGTCTTATGATTAAGAAGTTCACCAAATTCATGAAAGCTAAAGGAAGACATCCTTTCAAAGGTAAGGGAAAGGTAAGAGAAAATACTTCCGTTAATATAAAATGCTATGGTTGTGGTGAAGCAGGACATGTAAAGATCGAATGTCCAAACAAGAAAAACGATGAAATCAAAGGCAAAAAGGTCTTCAAGAAGAAAGCCTATATTGATTGGGACAACAGTGATTCAAGCTCAGAATCAAGTGACTCGGAAGTAGAAGCAAATATTTGCTTAATGGCAAATGACAACATATCTTTCGATTTTGAGGTAAGTGATTCTGACTCATCTTCTAGTGATGATGATAATAATTATGATGAATTGCAAAATGCTTATAATGAATTGTTTAGTGCTTTCAAGAATTTGAAAAACGAATATAAAGTGGTAAAGAAGAATTTAAGTAGATCCGAAAAGGAAATAGACTCCTTAAAAATGAAAATCACATGTTTAGAAGAAAAGGAGTCTTTAGAAACGAAAATTGTATGTTTAGATGAGGAAAATGATAAGAACCTAGCATGTGCAAATTGTAAAGAGCATGAATATGACATAGATATTCTTAACCATTTGCTAGACAAAGCCCAAAAGGAAATAGATGATCTTAAGAAGCATGAAATGGTGTTTGCTCAAAATAGTGTAAATTAAAAAGTTCCTTTGAAAAAGTCTAAAAAGAAAAATCAAAGAGTATGGGTAGAAAAAGGAACTAGAGCATCTATGATTAGAAATGCATTATTTTCAAATACTACATCTAAAGCATGTTTTTATTGCATGAAACAAGGTCACACGTCAAATAGATGTAAAATTAAACATTTTGGTGTACCTAAAGGTAAATACGTTTGGGTTCCTATAGTTAAATAATTTGTTATATCTCTAACCCCAAGGACCCAAAAGTTGTTGGGACCTAAGTTTACTATATTCTTGTTTTGTAGGAAGCTTCCAAATCTAAAAAGTCTATGTGGTATCTTGATAGTGGATGCTCTAAGCATATGACCGGTGATAAATCAAAATTTGTAAGTTTCAAAGTTAAGGAACAAGGATATGTAACTTATGGTGACAACAACAAAGGGAAGATTCTTGGAATTGGAAACATAGGTGGTGCAAACACTTTGGAGATTAAGGATGTGCTACTTGTTGATGGATTAAAGCACAACCTCCGTAGCATAAGTCAACTATGTGACAAAGGATTTAAGGTAATTTTTGAAAGTAAATTTTGCACCATACATTTGATAGATTCCGAAAATGTAGAATTAAAAGTCATTAGGCATAACAACATATATTTGATTGATTTAGATTGTTTACATGACTCTAGTATAACATGCTTAGTTGCTAAGGAAGAGAACCCTTGGTTATGGCATAAGAGAGCTGCTCATATAAATATGCATCATTTGAATAAATTGATCTCAAAAGACATAGTTATTGGCTTGCCTAAGTTAAAATTTGAAAAAGATAGATTGTGTGATGCATGTCAAAAAGGTAAACAAGTAAAATCATCATTTAAGTCAAAGAATGTCATTTCCACTTCAAAACCCCTAGAATTATTACATTTAGATTTATTTGGACCTTCTAGGATAAAGAGCTTTGGTGGAAATTATTATGGCCTTGTGATTGTTGATGATTACTCTATGTATACTTGGACATTTTTCCTAACCATAAAAAGTGAAGCCTTTAAAGTCTTTAGAAAATTTGCAAAACAAATTCAAAATGAAAAAGACTTAAGAATTAAAGTTTTAAGAAGTGACCATGGTGGTGAGTTTCAAAATGAAAAGTTTGAAAATTATTGTGAAGAAAATGGAATATTACATAACTTTTCTGCTCCTAGGACTCGCCAACAAAATGGTGTAGTTGAAAGGAAAAATAGGTCATTAGAGGAACTTGCTAGAACTATGTTAAATGAATCTAATGTTCCTAAGTATTTTTGGGCTGATGCGGTTAGTACTGCATGTTATGTTTTAAATAGAATGCTCATTAGGTCAATTATTAAATCTACTCCCTATGAATTGTTTAATGTTAGAAAGCCTAATGTTGCTCATTTGAAAATTTTTGGATGTAAGTGTTTTGTGTTAAATAATGGAAAGGATAACTTAGGAAAATTTGACTCTAAAGCCGATGAGGGCATTTTCTTAGGTTATTCATTAACTAGTAAGGCTTACAGGGTGTTTAATAGAAGAACTTTGAATATTGAAGAATCTATTCATGTTACTTTTGATGAGATTGTAGACCTTGGGGGAAATCCTCTTGAGTCAAATAAAGAACTTGCAGGTGATGATGAATATATAAAAGAGGCTCTTGATGAATTGTATTTGGAAGAAAATGAGCCTTCTCAAACACCTGAATTAGCAAAAGAATGGCAATCACCAAGAGGACTCTCAATGGACAATATCATAGGTGATATTTCAAAAGGGGTAAGAACTAGAAACATGTCTAACTTTTGTATGTCTGTAGCTTTTGTGTCTCATATAGAACCCAAAAATGTGGAGGAAGCACTTAAAGATGAACAATGGTGCATAGCTATGCAAGAAGAACTTAACCAATTTGAAAGGAATCAAGTCTGGGAATTAATCCCAAGGGAAGAATCACATAAAGTTATTGGAACAAAATGGGTATTTAGAAATAAGCTTTATGAAGATGGAAATATAATAAAGAATAAAGCCAAACTTGTTGCCAAAGGCTATTGTCAGGAGGAAGGTATAGACTATGATGAAACTTATGCTCCTGTTGCCAGGTTAGAGGCTATACGCCTACTTCTTGCTTATGCATCTTTAATGAAATTTAAATTATATCAAATGGATGTTAAGAGTGCATTTTTGAATGGTTTTATTAAAGAAGAAGTTTATGTGGAGCAACCCCCTGGATTTGAAGATTTTAGTTATCCTAATCATGTTTTTAAATTATAGAAAGCATTATATGGGTTGAAACAAGCTCCTAGATCTTGGTATGAAAGGCTAAGTAGTTTCCTAACTTCAAATGATTTTTCTAGAGGAAAAATAGATTCTACTTTGTTTATAAAGAAAGTTAAAGAACATATCTTATTGGTCCAGGTATATGTTGATGATATTATTTTTGGATCAACTGATAATTTGTTATGTGTAGAATTTGCTAAGATAATGCAGGGAGAATTTGAAATGTCTATGATAGGAGAATTGAAATTCTTCCTTGGACTACAAATCAAGCAACTTAAAGATGGCATTTTCATCTCTCAAACCAAATACTGCAAAGAGATCCTTAAAAAGTTTGGAATGGACACCTCAAAGGAAGCTAACACACCCATGGGAGCTTCATGCTATCTAGACAAGGATGAATTAGGTTTGGAAGTTAATCAATCTATGTATAGAGGTATGATAGGTTCTCTGTTATACTTAACTGCTAGTAGACCTGATATTATGCATTATGTTTGTGTGTGTGCTAGATTTCAGGCTTGTCCAAAAGAATCTCATCTAATTGCAGTAAAACATATTTTAAAATATTTAAAAAGAACTAGTGGTTTTGGTTTATGGTATCCATCTGATGCTTGCACTAGTTTAATAGGATATTCTGATGCTGATTATGGTGGATGCAAAATTGATAGGAAAAGTACTAGTGGGACATGTCATTTGTTAGCTTCATCCTTAGTATCTTGGCATTCTAAGAAACAAGCATGTGTTGCTTTATCTACCACTGAAGCTGAATATATTGCAGCTGGTAGTTGTTGTGCTCAAATTCTATGGATGAAACAACAGTTAGAAGATTATAGTATATTTTTAAATGACATACCTTTAATGTGTGATAATACGAGTGCAATTAATCTTACTAAGAATCCAGTAATGCACTCTAGGACTAAGCATATAGAAATTAGACATCACTTTTTGAGAGATCATATCAGCAAAGGAAACTGTAAAATAGAGTACGTTGATACAAAGCATCAATTAGCAGATATATTTACTAAGCCTCTACCCAAGGATAGATTTTATGATCTTAGAAGAGACTTAGGGATATTAGAAATAACTTAAATTCTGCTTATTTAGACAGTTTTTGGATGATTGTAATGTTAAAATTCATTATATAGAGTGTTAATAGTTTATCATGTGTTAAAACCTTAAAAATTTGATCTACTCTCTGGAATAATCGATTACTTGGAGTTATAATCGATTATTTGCATCCAAAACACTCAAAACATGGCATTCCTCTCTGGATTAATCGATTAATTCGCCAATTAATCGATTAAATACAACATTAATCGATTAACTGCACAATTTAATCGATTAAATGGTTCTGGCACTGGTTTAATCGATTAATCTGAGTTTTAATCGATTAAACCTGGCAAGTTTGGCTTCCTAGCCGTTGCCAACGGATTTCTTGACTTATATTCTCTTCCATATGACTGTTAGACATGCTTGATTATAAATAGGGGTCTCCATTTCACTTCTACTCACTTCTATCTCTTGAAATCAAGCTTTCTTGCCTTATTCTAGCAATCTTGCCATCTTCTCAATACATTTAGCTTTCTAAATCTTCTTGTTATTCCTCAAATCTTTCAATGGCCTCATCTTCTCGTGCTAAGATCCCTACTAGAAGAAGATCTGCACCCTCATCTCGTCCCCGTCCTAATTCTGTAGAAGGATGGATTTCTGATACTGATGGCCAACAAGAATTTCTGACCTATTGGAAGGAACGTGCTATTATTTCTCCAAAGTTCCTTATTGGTGAGAAGTTCATCAATAGGGGATTCAACTTTCCCAACCTTCTTGAAATTCAAGGAGTTCTCCCTTTCATCCAAATGCAAGGTACGTATTATCCTGACCTTGTTAGGGTATTTTACTCTAGATTTAAATTTAGAGATCAAATTGCTACCTCTAGAGTAAAAGGCGTCACAATTATTCTTGACGATGATATTTGGGAGAATGTTGCCCACTTTCCAATTAGAGAAGATGCTATTAACATTTATGGTGAGTTAGATGATTTTGACAGGTTCTTAGCTTACCATTCTTTTCTGCGAAATCCCTCCATGGAGATTGGGCGTCTCCTTCTTGTTGGTCCTTTAAAGAAGGAGGAACGCATGATTCTACATCTACTTGTCTGGATTCTATGTCCTCGGGCTACAAATCATGCTCAATGTTCTTCAATTGATCTTAGGATTATTCATGCCATAATGAATAATGAGCCCTTAGATTGGGGCGTTCTTGTCACCATGACTATGTTAAAAGCCAAACGCCATCCCACCTTCAAAATTCCATATGCCCTCCTTGTCTCTCGGATTCTTGAATATAAGGGAGTCAATGTCGAAGGTGAACAAGCAGTAAGCACAAATAACTTGAATCGCATGCTTGACAGCACATTGATCCAACTACAAATGGTGCGTGTCAATGACATTTATGTTCACAAGGATGACGTTCCAAATCAAGGTGGTGACAATGAAGATTTTGATGAAGATATGCCTCCTGCTGCTGAGTTTCCCTCTGATCAATTCCAAAGTGTTGGAACTTCCTCTACTCATCATGAAACCCGACAATCCATGGAAGACATGTTATCTGACATGAATCAGAGAATGCAATAATTCTTCACTCTTTCTGGAGTACGACATGAGGAAATAATTCGCCGTATATCTGATATAGATGATAAAGTGTGTCATTTAGAAAATAGATTTGATGCACACTTTCATAGTGATGATAGTGAAGAATTTTAAAATTTGTAATTTTTCCTCTTATATTGTAATGAATGCTTTTATCTGAAATAAAATATGGTATTCTGTTATTGCTTTGATTGAGGGGGAGTTTTCTCTAAGTTATGCACATTTTGAGGGGGAGCTCTTATGTTTGTAATAGATGAATTATGTTTGATTCTAATCAAAATAGGGGGAGAAAATATTTAAAGACTAAAATGATTGTTTTTAAATATTATCTGGTATGTTTAATGTGTTTGTTAGTATGACAGATAAAACAGGTTATTACAAGGCTTTAAAAGATAATTTTGATCATCATCAAAAAGGGGGAGATTGTTGAACATTCAAGGACTTGATGTTGCACTTGATGAACATGAAGATTGTTGATTTTGATGATGATTAAAGAACTCAAAGACTTAGAGTGTTGAAGACTTGTTTTGTATTGTAATAACTCTGTTTCAATTAGATTGAGTCTGTAATATTAGAGTTTAAGATAGCCGGTACATAGTCTGCACCTTATAAGCTTCAAAAAGCTCAAATTTATCATCCAGGCTCGACTTTAATCGATTAAATAGGGAAATAATCGATTAAAACAGTGAGAAAAACCATTTTCTGTATCTGCTCACTGGTTTAATCGATTAAACCACCTGTTAATCGATTAACAGGCCTGTTAATCGATTAACAGCCCTTTTAATCGATTAAAACAGAGAGTTTTGGGGTTCTGTTGATTTTGGCTCTGTAATAATCGATTAACTCTTGATTTAATCGATTATTTCAGTCATATTTCAAATTTTATCTTCAAATCAACCCTATTTTCGAAAACCCTTTTCCCAAGAACCCTAATTCTGAAATTCCCAATTCCCAAACCCTAATTTCTCTACTTAAGCTTCTCTATGGCACTCAGAAAAGTAGAACAACCTTTTTCATACAAAAGTTAGGTGATGTAGTGCCAGAGAACTGTTTGTTGCAAGAAAAAGGGGCTTTTGGAACCTGGTGTGGGCTAGAAGCGATAAGAATCACTAAGTGGAGTTCTTAGTGGATTGTGTGTTGTGTCGTCTCTAGGGAAAGTTGTTCATCATCTCTTGTGGATTTCAAGAGAGGTGTTTTCTCATCTTTATCTTTTCAATTGTAATTTGCTTGTAACAACTTGATTATAGTGACAGCGTTAATCCTCTGTTTGAGTGATTAGCAACTGGACGTAGGGTCTTTTGATCCGAACCAGTATAAATTTCCTGTGTAAGATTATCTTCTCTTCTCTATTTACATTTACACAGTTTTTAATCGGTAAAATTTGGGGAAAATTTTGAAAACCTAATTTTTATTAAGAAACCAATTCACCCCCCCCCCCTCTTGGTTTTTGTCCGACCACGCGAACATTCCGCTGTGCGATTCTAACACAAACAAGATAAATAACAAACAAGAATTTTCAGGAAATTAGAACTCTTCAATCCTATCACTATTGAATTATGCATCAAATCTATCTTCTAAATTACATACACGATCGTCCACATCCGAAATCCGTCTTAAGATTTCCTGATGTTGTTCTTGAGATATAGAAGAGAATTTTTGCATTCTATGATTCATATCGAACAACATATCTTCAATGGGAGGACGAGATTTAGAGTGAGCAACAGAAGATGTTGCAGTAGCAGGAACATCACCAGCAGACATTGTCTCATCATCAGAATCTTGAGCAATGTCAGCCATGTGAGGAGCATCATCTTTATGAACGTAAACTCCATTTACATTCACCATCTGCAGCCGAGTAAGCGTGCTGTCAAGCATTCTGTTAGAACTTAATGTCCTATCATGTTGTTCCCCTTTAACATTTACACCTTTGTATTCAAGAATCCTAGAGATAAGAAGAGCGTAAGGAATCTTGAAGGTGGGGTGACGCTTCGTTTTGAGCATTGTCAAGGTGACAAGGCTGGGCCAATCAATTGGCTCATTGTTCATGATAGCATGAATGATGCGAAGGTCAGCGGTAGAACATTGAGCATGGTTGGTGGCTCGAGGACATGGAATCCAGATAAGAAGATGCAGTAACATACATTATTCTTTCTTCAAAGGACTGGTCAAAAGTTGTTTGCCAATTTCCATGGCAGGATTGCGCAAGAAGGAACGATATGCCAGAATGCGGTTGAAATCCTCCAAATCAGCAAGGACATTGACAACATCATCTCTAATAGGAAAATGAGCAACATTTTCCCAAATGTCATCATCAAGAATGATGGTGACTCCTTTTACTATAGATGTGACTGTAACATCCTGATTCTCAATACCCCTGGTTTGTTAAATTTTGACAAAATCTTTGTCAAAATTTTAATAATTAAATTATTAGGAATTTGGTAAAGTAACTCGTAGAGTTTTATGTTTATTAGATTATTTATGATTTTCTAGAATTTTTAGAAAATACTCGTGTGTGTGCCTGAACGTTGAGTATGAACTTAACAATTTTAATTGTCACATTTAGAAATTATTGTTTTCTTTTATGCATTGAGTGTGGGTACATTAAAAGTTTATTATGTGTATAAATTGACAAGAAACATATGATGGTTGATATGGTTTGGAGTGATGTTGGAGTCTTAGGGGTTGTGGGTTCAAATTCTGGTTAGAGTAAAAAGGAGAAAATAAAGATAAATTTTTTGTAATGTAATCCGCTGGGCTCATTAGAAATGCGCTGAGCGGATTGTGTTTGAAATCTCTATTACATGCGGCCTGTAATCCGCTGGGCGCATCAGAAGTGCGCTGAGCGGATTGTGTTTAAAATCTCTATTACATGCGCTCCCCCCCTCATTTCACACAGATCTTCCACTTTCCCTTCTACAACTTCTTCAAATTCTCTTCCTAGAACCCTTCCGAAGCATTTCTGGAGTTTCTGAGAGTTTTAAGAGCCTTTTTATAGCGTTTCCGAGAGATTTCCGGCGTTGTAAAGAGCGATGGGCTGCCAAAACGCACCCTAATTTTCAAGAGTATTAATAAAAAGTTTTCCTCTGAGGTTTCTTCATTCTCCCTCTCTCTCTTATTGTCTTTATTTTTATGATTAAATTGCATGATAGACATTAGGGCCATGTAGTCGTTATTTTAATTCCGTTAATAAAAGGGTAAAGGGGCTTTTCAAAAAATTTATTTATAAAATAGATGGCCTATCATAGGGAACCTGAAAGGGGCATCGTAAGGGAAATAACACTTCCCTTACACGTAACTAACTCCCTTACCTAAACTCTGGTTTTAACGACCAAAGTTGGTTTTCGAAAACCAACGCCTTTTTACCCCTTTTTCGATGTTTCCAGTAAAAACATCGGTGGCGACTCCATAAGAACCCTTTCAAACTAGTTCTTGGGTTAGCCCGGTTATCAGACAATTCAAGAACACCTTTTCGAAAACCTCGCCCCTAGGTTCAGCCCGGTTATCGGACAACCTAAAGGCGTTGTAACCACACCCATAAAAACGCGAAAATTGGAAAGTTGGAACCAGCGCGTTGCTCCGACCGCCTCTTTTTGATGGCGGCTGTCGCCGCCGTAAAAAACGAGGCGGTCGGAGCGACGCGATGGTTTTATCGACCCTCTTGTTTTCGCGTTTTTATTGGTGGTTACAACGTCCTTAGGTTGTCCGATAACCGGGCTAACCTAAAGACGAGGTTTTCGAAAAGTGTCCTTGAGTTGTCCGACAACCGGGCTAACCCAAGGACTTATTTGTTTTGGGTTCTATGGAGTCGCCACCGATATTTTTACCATAAACATCGGAAAAGGGGTTAAAAAAGCGTTGGTTTTCGAAAACCAACTTTGGTCATTAGAACCAGAGTTGGGTAAGGGAGTTGGTTACGTGCAAAGGGAGTATTAGTCCCTTTGCGACGCCCCTTTCGGGTTCCCTATGATAGGTCGGCTTATTTTATTGATAAACTAGAAAAACGCACTTTTGCCCTTTTTATTCTGCGGAATTTAAAAGTATGACTACATGGCCCTAATGTCTACTGCATAATTTAAGATAAAAGCGGTAAAGGTGGAAAGAGAGAATTTGAACCTCCGAAGCACGCTTTTTATATTAATTCTCTGGAAAAATAGGGTGCTTTATGGCAGCCCTTCACTCTACAAGACGTCGGAAACCTCTCGAACGCCGAAAATCACTCTTGAAAACACTCAGAAACTCCGGAAATGCGTCGGAGGGATTCTAGAGAGAAGTTTTAGAGAGAAGGGAGAGCTATGCAGCTGTGGGGTGTGGAAATGAGGGGGGAAGAGCCCCTATTTATAGGTTTCCGCGCTGTCAGGTGGCGAGACCGCCGGTCTCGTCTGACAGCAACGAGACCGCCGTCTCGCACAACGAGACCGCCGTCTCGTTTAACATAAGCAACGAGACCGCCGTCTCGTACAACGAGACCGCCGTCTCGTTTAACATAAAAAACGAGACCGCCGTCTCGTACAACGAGACCGCCGTCTCGTTTTCGTAGGTAACGAGACCCCGGTCTGGGTGAACGAGACCCCGGTCTCGTTTTCGTAGTCAACGAGACCCCGGTCTCGTTGGAGCATCCGTCGCTCAAGCGAGTATACCAGTCGCTTGAGCGAGACTTGACCCGGGAGTCCCCTTTGTTTGCGGCACCTGTCGCTCAAGCGACGGACGTACTCGCTTGAGCGAGACTTGACCCGGGAGTCCCCTTCAACGCGAGAAACTTTATTTTGGGCCAAAAAACCCTCCTATCTTGGTATGGGAGCCTAATAGTCTCCCCTAGTGGCTTGTTAGGCTCCGACCGTCTTCGAATAGGGGACCTTCTGACTTTATTTGGAGGCCGGGCAAGATTTGGGGTCTACTAGCCGCCCCTTTACCCATCCAGTCGACCGCCGGCCTTCGTTGTCGGGATGATCGACCGGGGGTAAAGGAGTTGACCCTCTTGCCTGGTTGCCTTTCGGATGTCCCGTCTTGTGGCGGATGATCCTCTGGGGAAATGTTGTGGTCGCGTGCCTTCGAGATACTACTTCTGACGTAGCCGATCCCTTTGGTGAACACGTGGTAGAACCTCCGGATACAACTTCTGACGTAGCCGATCCTTCGGTTGATGAGTATAAACCCCCCATCAGGCTGGTAGTTGCAGTCCGTTGTGTGGGACCGGATGGGTATGAACCCCCATCAGCTGGTAATGGTGGCTTATCGCTCGGGTCGCTCATGCGCCGTCTCTCCGGGGAATGATTTTTGTGCTCGTGCACTTCCGGGATACTACTTCGACGTAGCCGATCCCTTCGATGGACACATGGTGGAACCTCCGGATACTACTCCCGACGTAGCCGATCCTTCGGTTGATGAGTATAAACCCCCATCAGCCGGTAGTTGCGGTCCGTTGTGCGGGACCGGATGGGTACGAGCCCCCATCGTGGTGGTACGGTCCGTTGTATGGGACCGGATGGGTATGAGCCCCCCATCAGGGTGGTACGGTCCGTTGTATGGGACCGGATGGGTATGAGCCCCCCATCAGGGTGGTACGGTCCGTTGTATGGGACCGGATGGGTATGAGCCCCCCATCAGGGTGGTAATGCGACTTACTGATCTGGCTCGGGCGCAGATCAAGCGCAGCTCTCTGGAGAGTGCTGCTTGTGTTGATTTGACTGCTTTTCGGCTTTCTTGAATAGTCATCCGGGCCATGCCGGGGATTTTGTTGGTGATCAATCGGCCTTTGCTGATTGCCGGGGGTCCTTTGTTTTTGTTCTTTTGGGTAGTGATCATCCAATCCTTGCTGGTTGGTTGGATGGATCTTGTTTTTGTTTGGCTTTTGTTTGGTGGTCGAAACTTTATTGGTTGGTGCGATGACTTAACCCTGCCTTTTTCTTGCGATTTCATCTCTTTTTTTTCTCGCGATCTTAGGGTTTTGGCTTTTTCTGAGCATATGTCTTTTTTCTTTTCTTAGTTTTTTGTTGCGCCGGCTTTTGTAACGGAGGCAAAAGGTTGACGAAATCATATTGAGATGAGTGCAAGCATGAGGCTAAATGCTTTCTATAGTATTTTTGTTTGTTTTACTCTTGATAAAGTCATTTTTGTGTGACTACTTGTGTGTGGATGCCCTAAATGTAGTTCCATTTGAGGACATTTAGAAAGTGACCGGTGCTTTCCTTCTTTTGTTTTCTCATGATTATTCTTTTTGCACTTTCTCAACCCTATCTTTTGCCTAGACCGCCCTTTGCGGGTTTTTGGTCTAGCGGGTTTTAATTCTTTCCGTGAGGTATTTTGATGAGCTTTTCCTTTTTATAAAAGCCTTATTTTTTTTCCTAGACCGCCCTTTGCGGGTTTTCGATCTAGCAGGCTACCCTGTACTTTTTACTTGGGACGACCCTGGTTGGTGATGTGCGTCTTTTGTTATTATGATTTCTCAAATTGCTTGTTTTATGCATGCTCATATTTCGTTAATACAGAGGCATTTACGCAAGTAGGTAAGGAGAAGAAAAGACAATTTTATTGATATAACGATATGGTTTATGGAGGTTTATAAGAGAATTTGTAAGCATGGCTGGCCGGGGTTGGCTAAACCGTATGAGGGTACCACAATCATATCCGTGATTTTTGCTTCCCCATTCTTCCTGGTCACTTCGGTTGAGATGCCCGAGCTCGGAGTGAAGACTATGCGAAGTTTGCTTGTCATTGTGAAGTATTACCTTAGTCGCCTTTGCGGTTTTCGGCTAAGGTAATCATTGCTCTCCTTTTTTTTTTTTTTTTTTTTTTTTTTTGTGTGTGTGTGCCTCTACTTTTTGCCTAGGACGTATCCTAGCGAGGTATATAGGCCCTATCTTTTGCCCAGGACGCTCTTTGCGAGTTTTCATCCCGACGGGTCACGAGCAATGCTCCTTAAGCGTAATATTTTTTACCGCATCCGAGTTGATAGGATATCGGAGTTCTTCTCCGTCCATATTGGTGAGGATAAGGGCTCCCCCGAGAAGGCTCGCTTGACCACAAAGGGTCCTTCATAGTTGGCTGCCCATTTCCCGATTTTGTCTTTCTCGTGCCGGGAGCAGTTCTTTATTACTAGATCTCCTTCTTGGAAAGTGCGGGGATTGACCTTCTTGTCGTAGGCCTTCTTGATTTTTCGTTGATAAGCTTGTCCTCGACATATGGCGTTCGATCGTTTTTCTTCTATTAGGTTCAACTGATCATACCGGTTCTGGACCCATTCAGCTTCTGTCAATTTGGCTTCCATGACGACTCGTAGGGAGGGTATTTCGACCTCTACTGGTAGTACGGCCTCCATTCCATAAACGAGGGAAAAGGGAGTAGCCCCTGTGGAGGTCCGTACTGATGTTCTCGTAGCCGTGTAGGGCAAAGGGAAGCATCTCATGCCAGTCCTTATAGGTGACCACCATTTTCTCGGATAATTTTCTTGATATTTTTGTTGGCCGCCTCCACCGCACCGTTCATCTTTGGTCGGTATCGGAGAGGAATTGTGGTGCTGAATTTTGAAGTCTTGGCATAATTCCTCCATCATCTTATTGTTGAGATTGGTCCCATTGTCAGTAATGAGCCTATGAGGGATGCCGTACCGACATATAATGTTTTTCTTGATGAAGGTGGTCACCACTTTCCGGGTTACGTGTGCGTATGACGCTGCCTCAACCCACTTGGTAAAATAGTCGATTGCTACTAATATGAAACGATGGCCGTTAGAAGCTTTGGGTTCGATGGGTCCGATGACATCCATGCCCCACATAGAAAATGGCCATGGTGTAGCCAGAGTTACCGAGGGGTGCGGGCGGCACATGAATGTTATCGGCGTAAACTTGGCACTTATAACATTTCTTAGCGTATTGGTGACAATCGCCTTCCATCGTGGACCAATAGTACCGCCTCCCGAGGATTTTCTTTGTCATGACATGCCTCGGTGCGTGGGTTCCAAAAGTCCCCTTGTGGATTTCTTTTATCAGTGTTTGTCGAGCCATGTACTTGTCCGAGCACGTTCGAGTGACCCACACCAATGCGCAAGATGTTTTCTTGAATGGTGTATAGCGGGTTTCATAATCTAAGAATTTTTTCGAGATAGTAAATGGCTCGTTCCTTTTTCCGGTTTCATCATGTTGGCCGAGTACGCATCCCATGGATTCTTCGAGAACTACCAAATATAAGATCGAGGTCTTCCTTCGACGATGGTACCAATACTGGTGGGTTGGTTAAACAAGCTTTGATTTTATCAAACGCCTGTTGGCATTTCTTCGTTCCATACCGTTGGTCGATTCTTGCGCAACGGTTTAAAGATAGGGATACATTTATCTCGTTAACTGTGCGATGAAACGGGCGATGTAGTTTATCCGACCTAGAAAACCTCGATCTCCTTTTTTGTGCTTGGTGGGGGCATTTCCAAAATTGCCTTTGTTTTGTCGGGATCCACCTCGATTCCTCTTTCACTGACAATGAACCCCGAAGTTTTCCCGACCGCACTCGAAAGTACATTTTGCCGGGTTTAGCTTAAGTTGATACTTCCGAGTCGATCTAAGAGTTTCCGGAGATATTGGATGTGGTCCATTTCATTTCGGACTTGGCTATCATGTCGTCCACATATACTTCTATTTCCTTGTGGATCATGTCGTGGAATAATGTAACCATAGCCCTTTGATAGGTTGCCCCCGCATTCTTGAGTCCGAAAGGCATTACGCGATAACAAAAAGTCCCCCATGGTGTAATGAAGGAGGTTTTTTCTCTATCCTCCATGGCCAGTTTGATTTGGTTGTACCCTGCGTACCCATCCATGAAGGAATACAACGTGTTAGTAGCGGTATGGTCCACTAGCGTGTCTATATGTGGTAGGGGAAAGTCGTCCTTTGGACTTGCTCGATTAAGGTCCCTATAATCCACGCAGACCCTGACCTTCCCGGTCTTTTTGATGACGGGTACTATGTTGGCCAACCATTCTGGGTACTTGGAAACTACCAGGAAATTAGCATCCAACTGCCTCTGCACCTCCTCTTTTATCATTAAAGACCAGTCAGGTTTAATTCTCCTGAGCTTTTGCTTTACAGGTCGGAACCCCTCTTTTAGTGGCAATCTGTGCTCCACTATGCTCGTGTCAAGCCCTGGCATGTCATGGTATGACCAGGCGAATACATCCATATATTCTTTTAGGAGTAGTATTAATCCTTCTTTCGTGCTATTTTCCATTTGGGTGCCTATGTTCACCTTTTTATCCTCGTCCTCTTTCCCCAAATTTACAGTTTCTATCTCTTCTTGATGTGGTTGTATGATGCGTGTTTCTTTTTCCAGCATCCTTTGCATGTCCGGAGAAATGGTCTCCTGCTCACTGTCGGACTCAGTCCATTCGTCTTTCGTTTCCGGAGTCCATGGGGATTCATCAATCACAGACATGATGCGTTTTAGGTTCTGTTTTAGTCATAGATTTTATTATTCAATTTATTTCTGAAAGAATAATAAATGTAAGAGAGAAAAGAATGAATGGAATGAATGTTGACGAAAAATGCCTCGTATATTAAGGAAAATGATGTTATTTACAAGCCCTTTTTGGTCAAAATTCCTGCGGCCACGGGCGGGGACCGCAGGAGATATAGAGAAAGCTAAAAAGAAACCCTAAGGCCGGTCCTCCTAGTCCTCCCTCTTTGCTACTCTGGCTTCGATGGAGGTTTGTCATTGGTGCTAGAAGCAGAGGTGTCAAAAGTAATCCACCCGACGTCGATTAACTCTTGAACCCGATACTTAAGGGTCAAGCAGTTCTCTGTAGAATGACCGGGTGCGCCCGAATGGTAAGCGCATTTTTCGTTCGGCTTATACCATTCGGGGTAAGGAGGCTCTAATTGCTTTTTAGGAGGAGCGCAGGTCAGGAGCTTAGCCTCCAGCAGCTGAGGCAGCAGCAGCCCGTAGGAAGTGGTGATAGGAGTGAACTTCCTCTCTTTCTTGCGGGGTTGCTTGGGCATTTGTGGGGTAGAAGAAGGAGTGGCAAAGTTGATTGCGTGCACAGACTCGTCCTTCTTCTTGCCGGAGGGCTTCTTGAAGGAGACACCAGCTTGGGAAGACTGTGCGATCTTCCCGCTCCTTAATCCTTGCTCCACCCTCTCGCCTACAATGACTATATCTGAGAAGAGGTTGGAGGTACTGGCTATTGCCTTGTTGTAGTACGCTCCAGTCAGTGAGTCGATGAACATAGCCACTGTCTCCTTGTCCGTCAAAGGAGGCTCTATCTGGGCTGCCATTTCCCTCCACCTTTGGGCATACGCTTTAAAGGGCTCGTCGCCCCTTTTGCTCAGAGCTCTGAGATCTGACCTATCAGGGGTCAGATCGATGTTGTACCGGTAGCGACGGAGAAAAGCGTCTGCCAGCTGCTTCCAGTTCTGGACCTGCCCTCTCTCCAATTGCATGTACCAGTTGAGAGCTGTATCCGCCAGACTCTCCTGAAAGCAATGGATCAGGAGTTTCTCGTTGTCGGCATGGGCGGCCATCTTACGGCAATACATCGTAAGATGGTTCTTGGGGCAGGTCAGCCCGGCGTACTTGGGGAAGTCCGGGACCTTGAATTTGGGAGGGAAGCGGATGTCTTTCACGAGGCACATATCGGCCACCTCCTTGACGTCGAAGTTATGTCCTTCGACCGCCTTCAGCCTCTCCTCCAGGGCGGAGAGTTGTTGTTTGGATACTTCTGGGGTAAGGATGCGTGCAGTCTTAGCATCCTTCCCGCCGAAAAAGTATTCTTCTTCTTCTTCCTCTTCGTGATGGGAAGGGGCATTTTCAGCTTGGCCCTCGGCGCCCTTGCTCTGGCCTTGGCGTATAACCTCCATTAGTTGAGCTACCTGCTCTCGGAGGGTATTAACTTCTGCAGTGAGCTTTCGGTTTTGCTCCTCTAGATTTTCCATTGCCTTAGCCTTTTGTGCGCGAGTACGGGTAGGAAAAGGACCAGCCACTTTCTAGAATGTCCGAAAAAGTTTTATTAATGCATGTTGAGTGCTTAAACTAACATGGGATATGCTTATGCATGAGAGTTTTTTATTTAAATGATGCTGAATGCGCTCCCATTTTTATTTTCTCTCCTTGGTTTTTCTTTACTCATGATATGATGTAGTATGGATGCTTTGACTTTGTCAAGAGTTGTTTCGTTTATTTTTTGGATTTTTATTTTTTATTTTGAATTTTTATTTCATAGCCTTTTATCTCTTCTGTCGGAACTGCGTGGCTACTTAGCTTACAAAGAACCTGAAACCAGGCTAGCTAAAAGGCAGACTGTCCGAGATAAAATATGGCTTTATGTGAAAGAATATTTATCGTCCCTTATCTCTTCTGTCGGAACTGCGTGGCTACTTAGCTTACAAAGAACCCGAAACCAGGCTAGCTAAAAGGCGGATCGTCCAGAGATAAAGGTGTTTATTTGTAAAATATTTTTTGTGATTTTGTTCTGTTGTTTGTTTATGCCATGCAACATACAAATGCAACAAACATATGCACACACAATTCGATCATCCCCGAACCGGCGAGATTCCATTTTTATCACGAGGTAGGGTTTTCCTGCAGAAAAGTGCATTGGTTTAGGGTAGGTTCTAACTGTTCTCACCAGGCTAAGGCCCCCAAGGTGCCCCCATTATAGGGTCCCCACTCTCCAGCCGTCCGACCATGCTCAACACTAAGGTCAGAGTCGGTCTTGTTGCCAAAAGAGGAAGGTTATCACCTTGAGTGGTGGTTTCCGATCACACTGGTGGGCACACGGCCCTAACTGCAGCGAACCGTACCTGCCACCCACTCCCTATGGTTATCTCACTTGCCCCCGGGTATAGGAGGAACTGTAGTGTGCAAGGGTTTGTGTGCAATTTATATTTCAATCAATTGCGTAAGTATAAACAAACAACAGTTTATTGAAAGCCAAACAATAAAACATGTTATAAATACAAGTTAAGGGCAAAAGTGTATTTTCTTGGTTTATTTATTGTTTAAGCCGACCTATCACTAAATGGGACTAACTCTCTAGGCTTCCCCAGTGGAGTCGCCATCTGTCGCCGCCGTCAAAAACGAGGCGGTCGGAGCGACGCGATGGTTTTATCGACCCTCTTGTTTTCGCGTTTTTATTGGTGGTTACAACGTCCTTAGGTTGTCCGATAACCGGGCTAACCTAAAGACGAGGTTTTCGAAAAGTGTCCTTGAGTTGTCCGACAACCGGGCTAACCCAAGGACTTATTTGTTTTGGGTTCTATGGAGTCGCCACCGATATTTTTACCATAAACATCGGAAAAGGGGTTAAAAAAGCGTTGGTTTTCGAAAACCAACTTTGGTCATTAGAACCAGAGTTGGGTAAGGGAGTTGGTTACGTGCAAAGGGAGTATTAGTCCCTTTGCGACGCCCCTTTCGGGTTCCCTATGATAGGTCGGCTTATTTTATTGATAAACTAGAAAAATGCACTTTTGCCCTTTTTATTCTGCGGAATTTAAAAGTATGACTACATGGCCCTAATGTCTACTGCATAATTTAAGATAAAAGCGGTAAAGGTGGAAAGAGAGAATTTGAACCTCCGAAGCACGCTTTTTATATTAATTCTCTGGAAAAATAGGGTGCTTTATGGCAGCCCTTCACTCTACAAGACGTCGGAAACCTCTCGAACGCCGAAAATCACTCTTGAAAACACTCAGAAACTCCGGAAATGCGTCGGAGGGATTCTAGAGAGAAGTTTTAGAGAGAAGGGAGAGCTATGCAGCTGTGGGGTGTGGAAATGAGGGGGGAAGAGCCCCTATTTATAGGTTTCCGCGCTGTCAGGTGGCGAGACCGCCGGTCTCGTCTGACAGCAACGAGACCGCCGTCTCGCACAACGAGACCGCCGTCTCGTTTAACATAAGCAACGAGACCGCCGTCTCGTACAACGAGACCGCCGTCTCGTTTAACATAAAAAACGAGACCGCCGTCTCGTTTTCGTAGGTAACGAGACCCCGGTCTGGGTGAACGAGACCCCGGTCTCGTTTTCGTAGTCAACGAGACCCCGGTCTCGTTGGAGCATCCGTCGCTCAAGCGAGTATACCAGTCGCTTGAGCGAGACTTGACCCGGGAGTCCCCTTTGTTTGCGGCACCTGTCGCTCAAGCGATGGACGTACTCGCTTGAGCGAGACTTGACCCGGGAGTCCCCTTCAACGCGAGAAACTTTATTTTGGGCCAAAAAACCCTCCTATCTTGGTATGGGAGCCTAATAGTCTCCCCTAGTGGCTTGTTAGGCTCCGGCCGTCTTCGAATAGGGGACCTTCTGACTTTATTTGGAGGCCGGGCAAGATTTGGGGTCTACAGCGGCGACAAATGACGACTCCACTGGGGAAGCCTAGAGAGTTGATCCCATTTAGTAATGGGCCAGCTTAAATAAATAAACCAAGAAATTATGCTTTTACCCTACCTTGTATTATAACATGTTTTAATGCTTGGCTTTAATAACAATTGTTTGTTTATTTTTATGCAATTGTTTGAAATAAAAACTATACACAAACCTTTGCACACAACAATTCCCTCTATACCCGGGGACAAGTGAGAAATCCATAGGGAGTGGGTGGCAGGTACGGTTCGCTGTAGTGATGGCCTTGAGCCCACCAGTGTGATCGGAAACCACCACTCAAGGTGATAACCTTCCTCTTTTGGCACAAAGACTGACTATGGCCGCCTTAGTGCTAAGCATGGTCGGAAGGCTGGAGAGTGGGGACCCTATAATGGGGGCACCTTGGGGGCCTTAGCCTTGGTGAGAACAGTTAGAACCTACCTTCGCCAAAGCACTTTTCTGCAGGAAAACCCTACCACGTGATTAAAACGACTTCTCGCCTGTTCGCGGATGATTGAATTGTGTACGCATTTGTTTGTTGCATTTGTTTGTTGCATAACATAACCAAACAACAGAAAATCACAAAAAAAAACATTTTTTCATAATAAACGCCCTTATCTCGAACAGTCTGCCTTTTAACTAGCCTGGTTTCAGGTTCTTTGCAAGCTAAGTAGCCACGCAGTCCGACAGAAGAGATAAGGGACTCTAAACATTATTCTTTCGCTGTCGCCGCCGTCTCAAAAGAGAAGGTCGGTCAGAGCGACGCGATGGTTTTTTTGACCCTCTTTATTTTCGCGTTTTTTATGGGTGGTTACAATGTCCTTAGGTTGTCCGATAACCGGGCTAACCTAGAGACGAGGTTTTCGAAAAGTGTTCTTGGGTTGTCCAATAACCGGGCTAACCCAAGAACGGGTTTTGAAGGGTTCGTGGAGTCGCCACCGATGTTTTTACCGGAAACATCGGAAAAGGAGTTTAAAAGGCGTTGGTTTTCGAAAACCAACTTTGGTCATTAGAACCAGAGTTGGGTAAGGGAGTTAGTTACGTGTAAAGGAAGTGTTAGTTCCTTTATGACGCCCCTTTCAGGTTCCCTATGATAGGCCGACTACTTTAAATAAATAATTAAACTGGAAAAATGCGCTTTTACCCTTTTATTATGCGGAATTTAATTTTATGACTACATGGCCCTAGCTTCTATTGCGTAATTTAAATGGTAGTAATAAAAATAGAGAGGGAGAATATGCACCTCCAAAGCAAGCTTTTATATTTTAAAAGAGAGGGTGTGTTTTGGCAACCCTTCACTCTACAACTCTAAGAAACTCCGGAAATGCCTCGGAGGGATTCTAAAGAAGATTTAGAACGCTCAGTTTATGCCTAGAGACACTCAAAAACTCCGGAAATGCCTCGGAGGGATTCTTAGAGAGAGAAAGTCTAGAGAGAAGGGAGAGTTATGTTGATTTTGTGTGTGTGGAAATGAGAGGGGGAGAGCCCCTATTTATAGTTTTTCGCGCCTGACAGGTCGAGACCGCCGTCTCCTCTGACAGGGTCGAGACCACCGTCTGGAAAGTCCAGACCGCCGTCTCGTTCATGGCAGAGGGTCGAGACCGCCGTCTGGGAAATACAGACCGCCGTCTCGACTAGGCCGGAATCGAGACCGCCGTCTGGAAAATCCAGACCGCCGTCTCGACCTTTGCAGGAATCGAGACCGCCATCTGGAAAATCGAGACGGCGGTCTCGTCCTGGCGCTGAGACGAGACGGCGGTCTGGTCCTTCCAGACGGCTGTCTCGTCCCTTCAGGGCGAGAAACTTTATTTTCGGGCCAAAAAACCTTCCTATCTTGGTACGGGAGCCTAATAGTCTCTCCTAGTGGCTTGTTAGGCTTCAGCCGTCTTCAAATAGGAAGCTTTCTGACTTTATTCTGAGGCCGGGCAAGATTTGGGGTCTACATTCGCATAAAGCCATTTTTATCTTGGATAGTCTGCCTTTTAGCTAGCCTGGTTTCAGGTTCTTTGTAAGCTAAGTAGCGACGCAGTCCGACAGAAGAGATAAAGGCTATAAAAAAACAATAACAAAATACAATCAAATAAAAATCCAAATCAAATCTAGAAAATAAATAAGATGATCTTTGACAAAGTCAAATCATTCATATTACATCATATCATGAGTGGAGAAAATAAAAAGAGAGAGCACATTTGGCATCATCCAAACAAAATCTCTCATACATAAACAAATCCATATTAGTCCTACACTCAACATGCATTAATAAACTTCTTTCGGGCATTCTAGAAAGTGGTTGGTCCTCTACCCATCCGAACTCGTGCACAGAAAGCCAGAGCAATGGAGAATCTGGAAGAACAAAATCGTAAGCTTACTGTAGAGGTTAACACCCTCAGAGAGAAAATGGCCCAATTGATGGAGGCCGTACATCAGGCTCAGAACAAAGGCGACGATCAAGCTGAGCACGCCCCTCACCAGGAAGAGGAGGAAGAGGAATTCCTCTACGAGACACATGCTCGTGTCCATGTATCCAAGATCACCGCCCTAGAAGAAAGGCTAAAGGCGGTGGAGGGGCACAACTTTGACGTCAAGGAGGTGGCAGACATGTGCCTGGTGAAGAACATTTATTTCCCTCCCAAATTCAAAATCCTGGACTTCCCCAAGTACACCGGGCTGACCTGCCCCAAGAACCATCTTACCATGTATTGTCGTAAGATGGTCGCACACGCTGAAAATGAAAAACTCTTGATCCACTGCTTCCAAGAGAGTCTGGCCAACACAGCTCTCAACTGGTACATGCAGTTGGAGAGAGGGCAGGTCCAAAACTGAAAACAGCTGGCTGATGCTTTTCTTCGTCGTTATCGATACAATATCGATCTGACCCCTGATAGGTCAGATCTCAGGACTCTAAGCAAAAGGAACAACAAACCTTTTAAAGCGTACGCCCATAGATGGAGGGAAATAGCCGCCCAAATAGAGCCTCCTTTGACGGATAAGGAGATAGTGGCTATGTTCATAGATTCACTAACTGGAGCGTACTACGATAAGGCAATAGCCAGTACCTCCAACCTTTTTTCGGACATAGTCACTGTGGGGGAAAGAGTAGAGCAGGGGTTGAGGAGTGGGAAGATAGCACAGTCTTCCCAGGCTGTCGTCTCACTCAGAAAACTTGCTGGCAAGAAGAAGGACGAAACTGTGCACGCAATTAACTTTGCTACTCCTTCTTCTACTCCGCAAACGGCTCGGCAGCCTCACAAGAAAGAGAGGAAGTTCACTCCCATCTCAACTTCCTATGGTAAGTTGTTTCCTCAACTACTGGAGGCCAAACTCTTAACCTGCGTTCCTCGCAAGAAACAAGTAGAGCCTCCCTACCCCGAGTGGTACAAACCAAATGAAAAATGTGATTACCACTCGGGTTCACCCGGACACTCCACAGAAAATTGCTTGACCCTTAAGTATAAGGTCCAAGAATTGATCGATGTCGGGTGGATAAATTTTGATGCCTCTACTTCTGATGTCGACGCCAAACCTCTGTCTAAGCCAGAATAGCAGAGAGGGAGGATTGGGAGGATCAGCCCTAGGGTGACTCTTTTTAAAGCTTTCTCTTGTATCTCCTGCGGTCCCCGCCCGTGGCCACAGGAACTTTGATTAAAAGGGCTTGTACATACACTTTTGTTTTCCTTAATACATGAGGCATTTTGTCACATCCATTTCCTTCATTCTTTTCCCTCTTCTATTTATTATTCTTCCAAAGGTAATTGAATAATAAAGTCTATGACTAAAACAGAACCTAAAACACATCATGTCTGTGATTGATGAATCTCTGTGGACCCCAGAAGCCGAAGGCGAATGGGTCGAGTCTGACAGTGAGCAAGGGACCATTTCCCCGGACATGCAAAGAATGCTGGAAAAAGAAGCACGCATTATACAACCGCATCAAGAAGAAACGGAAACTATCAATTTGGGAGAAGGGGATGATGAGAAAAAGATAAGTATTGGCACCCAAATAGAAAGTAGCATAAAGGAGGGATTGATACAACTTCTAAAGGAATATATAGATGTATTCGCCTGGTCCTATCATGACATGCGCGGGCTCGACACAAGTATAGTGGAGCATAAACTACCATTAAAAGAAGGGTTCCGACCTGTGAAGCAAAAACTCAGAAGAATCAAACCAGACTGGTCCTTAATGATTAAGGAGGAGGTACAAAGACAACTGGACGCCAATTTCCTAGTAGTGTCCAAATACCCGGAGTGGTTGGCCAACATAGTGCCTGTTATAAAAAAGAACGACAAAGTCAGGGTATGCGTGGATTATAGGGACCTCAATCGAGCGAGTCCAAAGGATGACTTTCCCCTACCACATATAGACACGCTAGTGGACCATACCGCTACCAATACGCTTTATTCCTTCATGTATGGATATGCAGGGTACAATCAAATTAAATTGGCCGTCGAGGACAGAGAAAAAACCTCTTTCATCACACCATGGGGCACCTTCTGCTATAGTGTGATGCCTTTTGGACTCATGAATGCAGGGGCTACCTATCAAAGGGCTATGGTCACACTATTCCATGACATGATCCATAAGGAAATAGAGGTGTATGTGGATGACATGATCGCCAAGTCCAGAAATGAGATTGACCACATTCAATATCTCAAGAAATTGTTTGATCGGCTCTAGAAATATCAACTCAAACTAAACCCAGCAAAATGTACTTTCGGAGTATGATAAGGAAAACTATTGGGGTTCATCATCAGCAAAATAGGAATAGAAGTGACCCTGACAAAACCAAAGCGATTTTGGAAATGCCCCCGCCAAGCACAGAAAAGGAGGTCAGAGGATTTCTAGGCCGAATTAACTATATTGCCCGTTTCATCGCATAGTTGACGGATAAATGTATACCCATCTTTAAATTGTTGCGTAAAAATCAACCAACGGTGTGGAATGAAGAATGCCAACAAGCATTTGATAAAATCAAAACATGCTTGACTAATCCGCCAGTGTTGGTACCGCCCGTTGAAGGGAAACCTCTGATCCTATATTTGTCAATACTCGAAGAATCCATGGGATGTGTACTCGGTCAACAAGACGAAACCGGGAAGAAAGAACGAGCCATTTATTATCTCAGCAAGAAATTCCTAGACTATGAAACTTGTTATACACCATTTGAAAAGACCTGTTGTGCATTGGTATGGGTCACTCAGCGTCTTCGACAATATATGGCTCGACACACAACATGGTTGGTTTCCAAAATGGACCCAATCAAGTACCTCTTCGAGAAGCCCATTCTGATCGAAAGAATAGCTAGGTGGCAAGTGCTCCTCTCAGAGTTCGACATCATTCATGTCACCCAGAAAGCTATTAAAGGTAGCCCCCTAGCGGACTATCTAGCCCATGGATCAACAAACGAGTATCAGTCTCTACAAGACGACTTTCTCGATGAGCATATCATGCACATCGAACAAGAAGAGACCAAAGATGAGGCATGGACCATGTTCTTCGATGGGGCCTCAAACATGCTTGGACACGGGATATGAGCTATTTTGAGATCCCCTGAAAAGAAATACATCCCCGTAACGGACAGGCTAAATTTTGACTATACCAACAACATGGCTGAATACGAAGCGTGTGCGCTAGGAATCCAAACAGATCTAGATCATGGGGTTACTAAACTAAAAGTCTTCAGCAATTCATCCCTTGTCATCTATCAACTTAAAGGTGAATGGGAAACCCGAAACTCCAAATTAATCCCATATCTAGAGCACATCCGTGATTTAGTCTCAAAAATAGAAAGTGTCACCTTCCAGTATATTCCTCGGGAAGACAATCAATTTGCTGACGCCCTCGCCACTCTATCATCCATGTTTTCTTTGGGTCAAGAGCATGAGATGCCAATCATCCAAATTAAGCTGCATGACAAACAAGCTTTTTGCATGACAGTAAATGGCGAGCACGACCAAAATCCCTGGTATCATGACATCAAACAATATCTCATGAGGGGCGAATATCCCGAAGGAATCAATGACAATGATAAACGAACCATTCGTAAAAGGGCAGTAGGGTTCACGTTGATTGAAGGAACCCTCTACAAAAAGAGTCTCGATTCCACTCTCTTAAGGTGTGTGGACCAAGAAGAAGCCCAAACCTTGATAAGAGAAATCCACAAAGGAATTTTTGGGACCCACACACCTGGGCATGTTATGGCAAAGAAGATCTTAAGGGCAGGGTATTTTTGGTTCACAATGGAAGCCGATTGTCACCAATATGCTAAAAAGTGTCACAAGTGCCAAATCTATGCCGATAATATTCACGTGCCGCCCGCACCTCTTAGTAGCCTGGCTACACCATGGCCATTCTCTATGTGGGGCATGGACGTCATCAGACCCATTGAACCCAAAGCATCTAATGCCCATCGTTTTATCTTGGTGGCCATTGACTATTTCACCAAATGGGTTGAGGCAGCATCGTATGCGCATGTGACTCGGAAAGTGGTGACCACTTTCATCAAGAAAAATATTATATGTTAGTATGGCATCCCTCATAGGCTCATTACTGATAATGGGACCAATCTTAATAATAAGATGATGGAGGAACTATGTCAAGACTTCAAAATTCAGCACCACAATTCTTCTTCGTACCGACCAAAGATGAATGGTGCAGTAGAGGCAGCCAATAAGAACCTTAAGAAAATCATCCAGAAAATGGTAGTAACCTACAAAGATTGGCATGAAATGCTTCCCTTCGCCTTACACGGCTACCGAACTTCAATACGAACCTCCACAGGGGATACTCCGTTTTCCCTCATATACGGAATGGAGATCGTACTACCCGTAGAGGTCGAAATACCCTCCCTGCGAGTTGTTATGGAAGCAAAATTAACAGAAGTCGAATGGGTCCAAAGCAGGTACGATTAGCTGAACCTAATCGAAGAAAAATGGTTGGATGCCATATGTCAAGGGCAAGTTTATCAAAAGAAGATCAAGAAAGCCTACGATAAGAAAATCAATCCCCACACCTTTCGAGAAGGGGATCTGGTAATAAAGAAATTGCTTCCAGCCCAGAAAGATAAAATTGGAAAATGGACAGCAAACTATGAAGGACCCTTTGTGGTCAAGCGAGCCTTCTCAGGAGGAGCCCTTATCCTCACCAACATGGATGGAGAAGAGCTTCAACACCCAGTTAACTCAGATGCGGTAAAAAAAATCTACGCTTGAAGACATTGCTCATGACCCATCAGGATGAAAACTCGTAAAGAGCGTCCTGGGCAAAAGATAGGGTCCATATTCCTCGCTAGGATACGTCCTAGGCAAAAATTAGAGGTTAAAAAAAAAGGGGGGGGGGAGCAATGATTACCTTAGCCGAAAACCGCAAAGGCGACTAAGGTAATACCTTCGCAGGAGCAAGCAGACTTCACATGATCTTCACTCCGAGCTCGAGCATCTCAGTTGAAGCGACCAGGAAAAACAGAGAAACAGAAATTACGGGCATGATTGTTATATCCTATACAGTTTAGCCAACCTTGGCCAGCCCTGTTTATAAATTCCTTTGTAGATCCTACTGTAAAAATGAATCATTTGATTATATCAATAAAAATTGTCTTCTCTTTTCCTAACCTACTTGTGAGAATGCCTCTGTATTAGCAAAACATGAGCATGCATAAAAACAAGTCATACGAGAAAGCATAAGAAAGAAAAAGGAAAAAGGTATCAAAATAAACAGTGCCTGCTAGGGCAGTCTCAGGCAAGAATAGGGTAGCCTGCTAGATCGAAAACCCGCAAAGGGCGGTCTAGGCAAAAGTTAAGGCCTTCATAAAAAAGAAAAAGCCCGTTGAGACATCCTAGGCAAAAATTAAGGTAAACCCGCTAGATCGAAAACCCGCAAAGGGCGGTCTAGGCAAAAGATAGGGATAAAACAAAAAATTCATAAGAAGAATCACGGGAAGACAACAAAGAAAGTACCGGTCACTTTCTAGATGCCCCCAACTAAAATAGATTGCAGCAAGAACATCCACGCACAAGTAGTTGCACAAAAGTGACTTTGTCAAAATCAAAACAAACAAATATACTTCAGACAAATAAAAGACCAAAAAACATTCATATAGAAAGATCAACTTTATGCTTGCATTCGAAAATGGGAAGCACTCAGAAGTATCCCGGTGAGACTTCACCGACTTTACCCAAGATATGCATTAACCAAGAGTTTCTTTGACAACCAAGCAAGAGTCGAACAACAATAAACAAGACTACCCGACAACCAGCAAAGTCGGAAGACCACCACCAAAGGGTCAAAATCAAAGAATCCCCAGCAACCAACAAGCTGGATGAACACCAACAGAATCCCCGGCACGGACCGGATGACCATTCCCAGAAAAGACAAAAAAAACAGGAGAACACATCTCAGTGCTCGGCACATGAGCCACCCGAGTAGTAAGCCGCCACCACCACCAGTCCTACGCAGTGGACTGTACCAGCCTGATAGGGGGTTCATACCTATCAACCTGCGCACGCGGTGCGCCTGATCTGTGCTTGAGCCGGATCAGTAAGTCGCAACCACCAGCCTGATGGGGAGTTTATACTCATCCAGTTCGACGCACAGTGGACTGCAACTACCAGCCTGATGGGGGGTTCGTACCCATCCAGTCCTACGCACAGTGGGCTGTAACTACCAGCCTGATGGGGGGTTTATACCCATCAACCGAAGGATCGGCTACTATCAGAAGGAGTATCCTGAGGTTCTACCATGTGTCAACCGAAGGGATCGGCTACCGTCAGAAGGAGTATCCTAGAGGTGCACAACACAAGTTTTCCCCAGAAGATCAACCATTGCAAGACGGGACGTCCGAAGGGTAACCGGGCAAGAGGGTTAACTCCTTTACCTCCCAGTCGATCTTCTTGGCACGACAGGCCAACAGTCAACTGGTCAGGTAAAGGCGGGGCAGCTGTAGACCCCAAATCTTGCCCGGCCTCATAATAAAGACCAGAAGACCTCCTATTCGAAGATGGATGAAGCCTAAGAAGCCACTAGGAGAGACTATTAGGCCCCATCATAGGATAGGAAGGATTTTCTATATTAAAATAAGGATTTTCGCCTTCAGGGATCGAGACCGCCATCTTGCTTTTCGGGAAAGCCATCTCGCCATTCCAGCAAGTCGAGATCGCCGTCTCGTTTGGCAAGACGGTCGTCCGCCACTTGCGAATGGCGAGACCCCCCTCCCGTTTGGAAAGAGGGCCTTCTCATTTCTAGGAAAGTCGATACCGCCGTCTCACCAAACGAGATGAAGGTCTCGCCACTTTTACAAGTCGAGACGACCGTCCCGTATGACGAGACGGCCGTCTCGACCTTTTTCAGACGAGACGACCATCTCGACCTGACAGGCGTGAATCCCTATAAATAGTTAGCGCTTCCCCCCTCATTTCACACAGATCTTCCACTTTACCTTCTACAACTTCTTCAAATTCTCTTCCTAGAACCCCTCCGAAGCATGTCCGGAGTTTCTGAGAGTTTTAAGAGCCTTTTTATAGTATTTCTGAGAGATTTCCGTCGTTGTAAAGAGTGAAGGGATACCAAAACGCACCCTAATTTTCAAGAGTATTAATAAAAAGCTTGCCTCGGAGGTTTCTTCATTCTCCCTCTCTCTCTTACTGCCTTTATTTTTATGATTAAATTGCATGATAGACATTAGGCCCATGTAGTTGTTATATTAATTCCGTTAATAAAAGTGTAAAAACGTCTTTTCAAAAAGTTTATTTATAAAATAGTTGGCCTATCATAGGGAACCCCAAAGGGGAGTCATAAGGGAACTAACACTTCCCTTACACATAACTAACTCCCATACCTAAACTCTGGTTTTAACGACCAAAGTTGATTTTTCAAAACCAAAGCCTTTTTACCCCTTTTTCGATGTTTCCGGTAAAAACATCGGTGGCGACTCCATAAGAACCTTTTCAAACTAGTTCTTGGGTTAGCCCGGTTATCAGACAATTCAAGAACACCTTTTCGAAAACGTCGCCCCTAGGTTCAGCCCGGTTATCGGACAAACTAAAGGCATTGTAACCACACCCATAAAAACGCGAAAATTGGAAAGTCAGAACCATCGCGTCACTCCGATCGCCTCTTTTTGACGGCAGTGACATCCCTGAATTTGAGGAGTGGTTTTTGAGCATAAAAGATATAAAAAAGAAGTTACAGAGCACCAAGAGGGACACGAAGACGATAGGCATTTTTCCCAAAAAAGAAAATTGAAGAAAACCAGAGCAAAAGAGGGAGAACGATTTCTTCTATCAAGAGGGAAATTGAAGAAGCTACAGAGGAGATAGTGAGAACTTCTCCTCTATTCTCTAAGTTCCTGTCTCATTTCTACTTTTCTCTTATGTTAGGGTTTGATTTATTGTATTGTGGATTGTAATCATCATTTATATGGCACACTAAATCTCATTCTTGGGATTAGGGGGAATATGTTTATGTATCAATTTTGAATACTTTGAATTTCTCTGTTATTGAATTTTTGTTTTCTATTCATTTCCATGAGAACCTAAAGCTTCTAATGGCTTAGAGATAAGGTTAGATGAATTTAAATGATGTGGATGATTGAGAGATCGATATATCATTACAAAAGCATGGAATTGAACCTAGGGATTTGGGTTACGAAAGTAGACAAAACTCTCTGAGGGGTAATTGGATTTTCATAAAGCGTAAAGGATCTACTTAACGAATTGAATGTTGTGATTCGGTAATTAGGTACGTTAGTGGGGTTTCGAGAGGAATACATTAATCAATTAAGGAAAATTCACCTTAGAAATAGAAGTTATAAATGGGAAACGAATTGCTTTAAATTGAATACGTAACATATAAACCTACCGACTCCTAAGAAAGTTTTCACCTTGAGTCTCTTGTCAATAGTTTTTGGTTTTCTATTCATTTTGCAATATATTCTATTTGAAACGATTTGTTTAGATAATTGAATCACTGTGTACCGGTACTTGGGAATAATCTCTGTGGGAACGATAACTTTTTATTACGCGATACCCCATACGCTTGCGGAACGACTATCAAGTTTTCATCCTCTTCACGATCGGAACTTTCTTCTACCTTCTTTTTCTTGATTTTGGAAACTTCAGTTTTGAAAGCTAGGTTTCTCTTTTGATTTTGGCCTTCTTCATCGTTTAACCTTCCAAGTTCAAGTTCATGCTCTCACAATTTTCCAAAGAGAGCCGCCATAGTCATAGTGGCAAGATTTTGTGACTCTGTAATGGCAGTCACCTTTAGTTGCCATTTCCTATCCAAAGATTTAAGAATTTTCACATTTAATTCATCAGTGTAAAAAGTCTTACCAAGCTCTGTGAGATGGTTCACAATATGTGTGAAACGCTTTTGGACGTTAAAAATTGATTCTCCCGTTTGCATTCTGAACAATTCATATTATTGTATCAAAGAATTTTTTCATGCTCTTTTTACATCATCGGTCCTTCATGGGCTACTCTTAGAATTTCCCACATCTCTTGAGCACTCTTGCAAATGGATATCTTGTAAAACTCATCAAGGGTTAAAGCAGACGAAATTATATTCCTAGCCCTAACATCATATTGGGCTTTCCTATTTTCTTCAGTCGTCCATATAGAAAATGGTTTTGGTTCTTCTACATCATTTACAATAACTTTGGGAATAAAAGGACCATTTACAATGGCATCCCATACACCCCTATCAATAGATTCCAACAATATTTGCATTCTAACTTTCCAAAAGAATAATTTTGCCCCGCAAAAAGTGGGGGTCTGTTGATAGAAGCACCCTCAGCAAAGATTTGGTTTTGTCCGGCCATTTTCGAAATTTTGAATGACTATCAAAGCAAGCTCTGATACCACTTGTTAGAACTTGCACGCAGCGGAATGTTTGCGGTTGCGGACAAGACCAAAAACACAAAGGGGGGTGAATTGGTTTCTTATAAAAAATTAGGGTTTTGAAATTTTTCCCCAAATTTCACCGATTAAAATGCTTGTAAAGTAAAGAAATAAAGGGATGGGGTATATCAAAATTGATGATGAATGGATTTCAAAAATTGATGCTGGAATGTCTGAAGATGAGGATGAAGATGAAGAAGAAGTTGAACAAATTCCTTAACCTCCAGTTGCTGAAGTTCCCCAGTCCACTGGTGGGGAGGCATCATATGAGAACATGGAGATAATTCCCTACATGGAACAACCTGACCGTGGGACTCCTCTGTCACAATTTGAAAGGTCTATGCTTTCTCAAATGGCCACAATGCAGGAAAACCAAAGGAAGCATATGCAAATGACCTATCAACACTTCCAGCAGACCAACACACAGTTCACAAATCTTGGAAACCAGATTGCTGATATCTACACCAAACTGGAAGATATGCAGCTCAATCAAGGAAATTGGGATGATTGAGTTTTTGACAACAATGGTCCCTTTCTATCATAATCTTAAAAGATTATTTCTTTATGTCATATTTCTTTTGTGCTAAATTTTCATTTTGGACTATAATATTAACTGGTTTTAAACCAGAAACAATCTTTTAACTTTGCTCAATATGATGTAGGTTTTCATTTGAATTAAGAGAGCATAGATAGAATTAAAAAATAGTTTTCTGATAATTTTACATCAGTTAAATCAACTAGACAAGGTACTATTCTGATTATTCTATATCTTTTGGTTAAATCTTAAATGATCTAGTTGATATTTTCTTAAAGCATGTTCCTAATGATCGATTTTACAAAATCCACACTAAATTAGGCATTTTAGATACATCCAACATTACTTAATTTTCAAAATATGGTTGTTTTAATCGATAAAAACAAGCTTTAAATCGATTAAAAGCACTTATACAAAATTTTTCATACTATTTTAATCGATTAAATGTCAATTTAATCGATTAAATGAACTTCAGTTTCTAGATTTATAATTTCATCACTGTTTTAATTGATTAAAACAATATTTTAATCGATTAAAACCAGAAACAGGAACATTTTAATCGATTTTGTCCTATTTTTAATCGATTATTACTCTGGAAAGAAAAATTAAAGGCTTTAGTTAATGGCTATTCTTTTAACATGCTACTAAAGCATGGTTCCCTTATCTTTACACGTGTCAATTGTATTCATTACAAATGTGTTAATGAAGATAAGTTTGAATTAACTTTGATTGGTCTTTATATGAGTAATGTATCTTGTTCAATTTTTTTTTACTGTTTTCAAAAACAAAATTTTGATACATACCATGCATAGTATTTGTTTTGTTCCTCTGTTCCCTATTTTTGATGAAGTCAAAATGGGGAGAAATAATTGCTTTGTTTTTTATAATAATTTTCCTTATTTAGTGGGAGCAGTAATATAGGGGGATAAATGGGAAAAATGATTAATTTTTTGAATACTCACTAATCTATATATTCAAATGACTTCTTCTGCAGAGATATTATTCAAAGAGGTTTTTGTCTTCATCAAATAGGGGGACACTAAAAGTGATGAAGATCTTATTGAATTACTTAAACAAAGATCTTGTTGATTTGATGAAGTCAAAATGACGTCAATGGCTACTATGTTGCAGTCAAAGGTCAATTAGATAAAAGGGTAGAGTGATTAGTGAGTCTGCATCTTTAGTTAGGTATAATCATTTTTATCTCTCTGCTGCATGAGGTTTCTTCATTTAAAAGATTTTGCAAATGCCTCTAAAACGTGTTTAAATTGTTAAAAACAAAGTATTTTGTTAAAAGGTTTTTAAGTAATTATTTTAACTAATAGTATATGAGCTTTATCAACTAAAATGTTCTTAACACTTTCGTAACAGGTTTTTAACTGATATGTTTTCGAAATATTCGATTGTTTTCATTAGAAGGATTTGTGAAAACCTTCACGCGATATTTTAACCGATATAGATCTGATATAATCGATTAAAATGACTTAGAATATTTTGAAAAGTGTCTCGGCAGAATTTTAATCGATACAAACTCGAAATCATCGATTAAAATAACTTGAAGTGTTTTGAGAGTTGTTACATCGATATTTTAATCGATACAAATGCGAAATAATCGATTAAAACAACTAAGAGGTTTTTCGAGATTGTTTTAATCGATTAAAACAAGTATGTTATCAGTTAAAATAACTTAGAAAGTTTTATGAAATCTTTTGGCAGAATTCTAATAGATTAAAATGGGATTCAATCGATTAAAATAACTAAGTGAACTTTTTCCAAAGTATTTTAATCGATTAAAACAGATTGATATCAGTTAAAATCACTTAGAAAGTTTTACTGAAAACCTTTGGCAGTATTTTAATCGATTAGAAGACGAAACAATCAATTAAAATAATTTGAAGGATTTTTTACAAAGAGTTTTAATTGATATAAACGTTGCCGTATCAGTTAAAACAAATCTGGAAAATAATCAAGAACATTTTAATAGATTAAAAGAAGTTTTAACAGATTAAAAAAAGACTTTTAACATATTAAAAGATTATTTTAACAAATTAAATAAACCAGCAGTTTGGAAAAACTTCTATATAAACAGAGTTGCTTGAACATTTTAAAATACATCTTTTGGCAATCAATCAAGCAATCATAAGTGCTACTTTCAAGAGAGAATCGTGCTAGTTTTGTGAAGTTCTTAGAAGTTCTTTCTTGAGGCAAAATTTGCATTCTTTTGGTGAAGAAACTCATTCTGCAGAGCTGCATAAACCTGGTTTGGGTATTCTAGTTTCTTCTCCTTGTTTCTTTACTTTTCTTTTCTGTATTGTGGGTGCCTAGAAGTGTGGGCACTGGTTTCTGTGGCTGGAATTTGGCTATAGGGTTAGTCAAGAACTAGAAATTGGTTCTTGGTGAAGGTTTATGTGCAAGGACTGGAATTTTGGTTCTTGTGGTAGATTGAGTGTGTGATTGAAGTTGTAATCTGTAAATGTTCAATCTAGTGGAACCCAGCTGGAATTTGGCTAGAAACTGGACGTAGCCCTGGGATTGGGTGAACCAATATAAATCTTGGTTGTATCTTTCTAAACCTTTCTCTCTTTAATTCTGTCACTGCCTTTACTTTGATTGTTTGTTGTGTTTGATTCAAGAATTTGTCAGAATTCTTAATCTTTGGAATAGATAATCTGTAAATTGCGAAAATCTTTCAAAGATCAATTCACCAACCCCTTCTTGATCTCAGCCTACATTTCTAACATTTTTAGATCCTCTTATCTCTTCTGTCGGTCCACGTGGCTACTTAGCTTACAAAGAACCCGAAACTAGGCTAGCTAAAATGTGAACTGTCCGAGATAAGGGTGTTTATTATGAAAGTGTTTTGAGATTTTGTTTTTATTTTGCTGTTGTATGATTATGCTATGCAACAAATAAATGCACAAACAATTCACTCATCCGCGAACCGTGCGACGACGTTTTTATCACGAGGTAGGGGTATCCTATAGAAAAGTGTGTATTCAGGGTGGTTCTAATTATCCTCACCAAGGCCAAGCCCCCAAGGTGCCCCCATTATAGGGTTCCCACTCTTCCAGCCCTCAGACCATGCATGGCACTAGGGCCTTGTCAGTCTTTAGGCCAAAAGAGGAAGGTTATCACCTTGAGTGGTGGTTTCCGACCATACCAATGGGCTCATGGCCCTCACTATGGCAAAATATACCTGCCACCCATTCCCTAAGGTTATCCTACATGCCCCCGGGTATAGGGGGAACTGTTGTGTGCAAGGGTTTGTGTACAATTGCTTATTTCAAACAATTGTATAAAGTAAACAGACAATAGTTATTAAAGTCAAATAGTAAAGCACGTTATAAAGGCAAGAAAAGGTAAAAACATAATTTCAAGTTTTTCTTTTCTAAACTTAGTCCATCACTAAATGGGATAAACTCTCTAGCTTCTCCAGTGGAGTCGCCATCTGTCGTCGCCATCAAAAGAGGCGGTCGGAGCGACGTGATGGTTTTGATTGACTCGCATTTTTTAAAGAAGATGTTCAACGCCTTTAGGTTGTCCGATAACCTGGCTGGACTTAAAGGAGAGGTTTTCGAAAAGGTTCGATGGAGTCGCCACCAGTGTTTTAACCTTAAACACTGAAAAAGGTAAGAAAAGGGCATTGGTTTTAGAAAACCAACTTTGGCCATTATAACCAAAGTTGGGTAAGGGAGTTAGTTACGTGTGGGGAAGGTGTTAGCACCCCACAATGCCCCTTTCGGGTTCCCTATGATGGACTAGTTTATAAAATAAAGACTAAGAAATTATACTTTTACCCTATTATTTTATCTACTTGCAGAATTAAACGTCTATATGGCTCTAATACTTAATATGCATACCAGGAAAGCGATAAAGAAAGCAATAAAAGAGAGTATGTGGAAGAAACCTTCGAAGCAAGCTTTGTATTAAATTTTCGAAGATTAAGGATGCTTTTTGGCGATCCCCTCACTCTACAACACTGCTCACTCCTTAACGACAGAAGGACTCTAGCTACAAAGTGTCTGAAAAGAGCACTCGAACTCTGGAAATGCTTCAGAGAGGTTTTAAGAAGGTAGGAGAGTGTATTCAAGGTAAGAATCTCAAAATCTGTGGAAAAGTGTGTGAAATTAGAGGGAAAGGGCCCTATTTATAGGAATCTGTGCCAGCTAGGTCGAAACGGCCGTCTCAACCCTTGTTAGGCAATAATGTCGTCTCACCTTGCAAGTGGCGAGATGGTCGTCTGGCCAAACGGGACGGTTGTCTCAGACTCTTGGCAAGAACTCTCTTATTTTTGTGTATTTTCTATGTACAGGAAGCCCTCTTATCCTAACATGGAGCCTAGAAGCTTTGCCCATCTTCGAAACAGAGGTCTGTTAGAAATGTAGGCTGAGATCAAGAGGGGGGGTGAATTGATCTTTGAAAGATTTTCGCAATTTACAGATTTTCTATTTCAAAGATTAAGATTTTTGACCAGTTCTTGAATCACACACAGCAAGCAATCAAAATAAAAGCAGTGACAGAATTAAAAGAGAAAGGTTTAGAATGATACAACCGAGATTTATACGGGTTGACCCAATCCCAGGGCTACGTCCAGTTTCCAGCCAAATTCCAGCTGGGTTCCACTAGATTGAACGTTTTACAGATTACAACTTTAATCTCACACTCAATCTACCACAAGAACCACAATTCCAGTTCCTGCACCTAAACCTTCACCAAGAACCAAATTCCAGTTCTTGACCAACCCTGCAGCCAAATTCCAGCTACAGAAACCAGTGCCCACAATTCCAGGCACCCACAATACAGTAAAGAAAGTAAAGAAACAAATAGAAGCAACTTAGAACGCTCAAACCAGATTTATGTAGTTCTGCAGTATGTGTTTCTTCTCCAAAAGAATGCAATTTTGCCTCAAGAAAGAACTTCAATGAACATCACAAAAACTAGCGCGATTCTCTCTTGAAAGTAGCACTTATGATTGCTTGATTGATTGCTAAACAAATGTGTTTTAAAAAGTTCAAGCAACTCTGTTTATATAGAAGATTTTTAAAACTGCTGGTTTATTTAATCTGTTAAATAATCTTTTAATATGTTAAAAGTCTTGTTTTAATCTGTTAAAACTTCTTTTAATCTATTAAAATGATCTTGATTAATTTCCGGATGCGTTTTAAGCGATACTGACACCGTTTATATCAATTAAAACTCTTTGTAAAAAATCTTCCAAACTGTTTTAATCGATTGTTTTGTCTTTCAATCGATTAAAATACTGCAAAACATTCTTATAAACTTTTCTAAGTGATTTTAACTGATAACAATCTATTTTAATCGATTAAAACGCTTAGTAGAAATTCTCTTAAGTTGTTTTAATTGATTAAATCACAGCTTAATCGATTAAAATTATTCTAATCGATCAAAAACTCATTCTGATCGATCATATGCTGGATTACATTGATTAAAAAATACTCCAAGTGGTTTTAATCGATTATTTCGAAGTTATATCGATTAAAATACTACCAGAACACTTCCCTGAACATTTTAAATGATTTTAATCGATTATTTCGAAACTATATTAGTTAAAACACTGACAGAAGGTTTTCAAAACTTCCTTTAATGAAAACAATCGATTATTTCGAAAACATATCAGTTAAAAACCTGTTACAAAAGTGTTAAGAACATTTTAGTTGATAAAGCTTATATGCTATTAGTTAAAATAGTTAATTAAAAAACTTTTAACAAAATACTTTGTTTTTAATCGTTTAAACATTTTTTTAGAGGCATTTGCAAAATCTTTTAAATGAAGAAACCTCATGCGCAGAGAGATAAAAATGAGCGAGACTCACTAATCCCACTACCCTTTTGTCTAAGTGACCTTTGACTGCCACAAAGTAGCCTTTGACTTCATTTTTTACTTCATCAAATCAACAAGATCTTTGCCAAAGTATTTCAATAAGATCTTCATCACTTTCAAGGTCTTCTGGCTTTTTGTGAAGTCGGACAAGATTTGGGTTCTACAATAAAGATAATAAAATTATGCTTCTACCCTCTTTATTATGCGATATTAAAAATTATTATCTACATGATCCTATCTCTATTGCATATAGGAAAGCAATAAATAAAGCAATAAAAGAAAAGAGTAGTGAAAAGAACCTCTGAAGTAAGCTTTTATAGAAATCTTCAACTCTAAGGATGCTTTATGGCTATCCTCTCGCACTATAGAGACCTCCTCTCCCAAATACAAGAATATCTTAAACTATCGAATGCCGAATATCTAAAAAAGAGATTTCCTTAACTGATTGTTACCTTATAGGAAATCAAAAAGATCATTCGAGTACTATAAGTATCTAGAAGAGTGGAGAGAAGTGAATTTGAGTTCAGGTCTGTGGAAAAGCTGCAAATGAGGCTCCTATTTATAGTTGAGCGTTGTCAGGATGCCGGGACAACCATCCCAACTCCTGTCAGGTGGGACGACTGTCTGGACATTTGGGACGACCATCCCAAGGTGAAAAATTGGTTGGGATGGCCGTTTGGACTTTGGGACGGTCGTCCCAAGGTGAAATTTTGGCTGGGACATGCGTATAGCTTTTGAGACGCGCGTCTCAGCTTGAAAATTCACTTTGGGACGGCCGTCTGGAATGTGGGATGGCCATCCCAAGTGTTTCTTCATATTTTCACCTTTTATTTCTTCAGAAAAGCTCTCCTTTCCTTGGACGGAAGCTGGTTGATGTCGTTAGATGCCCAACGGAGCTTTACCCATCTTCAGAATGGAAGTCTTCTAATCTTTATTGAAAATTCGGGCAAGATTTGGGGTCTATAGTCATCTTTGGAGTCCATGGTTTGGGATTTTTCCTTAATCTAATAAAAAGGGGCTTACATAATATTCTGATGTTAGGTATAAATTCTGATACATAGTTTAGACACCCTACAAATCTTTGTAATTGAAGTTTATCTTTTATTTCATTAGGAAATTTTCCCGAGAATTCAATACTTCTTTTAATGGGGGTTGTTAAGGTTCCAACATAAAACTAATTGGCAATATGTGGAGTAGCCTAACATGTATTTAAACCATACCTGTCGCCGCCTCCCAAAAACGAAGGGGCGGTCGGAGCGACGCGATGGTTTTTCGACCCTCTTGCTTTCGCGTTTTTTATGGGTGGTTACAATGTCCTTAGGTTGTCCGATAACCGGGCTAACCTAGAGACGAGGTTTTCGAAAAGTGTTCTTGGGTTGTCCGATAACCGGGCTAACCCAAGAACGGGTTTTGAAGGGTTCGTGGAGTCGCCACCGATGTTTTTACCGGAAACATCAGAAAAGGAGTTTAAAAAGGCGTTGGTTTTTGAAAACCAACTTTGGTCATTAGAACCAGAGTTGGGTAAGGGAGTTAGTTACGTGCAAAGGAAGTGTTAGTTCCTTTACGACGCTGAAGCACTTGGTGGATTTGATGAAGACATAGATATAACTTAGGTTGTGGGTGTGTAGATGATTAAGTTTTAAGTTTAAGCACTTAATCTCTTGATAGGCCATTATATTGTGTGATAAGCACCTTAAAATGTTGAATCTCATTGAAAATCATTTTTCTGCATGAAAAACTTACATTTAAGTATTAAAAGAATAAACTAAGTTTTTTCAATCTGTTGAAAAGGATTTTCAATCTGTTAAAATCACTTAACATAATAAGTGATCATACATAGTCGTATTTTCAATTGATTGATTCGCGGAATCAACAAGTTAAAATAACTCAATGAATTTTTCAATATCAAGTTTCGCATTTTCAATCTGTTAAAATGATTTTAAATCTGTTGAAACAGAAAGACCTTTTTTAGTCTAAGAGTTTTTTCAATCTGTTGAAATGATTTTAAATCTGTTGAAACAGAAAGATCTTTTTCAGTCTAAGAGTTTTTAGAAAATCAATCTGTTGAAATATTTTTCAATCTGTTGAAACAGAGAGACTATTTTTTTTAACTAAGTGTTTGCAGGAATTTAATCTGTTGAAATGATTTTCAATCGATTGAAACAGAGAGCTGTCATTTTTCATTAAGTTGTTTCAATCCATTAAAAACTCGAATCAATCGATTGAATGGAGCTTTAAATGAAATCAATCGATTGAATCGATGTTTTAATCGATTGAAATAATATTCTGATCGATCATAGTTTCATTTTGATCGATCATAACTCGGTCTGATCGATCATAGTTTTATTCTAATCGATCATAACTCGGTCTGATCGATCATACTTCTGTTCTAATCGATCAGAGTCTCTTCTAAACTGTTTTACTTTAAACTAATCGATCTTTTGACTCTCTCAAACTAGCTTTTGACAGTTGGAACAGATCTGATTCTATGATTTACTCTATATATACGTAATTGATCTATCTTTTAATATACAATACAACACACTACT
This sequence comes from Sphenostylis stenocarpa, assembly GCA_963425845.1. Classification (NCBI taxonomy): domain Eukaryota; kingdom Viridiplantae; phylum Streptophyta; class Magnoliopsida; order Fabales; family Fabaceae; genus Sphenostylis; species Sphenostylis stenocarpa. Next base: position 106,572,831 of record OY731403.1, read on the forward strand.
TGAGAAAACTTGTGAAATCAATCAGTGAAACTTTCATACGTGACTTTCTCTCGCATTCAAGAATCTTTTTCATATCATAAGGTGCCGTGGATCAGAATTGTGGTCATTCAAAGAGAGAAAGTGTTGTTAGAATTGGTTCTGGACAATTAGAAACTTCAAGTCCAGGTTTTTTCTTTCCATATTCTTTTGTAAAAGTTTGATTGTGCAGGTTGGATTGTAATCGCACTTGGTTCAAGAATCGGATTTGGTTACTCGGGTGGTTTTCAAGATTCTGTCTTGTGGGTTTTGCAAGATAGTTCTTGGGGTAGATTGGTGAGTATCTACTCGGTTGTAATTTTCACTTGGTATTAGTGGAACTTGACTCGGTTTGTCAAGAACTGGATGTAGCTCTGGATTAGAGTGAACCAGTATAAATTTGTGTGTTAATATTTTTCTTTCATCTCTTTTATTTTCTGTCTTTAATTGTGCTGTGTTTAAACCAAATTACCTTTGCAAAGATTGAATAAAGATAACTCATTCTTCCAAAAGAAAGTAAGTTTTGCGAAAAAGTTTTAAAGTTCAATTCACCCCCCCTCTTGAACTCAACCATTAATTCTTTCAGACGCCCCTTTCGGGTTCCCTATGATAGGCCGGCTACTTTGGATAAATAATTAAACTGGAAAATTGCACTTTTACCCTTTTATTATGCGGTATTTAAAGATTATGACTACATGGCCCTAGCGTCTATTGCATAATTTTAAATGAAAGCGGTAAAATTAGAAAGAGAGAGGGTGCACCTTCAAAGCAAGTTTTTTGTATTTCTCTTTAAAGAGTGGGTGCTTTTTGGCAACCCTTCACTCTACAACTCTCAGAAACTCCGGAAATGCCTCGGAGGGATTCTAAAGAAGATTTAGGACGCTCAATTTATACCTAGAGACACTCAGAAACTCCGGAAATGCTTCAGAGGGGTTCTAGAGAGAGAAAATCTAGAGAGAAGGAGGAGCTACTATGTTTTTGTGTGTGGAAAAAGGGGGAATGGAGCCCCTATTTATAGTTTTTCGTGCCTGACAGGTCGAGACCGCCGTTTTGTCTGACAGGGTCGAGACCGCCGTCTGGACAATCCAGACCGCCGTCTCGATCATGGCAGGGGGTCGAGACCGCCGTCTGGATAATCCAGAACGCCGTCTCGGCCTTTTTCAGGTGACGAGACCGCCGTCCGGACAAGCAAGACGGCGGTCTCGTCCTCGGCGTGAGGCGAGACGGCGGTCCGGTCCTTCCGGACGGCGGTCTCGTCCCTTCGAGGCGAGAAACTTTATTTTTGGGCCAAAAAACCCTCCTATCTTAGTACGGGGCCTAATAGTCTCTCCTAGTGGCTTGTTAGGCTTCGGCCGTCTTCAAATAGGGGGTCTTCTGACTTTATTTGGAGGCCAGGCAAGATTTGGGGTCTACAGCTGCCCCCCCCTTTACCTGACTAGTCGGCTGTTGGCTTTGTTGTGCCAGACAGGTAGACAGGAACGTAAAGGAGTTGACCCTCTCGCCCGGCTACCCTTTGGACGTCCCGTCTTGTGGCGGATGATCCTCTGGGGAGATGTTGTATTTATGCACCTCCGGGATACTACTCCTGACATAGCCGATCCCTTTGGTTGACATGTGGTAGAACCTCCGGATACTACTTCTGACGTAGCCGATCCTTCGGTTGATGGGTATAAACCCCCCATCAGGCTGGTAGTTACAGTCCGTTGTGTGGGACTGGATGGGTATGAACCCCCCATCAGGCTGGTACGGTCCGTTGTGTGGGACCGGATGGGTATGAACCCCCCATCAGGGTGGTACGGTCCATTGTGTGGGACCGGATGGGTATGAACCCCCCATCAGGGTGGTAGTGGCGGCTTACTGTTCAGGTGGCCCATGCGCCGTTTAGGCACTCCTTGTGTGCTGGTTGATAGGTATACTCCCCCTATCAGGCTGGTACAGTCCGTTGCGTAGGACTGGTGGTGGTGGTGGCTTACTGCTCGGGTAGCTCATGCGCCGTTTCACTGGGGAGTGATTTCTGTGTTGGTAGATGTTCTTGGACTTCTTGGATGGTCGTCCAGGCTGCACCGGGGATTTTGTTGGTTGTCCATCCAGCTTTGTTGGTTGCTGGGGATTCTTTGTTTCTGATTTTTTTTGTGGTAATCATCCGACTCTTGCTGGCTGGTCGGGTTCTTCTCTTCTCTTTTTGTGTTTGACTTTTGCTTGGTAGTCGGAATTTTGTCGGTTAAGGTAGTTGTTTTGTTTTAATCCTGCCTTTTCTCGCGGTTTTATCTCTTTTTTCTCGCGATTTTGGATTTTGGCTTTTTTCTTGAGCGTACGGCTTTTCTCTTAGTTTTCTTTTTGTTACGCTTGACTTCTTTGGGAAGGATGGCAAAAGGGTTGGTGAAGTCATACCGGGATGTCTTTATGCAAACATGAAAATGATCTTTTTGAATGCTTGTATATGTACTTTTGTTTGTTTTACTCTTGACAAAATCATTTTTGTGCGACTATTTGTGCGTGTGGATGCTTTTTATGCAATTTGTTTTAGTTGTGGGCAATCTAGAAAGTAACTGGTACTTTCCTTCTTTTTGTTCTCTCGTGTTTGCACTTTTTTTGTTTTATCCCTATCTTTTGCCTAGACCGCCCTTTGCGGGTTTTCGATCTAGCAGGCTACCCTGTACTTTCTTACTTGGGACGGCCCTGGTTGGTGATGTTCGTCTTTGTCTTTATGCTTTCTCGAATTGCTTGTTTTATGCATGCTCATGTTTCGTTAATACAGAGGCATTTACACAGGTAGGTAAAGAGAAGAAAAAGACAATTTTATTGATACAACCAGATGGTTTATTTTTACATGGGGGTTTATAATAGAATTTGTAAGCATGGCTGGCCAAGGTTGGCTAAACTGTATGAGGGTGCCACAATCATGTCTGTGATTTTTGTTTCCCCGTTTTTCCTAGTCCCTTCAGTTGAGATGCCCGAGTCCGGAGTGACGACTATGCGAAGTCTGCTTGCTATTGTGAAGGTATTACCTTAGTCGCCTTTGCGGTTTTCGGCTAAGGTAATCGTTGCTCTCTCTGTTTCTCCCTTTTTTTTTTTTTTTTTTTTTAAACCTCTAGTTTTTGCCTAGGACGTGTCCTACAGAGGAATGTAGTCCCTATCTTTTGCCCAGGACGCTCTTTGTGAGTTTTCATCCTGACGGGTCATGAGCAATGTCTTTAGGCGTAGTATTTCTTAACTGCATCTGAATTGACGGGGTATCGGAGCTCTTCTCCGTCCATGTTGGTGAGGATAAGGGCTCCTCCTGAGAAGGCTCGCTTGACCACAAGGGGTCCTTCGTAGTTGGCTGCCCATTTCCTGATTTTGTCTTTCTGGGCTGGAAGCAGTTTCTTCACTACTAGATCTCCTTCTAGGAAAGTGCAGGGATTGACCTTCTTGTCGTAGGCCTTCTTGATTTTCTTTTGGTAAGCCTGCCCCCGACATATGGCGTCTAGCCGTTTTTCTTCGATTAGGTTCAATTGATCATACCGGCTTTGGACCCATTCAGCCTCTGTTAATTTGGCTTCCATGACAACTCGCAGAGAGGGTATTTCGACCTCTACTGGTAGTACGGCCTCCATCCCGTATACGAGGGAAAACGGGGTAGCCCCTGTGGAGGTCCGTATCAACGTTCGGTAACCATGTAAGGCGAAGGGAAGCATTTCATGCCAATCTCTGTAGGTCACAACCATTTTCTGGATGATTTTCTTGATATTTTTGTTGGTTGCCTCTACTGCACCGTTCATCTTTGGTCGGTACGGGGAGGAATTGTGGTGCTGGATTTTGAAGTCTTGGCATAATTCCTCCATGATCTTATTGTTGAGGTTGGTCCCATTATCAGTAATGAGCTTATGAGGGATGCCGTACTGACATATAATGTTTTTCTTGATGAAGGTGGTCACCACTTTCCGAGTTACATGCGCATATGACGCTGCCTCAACCCACTTGGTGAAATAGTCGATTGCTACCAATATGAAGTGATGGCCATTGGACGCTTTGGGTTCGATGGGTCCGATGACATCCATGCCCCACATAGAAAATGGTCATGGTGTAGCCAGGTTATTAAGAGGTGCGGGCGGCACATGAATATTGTCGGCGTATACTTGGCACTTGTGACATTTCTTGGCATATTGGTGACAATCAGCTTCCATCGTGGACCAATAGTACCTTGCCCTGAGGATTTTCTTTGCCATGACATGCCCGGGTGCGTGGGTTCCAAAAGTCCCCTTGTGGATTTCTCTTATTAAGGTTTGAGCTTCTTCTCGATCCACACACCTTAAGAGAGTGGAATTGGGGCTCTTTTTGTAGAGGGTTCCTTCAATCAACGTGAACCCTACGACCCTTTGCGAATGGTTCGCTTATCATTGTCACTCGATTCCTTCAGGATATTCGCCCTTCATGAGGTACCGCTTGATGTCATGGTACCAGGGGTTTTGATCGTGCTCGCCATTTACCGCCATGCAGAAAGCTTGTTTGTCATGCAGTTTGACTTGAATGATTGGCATCTCATGTTCCTGGTCCAGGGCAAACATGGATGATAGAGTGGCGAGGGCGTCGGCAATTTGGTTGTCTTCCCGAGGGATGTACCGAAAAGTGACGCTTTCCATTCTCGAGACCAGCTCGCGGATGTACTCTATATATGGGATTAATTTGGAGTTTTGGGTTTCCCATGCACCTTTAAGTTGGTAGATGACAAGGGATGAATCACCGAATATTTTGAGTTTAGTGACCCCATGATCTAAAGCCGCTTGGATTCCTAGTGCACATGCTTCGTATTCAGCCATGTTGTTGGTGCAATCGAAATTAAGCCTGGCCGTTACAGGAATGTGTTTCTTTTCGGGGGATATCAAAATAGCTCCTACCCCGTGTCCAAGCATGTTTGAAGCCCCATCGAAGAACATGGTCCACATCTCTTCTTTGGTCTCTTCGTGTTCGATGTGCATGATATGCTCATCTGGAAAGTCATCTTGTAAGGATTGGTATTTGTCCGTGGATCCATGGGCTAGATAATCCGCTAGGGGACTTCCTTTAATAGCTTTCCGGGTGACGTGAATGATGTCAAATTCCGAGAGGAGAACCCGCCACCTAGCTATTCTTCCAGCTTAAAATGGGCTTCTCGAAGAGGTATTTGATTGGATCCATTTTGGAGACCAACCATGTTGTATGTCGAGCCATATACTGTCTCGAGACGTTGAGTGACCCACACCAATGCGCAACAAGTTTTTTCGAATGGTGTATAACGGGTCTCGTAGTCCGAGAATTTCTTATCGAGATAATAAATGGCCCGCTCCTTTTTCCTGGCTTCATCATGCTGGCCGAGCACACATCCCATGGACTGTTCGAGGAGTGATAGATATAGGATCAGAGGTCTCCCTTCAACGGGTGGTACCAATACTGGTGGATTGGTTAAACATGTTTTGATTTTATCGAACGCTTGTTGGCATTCTTCGCTCCACACCGTTGGTTGGTTTTTGCGCAACAGCTTAAAGATGGGGATACATTTATCCGTCAACTGTGTGATGAAACGGGCAATGTAGTTTATTCGGCCCAGAAAACCTCTGACCTCCTTTTTCGTGCTTGGTGGGGGCATTTCCAAAATTGCCTTGGTCTTGTCGTGGTCCACCTCAATTCCTCTTTCGCCGACAATGAACCCTAGGAGTTTTCCCGATCGTACTCCGAAAGTGCATTTTGCCGGGTTTAGCTTAAGTTGATACTTCCGAAGTCGATCAAAAAGTTTTCGGAGATATTGAATGTGGTCCATTTCATTTCTGGACTTGGCAATCATGTCGTCCACATATACTTCTATTTCTTTGTGGATCATGTCATGGAATAGCGTGACCATAGCCCTTTGGTAGGTAGCCCTCGCATTTTTCAGCCCAAACGGCATTACCCGATAGCGTAAGGTACCCCATGGTGTAATGAATGAGGTTTTTTCTCTATCCTCCACAACCAGCTTGATTTGGTTGTACCCCGCATACCCGTCCATGAAGGAATACAACGTGTTGGTAGCGGTATGGTCTACCAGTGTATCTATGTGTGGTAGGGGAAAGTCATCCTTTGGACTTGCTCGATTGAGGTCCCTATAATCCACGCAAACCCCGACCTTCCCGGCCTTTTTGATGATGGGTACTATGTTGGCCAACCATTCCGGGTATTTGGAAACCACCAGGAAATTGGCATCCAATTGCCTTTGCACCTCCTCCTTTATCATTAAGGACCAGTTGGGCTTGATTCTTCTAAGTTTTTGCTTTACAGTGTCGGCACCCCTCTTTCAGTGGCAATTTGTGTTCCACTATACTCGTGTCAAGCCCAGGCATGTCATGGTACGACCAAGCAAATACATCCACATATTCCCTCGAAGTCGTATCAATCCCTTTTTCATGCTACTTTCCATTTGGGTGCCGATGTTCACTCTTTTCTCCTCATCCTCTTTTCCTAAATTGACAGCTTCTATTTCCTCCCGATGCGGTTGTATGATGCGTGTTTCCTTTTCCAACGATCCTTTGCATGTCCGGAGAAATGGTCTCTCGCTCACCGTCTGACTCAATCCATTCGTCTTCCGTTTCCGTGGTCCACTGAGATTCATCAATCATAGACATGATGCGTTTTAGGTTCTGTTTTTAGTCATAGATTTTATTATTCATTTTATTTTTGAAAGAATAATAAATAGGAGAGGGAAAAGAAAGAATATGACAAAAATGCCTCGTATATTAATGAAGATGAAGATGTATGTACAAGCCCTTTTAATCAAAATTCCTGCGCCACTGGCGGGGACCGCAGGAGATATAGAGAAAAGCTTAAAAAAGCAAAAGACCCTAGGGTCGATCCTCCCAGTCCTCCTCTCTCGCTACTCCGGTTTCGACGGAGGTTTGTCATCCGTGCTGGAAGCAGAGGCGTCGAAAGTAATCCACCCGGCGTCGATTAGTTCTTGAACCCGATACTTAAGGGTCAAGCAATTCTCCGTAGAGTGATCGGGTGAGCCCGAATGGTAAGCGCATTTCTCGTTTGGCTTATACCATTCGGGGTAAGGAGGCTCCAACTGTTTCTTGGGAGGAACGCAGGTCAGGAGCTTAGCCTCCAACAGTTGAGGTAGCAGTAGTCCGTAGGAAGTGGAGATTGGAGTGAACTTCCTTTCTTTCTTGCGGGGCTGCTTGGGCGTTTGCGGGGTAGAGGAAGGAGTGGCAAAATTGATTGTATGCACAAATTCGTCCTTCTTCTTGCCGCAGAGCTTCTCGAATGAGACGCCGACTTGGGAAGACTGTGCTATCTTCCCGCTCCTCGCCCTTGCTCTACTCTTTCCCCCACAGTGACTATGTCCGAGAAAAGGTTGGAGGTACCGGCTATCGCCTTGTCGTAGTACGCTCCGGTCGGTGAGTCGATGAACATAGCCACTGTCTCCTTGTCCGTCAAAGGAGGCTCTATCTGGGCTTCCATTTCCCTCCACCTTTGGGCATACGCTTTAAAGGGCTCGTCGTTCCTCTTGTTCGGAGTTCTAAGATCCGACCTGTCGGTGTCGATCGATGTTGTATCGGTAACGACGGAGGAAAGCGTCTCGCCAACTGCTTCAGCTTCGGACCTCGCCTCTCTCTAACCGCATGTACCAGCTTGAGAGCCGTGTCCGCCAAACTCTCCTGGAAGCAATGGATCAGGAGTTTCTCGTTATCGGCATGGGCGGCCATCTTACGACAATACATCGTAAGATGGTTCTTTGGGCAGGTCATCCCGGCGTACTTAGGGAAGTCCGGGATTTTAAATTTGGGAGGGAAGTGGATGTCCTTCACGAGGCACATGTCAGCCACTTCCTTGACGTCGAAGTTATGCCCTTCGACCGCCTTCAGCCTCTCCTCCAGGGCGGAGAGTTGTTGTTTGGATACTTCTGGGGTAAGGATGCGTGAAGTCTTAGCATCCTTCCCATCAAAAAAGTATTCTTCCTCCTCTTCCTCATGAGGAGGGACATGTTCGGCTTGGTCTTCGCCCTTGCTCTGCCCTTGGCGTATGACCTCCATCAGTTGGGCCACTTGCTCGCGGAGAGTATCGACTTCCGCAGCAAGCTTTCGGTTTTGCTCCTCTAACTTTTCCATTGCTTTAGCTTTTTGTGCACGAGTACGAGTGGGGAGAGGACCAGCCACTTTCTAGAATGCCCGAAAAAGTTTTATTAATGCATGTTGAGTGCTTAGACTAACATGAATATGCTTATGCATGAGAGATTTTATTTAAATGATGTTGAATGTGCTTTCATTTTTATTTTCTCTCTTGGTTTTTCTTTACTCATGATATGATGTAGTATGGATGAGTTTGACTTTGTCAGAAGTTATTTATTTTTGATGTTTTTGTATTTTTATTTGATGTTTATTTTATAGCCTTTTATCTCTTCTGTCGGAACTGCGTGGCTACTTAGCTTACAAAGAACCTGAAACCAGGCTAGCTAAAAGGCAGACTGTCTGAGGTAAAATATGGCTTTATGCGAAAGAATATTTAGCGTCCCTTATCTCTTCTGTCGGAACTGTGTCGCTACTTAGCTTACAAAGAACCTGAAACCAGGCTAGCTAAAAGGCAGACTGTCCGAGATAAGGGTGTTTATTTGTGAAATATTTTTTGTGTTTTTGTTCTGTTGTTTGTTTATGCCATGCAACATACAAATGCAACAATCATATGCACACACAATTCGATCATCCCCGAACAGGTGAGATTTCATTTTTATCACGAGGTAGGGTTTTCCTGCAGAAAAGTGCATTGGTCAGGGTAGGTTCTAACTGTTCTCACCAAGCTAAGGCCCCCAAGGTGCCCCCATTATAGGGTCCCCACTCTCCAGCCGTCCGACCATGCTCAAGCACTAAGGCCGTAGTCGGTCTTGTTGCCAAAAGAGGAAGGTTATCACCTTGAGTGGTGGTTTCCGATCACACTCGGTGGGCACAAGGCCCTAACTACAACGAACCGTACTCGCCACCCACTCCCTATGGTTATCTCACTTGCCCCCGGTATAGAGGGAACCGTAGTGTGCAAGGGTTTGTGTGCAGTTTATATTTCAATCAATTGCGTAAGTATAAACAAGCAATAGTTATTTGAAAGCCAAACAATAAAGCATGTTATAATACAAGACAGGGTAAAAGCGCTATTTTCTTGGTTTAATTATTTTTAAGCCAACCCATCACTAAATGGGATCAACTCTCTAGGCTTCCCCGATGGAGTCGCCATCCGTCGCCGCCTCCCAAAAACGAAGGGGCGGTCGGAGCGACGCGATGGTTTTTCGACCCTCTTGCTTTCGCGTTTTTTATGGGTGGTTACAACGTCCTTAGGTTGTCCGATAATCGGGCTAACCTAGAGACGAGGTTTTCGAAAAGTGTTCTTGGGTTGTCCGATAACCGGCTAACCCAAGAACGGGTTTTGAAGGGTTCGTGGAGTCGCCACCGATGTTTTTACCGAAACATCGGAAAAGGAGTTTAAAAAGGCGTTGGTTTTCGAAAACCAACTTTGGTCATTAGAACCAGAGTTGGGTAAGGGAGTTAGTTACGTGCAAAGGAAGTGTTAGTTCCTTTACGACGCCCCTTTCGGGTTCCCTATGATAGGCCGGCTACTTTGGATAAATAATTAAACTGGAAAATTGCGCTTTTACCCTTTTATTATGCGGTATTTAAAGATTATGACTACATGACCCTAGCGTCTATTGCATAATTTTAAATGAAAGCGGTAAAATTAGAAAGAGAGAGGGTGCACCTTCAAAGCAAGTTTTTTGTATTTCTCTTTAAAGAGTTGGTGCTTTTTGGCAACCCTTCACTCTACAACTCTCAGAAACTCCGGAAATGCCTCGGAGGGATTCTAAAGAAGATTTAGGATGCTCAATTTATACCTAGAGACACTCAGAAACTCCGGAAATGCTTCGGAGGGGTTCTAGAGAGAGAAAATCTAGAGAGAAGGAGGAGCTACTGTGTTTTTGTGTGTGGAAAAAGGGGGAATGGAGCCCCTATTTATAGTTTTTCACGCCTGACAGGTCGAGACCGCCGTTTCGTCTGACAGGGTCGAGACCGCCGTCTGGACAATCCAGACCGCCGTCTCGATCATGGCAGGGGGTCGATACCGCCGTCTGGATAATCCAGAACGTCGTCTCGGCCTTTTTCAGGTGACGAGACCGCCGTTTGGACAAGCGAGACGGCTGTCTCGTCCCTAGTGTGAGGCGAGACGGCGGTCTGGTCCTTCCAGACGGCGGTCTCGTCCCTTCAGGGCGAGAAACTTTATTTTTCGGGCCAAAAAACCCTCCTATCTTAGTACGGGGGCCTAATAATCTCTCCTAGTGGCTTGTTAGGCTTCGGCCGTCTTCAAATAGGGGGTCTTCTGACTTTATTTGGAGGCCGGGCAAGATTTTGGGTCTACAATACCAAATGACATGAGGTAGGCAATGTGGGACTTTCAACACGCCCCCTCCAACGAAGCTTGCCGGACCAGGCAATAGGTACTTTTGACCCAACTAAAGGGCAACTTTTTGGCCCATGACAATAACCGGAAAGATATTAGGCTTTGACTCTGATACCATGTTAAGGTTCCAACATAAAACCAATTGGCAATATGTGGAGTAGCCTAACATGTATTTAAACCATACCAAATGACATGAGGTAGGCAATGTGAGACTTTCAACAGGGGTTATAGTTCCTCGATTTATTTCATGGCCTAAAAATCTTATTTGTGTTTGGGCTAGTTTTATTTTCTTTTGTGATATTACCATTCCATTTGCTTTTATGACATTTTTAAATATTCTTAAATGTTTTTTATGTTGTTCGATTGATTCAAAAAATATTAAGATATCATCAATATAGACAATGGCGAATTTTGAGTAATGGTTTAATATGTCATTCATTGTTTTTTAAAATTCAGAAGGCGCGTTTTTTAAGCCTATAGGCATTACATTCCACTCATATTGCCCGAAGGGTACTATGAAGGCAATTTTATATTTGTCTTGTTCTTTTAATTTAATTTGATAGTATCCACTTTTCATATCAAATTTGGAAAATATAGTGGCATTATAAATTCTACTTATTAATTCAGTTTTATTAGGCAAGGGATACCTAATCCATTTTAAGACCTTATTTAAAGGTTTATAATTTATTATCATTCTTAGTTCTCCTCTTTCTATTTCAGAGGCATTTTGCACATAAATGGCAGCACAACTCCATGGAGATTTACTAGGTCTAATAAGTTTTTTATCTAAAAAAGATTTTATTTCTTTTCTACAATATTATAATGTTTCTTTATTTAGTTGTACAGGTCTTGCTTTGGTAGGAATATTCTTTTCCGCAAATCCTTCTTCGTATGGTAATTCTATTTCAAAAGTGTTTCTATTCCAAAAAGTTGTGGGGACCTCTGCACATACTTCTTTTATGATTTCTTCTTCGATTTTTTTGAAGGTTGTTATTACTTTAGGATGTTTTAATTGTTATTCAATTCTTTTGTATGTAATTTCTTGTTTTAAATATTTTATATGGCTAGTTTTGGCTTCCAATTTTAATAGAAAGTTTTCCTCATTTACTTCGGTAACTAATTTTATTTCTTTATTTTTTATTGGTTTAATAAATCCGAATAGAATATTTTTATGTCTTATTCCATTTTCAGATACTTCAAAAGTGTATATTAATGCTAGGAATGGGGTTCCTAGAATCATTTATTCACTAATATTAGGGGTTAGTATAAAAGTATTTTTAAAACAGGTTCCTTTATTACATATACTGGCGTTTCACAATTTATATTTTACCTTTAAATTTTTAGAATTAGAGGTTCTTAAAGTTTGTAAAGTTTTTTTCATAGTATTTATTAGGTATTTATCCTTCTCATATACAATTTATATCAGCTCCAGAGTCTACCAAAGCTGTAAATTGTTTGTGAAAATTATTTCCAATTTTTAAGTGTAGGTTTTATATGCCATTTTTGTTGTAAAATCTTTAGTTGATTAACCTTTTCGAAGTTTCCACATTATTTAGGATGGATTTATTATTTATAATATTCATTTTTTCTTCTTGTATTTCATTTTTTATTTTTAATTCTATTAATTGATTTTTAATTTCTTTTATTTCTTCTTTTAAAAGACTTATTTCTTTTTGCAAATCTTGCAAATTTATTGGTTTTTCTTTATTAATTACCTTTTTTAATATTTTTGAGAAATCATAACCACTTACTTCTATTGATGAAGTTTCCACATTTTTTTCATTTAATATTAAAGTTTTTAATTTAGTTAAATATTCTAACTTATCTTCTTCGTTTGGAAGTTTGTCTACCATTTCTAAGGCTATTCGGTTTCGGTGGTTAAAATATTAATATTAAATATGTAATCACAAATTTCTTCATTCTCGTTTTCACTGGTGTTAGTGATATTTTCATCTTCACTAATACTTGGTTTCTATTAAATTATTTATATCTTCTTCGATTCGTATAATAATATTTTTTCTATTTTATTTTTTACTTCTTCACTCATGTCTAGGTTTTGTATCTTTTCTCGGACTCTACGAGTCTTTTTTCATATGTTTGTATCTTCCATATTTATAACAAACTATTCTTTTGTTTGAATTACTTTGATTATTACTTATAGGAGATTTTGTTCTTATTTTACTTTTAAAGTTTGTAGATATTTTCCTGTTATTATTCTGAGAAAATTTTCTTTTGATTATTTTTTTTGCTTATTTTTTCTAGAAGGAGGGTCTAACTTTTCATACCCATATTGAATGCAAAAATATCCTAATTCTTTTGTACCACTTTCTTGTTGTCTTTTAATCTGTTTTTCTAACTTTAGATTATTACATATTTCTAAGGCAGTATTTTTAATAATTAAAATTATTTTTCCATATGTTATATCTTGCAAAGGTTCAGGGTATTTTTGGGATAATTTTTCTGGTACTTTTATTGCAAATACTGGGGGTAATCCAACAATAAATCTTTCTTTCCAAAATGTTTCTTTACAGTCTGTTCTAGTCATTACCATGATTATGAAATTATCTACATACCATCTGAAGTCTCCTAGAGTGGGACATCTTAGATTATGTAACAGGTAGTAGTTTTTTCTTCAAATGTGTTAGAATTGCCCATAAAATTATGGATAATTAATATTATTAATGTTTCTAGCATCAATGGTATTTGTGTATTTCTTTCTTGTTTTACTGCTGTTAAAATAAATCGTCTTTTATCTGCGGATAGGTAAGTTTCCCACCATCCTTTTAGGGATATGGTAAATCCTAGGATTAATAATTGTATTGTTTGTTCTTCTGAGTTTTTTGCCCTATAAGTTGAGGCAGCCATGGCCATTTCATTAGTTTTTCTTAATAATTGATAATCAGTTAATCCATCTATGTTCCATTCGGTTATTCCTGTTCATTAAAGGCGGATGAACTTTCTAAATTCCATTCTTCAAATTGTATATCCGGTAGGGTTGGTCTTCTATAGTAATTTATAGTTGTTGGCATATTATGGGTGGTTGGATTTACATTAAATTTACTTCCTATTCTATTTATATTTTCTTCATAATCTATATTTTCTAGATTTCCTAGTTCTTCTTCTAGGATATCTATAACATTTAATTGCTCTAATTTTATATTTATTACTTCTAATATTCTGTCTGATTGATTTCCTATTTTAAATTCTTTATATTCTTTATTGGATAATATTATAGGGTTTATTAAAGATTTTTATAGGTCAGTTATTCCTAACGGATTTTTATTATTTTGTGAAATTTCTTCTTCAATAGTTTTTTGAGTTATTTGGTGTAATATTTGATTTGTAAAATTTAGCTTACTATGCAGATTTTGAATATCATTTATGTTAGGAGTGTCACTAGTATTCCTTTTTTCTCCTATCATTTTGAAGGGTGATGCAATTACTTCATTATTTTCAATGTTAGGAAATCTTACTTCTTCTAGAGGAGGGATTTTACTGATTATCTCTTTATTTTTTGTTTTCCATATTTTTTCAGCATTTTGTAATACATTTATTTGTAAATTTTCTAAATAGTTTTCTTCAAACCATCTAAAATACAGTATGTTTTCTTGAATTAATTTTAAGTGATTATAATATTTTTCTCGGTATTCTTTTAATTCATTTGACTAAAAGTCTTAAAAAAACATTCTCTTTTTTCTTGATTCTTTTCATCTAGAAATTCTTGTCTTAAAAAGTCTTTGTTTATTTCAAATTTGGTTATTACATTTATTATACTATCATCTTGATGTAATTTAGAAGTAGAAGGAGAATTAAGGGTTTCTATATTTTTCATATTCATATTCTGGCATTGGAATTGTGGGGTCTTGTTTTATCTGCGGATAGGTAAGTTTCCCACCATCCTTTTAGTTTTAAACTTCTATGATGTATTAAACTAGATTGATCTACTAATCTTCTGGATATTACAAAAGTATTTCTACTGGATGTTCCTCTTAATGAATTTTCTCTTCTGATCAGGGCAAAGGATATTTCTACTCTTCCTGAATTATATTCAGTTATATTTTCAACTTCTACTGGTTCTGGGGTTCTGGTTCTAGTAGGTCTTCTAGTCTCTAGCTAAGGCCACTAGATATTTCAGTGTGTTTTAAGGTTTTTGGTATTACTGCATTAACCTTTTCTTGGTTTACTAATAACATGGTTGTTTCATCTTTCGGGGACATTAATAAGGCTCCAGGTGCCAATTGAGTTTTCATTATTTTATAATAAATCCTATATATTATAGTTATAGGTATTGATTTTGGATTCCACACATTTTCTGGGATTTTGATATCTAGTAGTATATTATTTTCCGTATTATGAAGAATTTTAAGAGCTATCGAATAATTTGGGTAATTATTTATATATATTGGTCCATTATGAAGATTTGTTTCAAACATTGCTAGTATTTGATTTTCATGTTTTACTAATCTATTATCTCTTAGGGCTACGAACATTGGTGTATCTATTCCTTTTCTAAAGAGAGGTTTTATTGTTATTTGTATAGATCCTATATGAAGATATCTATATTCTTTTATATGTTTAGCGATTAAGGTTTTTGTTATTAATGGAATTTTCTCATGACTTGATTGTAGTTCTATTTCTTTATCTACTGTTTTTACTATATATTCATATTTAAACATGTCTTTCCAATTGGTTTTATAAATAGTTGATATTTCGAGTTTTGGAAGAGTCCATTTATTAAGTTGATTTTCTATTTCGGGAATAATTAATTCATGGTGTACTATGTTCATGTTACTGGTTTCTTCTTCTATATTCTTATTTTCTTCAAACTTTTATTTTCCTTTAGATAAAAGTTTATTAATTTCGCCATCCTAAGGCCAAGGCCTAAGATGCTCGGGAACACCACAGGTTTTATTGCCACTTACTGGTCTTATAATCTAAATCGGCTTACCAATGCTCATCTACCCTCAAAGACTCTTAGGCAAGGTTTAATTAATAAAAAAATTTCTATTAGAAAAGTTCAGTTTTCGGAAAATATGAATTTAGAGAGAATAAACAATTACACAAACAAAGTACGCGGCTTTGTTATTTCACACTAAATCATCAGGAATCAAACCTGACTAATGTGATCTGGACTTGCCTATTATGCTTTAAGCAACCCAATCGGGAAGACTTAACTATCCAGATTTCTAGCCAATATACTTTTAAATTTAAATAGTTTTTTTGATGTGGAGGATCGGCCTAGACCTCAACCTCAGTACATACTTATTCAAACAATCAGATATATGATCAATGCAAATTTAGGGAAATTCGGCTTTGATACCATTTCTGGCACCAACGCATATTAAAGAGAAGCGTATTAAAGAGAAGCGTAAAAGGAGAAAATAAAAGTAGTTATTATAAACATGAAATTTCTTACAAAGTTCGA
This sequence comes from Sphenostylis stenocarpa, assembly GCA_963425845.1. Lineage (NCBI taxonomy): Eukaryota > Viridiplantae > Streptophyta > Magnoliopsida > Fabales > Fabaceae > Sphenostylis > Sphenostylis stenocarpa. Next base: position 106,588,696 of record OY731403.1, read on the forward strand.
AAGGAAGAGGGATGGTTGGGAACTTAGACTATGAAGGAGTTGGCTAAGGAAGATAGAGTTTATGGCTCGAGGAGAGCTGTAAATGCTACTTCAATAACTGACTCTTTTATAGGCGTAAATATTCCACTATTCAAAATTACAACTGACACACTTTAGACAAGAGTGGCTGATGAGTCATTATATTCCCATATTTTCTTCCTTTTCTAAACTTATTTTAATTAGTGTTTTGGGCTTAACTTTCTGTTATTAGTGAATTTTTATTAACTTCATTTTATGCATGCCTAGATAGCTTGGATAGAGTGTTACATAGATGCACTGAGACTAATCTTATTTTGAATTATGAAAAATGTCATTTTATGGTGCAACAAGGGATAGTCTTAGGTCATGTAATCTCTAGTAAAGGTATAGAGGTAGATCCTGCCAAGATTGATGTTATTTCACAACTGCCTTACCCCTCTTGCGTGCGAGAGGTTCGTTCCTTTCTTGGCCATGCAAGCTTCTACAGGAGGTTCATCAAATATTTCAGCAAGAAAGCCCTTCCGTTATCTAGCTTGTTACAGAAAGATGTGGCATACCACTTTGATGAGAAGTGCAAGGAGGCTTTTGATTGCCTAAAGACTGCTTTGACTACCACCCCCATCATCCAGGCCCCTGATTGGACAGTCCCTTTTGAGCTAATGTGTGATGCTTCTAATTATGCATTAGGGGTTGTCCTTGCACAGAAAGTAAATAAGTTTCCTAGAGTGATTTATTATACTTCTAGGACTTTGGACGCTGCACAAGTTAATTACACCACCACTGAAAAAGAACTCTTAGCCATTGTGTTTTCTCTTGATAAGTTTAGATCATATTTGCTTGGCTCTAGAGTTGTTGTTTTTACTGACCATGTAGCTTTAAAGTACCTGTTGAAGAAGACTGACTCCAAGCCGTGTTTGATCCGATGGATGCTTCTACTACAGGAGTTTGATTTGGAGATTAAGCATAAGAGTGGAGCATAAAATTTAGTGGCAGATTGTCGCCGCCATAAAAAAGTGGTTGGAGTGATGCAATGGTTTTGATGACTCACGTTTGTTTTAAAAATATGGTCATCGCGCTTAGGGTTCTGGAGTCGCCACCAATATTTTTACCATAAACATTGGAAAAGGAAAAAAAGTGTTGGTTTAAGACAAACAAACTTTGGCCATTATAACCAGAGTTGGGTAAGGGAGTTAGTTACGTGTGGGGAAGGTATTAGCACCCCCACAACGCCCCTTTCGGGTTCCCTATGATGAAATATTCTTAAAATAAAGACAACAAAATTATGCTTCTACCCTATTTATTTATTGTAGAATTTAAATAGCTATCTTGCATGGCCCTAATAACTAATGCATACAAGGAAAGCAATAAAAGAAAGCAATAAAGGAGAAGAGATATAAAGAAAAACCTCCAAAGCGAGCTTTTATAAATCTTTGAACTAAAGGACGCTTTTTGGCAGTTCCGCACTCTACAAAGGCTCTCTTCACTCGAACAAAAATTATTAACTAACTCCCCGAGTGTCAAAAAGATCACTCGTACTCTGTAAAAATATTCAGAGTTGCTTAGAAATCCCATAACTAGGTTCTTAGAGCAAAGGAGAGTGGAATGGTGTGTGGAATAAGATGAAATGAGCCCCTATTTATAGTAAAACGCGCGAGACAGGCCGAGACGACTGTCTGGGAAAGTGGGACGACTGTTTGGGAAAGTGGGACGGTCATCCCAAGCTAAAGAAAAGGTGGGACGACCATTTGGGAAAGTGGGACGGTCGTCCCAAGGTTCAAAGGAGGTGGGACGACTGTCTGGGAATGTGGGACGGGCGTCCCAACTTAAATAAAAAGTGGGACGCCCGTCTGGACATGTGGGACGCCCGTCCCATTTTTTTGATTTTTTTTTATTTTTATTTTCTCAAAAATCTCTCCTCTTATTAAATGGAGCCCAGTGAATGCTACTAGGGGCCTAATGAAGCCTGAACCATCTTCGAAATGGAGGATTTTTGAGGTCTACTGATTGGTCGAGCAGGATTTGGGGTCTACAGCTGCCCCCCCTTCACCTACCAAACCGGCTGTTGGCGAATGCTGTAAGACCGAATGGTGGGTGAAGGAGTTAACCCTCTTGCCCAGTTATCCTTCGGATGCTCCTTTGATGCGGTAGCTGACCCTCTAGACGAAGAATGGTGCCTTCTTCTGGGTTGACCACAGGGTATCCATTTCAACCCTGTGGTGATGAGTACGAACCGCCACCTGGTTTGAGTCTTCTTCTGTAATACTTGTCCTCCGGATGCTCCTTTGGTACCGTAGTTGACCCTTTGAACGATGGATGTGAACCTCCAAGATGCTCCTTTGATGTGGTAGCTGACCCCTCGGTTGTAAGATTTGGTTTAAGCCCCCTTTTGAAAGGCTTGATGAGTACGCACCCCCATCTGGTTTGACGAGTACGAACCCCCGTCTAGTTTGGTTTTCAGTCCACTTCGTAGGGTTGGATGAGTACGCACCCCCATCTGGTTTGACGAGTACGAACCCCCATCTGGTTTGACGAGTACGAACCCCCATCTGGTTTTGAAGTCCTTTCCTTGGACTAAACTTTGTGGTAGTGGCTTACTGATCTCGTTGATGCGCTGACTCCTTGGGGAGTAGTTTTGTCTGAAAATTGTTCTTTTGACTTTTCTTGTGTAGTCATCCGGTATGTCGGGGATTCTTTGATTTTTGGCTTTTTCGTTAGCCATCCAGCTTGATGATTACAGGGGATTCTTGATTTAATGCCTCTTAGGTAGGCAGGAATCCGCTAGGGGATTTGTTAACTCTGATGATGCCTCTTGAGTAGGCGGATACTTCAACAAAAGTGAAGGTTTTGGTTACATTTCTTTGCCTCTTAATAGGTTGATGTTCCCTTTGGGAGATACTGGTTCTTTCTTGCCAGGTCTTGCCTATGTGCAGACAAACGACTCTCTGAGGATGTGAGTTTTGAAGGTTGTCTTTGCAATAGGCTCACTAGGGATATGTTTATTTTTGTGCTCCACCGGGGATTTATTTGTCTTCCTAGGGATCTGGTTTTTTTATTTTCCTCTGTGGGGATGGAATTTTGGCTCCGTGATTGATAATAGTGTGTGTTGAACATTCAAGGACTTGATGTTGCACTTGATGAACGTGAAGATTGTTGATTTTGATGATGATTCAAGAACTGAAAGACTTAGAGTGTTGAAGACTTGTTTTGTATTGTAATAACTCTGTTTCAATAAGATTGAGCCTGTAATATTAGAGTTTAAGGTAGTCGGTACATAGTCTGCACCTTAGAAGCTTCAAAAAGCTCAAATTTATCATCCAAGCTCGGCTTTAATCGATTCACTACTAGAAAATATACTTTCAACGTCGCTGTTTAACGTCGGTTACATCTTAGCGGACGTTGAACATGCTTTTCAACGTCGGTTGGTCACCAACCGACGTCGAAAGTCGAATTTTGACTCATTCTACATCGTTTTAGCATGCACGACGTGGAAAGTAGGCTTTCGACGTCGGTTATGCCCTCACCCGACGTTGAAAACCCTTCTAAACTCATTTCAATCGATTAAAAACACGTTTCAATCGATTAAAATCTCTTAAAGGGTCAGGATGATCGATCAGAATCCAGTTATGACCGATCAGAACTATTTTAATCGATTAAATCTCGTTTCAATCGATTAAAACATATGACTGGAGATGAATCTCGTTTCATTATGACCGATCAGAATACAAATATGACCGATCAGACTCAAATGTGATCGATCAGGTTTTGATTATGAGCGATCAGAGTCTTTTCAATCGATTAAAAACACGTTTCAATCGATTAAAATGTCTTAAAGGGTCAGGATGATCGATCAGGATCCAATTATGACCGATCAGAACTATTTTAATCGATTAAATCTCGTTTCAATCGATTAAAACATATGCATGACTGGAGATAAGTCGAGTTTCAACGTCGGTTATGTATAACCGACGTTGAATTCCCAAAATCAACGTCGCTTACATGATTTACCCGACGTTGAATGTCCTATCTAAGGCCCGCGCTTATTCAATTTCTTCTTCGTCCCACATATTCCCTCCTTCGCTTCTTCTTCGCTGTGCCTCGCTCGTCACTGCTGCCCCTCGCGCCCCTTCGCCGCCCTCGCTCGCCCCTCGCCGCTGCTACCTCATTCGCTGTTGTCCGCTGCCCACTCACCGCCCACTCGCCGTGCTCCGCCCCTCGCCATTGCTACCTCCTTCGCCGCCCACTCGCCGCGCTCTCATCGGGTTAGATTAAGTTGTATGGATGATTTACAGCATGCATTTAACATAAATATGGATTATTTAGAGCATTTCCTGCGTATGAACATTAGAAAGATGATGGATGATTTTGTATATATGGTTTGATTTGATCTAGGTTCGTTTAGGTTTCGAAGTGGTATATGGAACATTAGGTTTCGTTTAGGTTTAGGTTTAGCTTTCGAAGTGGTATATGGAACATTAGAGCATGTATGGAACATTAGAGCATTGTTAGGCAATGTACACGTTTTTTTTGTATTGTTTTGTTAAACCTTTTCTAATAAACCTTGAATATCTAGGCAAGCCTTCTTGTGTAGTTAGATGGATCGAACTTGGGTCAATGCAAGTCGTATGTCGAAGAGTATGAGAATGGAGTTGACTCCTTTTTGAAATTTGCCGAACAAAATGCTCCCAAAATGAATGGAAAAATCTACCGCCCATGCGTTAATTGTGTAAATGGCAGAGTACAAGAGATGGACACAACGCGGAGCATCTTATTTGCGATGGGATGATGAAGAATTACACCATATGGACATGGCACTGTGAAGTGGTTGATATTCCAACAAGTATCACAAACTATTGAGGATGATGTAACCTGCGAAGATCGAATAGAGGACATGCTTTGTGATGTGGGTCAAGAGAGGTTTCTTGAAGCACATGCATCTATATATGATACATTGAGGACCGATTCGGAGACACCTTTGTATCCCGGATGTACAACTTTCACACGGTTGTCATCTCGTGTTAAGATTGGTCAATCTAAAAGCAAAATTTGGTTGGAGTGATACAAGTTTTAATGAATTACTCCAACTTTTGAAGGAGATGCTCCCGAGACAATAGCACCTTGCCGGACCGTATGTATGAAGCGAAGAAGATACTATGTCCGATGGGTTTAGAATATAGGAAGATACATGCTTGCCCTAATGATTGTGTGTTATACAGGAAAGAATTCTCATCTTTAGACCAATGTCCAACATGTGGTGTATCACGTTACAAAGCGAAGGATGGTGATGATTGTAGTCGGGAGAGTGGTAAAAAACGTCCTCCTGCAAAAGTTTTATGGTATCTTCCAATTATTCCAAGATTTAGGCGGTTGTACGCTCACGAAGATGCTGAAAATTTAATTTGGCATTCAAAGAGAAAAACATGTGATGGGCAAATGCGACATCCATCTGACTCTCCCCAATGGAAGAATTTTGACCGTCTATTTCCAAGTTTTGGTAGTGATGCAAGAAACCTTAGACTTGGATTAGCAACAGATGGGATGAATCCTTTTGGAAATTTAAGTAGTAACCATAGTTCATGGCCCGTTTTATTGATGATTTACAATCTTCCACCATGGTTATGCATGAAGCGCAAATATGTCATGTTGTGTATGATGATTTCAGGTCCAAGACAGCCAGGAAATGACATAGATGTGTATTTGAGTCCTTTGATAGAAGACTTAACACTATTATGGGAGGAAGGAGTAGATGCATTTGATGGGTATCAGCAACAGAAGTTCAAGTTGCATGCAATGTTATTTTGCACCATTAATGACTTCCCTGCATCTAAGGAGAAGACACCAGTTGTGGAGACTTCTCCAAATCCCATTTTTGATCTCTTGTCTCTTTCCCCACAATTATATATGCAGTCATTCCAAGTTCCATGGGATTGTACATTATTTGGGATGGCTTCTAGCAATATCCCCCTCTACATTTCCCACACTGATGCCCTGGAGATTGGGATGGGCAATCAATGTCTAAATATAGCTGTTTTACAATTTTGGACATTGTAAGTTCATATCTTTCATGACTCTTTTCATTTTAGTAAATATATAAGCTATAAGTTCACTTCAATTGGCATATTTTAGGATGATGCACGAAATGATAGTGGAGCAGGGCATTGGTCACGTGTATGGATTCTTCGAGCCTCAATCCATACAAAAGTCCGGGAATAAGCGTGGTCAAATTCTCGCTACATCCAGAATTGGATGACTGCCTCTAAAAGAGATATTTACCTTGGAGCATACCATCATTCGTAAGTTATCCCAGCCTCTTCCGGTTTTACACAAGTTTTTTTAATAGATTCTAATCATGTGTATATACATAAACCACTGGCGACTATTAGTTATTTGTCCAAAGCGAGAATCTTGTGTGTTGGTTCTCGCTCATTGGGAAGAAAACCGGACATGGAGCTAAAAAATATTGTAAACGAGTAAGTATTTATTATATTATGTCTAAACATCTTGATTATTCTATTTCTAATCCCCTTATTTTCAATATATAGTGCTTTAAAGGTTTGTAGTACATTAGATGGAAAACACACAAGTAAAAGCACAGACTCCAAATTGGAATTTTATGAAAGTAAGTAGCCTTTATATATATTATACTATCTATTAATTTACGTTCAAATTTAATAGTTATTTTTAATATATTTACTCATTTTTAGTGTAACAAACAAAATGGAGGCTACGAGTGCGGCTACTATGTAATGTATTGGATGTGGCTCATCATTTTTGGTTGCATTCAGGATAGTTGGGACGAGGTAAGTTGACATTTGCTATTATATTCAATTCCTTTATTTTTATTGCTTAGGGTTTACCATTCTATTATTGTGAACTTCTTACAGGCATTTAAAGATATAGAACCTTTGCCTATGGATACTATAGACATGGTTCGAAACAAATGGGCAGAAAAGTTTGTACAAGTAGTTAGGAATAATAGGATTGATTGATAATTTTTGTGTATTATGTACATAATGTGGCTGGACTGAGATTTTTGTGTATTGTGTAAATATATAGTGATTATGTGAAAAGACCTGGCTGAGATTTTTGTACATTGTGTATATATTGTGTAAATCTGGCTGGACTGAGATTTATATAGCAGGTCGTGTATGGTAGCACAAAAACAGACCAAAATTTAAAAAAAAAAAGGGATATTCTACGTCGGTTATTGCATTAACCGACGTTGTAACGTCAGTCGCTTGAGCGAAACGTTGGTCGCTTGAGCGAAACAGCACCCGCGAGCACCCTTTGTTTGAAGGCTTCGTCGCTCAAGCGAGTACACCGGTCGCTTGAGCGAGATAGGACTTTCAACGTCGGTTAGTTCAATAACCGACGTAGAATTTACACCGGTCGCTTGAGCGAAACGTGGGTCGCTTGAGCGAAGCAGCACCCGAGAGTCCCCTTTGTTTGAAGGCTTCGTCGCTCAAGCGAGTACACCGGTCGCTTGAGCGAGTTCAACGTCGGTTAGTTCAAGAACCGACGTAGAATTTAGTCACTTTCAACGTCGAGTATGATGAACCGACGTAGAAACCTTTGACATTCAACGACGCCTGATTCAACGACGTCATTGGAACCGACGTTGAAAGCCTTCTACACCCGACGTTGAATGCTCATTCTGCAGTAGTGATTAAGTAGGGAAATAATCGATTAAAACAGTGAGAAAAACCATTTTCTGTATCTGCTCACTGGTTTAATCGATTAAACCACCTGTTAATCGATTAAAACAGAGAGTTTTGGGGTTCTGTTGATTTTGGCTCTGTAATAATTGATTAACACTTCATTTAATCGATTATTTCAGTCAGATTTTGATTTTTAACTTCAAATCAACCCTATTTTCGAAAACCCTATTTCCAAGAACCCTAATTCAGAAATTCCCAATTCCCAAACCCTAATTTCTCTACTTAAGCTTCTCTATGGCACTCAGAAAAGTAGAACAACCTTTTTCATACAAAAGTTAAGTGCTATGAGTGCCAGAGAACTGTTTGTTGCAAGAAAAAGGGCTTTTGGAACCTGGTGTGGGCTAGAAGCGATAAGAATCACTAAGTGGAGTTCTTAGTGGATTGTGTGTTGTGCCGTCTCTAGGGAAAGCTGTTCATCATCTTTTGTGGATTTCAAGAGAGGTGTTTTCTTATCTTTATCTTTTCAATTGTAATTTGCTTGTAACAACTTGATTATAGTGACAACGTTAATCCTCTGTTTGAGTGATTAGCAACTGGACGTAGGGTCTTTTGATCCGAACCAGTATAAATTTCCTGTGTAAGATTCTCTTCTCTTCTCTATTTACATTTACACAGTTTTTAATCGGTAAAATTTGGGGAAAATTTTGAAAACCTAATTTTTGTTAAGAAACCAATTCACCCCCCCTCTTGGTTTTTTGTCCGACCACGCGAACATTCCGCTGCGCGATTCTAACAAGTGGTATCAGAGCTTGCTTTGATAGTCATTCAAATTTTTCAAAAATGGCCGGACAAAATCAAACTTTTGCCGAAGGTGCGTCTATCAACAGACCCCCACTTTTTGTGGGTCAAAATTATCCTTTCTGGAAGGTAAGAATGCAAATCTTTTTAGAGTCTATTGATAGAGGCGTTTGGGACGCTATTTTAAATGGTCCATTTGTTCCTAAAGTTACTGAGAACGGTGTTGACGTTCCCAAACTTTTTTCTAGATGGACATAAGAGGAAAACAGAAAAGCACAATTTGACGTTAGGGCTAGAAATATAATTTCATCTGCTTTAACCCTTGACAAGTTTTACAGGATCTCTGTTTGTAAAAGTGCTCAAGAGATGTGGGAAAAACTAAGAGTAACTTATGAAGGAACCGATGATAGTGACTCGATTTCGGAATCAAGTGACTCAGAAATAGAAGCTAACATTTGCTTGTTGGCAAAAGACAATATATCTTTCGACTTTGAGGTTAGTGATTCCGACTCATCCTCAAGTGATGATGAAAATGATTTTGATGAATTACAAAATGCATATGAAGAATTGTTTAATGCTTTTAAGGACTTGAAAAATGAATACAAATCTATGAAAAAGAGTTTAAGTAGATCCGAAAAGGAGGTAGAGTCCTTAAAAACGAAAATTGTATGTTTAGAGGAAAAGGAGTCATTAAAAAAGAAAATCACATGTTTAGAGGAAAAGGAATCCTTAGAAACGAAAATTGTATGTTTAGATGAGAATGATGATAAGAACTTAGCATGTGCATCTTGTAAAGAGTATGAATATGACATAGATATTCTTAACCATTTGCTAGATAAAGCCGAAAAGGAGATAAGTGATTTTAAGAAGGATAAAATTGTTTTAGCTCAAAATAGTGTAAATCACCAAGTTCCTTTGAAAAAGCCTAAAAGGAAAAATAAAAGAGTATGGGTACAAAAAGGAACTAGAACATCTATGGTTAAAGATTCATCATATTCAAAAGTTACATCAAATGAATGCTTTTATTGTATGAAACATGGTCATACCTCAAATAGATGTAAAATAAAACATTTTGGTGTTCCTAAAGGAAAATATATTTGGGTTCCTATAGTTAAATGAATTGTTTGTCTCTTGTATTTATTCAAAGAAAATTGGTCATTTAGTATGTTTTAAATAGAATGCTCATTAGGTCAATTATAAAATCAACTCCCTATGAATTGTTTAATGGTAGAAAGCCTAATGTTGCTCATTTGAAAATTTTTTGGATGTAAGTGCTTTGTGTTAAATAATGGAAAGGATAACTTAGGAAAATTTGATTCTAAAGCTGATGAGGGCATTTTCTTAGGTTATTCATTAACTAGTAAGGCTTACAGGGTGTTTAATAGAAGAACCTTAAATATTGAAGAATCTATTCATGTTACTTTTGATGAGATTGTAGACCTTGGGGGAAATCCTCTTGAGTTAAATAAAGAACTTGCAGGTGATGATGAATATATAAGAGAGGCTCTTGATGAATTGTATTTGGAAGAAAATGAGCCTTCTCAAACACCTGAATTAGCAAAAGAATGGCAATCACCAAGAGGACTCTCAATGGACAATATCATTGGTGATATTTCAAAAGGGGTAAGAACTAGAAACATGACTAACTTTTGTATGTCTGTAGCTTTTGTGTCTCAGATATAACCCAAAAATGTGGAGGAAGCACTTAAAGCTGAAAAGTGGTGCATTGCTATGCAAGAAGAACTTAACCAATTTGAAAGGAATCAAGTCTGGGAATTAATCCCAAGGGAAGAATCACATCAAGTTATTGGAATCAAATGGGTATTTAGAAATAAACCTGATGAAGAAGGAAATATAACAAAGAATCAAGTCAGACTTGTTGCCAAAGGCTATTGTCAGGAGGAAGGTATAGACTATGATGAAACTTATGCTCCTGTTGCCAAGTTAGAGGCTATACGCCTACTTCTTGCTTATGCATCCTTAATGAAATTTAAATTATATCAAATGGATGTTAAGAGTGCATTTTTGAATGATTTTATTAAAGAAGAAGTTTATGTGGAGCAACCCCCTGGATTTGAAGATTTTAGTTATCCTAATCATGTTTTTAAATTAAAGAAAGCATTATATGGGTTGAAACAAGCTCCTAGATCTTGGTATGAAAGGTTAAGTAGTTTCCTAACATCAAATGATTTTTCTAGAGGAAAAATAGATTCTACTCTATTTATAAAGAAAGTTAAATAACATATCTTATTGGTCCAGGTATATGTTGATGATATTATTTTTGGATCAACTAATAATTCGTTATGTGTAGAATTTGCTAAGATAATGCAGGGAGAGTTTGAAATGTCTATGATGGGAGAATTGACATTCTTCCTTGGACTTCAAATCAAGCAACTTAAAGATGGCATCTTCATCTCTCAAACCAAATATTGCAAAGAGATCCTCAAAAAGTTTGGTATGGACACCTCAAAGGAAGCTAACACACCCATGGGAACTTCATGCTATCTAGACAAGGATGAATCAGGTTTGGAAGTTAATCAATCTATGTATAGAGGTATGATAGGTTCACTGTTATACTTAACTGCCAGTAGACCTGATATTATCCATTCTATTTGTGTGTGTGCTAGATTTCAGGCTTGTCCAAAAGAATCTCACCTAATTGCAGTAAAACATATTTTAAAATATTTAAAAGGAACTACTGGTTTTGGTTTATGGTATCCTTCTGATGTTTGTCCTAGTTTAATAGGATATTCTGATGCTGATTATGGTGGATGCAAAATTGATAGGAACAGTACTAGTGGGACATGCCATTTGTTAGGTTCATCCTTAGTATCTTAGCATTCTAAGAAACAAGCTTGTGTTGCTTTATCTACCACTGAAGCTGAATATATTGCAGCTGGTAGTTGTTGTGCTCAAATTCTATGGATAAAACAACAGTTAGAAGATTATAGTATATTTTTTAAATGACATACCTTTGATGTGTGATAATACGAGTGCAATTAATCTTACTAAGAATCCAGTAATGCACTCTAGGACTAAGCACATAGAAATTAGAAATCACTTTTTGAGAGATCATATCAGCAAAGGAAACTGTAAAATAGAGTATGTTGATACAAAGCATCAATTAGCAGATATTTTTACTAAGCCTCTACCCAAGGATAGATTTTATGATCTTAGAAGAGACTTAGGGATATTAGAAATAGCTTAAATTTTGCTTATTTAGACAGTTTTTGGATGATTGTAATGTTAAAAATTCATTATACAGAATGTTAATAGTTTATCATGTGTTAAAACCTTAAAAAGTTGATGTACTCTCTGGAATAATCGATTAATTGGAGTTATAATCGATTATTTGCATCCAAAACACTCAAAACAGGGCATTCCTCTCTGGATTAATCGATTAATTCGCCAATTAATCGATTAAATACAACATTAATCGATTAACTGCACAATTTAATCGATTAAATGGTTCTGGCACTGGTTTAATCGATTAATCTGAGTTCTAATCGATTAAACCTGGCAAGTTTGGCTTCCTAGCCGTTGCCAACGGATTTCTTGACTTATATTCTCTTCCATATGACCGTTAGACATGCTTGATTATAAATAGGGGCCTCCATTTCACTTCTACTCACTTCTATCTCTTGAAATCAAGCTTTCTTGACTTATTCTAGCAATCTTGCCATCTTCTCAATACATTTAGCTTTCTAAATCTTCTTGTTATTCCTCAAATCTTTCAATGGCCTCATCTTCTCGTGCTAAGATCCCTACTAGAAGAAGATCTGCACCCTCATCTCATCCCCATCCTAATTCTGTAGAAGGATGGATTTCTGATACAGATGGCCAACAAGAATTTCTGACCTATTGGAAGGAACATGCTATTATCTCTCCAAAGTTCCTTATTGGTGAGCAGTTCATCAATAGGGGATTCAACTTTCCCAACCTTCTTGAAATTCAAGGAGTTCTCCCTTTCATCCAAATGCAAGGTACGTATTATCCTGACCTTGTTAGGGTATTTTAATCTAGATTTAAATTTAGAGATCAAATTGCTACCTCTAGAGTAAAAGGCATCACAATTATTCTTGACGATGATATTTGGGAGAATGTTGCCCACTTTCCAATTAGAGAAGATGCTATTCACATTTATGGTGAGTTATATGATTTTGACAGGTTCTTAGCTTACCGTTCTTTTCTGCGAAATCCCTCCATGGAGATTGGGCGTCTCCTTCTTGTTGGACCTTTAAAGAAGGAGGAACGCATGATTCTACATCTACTTGTCTTGATTCTATGTCCTTGGGCTACAAATCATGCTCAATGTTCTTCAATTGATCTTAGGATTATTCATGCCATAATGAATAATGAGCCTTTAGATTGGGGCGTTCTAGTCACCATGACTATGTTAAAAGCCAAACGTCATCCCACCTTCAAAATTCCATATGCTCTCCTTATCTCTCGGATTCTTGAATACAAAGGAGTCAATGTCGAAGGTGAACAAGCAGTAAGAACAAATAACTTGAATCTCATGCTTGACAGCACATTGATCCAACTACAAATGGTGCGTGTCAACAACATTTATGTTCACAAGGATGACGTTCCGAATCAAGGTGGTGACAATAAAGATTCTGATGAAGATATGCCTCCTGTTGCTGAGATTCCCTCTGATCAAATCCAAAGTGTTGGAACTTCCTCTACTGATCATGAAACCCGACAATCCATGGAAGACATGTTATCTGACATGAATCAGAGAATGCAGTCATTCTTCACTCTTTCTGGAGTACGGCATGAGGAAATAATTCGCCGTATATCTGATGTAGATGATAAAGTGTGTCGTTTAGAAAATAGATTTGATGCACACTTTCATAGTGATGATAGTGAAGAATTTTAAATTTGTTGTTATTTCCTATATTGTAATGATTGCTTATCTCTGAAATAAAATATGGTTATTGCTTTGATTGAGGGGGAGTTTTCTCTAAGTTATGCATATTTTGAGGGGGAGCTCTTATGTTTGTAATAGATGAATTATGTTTGATTCTAATCAAAATAGGGGGAGAAAATATTTAAAGCCTAAAATGATTGTTTTTAAATATTATCTGGTATGTTTAATGTGTTTGTTAGTATGACAGATAAAACAGGTTATTACAAGGCTTTAAAAGATAATTTTGATCATCATAAAAAAGGGGGAGATTTTCGAACATTCAAGGACTTGATGTTGCACTTGATGAACATGAAGATTGTTGATTTTGATGATGATTCAAGAACTAAAAGACTTAGAGTCTTGAAGACTTGTTTTGTATTGTAATAACTCTGTTTCAATAAGATTGAGTCTGTAATATTAGAGTTTAAGGTAGTCGGTACATAGTCTGCACCTTAGAAGCTTCAAAAAGCTCAAATTTATCATCCAAGCTCGGCTTTAATCGATTAAGTAGGGAAATAATCGATTAAAACAGTGAGAAAAACCATTTTCTGTATCTGCTCACTGGTTTAATCGATTAAACCACCTGTTAATCGATTAACAGGCCTGTTAATCGATTAATAGCCCTTTTAATCGATTAAAACAGAGAGTTTTGGGGTTTTGTTGATTTTGCTCTGTAATAATCGATTAACACTTCATTTAATCGATTATTTCAGTCAGATTTTGATTTTTAACTTCAAATCAACCCTATTTTCGAAAACCCTATTTCCAAGAACCCTAATTTCGAAATTCTTAATTCCCAAACCCTAATTTCTCTACTTAAGCTTCTCTATGGCACTCAGAAAAGTAGAACAACCTTTTTCATACAAAAGTTAAGTGTTGTGAGTGCCAGAGAACTGTTTGTTGTAAGAAAAAGGGGCTTTTGGAACCTGGTGTGGGCTAGAAGCGATAAGAATCACTAAGTGGAGTTCTTAGTGGATTGTGTGTTGTGCCGTCTCTAGGGAAAGCTGTTCATCATCTCTTGTGGATTTCAAGAGAGGTGTTTTCTTATCTTTATCTTTTCAATTGTAATTTGCTTGTAACAACTTGATTATAGTGACAGCGTTAATCCTCTGTTTGAGTGATTAGCAACTGGATGTAGGGTCTTTTGATCTGAACCAGTATAAATTTCCTGTGTAAGATTCTCTTCTCTTCTCTATTTACATTTACACAGTTTTTAATCGGTAAAATTTGGGGAAAATTTTGAAAACCTAATTTTTTTTAAGAAACCAATTCACCCCCCTCTTGGTTTTTTGTCCAACCACGCGAACATTCAGCTGCGCGATTCTAATAGTATGAGCTGGCTCTATGAAGCTCTTATTCTGCTAGAGAGGAATTTCTAATTCCTTGCTTTATGTGACCCACTTGGGGAGTTTATTGGCCTTTTTCTTTTTTGGGAATCCACTGGGGATGGAGGGTTTTCTTCTCCTGAGAAATGTGATGAAGATTGGAGCTTTTTATTTAATTTCGCTTTTTTTCCGCGGTTTTTTCATTTTTCTCGCGATTCGAAATTTGGCTTTTTCGAAGTAATGCGTGTGTCTTTTACCTTTTTAGTTTCTTTTTACCTACATAAGCTTTTTCTTTGTTTGATGTACCTTTTCTTTCATATATGGAAAGATAGTGGCTTGGATCTTTAGGCTCCAAAAGCTCTTATTTTGTTTGAATCGCTTTATTGGTGGCAACTTGCTTGGTTTTCTAGAGGATTGGAGACTTGTTTTGGGTACTTCCTGTTTTCAAACACAAACATGGAGCCTAGTCTCCTTATATGCATGGATTTCATTTTTTGTTATTCACTTACATAGATTTTTATTTTTGTTTTTGATTTTGACAAAGTCGTTTTGTGCGACTACTTGTATGGATGTCCTACATGCAATCTATTTCTTTATGAGGTGCATCTAGAAAAGTGACTGGCATTTTCCTGCTGAATTCTTATGACATGCCAATGGGCTCCTTTTTTTTGTTATATATTTTTATTTGGCCCTATCTTTTACCTAGATCACCCTTTTAGGTTTTCATCTTGTCGGGTTTTTGAGTAATGCCTTCAAGCGTAATACTTCTTCACCGCATCTGAATTGACCGGGTGTCAAAGTTCTTCTCCGTCCATATTGGTGAGGATAAAGGCTCCTCCCGAGAAAACTCGTTTGACCATAAAGGGTCCTTCATAGTTTGCTGCCCATTTTCCAATTTTATCCTTTTGGATCGGAAGCAATTTCTTTATCACTAAATCCCCCTTGTGATAAGTATAGGGATTGACCTTTTTGTCATAAGCCCTTTTAATCTTCTTTTGATAGGCTTGTCCATGACATATGACATCCAACTGCTTTTCTTCAATCAAATTCAACTGATCATATAGACTTTGGACCCACTCAGCTTCCGTTAGTTTTGCTTCCATGATGATTCGCAGGGAAAGTATCTCGACCTCTATTGGGAGTATGACTTACATACCATATACTAGAGAATATGGAGTGGCTCCTGTGGAAGTTCGTATTGCCGTTCGATGACCATTTTTTCGATGATCTTCTTGATGTTCTTATTGGTTGCCTCTACTGCACCGTTCATTTTAGGTCAATAGGGAGAAGAATTGTGATGCTGAATCCTGAAGTCTTGGCAAAGTTCTTCCATCATTTTATTGTTCAGATTAGTCCCATTATTAATGATGAGACGATGAGGGATGCCATAGCGACATAGGATATTCCTCTTGAGGAAGGTGGTTACCACTTTCTTGGTCACATGAGCAAACGACGCTGCTTCCACCCATTTGGTAAAGTAATCAATGGCCACTAAGATGAAGCGATGACCATTGGACGCTTTGGGTTTGATGGGACCAATAACATCCATGCCTCACATATCGAATGGCCATGGTGCGGCCAAAACATTAAGAGATGTTGATGGGACATGAACATTATCGACATAAACTTGGAACTTGTGGCATTTCTTGGCGTATTGGTAACAATCACCCTCCATTGTGGACCAAAAGTATCCTTCCCTAAGGATTTTCTTTACCATGACATGCCCTATTATTTGGGTCCCGAATATTCCTTCATGGACTTCTCTCATTAAATTTTGAGCTTCTTCTTGGTTCACACATCTTAGTAGAGTGGAATCAAAATTCTTTTTGTAGAAGGTTTCTCCTATTAATGTGAACCCCACAGCTCTCTTAGAAATGGTCCTTTTGTCATTATCACTAATTCCTTCGGGATATTCGCCCTTTACAAGGTATCGCCAGATGTCATGATACCAAGGGGATTTGTCTTCCTCGTTGTCTATTACCATGCAAAAAGCGTATTTGTCATGCAGCCTTATATGGATTACAGGCATTTCATATTCTCTATCTAAGGTGAACATGGATGATAGAGTAGCAAGGGCGTCAGCAAATTGGTTGTCTTCCCTAACAATGTACTCGAAGGTGATGCTTTCCATCCTCGAAATCAAATTATGAATATACTCTAGATACGGGATTAATTTGGAATTTCTGGTTTCCCATTCCCCTTTGAGTTGATAAACAACAAGGGATGAATCGCCAAACACTTTGAGTTTGGTCACTCCGTGATCTAGAGCTGCTTGGATACCTAAGGCACAGGCTTCATACTCAGCCATATTGTTTGTGCAATCGAAGTTTAGTCTGGCTGTAACTGGGATATGCTTCTTTTCTGGAGATATTAAAACGGCTCCAATCCCGTGTCCAAGCATGTTCGAGGCTCCATCAAAGGACATAGTCCATGCATCATCTTTGGTTTCTTTGTGCTCAATATGCATGATATGTTCATCAGGAAAGTCCTCTTGTAGGGATTGATATTCATCTGTTGATCCATGTGCTAGGTAGTCTGCTAGAGACCTTTGATAACTTTCTAGGTGACATGGATGATGTCGAATTTTGAGAGGAGTAGTTGCCACTTAGCTATTCTTCCAGTCAAGACAGTTTTTTCGAATAGATATTTGATTGGGTCCATTTTGGAGACCAACCAAGTCGTATGTCTAACCATATATTGTCGGAGAGGTTGAGTTGCCCACACCAATGCACAACATGTTTTTTCAAGTGGTGTATAACGGGTCTCATAGTCTAAGAATTTTTTACTGAGATAATATATGGCTCGTTCCTTCTTTCCCATTTCATCTTGTTGACCGAGCAAACATCCCATGGACTCTTCAAGTACTGATAGGTAGAGGATCAGAGGTTTTCCTTCAATGGACGGCACCAATATTGGTGGATTGATCAAGCACATCTTAATCTTTTCGAAGGCTTGTTGGCACTCTTCATTCCAAACTATTGGTTGATTTTTGCGAAACAGTTTGAAGATGGGTGCACACTTGTTTGCGAAACCCTCTAACATCTTTTTCCGTCTTTGGTGGGGGAATTTCCAAAATCGCCTTTGTTTTATCGGGATCTACCTCAATTCCCTTTTGGCTAATGATGAACCCTAGAAGTTTACCTGACCACACTTCAAAAGTACATTTTGCTGGGTTTAGCTTAAGTTGATACTTTCGAAGTCGATTCATATAACTTCTTTAGATATTGAATGTGGTCCATCTCACTTCTGGATTTGGTAATCATATCATCCACATATGAAGCACTTGGTGGACTTGGTGGATTTGATGAAGACTTAGATATAATTTGATGAAGACATAAATTTAGTTTAGGTTGTGGGTGTGTAGATGATTAGGTTTTTAACTTGAGCACTTAATCCCTTGATAGGCCATTATATGTTGTGATGAAGCGCCTTAATCTTCTGCATAGCATTGAAAATCATTTTCTCGCATTAAAAGAACAAACTAAGTTTTTCAATCTGTTGAAAAAGATTTTCAATCGGTTAAAATCACTTAACAGAATAAGTGGTTCTATATAATCGTATTTTCAATTGATTGATTCGCAGAATCAACAAGTTAAAATAACTTAGTAAATTTCTCAATATGAAGGTTTCGGAAAAACAATCAATTGAAATACTTTTTAATCTGTTGAAAAAGAAAGATATTTTTCAATCTAAGAGTTTTCGGAAAAACAATCAGTTGAAACGTTTTTCAATCTGTTAAAATAAAGATATTTTTTTTAAGTCTAAATGTTTTCAGAAAAACAATATGTTGAAATGGTTTTCAACCTGTTGAAACAGAAAGTCATTTTCGAGTCTTAAAAGTCTGCAGGATTTCAATGAGTTGAAATGATTTTTCAATCTGTTGAAACAGAGAGACTATTTTTCTTAAACTAAGTATTTGCAGGAATTTAATCTGTTGAAATGATTTTCAATCGATTGAAACAGAGTGCTGTTATTTTTCATTAAGTTGTTTTAATCCATTAAAACTCGAATCAATCGATTAAATGGAACTTTAAACGAAATCAATCGATTGAATCGATGTCTTAATCGATTAAAAGGAACTTTAAATGAAATCAATCGATTGAATCGATATTTTAATCGATTGAAATAATATTCTGATCGATCATAGTTTCATTTTAATCGATCATAACTCGGTCTGATCGATCATACTTCAGTTCTAATCGATCATAACTTGGTCTGATCGATCATACTTCAGTTCTAATCGATCAGAGTCTCTTCTAAACTGTTTTACTTCAATCTAATCGATCTTTTGACTCTCTGAAACAGTTTTTGACAGTTGAATCAGTCTGATTCTATGATTTACTCTATATATACAGATTTGATCTAACTTTTGATACAATACAATACAATACAACACACTACTTGAGAAAACTTGAGAAATCAATCTGTGAATCGTTCATCTACGTTTTTCTCTCTGCATTCAAGATTTTGTCATATCATAAGGTGCTTTGATCAACATTGTGGTCATTCACAGCGAGAGAGTGCTTTAGAATTGGTGCTGGGCAATTAGAATTCAAAGTCCAGGTTTCTTCTTTCCTTATTCTTTTGTATCGTGTGAATTGTGTAGATTGGATTGTAATCTACACTTGGTACAGTAACTGGATTTGGTTACTGGGTGTTTTTCAAGATTCTATCTTATAGGTTGAAAAGATAGTTCTTGGTGTAGATTGGTGAGGATCTACAGGTTGTAATTGTCACTTGGTATTAGTGGAAACTTGACAGGTTTTGTCAAGAACTGGACGTAGCTCTGGATTAGAGTGAACCAGTATAAATTTGTGTGTTGATTTCTTTCTATCATCTCTTTTAAATTCTGAATATAATCTTGCTGTGTTTTAAATCAAATCATCTTTTCAAGAATTGAATAAAGATAACTCATTCTTCCAAAAGAAAGTAAAGTTTTGCGAAAAAGTTTTTAAGTTCAATTCACCCCCCCTCTTGAACTCAACCATTAATTCTTTCAACATATACTTCAATTTCTTTGTGGATCATGTCATGGAATAATGTTACCATGGCCCTCTAATAGGTGGCTCCCGTATTTTTGAGCCCAAAAGGCATTACTCTATAACAAAATGTCCCCCACGATGTGATGAAGGAGGTTTTCTCTCTATCTTCGACAGCCAACTTAATTTGATTGTACCCTGTATATCCGTCCATGAAAGAATAGAGTGTGTTTGTGGCAGCATGGTCTACCAACATATCAATGTGAGGTAAGGGGAAATCATCTTTTGGACTTGCACGATTTAAATCCTTGTAGTCCACACACACTCTGATTTTTCCATTCTTTTTTATGACTGGCACAATATTTGCCAGCCATTCGGAGTACTTGGACACGATTAGGAAATTGACGTATAACTATTTTTGCACTTCCTCCTTGATTTTTAAGGACCAATTAAGCTTTACTCTTCTGAGCTTCTGCTTTACAGGCCAGAATCCCTCTTTCAAAGGTAACTGATGTTCTGCGATGTTTACATCAAGCATGGGCATGTCATGGTAAGACCAAGCAAATATGTCCACATATTCCTTTAATAACTATATCAGCCCTTCCTTGACATCATTACTGATTTGTGTACCAATATTTACTTCCTTCTTATCTTCCCCTTGTCCCAAATTAATAGCCTCAGTTTCTTCTTGATGGGGCTGTATAGATCGAGCTTCTAACTCTAACAACCTCTGCATGTCCGGGGAGATGGTCCCCTCTTCATTGTCCGACTCGATCCATTCGTCGTCGGCTTATGAATCCTGTAGAGAGTTATCAATCATAGACATGATTATTTTCAAGGGTTCTGTTTAGGTATAGATTTTATTATTCGGATATTTTGAAAGAATAATAAATAGAAGAGAGAAAAGAATGAATATGAATATGTATGCTATGAAAAATGCCTCATTATATTGATGAGAAGGAATATGTACAAAAAGCCCTTTTAATCAGGTGTCTCATGGCCACAGGCTGGGACCGTGAGAAATACAGAGTAAAAATGGAAAAAGGAGCCCTATATAGATGGTCCTTCTTGTCTAGACCTACTACTCTGGTTGAGACAGAGGCTGGGAATCCACATTGGGAGCAGGAGCGTCAAATGTGATCCACCTGGCGTTCAGTAGCTCTTTGACCTTGTACTTCAAGGTCAAGCAGTTCTCTATCGAGTGCCCAGAGGCACCTGAGTGGTAATCGCATTTATCGTTGGGTTTATACCACTCAGGGTAAGGTGGCTCCATATTCTTTGGAGGAACGTGCACAAGGAGCTTAGCCTCGACTAGCTTTGGCAGCAGATTCCCATAGGAAGTTGCGAGAGGATTAAACTTCCTCTCCTTTTTGCGCGACTGCCTAGCTACTTGGGGAGCGAAAGAAGAAGCAGTAAGGTTGATGGCGTTTACATTTCCCTCCTTCTTCTTACTAAAGGGCTTCTTGAATGACGCATTGGATGAGGAAGGTTGTGCGATCCTTCCACTTCATAGCCCTTGCTCCACTCTCTCACCAATGGTGACCACGTCTGTAAAAAGGGTTGACGTATTCCCTATCATTTTGTCGTAATAGGGACCCATCAACAAGTTAATGAACAAGGACACAGTCTCTTGGTCCGACAGTGGAGGCTCTACTTGGGCGGCCAACTCCCTCCATCACTGAGCATACGCCTTGAAGGATTTGTCATTTTTCTTGTTCAGAGCTTGAAGATCTGACCTATCTAGGGTCAGATCGATATTATATTTATATCGATGAAGGAAGACATCTACCAGCTTTTTCCAGTTTTGGACTTGTCCCCTCTCCAACTGCATATACCAATTCAAGGTCGAGTCGGCCAAGCTCTCCTGAAAATAGTGGATCAGGAGTTCTTCATTGTCGGCATATGGAGCCATCTTACGATAGTACATTGTAAGATGGCTTTTTGGGCAAGTCATTCTCATGTACTTTGGGAAATCTAGAACTTTGAATTTGGGGGAAAAGCGGATGTTCTTGACGAGGCACATGTCGGCCACCTCTTTCACATTAGAGTTATGTCCCTCCATGGCCCTTAGTCTCTCCTCAAGGGTAGAAATTTGTAGCTCAGAGACTTCAAGGGTATGGATGTGGACTGCCCTACTGTCGGGCTACACATGAATTCCACGTTCATGCGCATGGAGGGGTTCCTCTTCCTCCCGTGCTGAGAGGCATGCTCGCTATGAAGACCCTCCTTGGCGAGATGTTATTGGCGCATCAGCTCCATTAGTTGCGCCATTTGCTCTTTCATGGAGTTAAGCTCTGTCGTCAACTTACAGCTTCGCTCCTCCAAATGCTCCATCCTTTTGGCTTTTTGAGCACGAGTGAGGATAGGAAGAAGACCAACCACTTTCTAGAATGCAAAATGCATTAGGATTTTTATTTTTTATTTTTTGAAATGAATGATTAGTGTAGGATAGATATGCCTTGAGACAATAGCTTTGGTGTCATCCTCAAAGCTTACACTTTGCGGGGTACCATACCCACTTCGGTGTAATGTTTCCTTCCCCATCATGGATTTGACAAGTATTACGAAGGTTACCGCACCTTAGCACCTTTATTCCTTCCTTGTGGATGGTTACAAACGTGTTCGAGACCTCTTTTACCTTTGTCTTAAGGATATCTAACCCATCCTAGTAATGAGTGAATTTATGTTTGAGAGATTTTATTAGAATGATGTCTATGCATTCCTTTCTTATGCATTTATTTTCTCTCTTTGGTTTTACCACTCTTAAGATGATGAGGGTATGAATGATTTGACTTTGTCAAAGTCGTTTTATTAAGTTTTATTATTTTTAAATGAATGTTTATAAATAAAGCTTTTTTTTATTTTAAAAAATTTACTTTTATAACCCTTTTATCTCTTCTATAAGTCAACGTGGCTACTTAGCTTACAAAGAACCTGAAACCAGGCTAGCTTAAATGAAGACTGTCCGAGATAAGGTTTGTTTATTGCAATAAGGTTTTATTTGCTATTTTTATTTTGTTTTTTTATTTTTTATTTTACTATTTTATGATTATGCTATGCAAATATGACAAACAAATGCACAAATAATTCACTCATCCGCGAACAGAGTGACGATGTTTTAATCACGAGGTAGGGGTTTCTTGCAAAAAAGTGCATTTGCAAAGGTAGGTTCTAACTATCATCACCAAGGTCAGGTCCCCAAGGTGCCCCCATTATAGGGACTCTTCAATCTCCTAGTCTTTGAACCATGCATGGAAAAAAGGCCTTGTCGACGTTCTTAGACCAAGAGAAGAAGGTTATCACCTTGAGTGGTGGTTTCCGACAACGACCTATTGGCACTAAGGACATTACCATGGTCGGCCATACCTGCCACTCACTCCCTATGTGTATTCACTCTTGCTCCCAGGTATACAGGGATTGTTATGTGCAAGGGTTTGTGTACAGTTTGTATTTCAAATAATTACAGAAAATAAGTATACAACAGTTATTAAAGCCAAACAGTAAAGCAAAGCAAGGGTAAATGCATAATTTCAAATCTAATATTTTTAGATTATTCCATCACTAAATGGGATCAACTCTCTAGCTTTCCCAGTGGAGTCGCCATCTGTCGCCACCACAAAAAAGCAGTTGGAGCGACATGATGGTTTTGATGACTCACGTTTGTTTTAAAAACATGGTCATCGCTCTTAGGGTGTCTAATAATCGAACTACCCCTAAGAATGAGGTTTTCATAAATGGGTTTCGGAGTCGCCACTAATATTTTTACCATAAACATTGGAAAAGGAAATAAAAGAAGGCATTGGTTTAAGAAAAACCAACTTTAGCCATTATAACCAGAGTTGGGAAAGGGAGTTAGTTACGTGTGGGGAAGGTATTAGCACCCCTACAATGCCCCTTTCGGGTTCCCTATGATGGAATATTCTTAAAATAAAGACAACAAAATTATGCTTCTACCCTATTTATTTATTGTAGAATTTAAATAGCTATCTTACATGGCCCTAATAATTAATGCATACAAGGAAAGCAATAAAAGAAAGCAATAAAGGAGAAGAGATATGAAGAAGAACCTCTGAAGCAAGCTTTTATAAATCATTGAACTAAAGGACGCTTTTTGGCAGTCCCGCACTCTACAAAGGCACTCCTCACTCGAACAAAATTTTTTAATTAACTCCCAGAGTGTCAAGATCACTCGTGCTTTGTAAAAATATTCAGAGTTGTTTAGAAAGTGGAGGGTTGTAACTAGTTATGTTGGCTCTTGGGTAATTCAATTGTGGCATCTCGTTTTCTTTTGTTTTCGTTTCTAAGAAAAAAGAAAAGAAAAGAAAAGAAAAATTATATATATATATAAAATATGTTTGGACATTGTGTGAGGATTGAAATTGGTGGATTTACTTGCATGTGTATTTTTTACTCATTCCCCATTGCTTCTCTATTTTCTTTGGTCTTTAAGCTACTTATCCATATATTCCATACCTTGTCCTTAGCCCCATTACAACCTTTGAAAGTCTGCATATCTTGTGAGGTTCTGTTGCTTTTCATTCACCTCTTGAGCATATTGATTTTCTTGACATGTTTTGAATTGTTTGGACAATGTCCATAAATGTCTGGTTTCTTTGACTCTTTGAATGTTGGAGGTTGTCTATTCCTTTCGTTTCCTAGGTTTCATTGAGGAGTATGTATATCTATTTATGTTTTTGTTTGTCTTTGTTTTTGTTTCTATCCTTTGCATGATTTTCTTTAATGTTTTTGAATTTATTTCCTTGCTTTGCCTCTTAATTTTGCCCAAGAGTGCAAAAGGCTAAGTGTGGGGTTCTTTGATGAGTAATTATATTCTCATATTTTCTTCCCTTTCTGAACTAATTTTAATTAGTGTTTTGGGCTTAAATTTCTATTATTAGTGAATTTTTATTAATTAGGCTTCGTTGGGCCAATAATTGAGATTTTAATTAATTTGAATCTATTTGTTCTAATTTTTGCTCATTATTATTTTCAGGATAGTTTAAAGCAATTTTGGGCCTAGAAAATTGGGCCAAATGCCATATTACAGTTTAAAGCAATTTTAGACTTGGAAAATTGGGCCAATTGTCATATTTTTTTATACGGGTACTAATATTGGTTCACTATTTTGTTTATCATTCTTTCTACAGAGCTCCAAAAATCATGATCTAGAAGCATTATAAACTAGACACATTCAGCTTTGCAGAGGATCCAAAATCATTCAATTCGGAGCTAAATTGGATTTTACATAAATTATCCAAAACGAGTCTGTTAGAAAAGAAGGCTGAGATCAAGAGGGGGGTGATTTGATCTTTGAAAGATTTTCGCAATTTACAGATTATCTATTTCAAAGATTAAGAGTTTTGATCAATTCTTGAACCAAGTAAATCAAGCTATTCACAGTAAGACAACAGTAGAATTAAAGAGAGTAAGGTTTAGAGAAATACAACCAAGATTTATATTGGTTCACCCAATCCCAGGACTACGTCCAGTTCTCAACCAAATTCCAGCTGAGTTCCACTAGATTGAATGTTTTACAAATTACAGATTCCAATCACACACCCAATCTATCACAAGAACCAAAATTCCCGTCCTTGCACATAAACCTTCACCAAGAACCAACATCCAGTTCTTGAACCAACCTGCAGCCAAATTCCAGCCACAGAACCAATGCCCAACAATTTCAGACACTCACCACCCAAGAACCAAGTTCCAGTTCTTGTACCAACCTGCAGCCAAATTCTAGCTACAGAACCAGTGCCCAACAATTCTATACGCCCACAATACAGTAAAGAAATGTAAAGAAACAAAGAGAAGAAACTAGAACAATCAAACCTGGATTATGCAGCTCTGTAGAATGAGTTTCTAAACAAAAGGAATGCAAAAATTGCCTCAATAAAGAACTTTCAAAAACACCACAAAACTTGCACAATTCTTTCTTGAAAAACTTCACTTATGATTGCTTCATTGATTGCTCAAAGGTATATTTTAAAAGACTGAAGAAATCCTGTTTATATAGAGATTTGTTCTAACTGCTGGTTTAATTAATCTGTTAAAACAATTTTTTAATTTGTTAAAAATCTTGAATTAATTTGTTAAAACTTCTTTTAATCTGTTAAAATGTTTTTTATTATTTTCCAGTTTTGTTATAAGCTGATACGACAACGTTTCAATCGATTAAAACACTTTGTAAAAAACCCTTAAGTTGTTTTAATCGATCAATTCGCAATTTAATTGATTAAAATTCTGCCAAATATTTTCATAAAACTTTCTAAGTGATTTTAACGGATAACAACCAGTTTTAATTGATTAAAATAGTTAGCAAAAATTCCCTTAAATTGTTTTAATTGATTAATTCGATTTTACATCGATTAAAATTCTGGCAGGACTTCTTTCAAAACCTTTCAAGTGATTTTAACCGATTAATTCGAGATTACATCGATTAAAATACTGCCAGAACACTTTTCAAAACATCTTAAGTGTTTTTAATCGATTAATTCGAGTTTGCATCGATTAAAATACTTCCAAAACACTTTTCAAAATCATTCAAGTTATTTTAATCGATTATTTCGAGTTTATATCAGTTAAAACACTAACAGAGTGTTTTCAAAAACTCCTTTAATGAAAATAATTGATTAATTCAAAAGTGTATTGATTAAAAATATGTTATGTAAGTTTTAAAAACATTTTAATTGATAAAGCTCATATAATATCTGTTAAAACAATTTCTTAAAAACCATTTAACCGATTACTTTGGTTTTTAACAGATTAAACATCTTTAGAGGCATTTTCAAATTCTTTTAAATGATGAAACCTCATGCAGCAGAGAGATATGAATGATTATACCTATGTATAGATGCAGACTCACTAATCACTCTACCCTTTTAACCCAAGTAACCTTTGACCTCATCAGATTAGCCTTTGACTTCATCAAATCAACAAGATCTTTGTTTTATCAAAAGATTCAATAAGATCTTCATCACTTTCAGTCTCCCCCTATTTGATGAAGACAAACACCTCTTTTAAAGATTTTGATCTCTAGAAGAAGTCACTTGGATATATAGATTAGTGAGTATTCAAGATTAATCATTTCTCCCCCTAGATTAGTGAATATTTAAAGAATTAACTCCCCTTTTGACTTCATCAAAAATAGGGAAGAGAGGGATAAAACAAGCAATATGCCTAGTATGTAATGATAACAAAATTTATGTTTAAAACTAGTAGTATAATCAAAGAAAAAAAAATACTAATGAGATGTATTATTCATTTAAGAATCAATTAAAGTTGATTCAAACTTATCTTCGTTAACACGTTTATAATTAATACAATAAACACGTGTAAAGATAAGGGAACCTTTGTTGAACATTCAAGGACTTGATGTTGCACTTGATGAACATGAAGATTGATGATTTTGATGATGATTCAAGAACTCAAAGACTTAGAGTATTGAAGACTTGTTTTGTAGTGTAATAACTCTGTTTTAATTAGATTGAGTCTGTAATTTAGAGTTTGAGATAGCCGGTACATAGTCTCGCAACTTCGAAGCTTCAAAAAGCCCAAATATATCATCCAGGCTCGACTTTAATCGATTATATAAGGAAATAATCGATTAAAAGCAGTGAGAAAACCATTTTACGTATAAACTCACTTGCTTTAATCGATTAAAATTCAAAATAATCGATTATTACGTCGATAATCGATTAAAACGTCTAATAATCGATTAAAACAGAGAGGTTTTGGGTTCTGTTGTTTTTGGCTCTGTTTTAATCGATTATAACTCCATTTAATCGATTATTTCAGTCTGTTTTTGTTTTTAAATTTCAAATCAACCCTATTTTCGAAAATACAATTACCAAGAACCCTAATTTCGAAATCCCCAATTTCTAAACCCTAATTTCCCTACTTAAACTCTCCTTTGGCACTCAGAAAATAATGAACAACCTTTTCCATACAAAAGTTAAGTGTTGTGAGTGCCAGAGAACTGTTTGTTGCAAGGAAAGGGGGCTTTCGGAACCTGGTGTGGGCTAGAAGCGATAAGAATCACTAAGTGGAGTTCTTAGTGGATTGTGTGCTGTGCCGTCTCTAGGGAAAGTTGTTCATCATCTCTTGTGGATTTCAAGAGAGGTGTTTTCTTATCTTTATCTTTTCAATTGTAATCTGTTTGTAACAACTTGTTTATAGTGACAGCGTTAATCCTCTGTTGAGTGATTAGCAACTGGACGTAGGGTCTTTTGATCCGAACCAACATAAATCTCCTGTGTAAGATTTTCTTCTCTTCTCTATTTACATTTACACAGTTTTTAATCGGTAAAAGTTGGGGAAAATTTTGAAAACCTAATTTTTATTAAGAAACCAATTCACCCCCCCCCCTCTTGGTTTTCTCTGACCACGCGATCATTCCGCTGCGCGATTCTAACAAGTGGTATCAGAGCTTGCTTTGATAGTCATTCAAATTTTCGAAAATGGCCGGACAAAATCAAACTTTTGCCGAAGGTGCGTCTATCAACAGACCCCCACTTTTTGTGGGTCAAAATTATCCTTTCTGGAAGGTATGTATGCAAATATTTTTAGAGTCTGTTGATAGAGGCGTTTGGGATGCTATTTTAAACGGTCCATTTGTTCCTAAAACTACTGAGAACGGTGTTGACGTTCTTAAACCTTTTTAAAGATGGACTGCAGAAGAAAATAGGAAAGCCCAATTTGACGTTAGGGCTAGAAATATTATTTCATCTGCTCTAACCCTTGACGAGTTTTATAGAATTTCAGTTTGTAAAAGTGCACAGGAAATGTGGGAAATGCTAAGGGTGACCCACGAAGGAACTGACGACGTTAAAAGAGCACGTAAAAATTCCTTAATCCAAGAATACGAGATGTTCCGGATGCAACCAGGCGAAACGATATTTGACGTACAAAAGCGTTTCACTCATATCGTGAACCATCTCACCGGACTAGGTAAAATTTTTGACGTTGATGAATTAAATGTTAAAATTTTGAAATCTCTAGATAGGAAATGGCAACCTAAGGTGACGGCCATCTCGGAGTCACAAAATCTTGCCACTATGTCTATGGCGGCGTTATTTGGAAAGCTTAGAGAGCATGAGCTTGATCTTGGAAGGCTAAATGAGGAAGAAGGTCAATACCAAAAGAAGAACCTTGCCTTCAAAACCGAAATTTCCAAAGGTAAAAATAAAAAGGAAGAAGAAGAAAATTCGGAAAATGATGAAGAAGAATTGAGTCTTATTATATGAAAGTTCACCAAATTCATGAAAGCAAAGGGAAGACATCCCTTCAAAGGTAAAGGAAAGGTAAGAGAAAGTACTTCTGTAAATATAAAATGTTATGGTTGTGGTGAAGCAGGGCATGTAAAGACCGAATGCCCAAACAAGAAAAACGATGAAAACAAGGGCAAAAAGCAATTCAAGAAGAAAGCCTATATTGCTTGGGACAACAGTGATTCAAGTTTGGAATCAAGTGACTCGGAAATAGAAGCAAACATTTGCTTAATGGCAAATGACAACATATCTTCAGATTTTGAGGTTAGTGATTCCGACATATCTTCTAGTGATGAAAATGACCATGATGAATTGAAAAATGCTTACAATGAATTATTTACTGCTTTTAAGAATTTGAAAGATGAATATAAAGTTGTAAAGAAGAATCTAAGTAGATACGAAAAGGAAAATGAGTCCTTAAAATTGAAAATTGCATGTTTAGAAGAAAAGGAGGTAGCTAATACGAAAATTGTATGTTTAGATGAGGATAAAAACTTAGCATGTGCAAACTGTAAAGAGCATGAATATGACATAGATATTCTTAACCATTTGCTAGACAAAGCCGAAAAGGAAATAGATGATCTTAAGAAGCATGAAATGGTGTTTGCACAAAATAATGTAAATCAACGAGTTCCTTTGAAAAAGGGTAAAACTAAAAAGAAAAGAGTATGGGTAGAAAAAGGATCTAGAGCATGTTTGGTAAATAATGCATCTTATTCCATAGCTACATCAAAAGCATGTTTTTATTGCATGAAACAAGGTCATACCTCAAATAGATGTAAAATTAAACATTTTGGTGTTCCTAAAGGTAAATACATTTGGGTTCCAATTGTTAAATAATTTTGTTTGTCTCTAACCCCAAGGACCCAAAAGTTATGGGGACCTAAGTTTACTATGTTCTTGTTTTGTAGGAAACTTCCAAATCAAAGAAGTTTATGTGGTATCTTGATAGTGGATGCTCAAAACATATGACTGGAGATAAATCGAAATTTGTGAGTTTCAAAGCCAAAGAACAAGGATATGTGACTTATGGGGATAACAACAAAGGGAAGATCCTTGGAATTGGAAACATTGGTGGTGCAAACACTTTGGAGATCAAGGATGTGCTACTTGTTGATGGACTTAAGCATAATCTCCTTAGCATAAGCCAATTATGTGACAAAGGCTTCAAGGTAATTTTTGAAAGCAAATTTTGCACCATTCACTTGATAGATTCCGAAAATGTAGCATTGAAAGGCATTAGGCATAACAACATATATTTGATTGATTTAGATTGTTTGCATGAGTCAAGTATAACATGTTTAGTTGCTAAGGAAGAGAACCCTTGGTTATGGCATAAGAGAGCGGCTCATATAAATATGCATCATTTGAACAAATTGATCTCAAAAGACTTAGTTATTGGATTGCCTAAGTTAAAATTTGAAAAAGATAGATCGTGTGATGCATGCCAAAAGGGTAAACAAGTAAAATCATCATTTAAATCAAAGAATGTTATTTCCACTTCAAAACCCCTAGAATTATTACATTTAGACTTATTTGGACCTTCTAGGATAAAAAGCTTTGGTGGAAATTATTATGGACTTGTAATTGTTGATGATTACTCTAGATATACTTGGACATTTTTCCTAACTATGAAAAGTGAAGCTTTTAAGGTCTTTAGAAAGTTTGCTAAACAAATTCAAAATGAGAAAGACCTAAGAATTAAAGTTTTAAGAAGTGACCATGGTGGTGAGTTTCAAAATGAAAAGTTTGAGAATTATTGTGAAGAAAATGGTATATTACATAACTTTTCTGCTCCTAGGACTCCCCAACAAAATGGTGTACTGGAAAGGAAAAATAGGTCATTAGAGGAACTTGCTAGAACTATGTTAAATGAATCTAATGTTCCTAAATATTTTTGGGTTGATGCGGTTAGTACTGCATGTTATGTTTTAAATAGAATGCTCATTAGGTCAATTATTAAATCTACTCCATATGAATTGTTTAATGGTAGAAAACCTAATGTTGCTCATTTAAAGATTTTTGGATGTAAATGTTTTGTGCTAAATAATGGAAAGGACAATCTAGGAAAATTTGATTCAAAAGCCGATGAGGGCATTTTTCTAGGATATTCATTAAATAGCAAGGCATATAGAGTGTTTAATAGGAGAACTTTAAATATAGAAGAATCTATACATGTTACCTTTGATGAGATTGTAGACCTTGGGGGAAATCCTCTTGAGTCAAATAAAGAACTTGCAGGTGATGATGAATACATAAGAGAGGCCCTTGATGAATTATACTTGGAAAATAATGAGCCTTCTCAAGTTCCTCAATTAGCAAAAGAATGGCAATCACCTAGAGGACTCTCAATGGACAACATCATAGGTGACATCTCAAAAGGGGTAAGAACTAGAAATATGACAAATTTCTGTATGTCTGTTGCTTTTGTGTCACAGATTGAACCTAAAAACATTGAGGAAGCACTTAAAGATGATCAATGGTGCATAGCCATGCAAGAAGAACTTAACCAATTTGAAAGGAATCAAGTCTGGGAATTCATCCCAAGAGAAGAGTCACATCAAGTTATTGGAACCAAATGGGTGTTTAGAAATAAGCTTGATGAAAATGGAAACATAATAAAGAATAAAGTCAGACTTGTTGCAAAAGGCTATTGTCAGGAGGAAGGTATAGATTATGATGAAACTTATGCTCCTGTTGCCAGGTTAGAGGCTATACGCCTACTTCTTGCTTATGCATCTATGATGAAATTTAAATTATATCAAATGGATGTAAAGAGTTCATTTTTAAATGGTTTTATTAAAGAAGAAGTGTATGTAGAGCAACCCCCTGGATTTGAGGATTTTAATTATCCTAATCATATTTTCAAATTAAAGAAAGCATTATATGGGTTGAAACAAGCTCCTAGATCTTGGTATGAAAGATTAAGTAGTTTCCTAACTGCAAATGATTTTTCAAGAGGAAAAATTGATTCTACACTATTCATTAAGAAAGTTAAAGAACATATCTTATTGGTCCAGGTATATGTTGATGATATAATTTTTGGATCAACTGATAATTCATTATGTGTAGAATTTGCTAAGATAATGCAGGGAGAGTTTGAAATGTCTATGATGGGAGAATTGACATTCTTCCTTGGACATCAAATCAAGCAACTTAAAGATGGCATTTTCATCTCTCAAACCAAATACTGCAAAGAGATACTCAAAAAGTTTGGTATGGACACCTCAAAGGAAGCTAACACACCCATGGGAACTTCATGCTATCTAGACAAGGATGAATTAGGTTTGGAAGTTAATCAAACTATGTATAGAGGTATGATAGGATCACTGTTATACTTAACTGCAAGTAGACCTGATATTATGCATTTTGTCTATGTGTGTGCTAGATTTCAGGCTTGTCCTAAAGAATCTCATCTAATTGCAGTGAAACATATTTTAAAATACTTAAGAGGAACTACTGGTCTTGGTTTGTGGTATCCATCTGATGTTTGTATGAGTTTAATAGCATATTCTGATGCTGATTATGGTGGATGTAAAATTGATAGGAAAAGTACTAGTGGGACATGTCATTTGTTAGGTTCATCCTTAATATCTTGGCATTCTAAGAAACAGGCATGTGTTGCTTTATCTACCACTGAAGCTGAATATATTGCAGCTGGTAGTTGTTGTGCTCAAATTCTGTGGATGAAACAACAGTTAGAAGATTATAGTATCTTTTTAAATGACATTCCATTGATGTGTGATAATACGAGTGCAATAAATCTTACTAAGAATCCAGTAATGCACTCTAGGACTAAACATATAGAAATAAGACATCATTTTTTAAGAGATCATATCAGCAAAGGAAACTGTAAAATAGAGTATGTAGATACCAAACGTCAATTAGCAGATATATTTACTAAGCCTCTACCCAAGGATAGGTTTTATGATCTTAGAAGAGACTTAGGGATATTAGAAATAGCTTAAATTCTGCTTAATTTGACTGTTTTTGGATGATTGTTGAACATTCAAGGACTTGATGTTGCACTTGATGAACATGAAGATTGATGATTTTGATGATGATTCAAGAACTCAAAGACTTAGAGTATTGAAGACTTGTTTTGTAGTGTAATAACTCTGTTTTAATTAGATTGAGTCTGTAATTTTAGAGTTTGAGATAGCCGGTACATAGTCTGCAACTCAGAAGCTTCAAAAAGCCCAAATATATCATCCAGGCTCGACTTTAATCGATTATATAGGGAAATAATCGATTAAAACAGTGAGAAAACCATTTTCTGTATAAACTCACTGCTTTAATCGATTAAAATTCAAAATAATCGATTATTACGTCTGATAATCGATTAAAACGTCTAATAATCGATTAAAACAGAGAGGTTTTGGGTTCTGTTGTTTTTGGCTCTGTTTTAATCGATTATAACTCCATTTAATCGATTATTTCAGTCTATTTTTGTTTTTAAATTTCAAATCAACCCTATTTTCGAAAATCCAATTACCAAGAACCCTAATTTCGAAATCCCCAATTTCTAAACCCTAATTTCCCTACTTAAACTCTCCTTTGGCACTCAGAAAATAATGAACAACCTTTTCCATACAAAAGTTAAGTGCTGTGAGTGCCAGAGAACTATTTGTTGCAAGGAAAGGGGGCTTTCGGAACCTGGTGTGGGCTAGAAGCGATAAGAATCACTAAGTGGAGTTCTCAGTGGATTGTGTGTTGTGCCGTCTCTAGGGAAAGTTGTTCATCATCTCTTGTGGATTTCAAGAGAGGTGTTTTCTTATCTTTATCTTTTCAATTGTAATCTGTTTGTAACAACTTGTTTATAGTGACAGAGTTAATCTTCTGTTGAGTGATTAGCAACTGGACGTAGGGTCTTTTGATCCGAACCAGTATAAATCTCCTGTGTAAGATTTTCTTCTCTTCTCTATTTACATTTACACAGTTTTTAATCGGTAAAAGTTGGGGAAAATTTTGAAAACCTAATTTTTATTAAGAAACCAATTCACCCCCCCCCCCTCTTGGTTTTTGTCTGACCACGCGATCATTCCGCTGCGCGATTCTAACAACCTTGCCTTAGTAGCATGTTACAAGAACAACCATTAACTAAAGCCTTTAATTTCCTTTGCAGAATAATAATCGATTAAAAACAGGACATAATCGATTGAGTTGATCATGTTAATGATTTTAATTGATACAGATAACATTTTAATCGATTAAAAAAGGAATGACAGATCCACATTAAAAACCTGAAAGCATTTAATCGGTTAAATCGAAATTTAATCGACTAAATTAGTACAAACAGTAGTATTATAAATGAAATTAATTGATTAAAGCTAGTTTATATCAATTAAAATAATCAATAATGAGAACTAAGTGATGTTTGATGCATCTAAAATGCCTAATTCAGTTCAGATTTTATAAAATCGATCACGAGCAATAGATTTTGTGAATATATCAGCTAATTGTTTCTCAGTTTATATGAAAAGTTTTTTTCTTGATCTAAATTCAAATAGTCACAATGTTTTGGATTATATAGATTAGTATTTCAAGCAAAAAAAAAATTCGCACAAAATCCAGAATGTAACATCTTAGTTGGTGAGTTTAATTGATGTAAATCATTTTTAGTTGATATAGTTCCACATCCTAGAATGTTTAATCGATTCTTTCACAAAATAATCGATTAAAAATAGAACATATAGCCTAGGTGAATTGTAAATGAAATTAATCAATTAGAAATCGAATTAATCGATTAAAACAGTACGAATTGTCTATGTGAGTATGTCTGTGAATGGAATTAATCGATTAAAATGATTTTATATCAGCTAAAACTATCAGGATGTGTGATTTAGTCTATTTAGGGTCTCTAATTCAATTCTAATTTTAAATCTAAATACCTACATCATATTTAAGGATGTTCAAGGAGTGTTTCTGGTCAATTACCAGTTAATATTATAGACCAGCAAGATAAAAAAGTAACAGATAAAAGCAGCGATAAAGGAGAAAAAAAATGATAGAAAGGACCCTTCTTGATGAGACTTAATCTCCCCAGTTTCCCTGATTCAATTGCATATCTTCCAATTTGGTATAAATGTCAGCAATCTGATTTCCCAGGTTGGAGAATTGTGTGTTGGTCTACTGGAAGTGCTGGTAAGTCATTTGCATGTGTTTTCTTTGATTTTCTTGCAATGAGGCCATTTGATAGAGCATGGTTTGTTCAAACTGTGAGAGTGGAGTTCCACGATCAGGTTGCTCTATGTATGGTATGATCTCCATGTTCTCATAAGAAGTTTGAACACCAGTGGATTCAGGAACCTCAGCAGCAGCCGAAGAAGAAGGAATTTGACCTTGATCAGCTTCTTCTTCATCTTCATTCTCATCTTCGGACATCCCAACATCAATCATTAAGATCCATTCTCCATCAATTTTGATAAATCCCATATTTTGCAGAGTGGAATCATCAATATTATTGGAGGCCTTTGGAGTTTCCACATATTCTCCTGCAAGATCTACTTCAAAGTATCTAAAAAATTGATTAATCAACATAGCATATGGCAGTTTATAATCAACCAATCTTTTTGCTTTTATCATGTGATCCTTGATAACAAAAATCCAGTTTACATGAATACTATTTTCAATGCAATACATGAGAGCTAAGTCACCCTCATTGAGTAAAGCATGATTACTCCCCCTTGGAGTAAGCATCCAGGAAATGATGAAGGCAAGAATTTTTGGTTCAAGCTCCCTAGCATTAAGAGTTCTTACAGAATCATTTTAATTTTTGAGACAACTGCGGAAAAATTGAATTTTGTTAAAATCAAGTAACTCTGCAGTGTTACCTTTAGATACCTTTACACCAACATCATGAAGACCAACCACTTCTTCCCACACCTCAGGAGTGATCACCAAATTTATACCTTTGACTTGAGACCTTAAAGTGGAGTCGTTGACAGTGAAATTGGCATAGAAGATCCTCACAAGATCAGGTTGGATGTTACCGGTGTGCTCCAAAAAAGTCTTTAACTTTTGTCTTTTCAATTTTCTTCATAGTGAGGTAAAGCCTTCTTCATCTAACCAAGCAAACTTAATGTATTTAGGAATCACCAGTTGCTTTTTGCTAAAGTTTGAAATGAAGTTGTTCATCTTGTTAATGTCTCCATTGAACCATGCTTCAACGTGTCCACCAGCGTTGCCAACAATAGAGGAAGATTCCCCCTTATGTTTCTTCCTTGATTTTGATCTTTTAAACATCTTGTAGTAGATATTTGAGAAGGAATTTGATTGATATAGTATATGAGAGCGAGAGAAGAGAAAAGAGAAGAAGAGGAGAAACTGAAAATACAGAACCTGAATTTTCTTTGATGAATAGAAGTTCAGATTCCAAATTTTTGAAGTCCGAATGACAGACTTGCAATTTTTCAGTCTTAATTGGCCGTGTCCCCTTGACTGAGTGCAGAATCACATGCTTTGGGCAGTGGGTACATCAGCTAAAGTGTTCTTGGATAAACATTGACTTAGTCAAACAATACAGTAAATGCTTTTCACAAACTTTGATTATCAATAAATCTTGAAAATCTCATCTTGATTTGCTAGAAATTCTTCAATTAACCATATTTAAAACCATTTTTAAAAACGAATTAATCGATTAACCAACAATTTAATCAATTAATTTGATCTAGAACATTAGGTTTGAAATAATAACAGTGTAATAATCAATTAAAACATAAAAGAATCGATTAATTCGATGAATAATCGATTAAAACTATACGAACAACTTTTTTTAAAAAAATTTGTAAGTGAATTTAATCGATTAAAATAGTTTTCTATCAATTAAAATGATCAGTTCATGAAACCAGAACATATAATTGTTGATCAGGTACCAAAGGATCTCCAGATTTTTGTTCCTTCAAGACAGATTTAGCATAATCTGGTACCCTTTTATAGAATATATAGGGTCCAATTAGGTTATATGGAGTGAGTTCTTGGGAATCCACTTCATTTTTCCTCTTGGAATAGCATATTTCTTGATTCTACAAAATTTGACAGAATGACCTCTTTTCATATAGTAAAAGCATGTAATGAATGGTGACGAAACAGATTTACTATATGCAAAATAGTTTTTGAATGCTCTAGTTTTCTTTACAACAAGAGGTGTGAAACCAATACCACCATGATCAATAACCAATTTTTGAGAATGAAGTATAACATCAAGACTGGTTTTTCCTTGTGCAAGTTTAGATGCAGTTTTTATTAGATATGCTAATTTCTTTTGTAACTCAGGACAATTTTCACAATCTTTTTGATCATTACACACGCAATTATTATCACCTATTTTCAGATTTTCATCCTTAGTTTCTTCATCAAGAATTTTCTTTTCAAGAAGGATGATTTTGTTTTCTAATCTACTGCTCATGCTCTTCAATCTTTTATTTCCAAATTCTAATCTTTTTGCTACTACATGCATTTCATAGAAGACATTTTGTAATGAACTATAATTCATAATACTTGTTGAAGAATCAGAACTTACACTAGATGTTGGAGAATTTGAATTAGCCATCAAACATATTTTTGGAGTTTCTTCATAAGCCATATCAAGAGTTTCCCACATTTGTTTGGCAGTTTGGTAGTGTGATATCTTGAAAAATTCATTTTTGTTTAGTGCAGATGTAATAATATTCTTGGCAGTGCAATCATCTTGAATTTGTTTCTTTTCATGATCATTCAAGCTGGACCATTCTCTATTGAAAACAGAATATCCTTTTTCAATAATATTCCAAACATTTATAACAATAGATTCCATAAAGATTTTCATCATTATCTTCCAAAATGAATAATTTGTACCACAAAATAGTGGAGGTCTACTAATACAAGCACCCTCAGAAAAAGAAACTTTGTTTTCAACCATTTGGATCGAAAGACTTGAGTAATTTTCAAGAACCTTGCTCTGATACCAATTGTTAGAAAAGAAGGCTGAGATCAAGAGGGGGGTGAATTGATCTTTGAAAGATTTTCGCAATTGACAGATTATCTATTTCAAAGATTAAGAGTTTTGACCAATTCTTGAACCAAGTAAATCAAGCTATTCAAAGAAAGACAACAACAGAATTAAAGAGAGTAAGGTTTAGAGAAATACAACCAAGATTTATACTGGTTCACCCAATCCCAGGGCTATTTCCAGTTCTCAGCCAAATTCCAGCTGAGTTCCACTAGATTGAATGTTTTACAGATAACAGATTCCAATCACACACCCAATCTACCACAAGAACAAAAATTCTAGTCCTTGCACCTAAACCTTCACCAAGAACCAACTTCCAGTTCTTGAACCAACCTGCAGCCAAATTCCAGCCACAGAACTAGTGCCCAAAAATTCCAAACACTCACCACCCAAGAACCGAGTTCCAGTTCTTGTACCAACCTACATCCAAATTCCAGCTACAGAACCAATGCCTAACAATTCTAGACACCCACAATACAGTAAAGAAATGTAAAGAAACAAAGAGAAGAAACTAGAACAATCAAACCCGGATTATGCAGCTCTGCAGAATGAGTTTCTTCACAAAGGAATGCAAAAATTGCGTCAAGAAAGAACTTTCAAAAACACCACAAAACTTGCGCGATTCTTTCTTGAAAAACTTCACTTATGATTGCTTGATTGATTGCTCAAAGGTATATTTTAAAAGACTGAGAAATCATGTTTATATAGAGATTTGTTCTAACTGCTGGTTTAATTAATCTGTTAAAACAATCTTTTAATATGTTAAAAGTCTTGAATTAATCTCTTAAAACTTTTTTTAATCTGTTAAATGTTTTTGATTATTCTCCAGATTTGTTTTAACTAATACGACAACGTTTCAATCGATTAAAACACTTTGTAAAAAATCCCTTAAGTTGTTTTAATCGATTAATTCGCAATTTAATTGATTAAAATTCTGCCAAATATTTTCATAAAACTTTCTAAGTGATTTTTGTTGAAACATACAAGGACATGAATGTTGAACTTACATGGACATGAAGCTTGTTGATTTTGATGATGATTCAAG
This sequence comes from Sphenostylis stenocarpa, assembly GCA_963425845.1. Lineage (NCBI taxonomy): Eukaryota > Viridiplantae > Streptophyta > Magnoliopsida > Fabales > Fabaceae > Sphenostylis > Sphenostylis stenocarpa. The sequence continues at coordinate 106,627,686 of OY731403.1, forward strand.
AACAATGGACTTAGAGAGTTGAAGACTTGTATTCTTGTGTAATAACTCTGTTTTGATGATTTTGAGTCTGTAATATTAAAGTCTAAGATAGCCAGCACATAGTCTACTCTTTAGAAGCTTCAAAAACTCATTTTTATCAAAAACACATTGGTTTAATCGATTAAAAGGCTAAATAATCGATTATTAAAGAGTGAAAAACCATTTTCTGTATCAGCTCTCTGGAATAATCGATTAACAGTTGAAATAACCGATTAACAGGGTTGTTAATCGATTAACAGCCTAAATAATCGATTAATTGGCGTGGTTATGGGTTCCTGTTAATTTTGGCTCTGTAAGAATCGATTAACACTCAAGATAATCGATTATTTCAGTAAGATGTGCATTTTAAACTTTAAAATTAGACAAAGTTTCGAAAACCCTAGTCCCAATACACCAGGTTTCGAAAATCCCCAATTCCCAAACCCTAATTCGTCTACTTAAGGTTCTATAAGGCTCTCTGCAAAGTGAACAACCTTTTTCAAACAAAAGTTGAGAGCTGTGACTGCCAGAGAACTGTTTGTTGGAGGAAAAAGGGGCTTTTAGAACCTAGTGTGGGCTAGAAGCGATAAGAATAACTAAGTGGAGTTCTTGGTGGATTGTGTGTTGTGGTGTCTCTAGGGAAAGTTGTTCTTCATCTCTTGTGTGACTCAAGAGAGGTGTTTTCGTTACTTTATCTTTTCAATTGTTATCTGTTTGTAAAACTTGATTATAGTGACAACGTTAATCCTCTGTTTGAGTGATTAGCAACTGGACATAGGGTCTTTTGATCCGAACCAGTATAAATCTTCTATGTAAGACTCTATCCTTATTCTATTTACGTTTAGAAACCAATTTTTAAATTGGTAAAATTTGGGGAAAAGTTTTAAAACCTAATTTTTGTTAAGAAACCAATTCACCCCCCTCTTGGTTTTTGTCTGTTCACGCAAACATTTCGCTGCGCGATTCTAACAGTTTTAACTGATAACAACCAGTTTTAATCGATTAAAACAGTTAGCAAAAATTCCCTTAAATTGTTTTAATCGATTAATTCGATTTTACATCGATTAAAATTCTGGCAGAACTTCTTTCAAAACCTTTCAAGTGATTTTAATCGATTAATTCGAGATTACATCGATTAAAATACTGCCATAACACTTTTCAATACATCTTAAGTGTTTTTAATTGATTAATTCGAGTTTGCATCGATTAAAATATTGCCAGAACACTTTTCAAAATCATTCAAGTTATTTTAATCAATTATTTCAAGTGTATATCAATTAAAACACTTGCAGAGGGTTTTCAAAAACACCTTTAATGAAAATAATCGATTAATTCAAAAGTGTATTGATTAAAAATCTGTTATGTAAGTTTTACAAACATTTTAATTGATAAAGCTTATATAATATCTATTAAAACAATTTCTTAAAAACCATTTAACCGATTACTTTGGTTTTTAACAGATTAAACATCTTTAGAGGCATTTTCAAATTCTTTTAAATGATGAAACCTCATGCAGCAAAGAGATATGAATGATTATACCTATGTATAGATGCAGACTCACTAATCACTCTACCCTTTTAAACCAAGTAACCTTTGACTTCATCATATTAGCCTTTGACTTGAACAAATCAACAAGATCTTTGTTTTATCAAAAGATTCAATAATATCTTCATCACTTTCAGGGTCAAGCGCACACCAGGCCGTCCCAATGGACATGCTTCGGTAATTTAAGTCTCCTAAATTCATTAGACCTCCGAAAATAGCAGAAATGGTGGTGTTTTAAAGCTAGCTCAAACGGCTTTCAAAGGAGCCCAGAATCGCTTAATTTGGATAAGTATTGGAAATACTACACGTGTTTGAAGTTCACGGACCTACACTGAAGCCAATTTATGATGTGTTTTGTGGACCAGTTGGGCCCAAACTTAGATTAAGATTAGGGTTAGGGTTATTTATATAAGCGAGATGTAGGGTTGAGAGAAAAAAGACACCATGCAGCAGCCACACAGTCGCCTTTCATCCTTTGCAATTTGTATTCAAGTTTGTTTACTCTTTTGTCACTATTTTAAATTCTTGTTTTGATTTTAATTATGTCTCTTCTTCTATGTTATCAATTTTCCATAGATAGCTAAATCTTTGTATTGATTTTCTGAGGAGAATGCAAGTAAATCTTTGAGGTTTTGTTCTTCAATTTCATTTCATTTGTTCTCTTAACTCTTCATCTTCTAATCTAAGTGTTGAATTATAATCTGTTTATGCTTAATAAACCGAAACTAATATCACAGTTTGCTTAATTCAGTGTTAGAGATGAGATTATGTGATGTATGCAATGCTTAATTGTATAAGGATAATTTGGGATTAATCTTCCCTTAGTTGGTTAATTTCATATTGGAATAAGGGTTAAGGATAATTTGGAGTTAATCTTCGCTTAGTTGGTTAATTTCATATTGGAATAAGGGTTAAAGCTGATTTGGGATTAATCTTGGCTTAGTTGATTAATTTTTTATGTGAACATAACCTATGATAAGGGCTGGAGAAAGAGAAACAAAGGAAGCTCTTCAATAAGTATTGTTGGTTGACCAAATTGTGTTTTAGATTAATCAATTAATGGACTTTAGTTTGGTTTTATTGCAAGTTGTAATAAGGGCCTAATTGGAAATTTAGTTATCAGTCTTTGGGAGACCAAGAGGGTGTATAGCTGATTGACTTTTGGATGCCACAATTTCAGTTACAATAAATCATTAATTAGTTTTCAATTCCTAGGTTAATGGATCATTATTAGCCTTTATTTGTCTCCATTAAGTAGTTTTCAATTCCTAGGTTAATGAATCATTATTAGCATTTATTTTCCTTTATTAAATCTTTGTAATTCTGATGGTAAAACTTCTATATAGGCTAAACCATTTTTATCAAAAATAACAAGTGGAATTTTATTCAGAACTATTAGAGTTTATCTCTTTTATCTTAGTGAGAGTGATTCTCCTAAATTCTTGAGTGATTCAAGAACCCTTGGCTATATCAAAGGACTTTCACATCCTTTGTGAGTTGCCTTCCTTGGAAAGAGTGATTCTTTCCTTCCACCTTATCACTAAATTCCTAAATTTCTTACAAGGTTCTAACCCTAAAGATCCTAAATCACCCCTTATGATACATATCAATTTTGGATTGGAATATAATTTGGGATTTATCTTCGCGTAGTTAGTTAATTTCAAATTAATTTTGTAACCTAGGATAAGTGACACTACATTGGAATAAGGAAATCAATTGCATTCTAATCTGTTTTTAATCCGCATTTTTATAATCTGCTTTTTTTCTGTTTCATCTAATATTTTAATTCTGAAAAATCCCCATTTTGTTGTTGTTCTAATTCGAAAAATTGATAAGCTTTGATAGAAATTCATGGTCTTTGGGAGACGATCTAGGAAAGCTTCCTAGTTCTACATTTATCTGTTTTAATTATTTGACCGAGTACGACATCGATCAAATTTGGCGTCGTTGCCAAGGAACTTGCAGTTCCAACCAAGGTTCTGACACTAGTCTTAATTTCTCTAATTCAAACCCCTATAAGCGGTGCATTGGAAAGAGTTTTTACCATAAGTATATAATTGGGTTCTTATTTGAATATTTTATTTTATTTTCAGTTATTTGAATATTTTATTTTATTTTCAGTTATTTGAATATTTTATTTTTTTAATTTTTTTATTTGATTATTTTATTTTCAATTATTTGAATATTTTATTTGATTTGCTGTTTAATTTAATATTCTTACTTCTCTCAATGCTATTTTGATAACTCACTTGTTGGGTTTCGTAAAAAAGAAAAAAAATTTCAAAATTCAATTTTTTTTTTCTTCTCTAATTTGTTTTTCTAGCTTTATTTAAAAAAAATTATTATAATTTGTTCTTGTGTGCTCCCTAACCATTCTTGCGAGAAAATTTTTAATAAGTCATCCTTAAAAGAAAATTTTTGAAAATCATTCTCATAGGAAACTCTGGATATAGCTTGGTAGTGTGAGAGTGCATGTCTGTGAGGGTTCTGGTTAGGAAAGGCTTGGTACTTAAGATTGTTCATTAGTGACCCACCTCTCTTTCTTGGGAACCTACCTGGTGTACTTGTTCACGGTCTACCATTGCCATTCCAGTAAACAAGTGATTTCTTTTAGGATTTTTTTTGTTGACTCTTGAGAAATACATGAATTGTTGCATATAGTGCATGACTAGGAGCAATCCTGACCTTTTACAACCTTTTGATCCTGAGATAGACAAAACCTTTCATAGATTAGTTAGACATTCTAGGAATTCATCTCTTGAGTCTGAACCATTAGATATTCTTAGAGATAGTACTGCACCTAATATACCTTCTTTTAATAATTTCCAAACTGATAATATGGGTGATCAAAATGTTGGACCTCGTGAGAGAACACTTAGGGAGCTTGTTGCTCCTAAATTCACATATGATAGCTTATGTATCCAGTATCTTGATGAAGATGTGCCTTATGTTCTTAAAACTGGACTCATACACTTGATGCCAAGTTTCATGGTTTTTCAGGTGAAGATCCTCACAAACACTTAAAAGAATTTCACATTGTGTGTTCCACCATGAAACCTGCAAATGTCCAAGAAGACCATGTGTTTCTGAAGGCTTTTTCTCATTCCTTGGAGGGAGTTGCAAAGGATTGGTTGTACTACTTTTCTCCCAAGTCCATTACTAGCTAGGATGATCTGAAAAGGATGTTCCTGGAGAAATTCTTCCCTTCCTCCATAACCACTACAATCAGGAAGGATATCTCAGGAATTAGGGAACAGGTTGGAGAAAACCTCTATGAGTACTGGGAGAGATTCAAGAAGTTATGTGCAAGTTGTCCCCACCACCAAATCTCCGAACAACTACTGTTTCAATATTTTTACGAGGGAATGAACAACATGGAAAGAAGTATAATTGATGCTGCAAGTGGTGGTGCACTTGGTGATATGACTCCTGCAAAGGCTAGACGGTTGATAGAGAAAATGGCCTCGAATTCCCAGCAATTTAGTGCAAGGGGTGATGCAATAGTTATTAAAAGAGTAAATGATGTGGCTATAGACTCCTCTGCTGAAATAAAGAAACTGGAAAACAAAATTGATGCCTTAGTGAATTTAGTCACTCAACTTGTTGTAACCCAGAAGAATGTTGTTGTACCTAAAAACGTTTGCAGTATTTGTACTTCCATAGATAATTATATAGATGGTTGTCCCTCATTGCAATCTGCAGAACCAGATGCTCCCCAAGCCTATGCTACAAACATTTACAACAACAGAGGTCCACAGCAGCAACAGATTTTTGACTTGGCTTTAAATAGATACAACCCAGGTTGGAGAAATCATCCAAACCTGAGATGGTCCAATCAACAGCCACAACAACATCATCCTCTTACTTTCCAAAACAATGCTGGACCGAGCAGATATGTGCCTCCACCTTTTCAACAATAGTATCAGAGACAAAATGAAGCTTCAGCAACAACACCAGCTCCCCTCAACTTTCCACTTCTGAACCTTCATTTGAAGAGTTGGTCAGAAAGATGACCCTACAAAATATGCAGTTCCAACAGGAGACAAAAGCTTCCATCTAGAGTTTGACAAATCAGATGGGGTAGATGGCTACTCAGCTTAATCAGGCACAGTCCCATAATTATGATAAATTGTCATCCCAGACAGTGAAAAATCCGAAAAATGTCAATGCCATCACTTGGAGATCTGGTAAGTAGGTTGATATCCCAGTAGCTACACCTGTACCAGAAATTGTGCTTGCACCTCAGACAGACAACCTTGTTGCATCAAATACAAAGCGTCCTGAGCAAGGGGAGCCTGCAGATGATAGTATAGGATCCTCCAGTTCTACTGCACAAAGTAGTCAACATGTGTATCAGCCTCCTATTCCTCTTCCATTCCCACCAAAAATTCCTCCAAGTAAAAGGATGGAAGAAGTGGACAAAGAGATTCTAAAAACATTCAGGAAGGTGGAGGTGAACATTCCTCGTTTGGACGCCATCAAGCAAATTCCTAGATATGTAAAATTTCTAAAAGAGTTGTGTACACACAAGAGGAAGCTAAAGGGAAATGAGCAGATTAGCATGGGCAGAAATGTATTAGCACTCATAGGTAAATTTGTTCCTTAAATTCCTGAGAAGTGCAAGGACCCAGGTACTTTCTGTGTGTCTTGTATCATAGGTAATTATAAATTTGAAAATGTTATGCTTGATCTGGGTGCTTCAATTAATGTCATGCCTCTGTCTATATTTAAATCTCTTTCTCTTGGACCCTTGCAACCTACGAGTATAGTTATTCAGTTGGCAAATAGGAGTGTTATTCACCCTACATGTTTCATTGAGGATATCTTAGTCAGGGTGGGTGAGTTGATTTTCCCTGCTGACTTTTATATTCTTGATATGGATGAGGGATTTTCATGTGGTTTTGCACCCATCATTTTAGGTAGACCATTTTTAAAGACCGCATGAACCAAAATTGATGTGCATGCAGGGACTTTATCCATGGAATTTGATGACATTGTGGTGCACTTTAATATTCTAAATGCCATGAAACACCCATCTAAGGATCATTCTGTCTTTAATGTTGATTTGATTGATGAATTAATTGATGAACATGTATTTGAATTCTTTCATGATGTTGACTTCCCATCTCTACATAATTCCTTCACCTGTCTTGCATGTACTGATTCTGAAGTGTGTAGTTCTTGCATTGATCAATTTCTGAATATTAATATTGATACAACTGCTGACATGACTAATACAAATTCTGATACACATTCTGATTATGCACATGAATCTGATGCTTTCGGTGTTGTACCTCTTCATTTTAAGTTTATAGAGTCAGAATGCACTAACCCTGTTGCAGGAAGTACACATGAATCTGACTTGCAGGTTGAGGTACAGGCTGTGGAACCCATTCCTTCACCTTCTCTGGTTCCTTCTGTTGTTCAGCCAACACCCCTACCGGAGAACCTCAAGTATGCTTACTTTGAGAATGATGAGAGACTACCGTTGATCATTTCCACCTCCCTCATTGATGATGAAAAGGAGAAGTTGTTGCAAGTGCTTAAATTGCGGAAAAGGCCATTAGATGGATCTTGGCAGACATTCCTGGTATTAGCCCGTCCAAATGCATGTATAGGATTTTGTTGGAGGACGGAGCCCAACTAGTGAGACAGCCACAAAGGAGGCTCAACCCGATGATTCTAGATGTCGTAAAAAAGGAGGTGACCAAGCTTCTATAGGCTAGGATCATATACCCCATCCTTGATAGTCAATGGGTGAGTCCAGGCATCACTGTGGCAAAGAATGAGAAAGATGAGCCGATTCCATCAAGAGTGCAAAACAATTGGAGGGTCTGCATTAATTATAAAAAATTCCCACCATGATCAGGGAGTTCTTCTTTCCCCTTCAAATGCTTTATCTTGCTTGTCCTATTTGTTTAGTGGATATGATTGTGTTTACATTGAGGACAATGTCTGATTTCAGTATGGGGGAGACTGTTCTTTCTTTTTTTTTTAGGATTTTTAGTTTTCTTTCTTATTTCAGGTTCGTGTTTTGTGTACAGTTTGCATGTTTCTATGGGATTTTTGGGTTTTGTTTAGGTTTTGGGAACTTTCTTCACTCTTGGATATGAGCTGCTTGATATTCTATGGATTGAAATCCTTGTTCTTCTTTTCATGTCAAGTGGATTTTGAGGTTTGAGAGGTTGATTTGGAAGTGACAGATTTACCCTATGTGAGGTTTTGAGCCACTCTCTATTCTTTCTTTCTTGTGTGTTATGCCTCTTGATTGCTTGCACAATGGCCTTGACTTGACTCTTTTTTATGCTTCTTGATTCACATGCATGTTGGAGATGATTTAGTCATTTTTGTTCTTATAAGCCTCTAGCCAAATAAGCCTACCTTGAATCATTCCCTTTGATAGCCCCTTTGAGCCGATGACCCTTTTTCATTTTTTTATATCTCATTACAAGCCCTTAGCCTGAAAAACCATGATTACCCTACCTTAGGAAATTTTGGAGCTTTGGAATTGTTTTGGGAATGGGTGCTCAAAAAGTGGAGGGTTGTAACTAGTTGTGTTGGTTCTTGGATAATTCAATTGTGGCTATCTCGTTTTCTTTTGTTTTCGATTCTAAAAAAAAAGGGAAAAGAAAAGAAAAGAAAAATTATATATATATATATATGTTTGGATATTGTGTGAGGATTTAAATTGGTGGATTTACTTTCATGTGTATTTTTGACTCATTCCCCATTGCTCCTCTATTTTCTTTGGTCTTTAAGCTACTTATCCATACATTCCATACCTTGTCCTTATCCCCATTACAACCTTTGAAAGTCTTTTTGATCTTTATGTGCATGTGTTTTTGGTTGTTGATTTTAGAGGCTTGCCAAGTCTATGTGGTGCTTGTTTTTCATGAGTGCTTTGAGAGTAAATAGTAGCCTAAACACTTGAGTGATACAGTGCATATCTTGTGAGGTTGTGTTGCTTTTCATTCACCTCTTGAGCAGATTGATTTTCTTGACATGTTTTGAATTGTTTGGACGATGTCTATAGATGTCTGGTTTCTTTGACTCTTTGAGTGTTAGAGGTTGTCTATCCTTTTCGATTCCCAGGTTTCATTAATGAGTATGTAATTCTGTTTATGTTTTTTTTGTCGTTGTTTTTGTCTTTGTTTCTATCATTTGCATGATTTCCTTAATGTTTTTGGATTTATTTCATTGCTTTGTTTCTTCATTTTTCCCAGGAGTGCAAAAGGCTAAGTGTGGGATTATTTGATAATTCATTATTGTAGACCCCAAATCTTGTTTGTTCGCAAAATAAAGAGCAGAAGACCTCCAATTCGAAGATGGGCATGTCCTAAAAAGTCCGTAGGATAGACTATTAGGCCCCATATTAGAGTAGGAAGGCTTTTCTGTACAAAAAATAAGGAATTCCACCTTGAGGGTCGAGACCGCCATCTCGCTTATCGAGACCGTTGTCTCACCATTGGCAAGGTCGAGATCGTCGTCTTGCCACTTGCCATGGCAAGACCGTGTTCCCGTTTAGTGAGAAGGCCCTCTCGCCATTTGGAAAATCGATATCGCCGTCCTGATTGGCGAGACGGCCATCTCGCCATTTGTCAAAGACGAGACCGTCGTCCCGAATGGCGAGATGACCGTCTCGACCTTGCCAGGCGAGACGGTCGTCTCGACCTGACAGGCGCGACTCCCTATAAAAGGAGGGCGCTCTCCCCTTCATTTCACACAGTTCTTCCACCTTTCCTTCTAGCATTTCTCAAAACTCTTCTCCTAGAGCCCCTCTAAAGCATTCCCGGAGTTTTCTGAGTGTTCTTAGGGAGTTTTTATACCGTTGTAAGAGAGAAAAGACGACGTTGTAGAGCGAAGGGCTGCCGAAACGCACCTTATTTTCTAAGAGAATTAATCAAAGCTTGCTCCGGAGGTTTCTTCACTCTCTCCCTCTCTTTTATCGTCTTTTTACTTATATTAATTTGTGCAATAGCTATGTAGACCCCAAATCTTGCCCCGCCTCATAATAAAGACCAGAAGACCTCCTATTCGAAGATGGATGAAGCCTAAGAAGCCACTAGGAGAGACTATTAGGCCCCATAATAGGATAGGAAGGATTTTCTGCATTAAAATAAGGATTTTCGCCTTCAGGGATCGAGACCGCCATCTCGTTTGGCGAGACGGCCGTCTCGCCACTTGCGAATGGCGAGACCCCCCTCCCGTTTGGCGAGAAGGCCTTCTCGTTTCTAGGAAAGTCGATACCGCCGTCTCCCCAAACGAGACGGCGGTCTCGCCACTTTTACAAGTCGAGACCGCCGTCCCGAATGGCGAGACGGCCATCTCGACCTTGTCAGACGAGATGACCGTCTTGACCTGACAGGCGCGAATCCCTATAAATAGTGAGCGCTCCCCCCCCCTCATTTCACACAGTTCTTCCACTTTCCCTTCTACAACTTCTTCAAATTCTCTTCCTAGAACCCCTCCGAAGCATTTCTGGAGTTTCTGATAGTTTTTTAGAGTTTTTATAGCGTTTTGAGAGTTTTCCGGCATTGTAAAGAGCGAAGGGCTGCCAAAACGCACCCTAATTTTCAAGAGTATTAATAAAAAGCTTGCCTCGGAGGTTTCTTCATTCTCCCTCTCTCTCTTACTGTCTTTATTTTTATGATTAAATTGCATGATAGACATTAGGGCCATGTAGTCGTTATTTTAATTCCGTTAATAAAAGGGTAAAAATGTCTTTTCAAAAAGTTTATTTATAAAATAGCTGGCCTATCATAGGGAACCCGAAAGGGGCATCAAAAGGGAACTAACACTTCCCTTACACGTAACTAACTCCCTTACCTAAACTCTGGTTTTAACGACCAAAGTTGGTTTTCAAAAACCAACATCTTTTTACCCCTTTTTCGATGTTTCCGGTAAAAACATCGGTGGTAACTCCATAAGAACCCTTTCAAACTAGTTCTTGGGTTAGCCTAGTTATCGGACAACTCAAGAACACCTTTTCGAAAACCTCGCCCCTAGGTTCAGCCCGGTTATTGGACAACCTAAAGGCGTTCTAACCACACCCACAAAAACGCGAAAATTGGAAAAGTCGGAACCATCACATCGCTCCGACCGCCTCTTTTTGACAGCAGCGACAGATGGCGACTCCGCTGGGGAAGCCTAGAGAGTTGATCTCATTTAGTGATGGGCCAACTTAAATAAATAAACCAAGAAATTATGCTTTTACCCTACCTTGTATTATAACATGTTTTAATGCTTGGCTTTAATAACTGTTGTTTTTTTATGTTTACGCAATTGTTTGAAATACAAATTGTACACAAACCTTTGCACACAACAGTTCCCTCTTTACCCGGGGGCAAGTGAGAAATCCATAGGGAGTGGGTGGCAGGTACGGTTCGATGTAGTGATGGCCTTGAGCCCACCAGGGTGATCGAAAACCACCACTCAAGGTGATAACCTTCCTCTTTTGGCACAAAGACTGACTATAGCCTTAGTGCTAAGCATGGTCGAAAGGCTGAAGAGTGGGGACCCTATAATGGGGGCACCTTGGGGGCCTTAGCCTTGGTCAGAACAGTTAGAACCTACCTTCGTCAATGCACTTTTCTGCAGGAAAACCCTACCTCGTGATTAAAACGACTTCTCGCCTGTTCGCGGATGATTGAATTGTGTTCGCATTTGTTTGTTGCATAGCTTAACCAAACAACAGAAAAATCACAAAAAAAATTATTTTTGCAATAAACACCCTTATCTCAAACAGTCTGCCTTTTAGCTAGCCTAGTTTCAGTTCTTTGTAAGCTAAGTAGACACGCAGTCCGACAGAAGAGATAAGGGACACTAAACATTATTCTTTCGCATAAAGCCATTTTTATCTCGGACAGTCTGCCTTTTAGCTAGCCTGGTTTCAGGTTCTTTGTAAGCTAAGTAGTCACGCAGTCCGACAGAAGAGATAAAAGGCTATAAAATAAAAATAATAAAAATAAAAATAAAAAACCCAATTCAACAATAAATGGGACATTGTTCATAAAACGTTACACTCATAAATCATTCATATAGGTAGTTTATTTTCAAAAAAAAAAACGCAAATACCATACATCATGTAGAAATAAAACATGATAAATAGGATAAATAAACACTCACATTCATTCAATAAGCATCATTTTCATAAAGCATACATTTTTGGTTTTAGAAAATGGAGGGAACTAGTAGACAGTTGAAGAAATTGGACATTCCCCGATACCATACTGAGAAGTTGGAACAGCTTTGCGCGATAATGCCACTAGAGGTCCGCTCCGACTTTGAAAAATCCTATGGACGGATTCTCGACCTGGTGAAGATATTTGTCAATCCTATTTTCATCAGGGTACTAGTACATTTCTGAAACTCTAGTCTGCGCAGCTTCGAATTCCCGCAGTTCGACATGGTGCCCACTTTGGAGGAGTACGAGATCATGCTAAAATGGCCCAAATCAGCCGGGGTCCACATCCGCCACGGGGCATATACTCCTGCAGCACAAGTCGCTGCCATCATCCGATTGCCATTCCGGCAGACTACCCTGATAGAAAAAGGGAACATCCAGGGTTGGAAAGTCACGATGTTAGAAGACCATCTATCCGCTTTGGCTGAAAGGGTAGAATGGGTCACTTTTAACAAAACCCTGGCCTTAATCATATTTGGAACAATCTTGTTTCCCTTCCACATCGACATAGTGGATCAAGCCGTCATGGACGCCTTCTTCGCCTAGGACATGAACTCGAAGAGTCCCTTTCCTGCAATTCTTGCTGACACCTTGCTCTCGGTGGAATTTTGCCGCCAGAAGCAAGGAAAAACACTTTGTTGTTGCTCTTCACTACTTTTCGTGTGGGGCATCACACATTTTTACGCCTCTGGTCACATGGGTATGTTCCCCGACCCGTTGAGGAGCTTCTCCAAAATCCCTCTCCAACGACGCTTAACCTTAGAGTGGAGGAACGAGTTGGAACAATGGGACGCCAACCACTTATCTTGGGTCTGCCCTTGGTTCCGACCCGGTCCAGTCCTCATCAGATGTGGGGATTATCCGAACGTACTGTTGATAGGACTCAGGGGTTGCATAGCCTATTCACCTAGAGTAGCTATGAGACAACTCATGAGGACCCAAACTACAATATCTCGAGGAGAGCTCAGAGGACTGTGTTTCTTCGGAGACCCATGCACAATTGCTAACTCACTAGCCGTGAGAAGAGCATGGGAGAGACCAGTCTTTATGGGAGATAGAGAGCTAGGAAAAGCTCAAGTAGCTGCCTCCAGTGACTACGAGGTGTGGAGAAAAAGAAGAGGGATGTCTCAACCATCCACCTCACTCGCTACATGTGCAAATAGTGAAGAGCTGCAAACTCAAGTCGACGCCTTGACCCAGAGGATAGAAATCATGGGAGCCCAGATGAGGGCCCTTGAAGAAAGAGAACAAGAATCTATCCTCACCATAGATGGTCTACAGAGGCAGTGCAAGAAAAAGGATAATGAAATAGAGCGCCTCAAGGATCAGTGTGTTGACTCTAACGAGCAAGCTATCCGAGCAAGAAATAATTGCCAAATCAGCACGCCTTGAGGCCGAATAAGCAAAACAGGCTCAAACGATCAAGGACTTGTTAGAAGACCTCACAAGGACTCGGTTAGAAATACGCCAAGAGGGAGAGGCCAATCGGAGACTCAACAAAAGTCTCACTGAGCTATGCTATAAAGAAAGAGATAGGTTAGCTCAGTATGGCCAAGTACTACAAGAAAAGGACCGAGCCCTCGCAAAAATTGATGAACTACAAGCCTTGGTCATCCATCAAGAGGCGAAGATCAAAGAGGCTCAAAAGTACAGTGAAGATATGAGCCAGGCGATCCAGAAGCAAAGCGAAGCACTCGCTCGTCACGTCCGGGAAGCCGAAAGGGAATTACATAGAGATCAAGACCCGCCTGTGGGTTTCTTTAGGCTTTTTCGTTTCTGTCAAAAGTTGCTTCGTAGTATGGAATAGGGGAATGTACACCTTCTACGGATAAATAAAATTTTTCTTTATTCAACAATTGTCTACTTGCATGCATATCATTCATTTGCATATTTAATTTCCCCTCCTTCAATCTTAGTAAATAAGATAATAAAAAGGAAGGATTAACTGACACGTCTTCCAAATCAGAAGAATGGAGAGAAAGCCACACCTAATCAAGCTTTCCCCAACGATTGACTCGCCATAAGAGGACATTATGCCTCGACCGTTGGTCCTCAAAAACAATAAAGAAGAGGGGACAAGGACACCAGTGCGACTATTTATGCCACGCCATTTCCCCAACGAGTCAAATAAAGTTGTACCATGGAGATATGGAGAATCTTCACCAATAAAGGAGGATGTCACCAATATAGCCGGCATTGGGGGCATGACTAGAAGTGGAAGAGTTTATTCCCCCAAGGACTTACAAGAAGACGTCCCCAAGAATAAAGGAAAAAATAAAAAGACCGAAGAAAAAGAAAATAAAGAATCCAAGGAGGAGACAGAGGAATTACTCCAGTTCATAAGGCAAAGCGAGTATTCCATTATTGACCAGCTCAATCATACACCTACAAAGATAACCTTATTATCTCTAATGATGAGCTCGGAACCGCACAGAAATGCCCTGATTAAGGTATTGAGCGAAGCGCATGTACCTCACACCATATCCCAAGAAAAGGTTGAGAGGATCGTTGGTCACATCACGACAAGCGATCACCTCACCTTCACAAAGGAAGAACTCCTCCTCGAGGGGTTAAACCACAACAAGCCCTTGCACATCTCCATCAAGTGCAAGGAATACCTCATCGCCAAAGTTCTTGTGGATAACGGGTCATCCTTGAACGTGATGCCCAAGTGCACACTCGACAAGTTGACTATCCAAGGAAGCCGTTTGCGCCCAAGCAGCACTATCGTTCGAGTCTTCGACGGATCAAAACGAGAAGTAGTGGGAGAAGTTAATTTGCCAATCCAAGTTGGACCCACTATCTTCAACGTCGATTTCCATGTAATGGATATTACTCCGGCATATAGTTGTCTCCTCGATAGGCCTTGGATTCATGACGCTAAGGCAGTACCTTCAACGCTCCACCAAAAAGTCAAGTTTATAGTGGATGACAAATTGGTCACGGTACAAGCAGAGGATGATATCCTGATCAGTGGACCATCTACCCAACCTTATGTGGATGCGGCCGAAGAGGCCCTTGAAACATTTTTTCAAGAGCTCGAAATTGCCAATGTAGAAAGACTTCCCAAAAACACGAAGGTAGCCCGCATGATGATGAAGCATGGTTACCATCCTGGCCAAGGACTGGGGGTAGATTCCCAAGGCATGAGGGAACCCCCAGAATTCAAAGATAATCCTTACAAGTGTGGCCTAGGATATGACACTACAAAGGGCCGAACAGAAGGAAGAAAAGGGAAGTCTCCCCTCCGCACACTCAAACAAATATTCCGAAGTGGAGGGATGCAAGCGTCAAGAGCTACCCTAGTCATTAGGAGATCTTTTTCTTCACTTAAGGGATGTAAACCCAATGATTGTTAGAGATTATCCCCTGGGGCTAGCCCGACCCCCAGGCATTTTAGGGCACATATTCCGTTATTAATTAATAAAGAATACACTTCTTACTATCTGCTTCTCTTCTTGCTATTTCATGACTAGACCTCGCAATAACCTTGTCTAAGTAAACGAAAAAAGGAGAAGAATAAAAAGCGCATCCAAGTAATCAAAACTTACCATTACCATTACAATCAAGCTAGTTGATTAGAAGCACAAAATAAGGCTTTACCTCACCATAAATAAAGTCATGCTTCGCCAATATTGTGAAAAAAATATATATAACAAAAGAGAAAAAGTCCATAGAAGCCAAAGGCCAAAGAAAAGGGCAAAATACCCGGTAGGAAACCCACTAAGGGGGCTACGCAAAAGATAGGGTCAACCCGGTAGGATACCCGAACAAAAATAAAGGGTAGCCTAGGCAAAAATTAGGGTTACAAAATAAGGTCCGCTAGGATTCCCTAAAAAAAACAAAAAAAAAGGAACCTAGACAAAAGATAGGGCCAAAACACAATATCCTAGTTCGAAAACCTAAAGGGCGATCTAGGGAAATCAACTAGCCATAAAAAGCAATGGAAATAAGCTAAGGCGCAAATACAAAAAAAAAAAAAAAGGTTTGCTTAGACAGAAGCTTAAACACCTAGGCCTAACCTTAGCCAGCCATTCTTACAAAAACCTTTTTCTAAATAAAATGGACCGTCTAAAACACAAGCCATTGAATTTACCCTTTTACTTCTTTTCTCTTGACCCTCACAATATTATTCTAATTAGTTTGGGAATATGGAGGCGTATAGTCAACAAGAGGATTGAAACCCCTAAAGTGAAGAAAAAGGGACACTAACATGGCAAAGTGTGCTCAACAAAAAAGGAAGAAAAAAAAAACAAAGAAAAAGAAAGAAAGAAAAGAAAAATTATTCTTCGTTCCCTTGAAGTCCGGAATGGTACAGCCGAGTACAGCAGAAGGAACATAGGGCACTCGTCTCTACAAGACATGACAGTTAAATCCTTCTGAAAAACTAAATGAAATAGGCATCATAGGACATCAAACATGAAAACATTGCATGCATAAAATGTTTTTGAACAAGGTCCTATTTTTCTTTTTCTTCTTCTTCTTCTTCAAAAAAAGCCTCTAAAAAACGAGACCGTCGTCCCGTATGTCCATACCGTCGTCTCGATTTTCAGCAAAACGAGACCACTGTCTCGACTAACAAGACCACCGTCTCGACTAACAAGATCGCCGTCTCGACTTAACCAAAAACGAGACCGTCATCTCGACTTAACAAAAAATGAGATCGCCTTCTCGCTTGGCAAAACGGTCGTCTCGCTTAAGGCCAAAGTCGAGACCGCCGTCTTGAGGTTCCAGATGGCGGTCCCGAATTCCGCAAATTCGAGACGGCAGTCCCGAATGTCCAGACGGCGATCCCGAGGTTGGGCAAAAATTCTATAAATAGAGGGGCCTAGGGGGGTCTCAAACACCCTCTCTTGCACTCCTACCCTCCTTTCTCTCACTTTCAAGCATCCTACTGCCAAAATGCACCGAGGAGACCAATCCAGAAAGAGAAGGGGTTTTGCCGGCCCCAATAGCTCCTCAGCCCAAACTCCACAAGATTCCACACAGCTTTCACCACTGCACCAGGCCCGCCTAGAGCACATCCGGGGGTATACCTGGCACCCCATGCTAAGATTGGACTTTGGCATCCTCGCCGAATTCGTGTGGGAAGAAGAAGTCCGGAATGGTACAGCCGAGTACAATAGAAGGAACATAGGGCACTCGTCTCTACAAGACATGACAGTTAAATCCTTCTGAAAAACTAAATGAAATAGGCATCATAGGACATCAAACATGAAAACATTGCATGCATAAAATGTTTTTGAACAAGGTCCTATTTTTCTTTTTCTTCTTCTTCTTCTTCAAAAAAAGCCTCTAAAAAACGAGATCGTCGTCCCGTATGTCCATACCGCCGTCTCGATTTTCAGCAAAACGAGACTGTTGTCTCGACTAACAAGACCATCGTCTCGACTAACGAGACCGCCGTCTCGACTTACCAAAAACGAGATTGTCGTCTCGACTTAACAAAAAATGAGATCGCCTTCTCGCTTGGCAAAACGGTCGTCTCGCTTAAGGCCAAAGTCGAGACCGTCGTCTCGAGGTTCCAGATGGCGGTCCCGAATTCCGCAAATTCGAGACGGCAGTCCCGAATGTCCAGACGGCGATCCCGAGGTTGGGCAAAAATTCTATAAATAGAGGGGCCTAGGGGGGTCTCAAACACCCTCTCTTGCACTCCTACCATCCTTTCTCTCACTTTCAAGCATCCTACTGCCAAAATGCACCGAGGAGACCAATCCAGAAAGAGAAGGGGTTTTGCCGGCCCCAATAGCTCCTCAGCCCCAACTCCACAAGATCCCACACAGCTTTCACCACTGTACCAGGCCCGCCTAGAGCACATCCGGGGGTATACCTGGCACCCCATGCTAAGATTGGACTTTGGCATCCTCGCCGAATTCGTGTGGGAAGAAGAAGTCCGGAATGGTACAGCCGAGTACAGTAGAAGGAACATAGGGCACTCGTCTCTACAAGACATGACAGTTAAATCCTTCTGAAAAACTAAATGAAATAGGCATCATAGGACATCAAACATGAAAACATTGCATGCATAAAATGTTTTTGAACAAGGTCCTATTTTTCTTTTTCTTCTTCTTCTTCTTCTTCAAAAAAAGCCTCTAAAAAACGAGACCGTCGTCCCGTATGTCCATACCGTCGTCTCGATTTTCAGCAAAACGAGACCGCTGTCTCGACTAACAAGACCACCGTCTCGACTAACGAGACCGCCGTCTCGACTTAACCAAAAACGAGATCATCGTCTCGACTTAACAAAAAATGAGATCGCCTTCTCGCTTGGCAAAACGGTCGTCTCGCTTAAGGCCAAAGTCGAGACCGCCGTCTCGAGGTTCCAGATGGCGGTCCCGAATTCCGCAAATTCGAGACGGCAGTCCCAAATGTCCAGACGGCGATCCCGAGGTTGGGCAAAAATTCTATAAATAGAGGGGCCTAGGGGGGTCTCAAACACCCTCTCTTGCACTCCTACCCTCCTTTCTCTCACTTTCAAGCATCCTACTGCCAAAATGCACCGAGGAGACCAATCCAGAAAGAGAAGGGGTTTTGCCGGCCCCAATAGCTCCTCAGCCCCAACTCCACAAGATCCCACACAGCTTTCACCACTGCACCAGGCCCGCCTAGAGCACATCCGGGGGTATACCTGGCACCCCATGCTAAGATTGGACTTTGGCATCCTCGCCGAATTCGTGTGGGAAGAAGACGTTCGCGCCCACATCGATATTATAGGGTGGCGCTTCCTCCTCAAGTCTCCACCTACCCACGTCTCCATCTCCTACTCCGAGACCCCCTCCATGGAGCCGGGTCTCCCACCGACAAAAATGGTGATGTACTTCATAGGTGGGATGTACCGGACCACCACCCTAGACGAGTTCAATGTGTCTATTGGATTCGTCCAGCCCAAGGATGTCCTGACTCAGGATTACCAAGAGGCCATCTGCACACGCCCTACTAACCTCAACGCCGGCGAAATGTGGGAGGAGCTGACCAGGGCACATACCCTGGCAACACTGCTGAAGGGCTCCACACTTCCCCCCGCCCTCCGTATCTGCCATAAACTTCTGGCCGGGACGGTCCACGGACAGAAAGAGAGTCAGGGTAAAGTTACCCTCCCGGACCTCTTCGTCCTCTACTGCATGAGCCAGAGGCGCCGGTGCAACCCCGGCTATTTCTTCCTGAAGGACCTCAAGGACTTCGGGAGCCGTCTTGTGGGAGCCGTCCTCATGGCTCCCCTCATCACCCCGCTGGCAGAAAAATGGGGGTGCAGTGGCAGGGAGGAACTGGCCTCCAGCCTCCGACCCGAGACTATCAACGGGTCCGTCCTAGTCAGCATGGGGATGTTGCTATGCCAAGGCACCCGATTGATCCTCCACCCCTCGCTGGATATAACTTTGGATCTTTGGGATCTCGTTGCAATGCAAGATCTCCCGACAACCCCGGAGTTCCAACAACAACAATAGCGGCAACAACAACAGCAGTAGTACACGGACGACTTTGCTGGCATCAACTGCAACATCTACGATCTGCGTCAACAATTCGACCAAATGTCCATGAGACAAGAGCAAATGTCCCTAAGACAAGATGCCCTCGACACGAGGATGGAGACATTAAACCAATACCAAGAGGGAATAAGGCAGGACCTGGCGACCTTCCGACAGGAGTACCTCGACGAAGCCCGGGATCAAACAGAAATCCGAAGACATCTATACTGGCAATTTCCCTCTTATGGATCGTCTCCAGACTCGAGTCGACCGTCTTAGGGATAGTGCTTAGAAAATAAGCTGCTGTAATAAATTTTTATCATAAATAAAATTTCATTTCATGCATTTTGCTCTCCTTTTCAAAAAAAGTCAGCGTAACAAAAAGAAACTAAAAGTAAAAAGACTTACGCTCAAAAAAACCAAAATCCAAAATCTCGAGAAAAAAGAAGTAAAACCGCGGAAAAAGGCAGGATTAAAACAAGTCAATCACCCTGACCAACAATTTTCGATAACCAAGCAAGAGTCGAACAACAATAAACAAGACTACCCGACAACCAACAAAGTCGGATGACCACTAGAAAAATCAAAGAATCCCTAGCAACCAACAAGCTGGATGAGCACCAACAGAATACCCAGCACAGACCGGACGATCACTCTCAGAAAAGACAAAAAAACACAAAGACAAGAGAACGCATCTCAGTGCTCGGCACATGAGCCACCCGAGCAGTAAGGCACCACCACCACCAGTCCTACGCAGTGGACTGTACCAGCCTGATAGGGGGTTCATACCTATCGACCTGCGCACGCGGTGCGCCTGATCTACGCTCGAGCCGGATCAGTAAGTCGCAACTACCAGCCTGATGGGGGGTTCATACTCATCCAGTCCGACGCACAGCGGACTGCAACTACCAGCCTGATGGGGGGTTCATACCCATCCAGTCCTACGCATAGTGGGCTGTAACTACCAGCCTGATGGGGGGTTTATACCCATCAACCGAAGGATCGACTACCATCAGAAGGAGTATCCTGAGGTTCTATCATGTGTCAACCGAAGGAATCGGCTACCGTTAGAAGGAGTATCCTGGAGGTGCACAACACAATTTTCCCCAGAAGATCAACCGCCGCAAGACGGGACGTCCAAAGGGTAACTGGGTAAGAGGGTCAACTCCTTTACTTTCCAGCTGATCTTCTTGGCACGGCAGGCCAACAGTCGACTGATCAGGTAAAGGGGGGGCAGCTGTAGACCCCAAATCTTATCCGGCCTCATAATAAAGACCAGAAGACCTCCTATTCGAAGATGGATGAAGCCTAAGAAGCCACTAGGAGAGACTATTAGGCCCCATAATAGGATAGGAAGGATTTTCTGCATTAAAATAAAGATTTTCTCCTTCAGGGATCGAGACCGCCATCTCGCCTTTCGCGACCGCCATCTCGCCATTCCATCAAGTCGAGACCGCCGTCTCGTTTGGCGAGACGGGTATCTCGCTACTTGCGAATGGCGACACCCCCCTCCCGTTTGGCGAGAAGGCTTTCTCGTTTCTGGGAAAGTCGATACCGCCGTCTCGCCAAACGAGATGGCGGTCTCACCACTTTTACAAGTCGAGACCGTCATCCCGAATGGCGAGACGACCGTCTTATCAGACGAGACGGTCGTCTCGACCTGACAGGCGTGAATCCCTATAAATAGTGAGCGCTCCCCCCCCCCTCATTTCACACAGTTCTTCCACTTTCCCTTCTACAACTTCTTCAAATTCTCTTCCTAGAACCCCTCCGAAGCATTTCCGGAGTTTTTGAGAGTTTTTTAGAGTTTTTATAGCGTTTCCGAGAGTTTTCCGGCGTTGTAAAGAGCGAAGGGCTGCCGAAACGCACCCTAATTTTCAAGAGTATTAATAAAAAGCTTGCCTCGGAGGTTTCTTCATTCTCCTTCTCTCTCTTACTGTCTTTATTTTTATGATTAAATTGCATGATAGACATTAGGGTCATGTAGTCGTTATTTTAATTTCGTTAATAAAAGGGTAAAAGCGCCTTTTCAAAAAGTTTATTTATAAAATAGCTGGCCTATCATAGGGAACCCGAAAGGGGCATCATAAGGGAACTAACACTTCCCTTACACGTAACTAACTCCCTTACCTAAACTCTGGTTTTAACGACCAAAGTTGGTTTTCGAAAACCAATGCCTTTTTAGCCCTTTTTCGATGTTTCCGATAAAAACATCGGTGGCGACTCCATAAGAACCCTTTCAAACTAGTTCTTGGGTTAGCCCGGTTATCGGACAACTCAAGAACACCTTTTCGAAAACCTCGCCCCTAGGTTCAACCCGGTTATCGGACAACCTAAAGGCGTTGTAACCACACCCATAAAAACGCGAAAATTGGAAAAGTCGGAACCATCGCGTCGCTCCGACCGCCTCTTTTTTACGGCGGCGACAAGCTACTAGGGTCATGTAGTCATTATCTTTTAATATCGTGAATAAAAGGTTAAAAGCGTCATTTTAAAATTTTATTTATAAAATAATTGGCCTATCATTGGGAACTCGAAAGGGGCATTGTGGGGGTGCTAATACCTTCCACACACGTAACTAACTCCATTACCCAACTCTAGTTATAATGGTCAAAGTTGGTTTTTCTTAAAAACCAACACCTTTCTTTTTTCCTTTTCTGATGTTTTCGGTAAAAACATCGGTGGCGACTCCATAAGAACCCTCTTCAAAAATTTGCTTTTATGTCCAGCCCGGTTATCGGACAACCTAAAAGCTCCCTTTCGAAAACCTCGCCCTTGGGTCCAGCCTAGTTATCGGACAACCTAAAGGCATTGTAACACCACCCATATAAAATGCGAAAACGGAAGTCGGAACCATCACGTCGCTCCGACCACCTCTTTTCACGGCGGCGACAAATGGAGACTCCACTAGGGAAGCCTAGAAAGTTTATCCCATTTAGTGATGGGCCGATTTAACAAATAAACTTCAAAATTTCGCTTTTACCCTGCCTTGTCTTATAACATGTTTATTTTCTTGGCTTTAATAACTGTTGTTTGTTTATTTTACGCAATTGTTTGAAATACAAACTGTACACAAACCTTTGCACACAACAATTCCCTCTATACCCGGGGACAAGTGAGAAATCCATAGGGAGTGGGTGGCAGGTACGGTTTGTCGTAGTGACGACCACGCAGCCCACCAGTATGACCAGAAGCCACCACTCAAGGTAATAACCTTCCTCTTTTGGCACTGTCGCCACCGTCAGAAGAGGCGGTCGGAGCGACGCGATGGTTTTAATATGACTCACGTTTTTTGAAAGAAACGGTTCAACGCCTTTAGGTCGTCCGATAACCGGGCTGGACCTAAAGGCGAGATTTTCTAATAGGTTCGAGGAGTCGCCATCAGTGTTTTAATCTTAAACACTGAAAAAGGTAAAAAAAGAAGAAGGTAGTGGTTTTAGAAAAAACCAACTTTGGCCATTACAACCAGAGTCGGGTAAGGGAGTTAGTTACGTGTGGGGAAGGTGTTAGCACCCCCACAACGCCCCTTTCGGGTTCCCTATGATGGACTAACTTAGAAAATAAACACTTAAAGAAATTATACTTTTACCCTAATATTTTATCTACTTGCAGAATTTAAATATCTACTTGGCTCTATTATCTAATGCACACAAAGAAAGCAATAAAGAAAGCAGTAAAAAAAGACAGAGAATAGAGAAGGAACCTCCGGAGCAATCTTTATATTAACTCTTCGAAAACGTGAGGACGCTTTTTGGCAGTCCCCGCACTCTACAAGCACGTTCCTCCCGCAAAATAAAGAAAAGTCACTCTACCGAGGGCCGGATGTCTCAAAAAGAGACTTCCTTAACCGATTTCAACCTTAACGGAAATCGAAAAGCTCCCTCGAACCTCGGAATATTGCTCAGGGTCACTCTCAAGTGCCAAAGGCTTCCAAGAGAGCGGAGGAGTGGAAAAGGTGTGAAAAAATGGAGAATGGGAGCTCCTATTTATAGGGAACCGGGTCTGGAAAAGGTGGACGACCGTCTGGAGATCATGGACGGTCGTCCATGGCTCAAAATTAGGGTGGACGGCCGTCTGGTCATCATGGATGGCCGTCCAGGGCTCAAAAATAGGGTGGACGGCCGTCTGGTCATCATGGACGACCGTCTAGGGCTCAAAAAAGGGTGGATGGTCGTCTGGTTGTCATGGATGGTCATCTGGTTGCTCTGGATGGCCGTCTGGACGCTCTGGATGGCCATCTGCACGTTCTGGATGGCCATCTGGACATTCTGGACGCTCTGGATGGCCATCTGCATGTTCTGGATGGCCATCTGAACATTCTGGATGGCCATCTGAACATTCTGGATGGCCATCTGGACATTCTGGACAACCATCTAGACGTTCTAACGAAAAAATATTTTTTATTTTCTTAGAAAACCATCCTTTTCCTAAATGAAGCCTAGTAAACACTACTATGGGCCGAAGGATTTCTAGTCTTTATTGTGAGGCCGGGCAAGATTTGGGGTCTACAGTTGCCCCCCCTTCACCCGACCAATTGACTATGGGTTAACGTTCCATGAGGTCGATTGGCGGGTGAAGGAGTTAACCCTCTTGCTCGGTTGTCTTCTGGATGCTCTTCTTGCTGTGGAGGCTGACCCTTCGGACAATATGGTGTGAGGCTTCAGGATGCTCCTTCGATGCGGTGGCTGACCCTTTGGCTGTGGTGGCGGCTTACTGCTTCCGATCATGCGCCGGGATTTTGCCTGTGTGCAGGTCTTCGTCTTCAGGTCTTTCCCTTTCCCGAAGTGGTGGTGGCGGCTTACTGCTTCTAATCACGCGCCGGTTTTGCCTGTGTGCAGGTCTTCGTCTTCAGATCTTTCCCTTTCCCGAAGTGGTGGTGGCGGCCTACTATTTCTGATCATGCGCCGGTTTTGCCTGTGTGCAGGTCTTCGTCTTCAGGTCTTTCCCTTTCTTGAAGTGGTGGTGGCGGCTTACTGTTTCTGATCATGCGCCGACTCCATGGGGAATAATTGTTCTTGATTCTTCTTGTGTAGTCATCCGGTGTGCTAGGGATTCTTTCTTCTTCTTTTTTTTTTTTAACCATCCAGCTTTGTTGGTTGCTGGAGATTCTTGAAGCCTTTATTCTCCATTGAGGAGTGTAGAGGAGACCTTGGGTGAGTGTGCTTGATGACTCAAGTGGGGGTGATGCTGAGCCGTGCGGACTTATTTTGTTTGCCTCTGGGGGTAGGCAATGATTTTCTTGAGGATGACTAAGCCTTTCCATCGGCTTTCCATTGTTGATTATGCCCTTCCTTTATTAGGTAGAAGGATAGCGATTGGAGCCTTGACTTCTGGAAGCTCTTATTTCCTCTTAGCTATTTGATGATGACAACTCGCTCTTCTTTCTTGAGGGAGAGAGAGCAAAGTTCAGAGACTTCTTATTTGTGCCTTCTTCTTTTTCCGGGTAGAAGGATGGTAGTTGGAGCTCTGGTTCTTGGAAGCTTTTATTTTACTATGAAGTTGTTGGCAACTTGCTCTGTTTTCTTAAGGGAGAGCATTATTTGGAGGCTTGTTTTGAGTGCTTCCTGTTTTCAAACACAAACATGGAGCTAGTCTCCTTACATGCATGAATGTTTTTAGTTTTTTGTTATTTATTTGCAAAAAATTTATTTTCGATTTTGATTTTGACAGAGTCGTTTTGTGCGACTATTTGTGGGTGGATGTCCTAAATGCAATCTATCCTTTTATGAGATGCATCTTAGAAAAGTGATTGGTATTCTCTTGCTGTACTTTCATGATTTTGCTGATGGACCCCCTTTTTATTCATTTTTTAGTTAAGCCCTAACTTTTGCCTAGACCGCCCTTTTGGGGTTTTCGATCTAGCAGGCTGCCTTAATTTTTCTTTTTCTTTTTCAATGCTTCCTTGTTTATGATGCACGAAAAGACCTTGACACAATGACTTTGCACATATTTATGATTTATCAATGTAGAGGCAATTTTATAAACTGGTCAAGAGAAGTGAAATGAATGAGAGTTTTATTGATATGTATGAGCAAAGGTTTATTATTTTCACAGAAGGATTACAAATGGAATTTAGAAGAACGGCTGGCCCAGGTTGGCTACACTGTATGGGCTTCAACAATCATGTCTTATGATATTTGCCCCCCTGGTTCTCCTAATTGGCTTAGTTGAGATGCTCGAGCCCGGGGTGAAGACTATACAAGGCTGCTTGCTTCCGGAAGGGTGTTACCTTAGTCGCCTTGCGGTTTTCGGCTAAAGTAACCATTGCTCCTTAGGGGATTTTTCTTTCTTCTCCTTTTTTTTTTGAAAAAGCCCCTAAATTTTGCCTAGGACACGAGGCGAGTGGATCCTAACTTTTTCCCCAGATGCCCTTTGTGTGTTTTCATCCTGGCGAGTCATGAGCAATGCCCTTCAAGCATAATACTTCTGCACCGTATCAGAGTTGACTGGGTGTTGAAGTTCTTCTCCATCCATGTTGGTGAGGATAAGAGTTCCTCCTGAGAATGTTCGCTTGACCACAAAGGGTCCCTCATAATTTGCCGCCCATTTTCCGATTCTGTCCTTTTGGACCGGAAGCGATTTGTTTCCCATTAAATTGCCCCTCATGGTAAATATGGGGTTTGACCTTGTTTTGGCATAAGCCCTTTGATCTTCTTTTGGTGGGCTTGTCCTCGACATATGGCGTCTAACCGTTCTTCTCCGATTAGGTTTGAGTAGTTGCATCGGCTTTGGATCCACTAAGCTTTTGTTAGTTTTGCTTCCATGGTAACTCGTCAAGGAAGGTATCTCGACCTCTTTTGGGAGTACGACCTCCATGCCATGTACAAGGGAAAATGGAGTGGCTCCCGTGGAGGATCGTACGAAACTTTGATAATCATGAAGGGCAAAAGGCGATATTTCATGCCAATCTTTGTAGGCTTTGACCATTTTCTGGATGGTCTTCTTGATGTTCTAATTGGTTTCCTCTACTGTACCCTTCATCTTAGGTTGGTAGGGAGAGGACTCATGATGTTGGATTCTGATGTCTTGGCATGTCATGGTACGACCATGCACATGCGTCCATATACTCCCTTAATTTTTGTGTTGACCCATCTTTGACGTTATCAGTGATTTGGGTATCAATACTTGTTCCTTTTTCCCTTGCATCCAAATCAATGGCCTTGATTTCTTCTTGGTAGGGCTATATTTATTGAGCTTTCTTTATTAGTAGCCTTTGCATGTCCCGGGAGATGGTCCCCTTCTCACCGTCTGACCCGATCCATTCACCTTCGGCTTTTGGATCCCCAGAGAGTCATCCATCACAGACATGATCATTTTTATTTGGTTATGTTTAGGCTTAGATTTATTTTGAAATAATAATGAGAGAGAAAAGAATGAAAAAGAATATGAATGTTTATGCAAATGCCTCATTGTATTGATGAAAATAAAATATTTACAAAGCCCTTTTAATCAAGGATCTCGCGGCCACGGGCGGGGACTTCGAGAGATACATAGGGTGCTTAAAAAACATGAAGAGCTCTATTCAGCTGGCTTTCTTCATCCCTCCTCATTCTTCTGGTGGCGATAGAGGCTTGATATCCATGTTAGGAGTGGCAGAGTTGACAGTGAGTCATCCAGCATCCAACAACTCTTGGACCTTGTATTTCAAGGCCCGACAATCTTCCACAGAATGCTCAGGAGCGCCTGAGTGGTAAGCACATTTCTTGTTAGGCTTATACCACTCAGGGTAGGGCGGATCAATCTTCCTCGGAGGGACGCATGCTAGAGCCGGGTTTCTAACAGCTTCGGCAACAGACTCCCATAGGAGGTTGGAATGGGTGTGAACTCCTTTCTTTGCTTTGGTGGCTGTCTAGCTTGTTGCGCAAAGGTAGAAGGAGTAGTCAGGTTGATGGCATTCACGCTTCTCTTCTCCTTCTTGCTAAGAAACTTCTTGAATGATGCATTGGGAGTAGGAAGTTGAGTGATCCTTCCGCTCTTCAGTCCTTGCTCCATCCTTTCGTCTACGTGGTCGATGCACATGCCTTTATTGTGGACATGTTGATGGCACATTGTACACCCCAAATCTTGCCCGACCCCCTAATAAAGCCGAAGATCGCCTGTTTCGAAGATGGTTAAGACTTTATCAAGTCCCTAGTAGCTTGTTCTAGGTTCCATTTAGGATAGGAAGGGTTTTTAGAGGCATTAAAAATCAGGAAATCCGCCAGAGACAGCAGATGGTCGTCCAGAACAGGCGGATGGCCGTCCAGGACAGGCAGATGCCCGTCCAGGACAAGCAGATGGCCTTCCATGGCAACTTTAAGGCCATGGACGGCCGTCCATACAAAAGTTGCCATGGACGGCCGTCCACACTGCATGGATGGCCGTCCATGGCCACTTTTTGCCATGGACGGCCGTCCGCTTTGTCCAGAGGGCCGTCTACCTTTTCCAGGCCCGAATCCCTATAAATAGGAGCCTCATTTCTCCGATTTTTCACACCTTTCACACTCCTCCACTCTCTTGGAAGCCTTTTGGCACTTGAGAGTGACCCTGAACATTTTTCCAGGGTTCGAGGGAGCTTTTCGATTTCCGTTAAGGTTGAAATCGGTTAAGGAAGTCCCTTTTTGAGACATCCGGCCCTCGGTAGAGTGACTTTTCTTTATTTTGCGGGAGGAACGTGTTTGTAGGGGACTGCCAAAAAGCGTCCTCACGTTTGCGAAGAGTTAATATAAAGCTCGCTTCGGAGGTTCCTTCTCTATTCTCTGTCTTTTTTTTACTGCTTTCTTTTTCGCTTTCTTTGTGTGCATTAGATAATAGAGCCATGTAGATATTTAAATTCTGCAAGTAGATCAAATAATAGGGTAAAAATGTAATTTCTTTAAGTGTTTATTTTCTAAGTTAGTCCATCATAGGGAACCCGAAAGGGATGTTGTGGGGGTGCTAACACCTTCCCCACACGTAACTAACTCCCTTACCCGACTCTGGTTGTAATGGCCAAAGTTGGTTTTTTCTAAAACCACTGCCTTTTTCTTTTTTACCTTTTTCAGTGTTTAAGGTTAAAACACTGATGGCGACTCCTCGAACCTATTCGAAAACCTCGCCTTTAGGTCCTGCACGGTTATCGGACGACCTAAAGGCGTTGAATCGTTTCTTTCAAAAAACGTGAGTCATATCAAAACCATCACGTCGCTCCGACCGCCTCTTCTGACAGTGGCGACAGATGGCGACTCCACTGGGGAAGCTAGAGAGTTGATCCCATTTAATGATGGACTAGTTTAGGAAATAAAAACTAGAAATTACGCTTTTACCCTTTCTTGCTTTTATAACATGCTTTACTGTTTGGCTTTAATAATTGTTGTATGATTATTTTCTGCAATTGTCTGAAATAAACTGTACACAACCCTTGCACACTACAGTCCCTCTATACCCGAGGGCAAGAGAGAGTACACATAGGGAGTGGGTGGCAGGTACGGCCGACCATGGTAATGGCCCTAGTGCCAGCAGGTCGTTGTCGGAAACCACCACTCAAGGTGATAACTTTCTTTTTCTTGGTCTAAGAACGTCGACACGGACATCTGTGCACGGTTCGAAGACTGGGAGATTGAAGGGTCCCTATAATGGGGGCACCTTGGGGGCCTGGCCTTGGTGAGAACAGTTAGAACCTACCTTTGCCGATGCACTTTTCTGCAGGAAACCCCTACCTCGTAATTAAACGTCACTCTGTTCGCGGATGAGTGAATTGTTTGTGCATTCGTTTGTTGCATTTGTTTGTTGCATAGCATAATCATACAATAGCAAAGCAAATATATATAACGAAATCTCAAAAATATTTTCGCAATAAACACCCTTATCTCGGACAGCCTGCCTTTTAACTAGCCTGGTTTCAAGTTCTTTGTAAGCTAAGTAGCCACGCAGTCCGACAGAAGAGATAAGGGACGTTAAAACCATTATTTCGCAATAACCATTTTTATCTCGGACAGTCTGCCTTTTAGCTAGCCTGGTTTCAGGTTCTTTGTAAGCTAAGTAGCCACGCAGTCTGATAGAAGAGATGAAAGGTTTTAAAATTAATCAAAATAACTACCATAATGAGAGGAAATCGGGCCTTTTTCATGGTGTTAAGCATTGAATCCATCATACAGGTAGTTTCATTATTCTTCAAAAAAAAATGCAAAAAAATCGTGCACCATATAGAAAATAAAACATGATAATATTTAGAAAAAACAAACACTTTCATGCATACAAAAGCATCATACTCATACCATGCATTTTCCGTCATTTCTAGAAAAATGGAGGGATCAGGCAGTAAATAGTTGGGAAAAGTGGATATTCCCCGCTACTGTGTTGAGAAGTTGGAGCAGTTGTGCGCGCTTATGCCATCGGAAGTTCGATCCGACTTCGAGAGATCTTATGGACGGATCTTGGACCTCTTGAAAATATGTGTTGACCACGTGTTCATCAGGGTCCTGATCCACTTTTGGAGCTCCAGATTGCATTGCTTCGAGTTCCCTCAGTTTGATTTGGTTCCGACTTTGGAAGAGTACGAACTTATGATCAGATAGCCCAAGTCAGCTGGGGTCTACATTAGCCAGGGGGCTTACGTCTCAGTAAACAAGGTCACTCACCTCATCCAATTACCACTTCCACAGTCTGCCCTGAAGGGAAAAGGGAGCATTTAGGGGTGGAAGATATCACTTTTAGAGGACCACTTATCCTCTCTGGCTGAAAAAGGAGATTGGCCCACATTCAACAAGACTCCGGCACTAATTATGTTTGGGACCTTTTTATTCCCTTTCCATAACGACGTCGTGGATCACGCCGCAATGGATGCCTTCTTTGCTTGGGACGTACATTTGAAAAGTCTCGTGCCTGCGCTTCTTGCCGACACCTTGCTGTCAGTAGAATTATGTCGTCATAAGCAAGGAAAAACACTTTGTTGTTGTTCTGCATTATTGTTTGTTTGGGGCATCACTCACTTCTATGCTTCAAGTCACATGGGATCATTCCCAAACCCTTTGAGGAGCTTCTCGAAGATCCCCCTCCATCATCGTGGTGCCATGGAGTGGAAGACTGAGTTGGAACACTGGAACATAGATCACATATCTTGGGCATGTCCTTGGTTCCGACATGGTCCCGTTCTTATCTGATGCGGAGATCACCCCAGTGTACCATTATTGGGCCTTAGGGGTTTCATAGCTTATTCTCCGAAGATAGCTATGAGGCAGCTCATGAGGACTCAGACCACCCCAACACAGGAAGAAATCGGGGGATTGTGTTTCTTCTGCAGTTCCAGCAGCTTCAAGGATGCTCCCGCAATCCGAAGAGTATGGGAGAAACCAGTCTACGCGGGGGACGAAGAGCTAGGCAGGGCTCGAGTAGCAGTTTCTAGTGATTTTGAAGAATGGAGCAAGAATAGAGGGGTGCCACATCCACCCACTCCATCCCCCTCACCATCAGTAAATGCAGAACTATGAACCCGAGTTGACGCCTTGACCCAAAGGATAGAAATTATGGGAGCCCAATTGAGGGGCCTTGAGGAAAAAGAACAATAATCTATCCTTACCATCGATGGTCTGCAAAGGCAGTGCAAGAAGAAGGACCAAGAGATAGAGCGTCTCAAGGACCAGTGTGCTGACTCCAACAAAGAGGTTTCCCAAGCATCTAAAGTTGCTAGAGCGAGCTCGGATAATCAAATCCAGGAAATAAAGGTCAAATTAGCACACCTTGAGGCCGAATTTGCAAAGCAGGCACAGGTGACCAAGATGATGCAACAAGACCTTGAAAGAACTCGGTCTGAAGCACAGCGAAAGAGGGAAGCCGCCCAAGGACTTAACAGGGACCTGGCTGAGCTACGATGTAAGGAGAGAGACGGATTAGCTCAGTACGGCCAAGTGTTGCAAGAAAGAGACCAAGCCCTTGAGAAAATTGATGACTTATAGGCATTGGTCGTCCATCAAGAGGCAAAGATAGAAGAGGCTCGTAAATACAGTGAAGATATGAGCCAGGCAGTCCATCGCCAGTTTGAAGCACTTACTCGTCATGTACGGGAATCCGAATGGGAGTTACGTAGAAACCAGAGCCCGCCTGTGGGTTTCTTTAGGCTTTTCCGTTTCTGCCAAAATGTACTTCGTAGCATGGCCTAGGGGAATGTACACTTTTTTCGGATAAATAGAATCATGTTTTGTTTATCTATACAACTGTGTATTGCATTCATCTCGCATTCATTCACATATCTCTCCTTACTTTAAAAATTAATAAGATAATAAAAAAGAAAGGTTAACTGATGTGCTTTCATAAAACAGAAGAATGGAACGGAAACCACTCATCATCAGTCTTTCCTCAACGGTTGAGCCACCCACAACGGACAATAAAACTCAATCGCTGGTTATCACGATCAGTAAAGAAGAGGGGACTAGGACACCACTGTGATTATTTATGCCTCGTCCTTTCCCCTACGAATCAAATAAAGTTGTACCATGGAAATACGCAATAAATGAAGACGTTTCCAATATAGCCGGTATTGGGGGCATGACTAGAAGCGGGCGAATATACTCTCCCAAGTATTCACAAGAAGATGCCCCCAAAAATAAAGGAAAAAACAAAGAAACCGAAGAATAAAACAAAGAAGAATCCAAGGAGGAAGCAGACGAATTACTCCAGTTTATAAAGCAAAGTGAATACTCCATCATAGACCAACTCAACCGCACGCCCACGAAGATAACTTTGTTGTCTCTGATAATGAGTTCGGAACCACACTGAAACACACTACTGAGGGTCTTGAACGAAGCCTACATGTCACACATCATATCCCAAGACAAGTTTGAAGGAATCATTGGGAACATCACAGCCAGTGATCATCTTACCTTCACCGACGAAGAACTTCCCCCTAGAGGGTCAAGCCATAACAAGCATTTACACATATCCGTCAAGTGTAGAGAATACCTCATCGCCAAAGTCCTAGTGGATAATGGGTCATCCCTGAACGTCGTGCCTAGGTGCACGCTTGACAAATTGGCAATTCAAGGAGCCCATATGCGTCCAAGCAACACCATCATTCGAGCCTTCGACGGATCAAAACGTGAGGTAGTAGGAGAAATCAATCTACCAATCCGAGTAGGTCCCACTATTTTCAACGTGGACTTCCATGTGATGGATATCACTCCTGCTTACAGCCGCCTCCTCGGCAGACCTTGGATTCATGACGCCAAAGCAATCCCATCAACGCTCCACCAAAGGATTAAATTCGTGGTAGGTGACAAACTGGTCACAGTTCAAGCCGAAGATGACATCTTGATCAGCAAGCCGTCTACCCTACCCTATGTGGATACAACAGAAGAGGCCCTCGAAACATCCTTCCAGGTGCTGGAGATTACTAATGTTGAAAGACTTCCCAACAACATGAGGGTGGCACATATGATGACAAAGTACAGATACTGCCCAGGCTAGGGACTCGGTGCGAATTCCCAAGGAATAAGGGAGCCACCAGATTTCAAGGACAATCCTTTGAAACGCGGTCTAGGGTACGACCCTAATACAAGAAGAAAGGGAAGGTCTCCCCTCCGCCCATTGAATCAAATCTTCCGAAGCAGAGGGATACAGGCGTCAAGAGCAACTTTAGTCATTAGGTGTTCTTCTTCCATTTTTTAAAGGAATGTAAACCCAATGACTATTAGAGATTACTCCCTAGGGCCAGCCCGACCCCCGGACATTTTCAGGGCACATATTACCCTTTTAATCATACAAGAATATATTTCTTACTATCTGCTTCTTTTCTTACTATTCATGTCTATGCCTCATTAATAACCATGCTTAAGCAAACGTTTCTAAAGGGCGTCTAAAAATTTGAAAGCGCACCGTCAGTGAAGAAACAAATTGAACCATCACTGATTGATTAGGAACACGAGTAAGGTTTTACCCCATCATAGTGAAACCGTGTTTTGCCAACGTTGCGAAAATAATAAGAAAGCCCATAAAAGCCAAAGGCCAAAAAGAAAGGGCATCTAACCTGGTAGGAAACCCACAAAAGGGGGCTACGCAAAAGTTAGGGTCAAGCCGCTAGGAAACCCGTGTTAGAAATGTAGGCTGAGATCAAGAGGGGGGGTGAATTGATCTTTGAAAGATTTTCGCAATTTACAGATTATCTATTTCAAAGATTAAGATTTCTAACCAGTTCTTGAATCACACACAGCAAGCAATCAAAATAAAAGCAGTGACAGAATTAAAAGAGAAAGGTTTAGAAAGATACAACCAAGATTTATACTGGTTCACCCAATCCCAGGGCTACGTCCAGTTTCCAGCCAAATTCCACCTGGGTTCCACTAGATTGAACATTTTACAGATTACAACTTTAATCTCACACTCGATCTACCACAAGAACCAAAATTCCAGTTCCTGCACCTAAACCTTCACCAAGAACCAAATTCCAGTTCTTGACCAACCCTGCAGCCAAATTCCAGCTACAGAAACCAGTGCCCACAATTCCAGGCACCCACAATACAGTAAAGAAAGTAAAGAAACAAATAGAAGAAACTAGAATGCTCAAACTAGATTTATGTAGCTCTGCAATATGTGTTTCTTCTCCAAAAGAATGCAATTTTGCCTCAAGAAAGAACTTCTATGAACTTCACAAAACTAGCGTGATTCTCTCTTGAAAGTAGCACTTATGATTGCTTGATTGATTGCTAAAAGATGCATTATAAAAAGTTCAAGCAACTCTGTTTATATAGAACATTTTCAAAACTGTTGGTTTATTTAATCTGTTAAAATAATCTTTTAATCTGTTAAAGGTCTTGTTTTAATCTATTAAAACTTCTTTTAATCTGTTAAAATGTTCTTGATTATTTTCCAGATGTGTTTTAACTGATACGACAATGTTTATATCAATTAAAACTCTTTGTAAAAAATCTTCTAAATTCTTTTTAATCGATTGTTTCGTCTTTCAATCGATTAAGTACTGCAAAACATTCTTATAAACTTTTCTAAGTGATTTTAACTGATAAAAATATGTTTTAATCGATTAAAACACTTTGAAAAAAGTTCACTTAGTTATTTTAATCGATTAAAACGCATTTTAATCGATTATAAATCTGCCAAAAGATTTCATAAAACTTTCTAAGTTATTTTAACTGATAGCAAGTTTGTTTTAATCGATTAAAACAATCTGGAAAAACCTCTTAATTGTTTTAATCGATTATTTCGCATTTGTATCGATTAAAATACTGACAAAACAATTTTCAAAACACTTCAAGTTATTTCAATCGAATATTTCGAGTTTGTATCGATTAAAATTATGCCAGAACACTTTTCAAAATATTCTAAGTCATTTTAATCGATTATATCAATTCTATATCAGTTAAAATACTGGTAGAAGGTTTTCAAAAAATCCTTCTAATGAAAACAATCGATTATTTCGAAAACATATCAGTTAAAAACCTGTTACAAAAGTGTTAAGAACGTTTTAGTTGATAAAGCTTATATGCTATTTGTTAAAATAGCTAATTAAAAAACCTTTTATCAAAATACTTTGTTTTTAACCGTTTAAACATTTTTTAGAGGCATTTGCAAAATCTTTTAAATGAAGAATCATCATGCAGCAGAGAGATAAAAATGATTATACCTAAGCAGAGATGCAGACTCACTAATCCCACTACTCTTTTATCTAAGTGACCTTTGACTGCCACAAAGTAGCCTTTGACTTCATTTTTGACTTCATTAAATCAACAAGATCTTTGCCAAAGTAATTCAATAAGATCTTCATCACTTTCAGTCTCCCCCTATTTGATGAAGACAAACACCTCTTTGAATAATAACTCTGCAGAAGAAGTCACTTGAATATATAGATTAGTGAGTATCCAAAAATTAATCATTTGCCCATTTCTCCCCCTATATTGCTACTCCCCCTAAATAAGGAAAATCAATTATAAAAGCAAAGCAATTATTTCTCCCCCTTTTGACTTCATCAAAAAATAGGGAATAGAGGAATAAAGCAAATACAACACAAGGTATGCATCAAAATTTAGTTTTTCAAAACAGAAAAAAAAAAATTGAACAAGATACTTTACTCATAAAAAGGCCAATCAAAGTTGATTCAAACTTATCTTCATTAACACGTTTGTAATGAATACAATTAACACGTGTAAAGATAAGGGAACCAAGCTTTAGTAGCATGTTACAAGAACAACCATTAACTAAAGCCTTTAATTTTTCTTTCCAGAGTAATAATCGATTAAAAACAGGACAAAATCGATTAAAATGATCTTGTTACTAGTTTTAATCGATTAAAATAATGTTTTAATCGATTAAAACAGTGATGAATTTCGAAAGTTTGAAACATAAGTTGATTTAATCGATTAAATCGACATTTAATCGATTAAAATAGTAAGAAAAATGTTGTATAAGTGTTTTTAATCGATTTAAAGCTTGTTTATATCAATTAAAAAACCAGTTTTGAAAACTAAGTAATGTTTGATGTATCTATCATGCCTAATTCAGTTTGGATTTTGTAAAAACGATCATGAGCAAGAGGTTTTGTAAAAATATCTGCTAGTTGTTTTTCAGTTTCTATAAAGAAAATTTCACAATCACCTTTCAAAACATGATCTCTATTGAAATGATGTCTAATTTCTATATGGTTTGTCCTATAATGTTGAATTGGGTTTTTAGTTAACATAATGGCACTAGTATTATCACATAAGAGAAGAATTTTTCTTAGAATTAAACCATAATCCTCAAGCTGTTGTTTGATCCAAAGAGATTGAGCACAACAACTTCCAGCTGCAATGTACTCAGCTTCAGCTGTAGAAAGGGCAACACATGATTGTTTTTTACTATGCCATGAGATTAGACTACTTCCAAGGAGATGACAAGTGCCACTGGTACTTTTCCTATCAAGCTTACAACCTGCAAAATCTGAGTCAGAGTATCCAATTAAATTTAGTTTGGACTCACCAGGATACCATAACCCAACATTTAAAGTTCCTTTGAGATATTTGAGGATTCTTTTTGCAGTAGTAAGATGGGATTCTTTTGGTGCAGATTGAAACCTGGCACACATACAAACACTAAACATAATGTCAGGTCTACTTGCTGTTAGATATAGTAAAGAACCAATAAGCCCTCTATATTTAGTTTCATCAACAGGTATTCCTTTCTCATTAGAATCAAGATAGCAATTTGTGGACATTGGTGTTGATGCTTCTTTGCAATGTTCCATCTCAAATTTCTTTAAGAGTTCTGTGTAGTATTTAGATTGATGAAGAAAACTGCCTTCTTGAAGTTGTTTAACTTGTAATCCAAGAAAGTAGTTGAGTTCCGCCATCATTGACATCTCAAATTCTCCCTGCATATCTTTGATAAAATCTTTACATAAAGACTCATTAGTGGCTCCAAATATGATGTCATCAACGTATACTTGAACTAGAATTACATCATTACTTAATTTTTTTAAGAATAAAGTTTTATCAACCAAACCTCTTTGATAGCCCTTTGAAATGAGAAAATTACTTAACCTTTCATACCATTGTCTTAGGGCTTGTTTGAGACCATACAAAGCTTTCTTTAATCTATAAACATATTCTGGATGAATATGATCTTCAAAACCAGGTGGTTGTGTAACAAAAACTTCTTCATTTAAATAACTATTTAAGAAAGCACTTTTGACATCCATTTGAAATAACCTGAAACTTTTCATTGAAGCATAAGCAAGTAAAAGTATAACAGCCACTAATCTAGCAATAGGAGCATATGTTTCATCAAAATCAATTCCTTCTTGCTGATTATATCCCTTAGCAACTAATCTGGCCTTGTTTCTAGTAATTATACCATTTTCATCCATTTTATTCCTAAACACCCATTTTGTTCCTACAATATTTGCATTATCTGGTTTTGGAATTAATTCCCATACTTCATTTCTTGTAAATTGATTTAATTCATCATGCATAACATTAATCTAGTTATTATCCTTTAATGCATCAGATATGGTTTTTGGTTCAATTTGTGATAGGAATGCCATGTGATTGCAAAATTTATTTAAAGATCTTCTAGTGGAAACTCCCTGATTTATTTCACCAATGATGTTGTCTATTGAAAGATTTCTTGGAGTCTTCCATTCTTTAGGCAACTGCTCTTCAGATTCTTCAATATTTTCGGCCTGTTTTTGAAAAACTGTTGATTCTGGCAGTTTTAACTGATACATTTTATCAGTTAAAACATCATCTTCTGTACTAAACTCAGAAATATTCTGCATACTTGGGTTAGTCTCATCAAATACAACATGAACAGATTCTTCTACAGTATTTAGCCTTTTGTTAAAGATTCTATAAGCATGGTTATTCAATGAATATCCCAAGAAGATACCTTCATCTGATTTGTAATTAAACTTTCCAAGATTTTCCTTTCCATTGTTTAAAACAAAAACCTTACTTCCAAATACTCTAAAATAGTTTATGTTAGGCTTTTTACCTTTGTATAATTCATAGGGAGTTTTCTTAAGAAAAGGTCTGATTAAAACACAGTTTAATACATGGCAAGCAGTACTAACGGCATCAACCCAAAAATATTTTGGTAATGCTTTCTCATTAAGCATTGTCCTAGCTAACTCTTCAAGAGAACGATTTTTCCTTTCAACTACACCATTACGTTGAGGAGTTCTAGGAGCGAGAAAAATTATGCTTAATACCATGTTTATCACAAAATTTATTGAAATTTTCGTTTGAAAATTCTCCCCCATGATCACTTTGAATACAAGAGATGAAATAGCCTTTTTCATTTTGAATTTGTTTCGCAAATTTCTTAAACAAATGGAAAGTATCAGATTTTAATTTTAAAAATAATGTCCAGGTAAATCTTGAGTAATCATCTACTATAACCAGTGCATATAGATTTTCTCTTAAACTCATAGTTCTAGAAGGACTAAAGAGATCCATGTGCAAAAGTTCAAGAGGTCTAGAAGTTGAAACAATATTTTTCTGTGAAAAAGAATTCCTTACTTGTTTTCCCTTTTGACATTCATCACATACTTTGTCTTTCACAAACTTAAGTTTAGGTAAGCCAACTACAAGATCTTTAGAAATCAGTTTATTAAGATGATTCATATGAATATGAGCTAACCTTCTATGCCACAACCATGAATCATTCTCTTTAGAGATTAAGCTACAATTTTTAGCAGAATTAGTATCTAACATGTAAATATTGTTGATCCTCTTACCAGTAATCAGTACCTGTTCTGAATCTGATTTGATTATTTGACATTGATCTTGACCAAAAACCAAAGACAACTTTGTGTCCTTTATCACAAAGCTGGCTAATACTAATCAAATTATATTTTAAACCCTCAACATATAATACATTGTTAATAATATTTGATTCTGTGCATTTGATGTCACCTATTCCAAAGATTCTTCCTTTGTTATTATCCCCATAGACAACAGTCCCACCATTCTTTAGTTTTAAGTTGTGAAATTTTGTAATATCACCTGTCATGTGTTTAGAACACCCGCTGTCAAGGTACCAGAGATCTTCAGTTTGCTTTGCCTGAAATAGAAATTAGTATAGTTGCAATATAAACTAATACAGAATTGAAATACTCAATTAATTCTGCACTGGAAGAAGAATTTTAATCGATTAATTTGACATTCAATCGATTAATCAAGTTCTGGAGAAAATATCTCAGAATAATAATCGATTTAAT
The DNA here is from genome assembly GCA_963425845.1 of Sphenostylis stenocarpa. Lineage (NCBI taxonomy): Eukaryota > Viridiplantae > Streptophyta > Magnoliopsida > Fabales > Fabaceae > Sphenostylis > Sphenostylis stenocarpa. The sequence goes on from OY731403.1 coordinate 106,666,558, forward strand.
CGAGAGATAATCGGTTAAATTTATCCTTTTAATGATTTTAACTGATATAAATCCTTTTTAATCGATTAAAACAGCTAAACTAAATTCCTGAGAACATTTTAATCGATTGATTCGTATTTCAATCGATTAAAACTGTACAGATTGCTTTTCTGGTATTCTCTGTAAGTTATTTTAACCGATTAAAACTGTTTTATATCAATTAAAACATTCAGTTTATGAAACCAGAACCGAATTTGTTGTTTTGAACACCAAGGGACTTCCAGATTTTGTTCCTGCAAAACAGATTTAGCATATTTCGGGTACCCTTTTTATAATCACTGGGTCCAATCAGGTTATTTGAAATGAATTTTTGGGAATCCACTTCATTCTACCTCTAGGAATAGCATACTTCTTAATTCTACAATATTTCACAGAATGACCCTTTTTCATGCAGTAAAAACATTTAATAAATGGAGATGAAACAGATTTACTATATGCAAAATAGTTTTTAAATGCTCTAGTTTTCTTTCCAACAAGAGGTGTAAAGCCTATACCACCACGATCAATAACCAATTTTTGAGAATCAAGTATCATATCAAGATTAGTTTTTCCTTGTGCAAGTTTAGATGCAGTTTTTATTAAATATATTAATTTCTCTTGTAACTCAGGACAATTTTTACAATCTTTATCATTACACATGCAATCAGAGTTATTACCTATTTCCAGATTTTCATTCTTGGTTTCTTCATCAACTATTTTCTTTTCAAGAAGAGTGATCTTGTTTTCTAATAAACTATTCATGCTTTTTAATCTTTTGTTTTCAATTTCTAATTTCTTAGCTACTGCATGCATTTCATAAAAAGCATCTTGTAATGAACTATAATTCATAGTAGTTGTTGAATCAAAACTTACACTGGTCATTGGGGAATCCGAATTGACCATCAAGCATATCTCTGTTGTTTCTTCATAGGTCATTTCAAGGGTTTTCCACATTTGTTCAGCAGTTTGACAATGTGCTATCCTGAAAAAATCATTTCTGTTAAGTGCAGATATGATGATATTCTTAGCAATACAATCATCTTGGATTAGTTTCTTTTCACAATCATTTACGCTAGACCAATCTTTGTTAAAAACATAAGTTCCTTGTTCAATGATATTCCAAACATTTATACCAACAGATTCAATAAAGATCTTCATCCTAATCTTCCAAAAAGAGTAATCTGTACCACAAAACAGTGGAGGTCTATCAATACAAGCACCCTCAGAAAATTTATTTCCAGCCATTTGGATCGAAAGACTTGAATAATTCTCAAGAACCTTGCTCTTGATACCAATTGTTAGAAATGTAGGCTGAGATCAAGAGGGGGGTGAATTGATCTTTGAAAGATTTTTGCAATTTACATATTATCTATTTCAAAGATTAAGATTTCTAACCAGTTCTTGAATCACACACAGCAAGCAATCAAAATAAAAGCAATGACAGAATTAAAAGAGAAAGGTTTAGAAAGATACAACCAAGATTTATACTGGTTCACCCAATCCCAGGGCTACGTCCAGTTTCCAGCCAAATTCCAGCTGGGTTCCACTAGATTGAACGTTTTACAGATTACAACTTTAATCTCACACTCAATCTACCACAAGAACCAAAATTCCAGTTCCTGCACCTAAACCTTCACCAAGAAACAAATTCCAGTTCTTGACCAACCCTGCAGCCAAATTCCAGCTACAGAAACCAGTGCCCACAATTCCAGGCACCCACAATACAGTAAAGAAACAAATAAAAGAAAGTAGAACGCTCAAACCAGATTTATGCAGCTCTGCAGTATGTGTTTCTTCTCCAAAAGAATGCAATTTTGCCTCAAGAAATAACTTCTATGAACTTCACAAAACTAGCGCGATTCTCTCTTGAAAGTAGCACTTATGATTACTTGATTGATTGCTAAAAGATGCATTTTAAAAAGTTCAAGCAACTCTGTTTATATAGAACATTTTCAAAACTGCTGGTTTATTTAATCTGTTAAAATAATCTTTAAATCTGTTAAAAGTCTTGTTTTAATCTGTTAAAACTTCTTTTAATCTGTTAAAATGTTCTTGATTATTTTCCAGATGTGTTTTAACTGATACGACAACGTTTATATCAATTAAAACTCTTTGTAAAAAATCTTCTAAATTGTTTTAATCGATTGTTTCGTCTTTCAATTGATTAAAATACAGCAAAACATTCTTATAAACTTTTCTAAGTGATTTTAACTAATAAAAATCTGTTTTAATCGATTAAAACACTTTGAAAAAAGTTCACTTAGTTATTTTAATCGATTGAAACGCATTTTAATCGATTATAAATCTGCCAAAAGATTTCATAAAACTTTCTAAGTTATTTTAACTGATAGCAAGCTTGTTTTAATCGATTAAAACAATCTGGAAACCCCTCTTAGTTGTTTTAATTGATTATTTCGCATTTGTATCGATTAAAATACTGACAAAACAATTTTCAAAACACTTCAAGTTATTTCAATCGATTATTTCGAGTTTGTATCAATTAAAATTCTGCCAGAACACTTTTCAAAATATTCTAAGTCATTTTAATCGATTATATCAATTCTATATCAGTTAAAATACTGGCAAAAGGTTTTCAAAAAATCCTTCTAATGAAAACAATCGATTATTTCGAAAACATATCAGTTAAAAACCTGTTACAAAAGTGTTAAGAACATTTTAGTTGATAAAACTTATATGCTATTAGTTAAAATAGCTAATTAAAAAACCTTTTATCAAAATACTTTGTTTTTAACAGTTTAAACATTTATTAGAGGCATTTGCAAAATCTTTTAAATGAAGAAACCTCATGCAGCAGAGAGATAAAAATGATTATACCTAAGCAGAGATGCAGACTCACTAATCCCACTACTCTTTTATCTAAGTGACCTTTAACTGCCACAAAGTAGCCTTTGACTTCATTTTTGAATTCATCAAATCAACAAGATCTTTGCCAAAGTAATTCAATAAGATCTTCATCACTTTCAACCCGACCAATAATAAAGGGTAGCCTAGGCAAAAGATAGGGTTACAAAACGGGGTCCATTAGAGTTTCTAAAGCATAATAAAAAGAAACCCCAACAAAAGTTAGGACGAAACGCAACATCCTAGATTGACCACGAAACGCAACATCCTAGATTGAAAACCCGATGGGCGGTCTAGGAAAGACAATCAGTCTTAATAAGCGCCACAAAGCTCACCAAGTAAAGACGCAACCCTGCAAACAAACGTTTGTTTAAGCTAAGCCTAAACAGTTTGACTAACCCTGACTAGTCGTGCTTACAGATACCATTGGTTTCAAGAAATCCCCTCTAAAAACACAAACCTTTGATTTAATCATCCTTTTCCTTTTTTTCTCTTGACCCTTATCACTATGATATTCTAGCAATTAACCGGGTAATATGAAAACATAGTAATCAATAGGAGGATTGAAATTCCAAAAAAGGGAAGAAGCACACTAGTATGACGAAATAGCTCTTCAACACGATCAGACTTCGGTTAAGGCAAATCCAAAATGGCAGAAATGGTATAGCTGAAGGTAGCACCAGAAGAATCTCTCCGTCAGGAGTACATCAGTTAACTTTTCTGAAAGTAATTAATTGTAATAGCATTATAAGTTGCATATCATGAACATTACATGCATAGATGTTGATGAATAAGGTCCAATTTCCTTCAAAAATAATAATTAATAAAAAAAAGAGCAGATGGTCGTCCGTTTAAGGCAGATGGTCGTCCAAGAGTGGTCGTTGGGACCAGATGGTCGTCCACTTTGAGCAGATGGCCGTCCAGAGGTTTCCGTTGGGGGCAGACGGCCGTCCACCATAGTCAGACGACCGTCCATGGGTGACCGTTAGGGGCAGATGGCCGTCCACTTAGAGGAGACGACCGTCCACCCTTGTTTTTTTGCCTATAAATTTGGGCGCCCCAAATGGCTCATGGCATCTCATTCTTGCATTCTCCCTTCCTCCTACACCTCCCATTTGCATATTTTTGAGTGTTCTTTGTTGAGTAATGGATCGTGGAGAGTCTTCTACACGTCAGAAACGCTCCCGGGGACCCATAAGGAGCATCCCCGCTCAGGTTCCCACTCAACTAACCGAGCAACACCAGGCTAGGTTTGCCAATATCAGCAAGTATGTTTGGCACCCTATGCTCTGGTTGGACTTCAGCATCCTAACCATGTTCGGTTGGGATCAGGATGTAAGGAGATACATCCAAGGTATAGGGTGGGACTTCCTGCTCAAAGATCCACCTACCCGCATCCATCGCACGACCACGCTGGAATTCCTTGCTTCGGTCACACTCATAGACCTACCATCTATGATCCCCAGGCTTCCGCCTGTCCCAGCAGTCACCTATTGGATGAATGGGGCTTACCGGACTAATGTCATAGATGACTTCAACGTCCTCATGGGGTTCCACCAGCCTGCAGAGATCTAGACACCGGAATACAGGGGGTCATTCTGTGAAAGGCCAGCTACCCTCACCACCAGTCAGATATGGGAGGAGGTCGCCGGCTCCCAACACGTTCCTGCCAATCCAAAAGGGACCGCCTTCCTCCCACCTCTCCGCATTTGTCATAAGTTGCTAGCAGGCACCCTTCATAGCCGAAAGGAAAGTCAAGGCAAAGTCACTCAGGCGGATCTCTTTGTCATCTACTGCATGCATCAAGGGATCCGATGCAACCCTGGCTACCTTTTCTTGAAGGCCCTGAAGGACTTTGGGACACGAGGCCCTACGAGATCCATCATGGTAGGCCCTCTTATCACCCCTCTAGCTGAGTACTGGGGATGCACTGATGGAGAGGACATCCCCGCTGCCCTGCAACCGGAACTCATAGATGGTTCGGTACTCGCCCATATGAGCATGCTCACCCGTTAGGGCACCTCCAAGGTCCTACACCCCATCCTTGCTATGACATTCGACATCCACGAGATGGACGCTTCAGAATCACAAGAGACGCCCGTCCCTCCAGGATCCCAACAACAACAAACGCAGTACGAGGATAGCCTCGCCAGCCTGCACCGGCACATGAGCGATGACAGGGCCCACTCGAATAGGCAATACCAGCACCTGTGCCAACAAATCGATCAGTTGTCCCTAAGACAGCAGAGTTATGAGCAAGCAAGGGAAAGCCTTAGCCTAAGGGTAGACGGCCTCACGCAGAGAATGGACACGATGGGCCAGGACCTACACGGCATGATCTGAAGCCAAGAAGAATTCCAGCACCGCGTACTTTGCTGACTCCCTTTGCCATCACCATCCTCAGCATCCAGCTCAGAGCCAAAAAGCTGAGATCTTTTTAAATCTCCTGTTGTACTCTAATTTTCCGCAAAATAAATAAATAAGACTTTATGTTTTTGTCTTGTTGCCACTCTTTACAAAAGCCAGCGTGCATCGAAGAAACTAAGAAAATAAAAAGGCACATGCGTCATTCCAAAAAAAAGGCCAAAATTCAAAATAAATAAAAAAGAATAAAACCGCAGAAAAAGGTGAAATTAATCGAATATTTCCAGAACCCAGTTCCAACTACCACAGCCAATAAAAGGCCGAATCCCCAATGGATTCCTGCCTACCTAAAAGGCGTTCATCAAGAATCCCCAACAGTCAAGAAGCTGGACGACTAAAGAAAAAGCCAAAAGTGAAGAATCCCCGGTGTCGCCGCCGTCCCTTTCCGACGTCCGGGGGAGGACGTCTTAGAAACGTTTATGCGAGCGGTTGCGAAAAGATGGTTTAGACTCGCGTTTTTGTTTTAAAAGGTTTTCGAAAAGGGGTTCTTATGGAGTCGCCACCAATGTTTTGACCATAAACATCGGAAAAGGAAAAAATGTTGATTTTAAGAAAAACCGCACTTGGCCATTATAACCAGAGTTGGGTAAGGGAGTTAGTTACGTGTGGGGAAGGTGTTAGCACCCCACAACGCCCCTTTCGGGTTCCCTATGACAGATTAATTCATTTAAATAAAAACTACGAGAAATTACGCGATTACCCTATTTTATTACATAATATTAAATGGCTATCTACATGATTTTATTCTATGTTGCATGCATAAAATGATGAATAAAGTTAAATAAAGCAATAAAAGAGATATTAAAATAGCTATCTACATGATCCTATTCTACATGACATAATAAAGCTAAATAAAACAATAAAACAATAAATAAAACAATAAAAGAGAAGGGAATTGAAAAGAACCTCCGTAGCAAGCTTTATATTGAGAATCTCGAACCGTGAGGATGCGTTTTGGCAACCCTCTCTCTACACAGTCTCTCCTCACCAATACAAGATCGACTCTACTAAAATTTTAAAGAAGAATCAAATGCCGGAATATAATTCCTTAACCGATTGTTACCTATTTAAGGCAATCGGAAAGATCATTCGAGAGAGGGAGAGAAGTAGACAAGTGCTCTAAAGTGTTTCGAGCTCTCCGGAGTGTCTCGTGGTGTGAAAAAGTGGCAAATGAGCCTCCTATTTATAGTTTTTCGTAGCTGACGCACTTTGGGACGGCCGTCTGGGTTGGGACGGCCGTCTGGACTGGGATGGCCGTCCCAAATGACAAATTTACACAGAGCGGGACCCCCAGGGAGGCCGGGACGGCCGTCCCACTTAAAATGGGTTTGGGACGGCCGTCCCAACTTTGGGACGCGCGTCCCAACTGAATTTAAGAGGTTGGGACGGCCGTCCCAACCCTGGGACGGTGGTCTCGGCCTGTTTTGTCCGAGTCTTCGCGTTCGGGACCCCGGAAGCTTTCCTTTCCTTTTTCGGACATAGATTGATGCCGATGTGTGTCCGTTGAAGCTTTATCTTCATATAGGGAGTCTTCTTGGCCTCCAATAAGATGCCGGGCGAGCTTTGTCTTTGTGTAGGAAGTCTCTTTTGGCTTTTATCGTGTGAATGAGTGAACTCCGTCTTCGTTGTGGGAGGTCCTTCTCGATTTGGGAAGCCGGATGAACTCCATCTTCGGGTGAAGTTCCTCTAGCTCTTATTTTGAGAGGCCGGGCAAAATTAGGGGTCTACAGCTGCCCCCCTTCGCCTATCTAACTAATTCGTCGGTTTTAATATGCCGACAAAATTAGTTGGTAGGGGAAGGAGTTAACCCTTTGCCGGTTATACTTTGGATGCTTGCTTCTTATTGATCCTCCGGATGATAAATATTTTGATAGGTACCAACCCCTATCTGGTTTAAGCCTCCTTTTATAAGGCTCGGTGAGTACTTACCCTCACCCGGTACAAGTCCGCATTTTGCTTGGACTTTAGTGAGTACCTACCCCCACTTGGTATGAACCTTGTTCCGTAAGGTTTTGGCGAGTACCAACCCTCACCGGTATGAGTTCGTATTTTGCTAAACTCTTGTGGGTACTTACTCCAGAGGTGCTCATTATTGAACTATCCTCTAATAGAAGTAAGGTCTTTGCAACCCATTTTTGAAATGCTTAGGTGAGTATTTTTACTCCACCTAATGCATTTTGCAAAGTTTTGATGAGTACGTACCCTCATCCAGGTATAAACCTTATTTTTGATATTTTGGTGGGTATCTACCCCCACCCGGTGCGAATCCGTATTTTTGCTAGATTCCGATGAGTACTTACCCTCATCCGGTCTAAACCTCGTTACGCAAGGTTACGGTGGGTACCTACCCCCACCCGGTCCGAATCCCGTTACGTAAGATTCGATGGGTACCTACCCCCACCTGGTCCGAACCCCGTTCTGCAAGGCTCCGATGGGTACCTACCCCCACCCGGTCCGAATCCCGTTCGCAAGATTCGATGGGTACCTACCCCCACCTGGTCCGAACCCCATTCCGCAAGGCTACGATGGGTACCTACCCCCACCTGGTTCGAATCTCGTTACGCAAGATTCCGATGGGTACCTACCCCCACCTGGTCGAATCTCGTTACGCAAGATTCGATGGGTACCTACCCCCACCTGGTCCGAACCCCGTTCTGCAAGGCTCCGGTGGGTACCTACCCCCACCTGGTCCGAATCCCGTTCGCAAGATTCGATGGGTACTTACCCCCAGCTGGTCCGAACCCCGTTCTGCAAGGCTCCGGTGGGTACCTACCCCCACCTGGTCCGAACCCCGTTCCGCAAGGCTCGATGGGTACCTACCCCCACCTGGTCCGAATCCCGTTCCGCAAGATTCCGATGGGTACCTACCCCCATCCGGTCCGAACCCCGTTACGCAAGGCTCTAGTGGGTACCTACCCCCACCCGGTCCGAATCCCGTTCGCAAGATTCGATGGGTACCTACCCCCACCCGGTCCGAACCCCGTTCTGCAAGGCTCGATGGGTACCTACCCCCACCGGTCCGAACCTCGTTCCGCAAGGCTACGATGGGTACCTACCCCCACTGATCCGAATCTCGTTCGCAAGATTCGATGGGTACCTACCCCCACCGGTCCGAACCCCGTTCGCAAGGCTCCGGTGGGTACCTACCCCCACCTGGTCCGAATCCCGTTACGCAAGATTCCGATGGGTACCTACCCCCACCTGGTCCGAATCCCGTTCGCAAGATTCGATGGGTACCTACCCCCACCTGGTCCGAACCCCGTTCCGCAAGGCTCGATGGGTACCTACCCCCACCCGGTCCGAACCCCGTTCCGCAAGGTTCTCATGATGCATTTTTTGGTAGTTAATCCTGTGATTATCCGTTTTTGGAGATGTGTTGGCGGCTTATTGTTTCTGTTCATGCGCCTATTCTGTAGGGAATATTTGTTTTTGACTTTTCCGTTATTCGTCATCCGGTTTCTACTGGGGATTTTTGTTGTTTTTGGCTTCTTAGCCATCCGGCTTTGTCGGGGATTTTTGTTGATTGCCTCTTTTCGAGCGGGAATCCTTTGGAGATTTTTGAATTCTCTTCTTGATTGTGCCTCTTGATTAGGCTAAGATCCACTTGTGCCTCTTGATTAGGCGGGAATCTACGGGGATTCGTTGATTTTTTGATTGTGCCTCTTGATTAGGCGGGTGCTTCAATAGTGACGAAGGCTTTCCTCCGAATAGGCTGATGTTCTATTTGAGGATATTTGTTCTTGATAATACCTCCGAGTAGGCGAATGCTTCTTTGAAGCTTTGTGCTTGTATTGCCTTTTGTATATGTTGATTTCCCGCTTCTCGGGGATATCGGCTCTTTGCTTGTTTCTGAGTGAGCCTAGTCATTCTTGGGAGTGAAGGTGTTGCCTTTCACTGGGGATATTCATATTAGGTGCTTAACTCCCTGTGGATTTGTAATTTGCTTTTGCGGATAGGCTTACTGGGGAAAAATTTTTCTTTTTGGTGATCCACTGGGGGGATTTTATTGGCTTCCTGTGGATGGAAATTTCTTTCGGCTTTTTCATGCAGTGGCCTTTGTTAGAGGGTGAAAGACTCTTCTCTTCTTTCTTTTTGTTGCCCCCCAGTGATGTGGGGATTTTGACTCTGTTTTTTTTTCTTGATGGACTTTTATGTAGTCCTTATTCTCTTTTGGGAAATGAAATGGAGACTCTTGCATGAGTGTGCTTGATGACTCATGTAGTGATGAAGCTGAGTCGCGAGGTAATCTTTTTGTCTTGCCTCTGGAGTAGGCAAGGATCCGCTTGGGGATGATCAAGCCTTTCCGTTGGCCATATTTTTTTTTTTTATTTTTTTTTTTTATGTACCTTCTTTTGTAGAAGGTTGGAGCGAGTTTCCTTGAAACTATTTTATTCTTCGCTGAAACGGTTTTGATTTTGCCTTTCGCGATTTTGATTTTCATATGGAGACTGGATTACGGCGCCTCCTGTTTTCAATCACAAGTATGGAGACTAGCCTCCTTATATGCATGTTTATTATTCTTGTTTGAAGAAAATTATTTTTCTTGATTTTGACAAAGTCGTATTATGCAACTACTTTGTGTGTGGATGTCCTAAATGCAATCTATTTGTTTATTTATTTTTGATGCATTTAGAAAGTAACTGGCCTTCTCCCGTTGGCTTCTCATGAATATGCCGATGGGTTCCTTTCTTTATGATTACAATGATGGGCTCATCTTTTACTCATCTTTTAATTTTAGCCCTATCTTTTGCCTAGACCGCCCTTTGCGGGTTTTCGATCTAGCGGGCTGCCTTAATTTTTGCCTAGAATATCTTAGGGGGCTTTTGCCTTATCTTTTGCCTAGATCGTTCTTTTGGGATTTCCGATCTAGCAGGCTACCCTAGTTTTTACCTAAGAATATACTAGCAGGCATTTATTATTTTCTTTTTTTTTGTTATGCTTCTTCTTTTTTTTTAGATGCATGTTTGATCTTTGATTAAAGGTCTTTGCGCATATTTATGATTTATCAATAAAGAGGCATTTCCATAATATTTGGTCAAGAGAAAGGAAATGAAAGGGAATTTTATTAATAAATGAGCAAAAGTTTATTTCTTTTACAGAAGGATTTCAAGAGATATTTAGAAGAATGGGTGGTCAGGGTTGGTTGTACTGTTTAGGCTTATACGATCGTGTCCATGATATCTCGCCCCCGGTTTTCCTAATTGCTTCGATTGAGATGCTTGAGCTCGGAGTGAAGACCATGCAGACGCTTGCTTACGGAAGAATGTTACTTTAGCCGCCTTTTTGGTTTTCGACTAAAGTAACCATTGCTCTTAGTTTCTTTTTTTTTTTTTTTTTTTTTTTTTTTTTTTTTTTTTTTGCTAGGACGTATCCTAGCGAGGAATATGGACCCTATCTTTTGCCCAGGAACGTCCTTTGCGGATTTTCATTCCTGACGGGTCTTGAGCAATGTCTTCAAGCATAATACTTCTTCACCGCGTCAGAATTGATTGGGTGTCGAAGCTCCTCCCCATCCATATTAGTGAGAATAAGTGCCCCTCCTGAGAAAGCTCGTTTGACCACAAAGGGTCCTTCGTAATTTGCCGCCCATTTTCCAATTTTATCCTTCTGGGCTGGGAGCAGTTTATTTACCATTAAATCCTTCTTTTGGTAAATATGAGGGTTGACCTTTTTTGTAAGCCTTTTTATTTTCCTTTGATAGGCTTGTCCGTGACATATAACATTCAGCCGTTTTTCTTCCATAAGGTTTAACTGGTTATGTTGGCTTCGAACCCGGTCAGCTTCTGTTAATTTTGTTTCCATCATCATGTGCTTTTATCAACATGATTAGCTGTACTAATTTGCCGTCTTGGACTTTTCTTGCTATGACCGAAGAGTGATCATTTTGAATGTAGAGCAATTGTCATGTCAATGCCCCTCTTCCTTTCCTTAGGGATTTCAATCCTCCTATTGATCACTATATTTCCACATTTCCCAGTCAATTACTTGAATGCTTTGTAATGAAATGGTCAAGAGAAGAGAAAGAAAAGGATTTATAACAAAGGCTTGTGTTTTAGAGAGATATTTTTGTAATAAAGGTTTTTGTAAGAATGGCTAGCCAAGGTTGGTCAGTGTTTAGGCTAGTTCAAACAAACGTTTTGTTTTAATGAGGTAGCGTCTTCAGCTGATGACTGATTAACATTCCTAGTCTGCTTAGGATTTTGCCCTTTTATCTTTTTGTCTTGGTCTTTGACCTTGACGGGCTTCTTTTAATAATAATTTCTTTTCTCAAATATTGTCGAAACACGATTTTCTTATTTGTGTCTCTAGCTAATCAATCATGTTAACTTTGGCTTCATATTGTCTATGGCATTTTGACGCATTTTGGAACAAAACGTTTGCCTAAGCCTGGTTATTTATGGGGTATAGAAATGTTTAGCGAGAAGAGAAGCAGATAGTAAGAATAGCATTCTTTTGTAATCCAAAGGGAAATGCGTGCCCTAAAGATGCTCGAGGGTCGGGCATATCCCGAGGAGTGATCTCTAATAGTCATTGGGTTTACGTCCCTTAAAATCGGAAGAAGGACATTTAATGACTAATGCTACCCTTGATGCTAATATCCCTCCTTTTCGGAAGATCGTCTTTTTAAGGTATGGAGGGGAGACTTCCCTTTTCTTCGTACAACTTGTCCTTTTGTAGGGTTGATCTTTAAAGGATTATCCTTAAAATCTAGGATGTCTCTTATTCCTTGAACATCCTTTCCAAGCCCTTGTCTGGGCTGTATCCATTGAACTTTATTTTTCCAACAGTCTTTGCATGTCCGGGGAAATGGTCCCCTCCTCACTGTCTGACTCAATCCATTCGCCTTTGGCTTTCGGATCCCGCAGAGAGCTTTCAATCACAGACATGACTGTTTATACGGTCTATATTTGGGTTTAGATTTTATTCAATTATCTTGGAGTGAGAGAGAAAAGAATGAAAAGCATATGAATATTATGAAAAATGCCTCATTGTATCGTATTGATAGAAGAAAATATTTACAAAGCCCTTATTGACCAAAAATCTCGTGATCATGGGCAAGGATCACGAGAAATACATCAGAAATTTTTTTTCGATATATTATTTTTTCTATATTTTTTATTGTAAAAGATGGTAAAAATGATGAGTCCTAAGTTCGTTGGTCTCCCTTATCCCGTCTTTCATTCGGGCTTTGATAAGGGCTGGTCATCCACCTTTGGAGTAGATGCATCAAAGGTAATCCATCCTGCATCTATTAGATTTTGGACCTTGTGCTTTAAAGGCATACAGTTTTCAGTGGAGTGTCCCGGAGAACCTGAATGGTAATCACAGCTTTCATTAGGTTTATACCATTCCGGGTATGGTGGCTCTATCTTCTTTGGAGGGACATATGCTAGGAGATGGTCCTTTATCAATTCTGGCAGCAAACTTCCATAGGAGGTTGGAATGGGAGTGAATTTCCTCTCTTGTCTGCGTGACTTGGTCTGCTGCGAGGAGGAAGAAGGAGTAGCAAAGTTCATCTCCTTTTTCTTGCCAAAGGGCTTCTTGAATGATGTGTGAGATTTCTTAAACTTGGGAGGGAATCGAGTATTTTTGACGAGGTGTACATCTGTTACCTCCTTTACATCAACTTTGTATCTCTCTAATGCCCTTAATTTCTCTTCTAGGGCAGAAATTCGTTGCTCAGAGACCTCATTGTGGAAGTATTGTTGGTATATTAACTCTGTCAATTGCGCCATCTGTTCTTTTATGGCATTAAGCTCGGCGGTGAGCCTACGATTCTGCTCCTCTAATTGATCCATCTTCTTAGCTTTCTGAGCACGAGCGAGGACAAGTAGAAGACCAACCACTTTCTAAATGATTTAAAGATTTTTATTATAGCTTTTTTAAATGATTGGTGTATCCTAGAATGAATGTGTTTATGTATGCACTACAAAAATATTTTTTTTTTTATGACAGCAGATATTGAAAGTGGCATAACTTTTGACTAGGTTGTTCGATTTGGATGCACAGCATGTCAAAACGAAGAGAAAAGGACGAAGAACCAAGCTGCAAATGCTGTAGGCGATTTGGCCCAGTAATTTTCCCAAAAAACGTCTCTAAGACCCATTTTTTGGAGGTTTATTAAAATGATGTGCATGCATACTTTTCTTAGTGCATTTATTTTCTCTCTTGGTTTTACCACTTATTGGATGATGTGGTATGAATGATACGACTTTGCCAAGAATTTTGTAAAAAGGTATTTTTATGATTTTTAGGGTTTTTATATTTTTTATGATTTTTAGGGTTTTTTCACTTTTTTGTCTGTTGTATGATTACCCTATGCTAATACATCAATACAAATGCAGCAAACGTATGCACACACAATTCATACATCCACGAGCAGAGCCACGCTTATTTAATCACGAGGTAGGGTTTTCCTGCAGAAACGTGCTTGGTTTAGGTGGTTCTAACCTGTTCTCACCAGGCCAAAGGTCCCCAAGGTGCCCCCATTATAGGGACCTCTCAATCTCTCAATCCTCGGGTCATGCACGGAACTCCGTGGCGACACCCTTAGACCAAAAGAAGAGAGTTATCACCTTGAGTTGGTGGTTTTCCGACAACGGTAGTAGCCCCGTGTGCCAACTAACCGATCGTATCCGCCACCCACTCCCTATAGATATTCACTCTTGCCCCGGGTATAGAGGGATTGTTGTGTGCAAGGGTTTTTGTGTGCAATTTATATTTCAAACAATTGCGAAATAATCATACAGCGAGTTATATAAAGCCATACAATAAAAACATACGGAAGGGTAAAGGCGTAATTTCAAATCTTTACTTAGTTTGAATTTATCCGTCACTAAATGGGATCAACTCTCTAGCTTCCCCAGCGGAGTCGCCATCCGTCGTCGCCAGTCCCTTTCCGACGTCCGGGAGGACGTCTTAGAAACGTTTATGCGAGCGGTTGCGAAAAGATGGTTTAGACTCGCGTTTTTGTTTTAAAAGGTTTTCGAAAAGGGGTTCTTATGGAGTCGCCACCAATGTTTTGACCATAAACATCGGAAAAGGAAAAAATGTTGATTTTAAGAAAAACCGCACTTGGCCATTATAACCGGAGTTGGGTAAGGGAGTTAGTTACGTGTGGGGAAGGTGTTAGCACCCCACAACGCCCCTTTCGGGTTCCCTATGACAGATTAATTCATTTAAATAAAAACTACGAGAAATTACGCGATTACCCTATTTTATTACATAATATTAAATGGCTATCTACATGATTTTATTCTATGTTGCATGCATAAAATGATGAATAAAGTTAAATAAAGCAATAAAAGAGATATTAAAATAGCTATCTACATGATCCTATTCTACATGACATAATAAAGCTAAATAAAACAATAAAACAATAAATAAAACAATAAAAGAGAAGGGAATTGAAAAGAACCTCCGTAGCAAGCTTTATATTGAGAATCTCGAACTGTGAGGATGCGTTTTGGCAACCCCTCTCTCTACACGTCTCTCCTCACCAATACAAGATCGACTCTACTAAAATTTTAAAGAAGAATCAAATGCCGGAATATAATTCCTTAACCGATTGTTACCTATTTAAGGCAATCGGAAAGATCATTCGAGAGAGGGAGAGAAGTAGACAAGTGCTCTAAAGTGTTTCGAGCTCTCGGAGTGTCCGTGGTGTGAAAAAGTGGCAAATGAGCCTCCTATTTATAGTTTTTCGTAGGCCGACGCACTTTGGGACGGCCGTCCGGGTTGGGACGGCCGTCCGGACTGGGATGGCCGTCCCAAATGACAAATTTACACGAGCGGGACCCCGGGGAGGCGGGACGGCCGTCCCACTTAAAATGGGTTTGGGACGGCCGTCCCAGTCTTTGGGACGCGCGTCCCAAGCTGAATTTAAGAGGTTGGGACGGCCGTCCCAACCTCGGGACGGTGGTCTCGGCTGTTTTGTCCAGTCTTCGCGTTACGGGACCCCGGAAGCTTTCCTTTCCTTTTTCGGACATAGATTGATGCCGATGTGTGTCCGTTGAAGCTTTATCTTCATATAGGGAGTCTTCTTGGCCTCCAATAAGATGCCGGACGAGCTTTGTCTTTGTGTAGGAAGTCTCTTTTGGCTTTTATCGTGTGAATGAGTGAACTTCGTCTTCTGTTGTGGGAGGTCCTTCTCGATTTGGGAAGCCGGATGAACTCCATCTTCGGGTGAAGTTCCTCTAGCTCTTATTTTGAGAGGCCGGGCAAAATTAGGGGTCTAAACCCGGCATACCGGACGACTACACAAAAGTCAAGAACAATTACTCCCCATGGAACCGGCGCATAATCGGAAACAGTAAGCCGCCACCACCTCTTTAGGAAAGGGAAAGACCTGAAGACAAAGACCTGCACACAGGCAAAACCGGCGCATGATCGGAAACAGTAAGCCGCCACCACCTCTTCAGGAAAGGGAAAGACCTGAAGACAAAGACCTACACACAGGCAAAACCGGCGCATGATCGGAAACAGTAAGCCACCACCACCACTTCGGGAAAGGGAAAGACCTGAAGACAAAGACCTGCACACAGGAAAAACCGCCGCATGATCGGAAACAGTAAGTCGCCACCACCTCTTCAGGAAAGGGAAAGACCTGAAGACAAAGACCTGCACACAGGCAAAACTGGCGCATGATCGGAAATAGTAAGCCGCCACCACCACTTCGGGAAAGGGAAAGACCTGAAGACGAAGACCTGCACACAGGCAAAGCCGGCGCATGACCAGAAGCGATAAGCCGCCACCACGGCCAAAGGGTCGGCTACCGCGTCGAAGGAGCATCCCGAGGCATCTAACCCGATGGGGGTTCATACTCATCAACCGAGGGGTCGACTACGCATCGAAGGAGCATCCCGAAATTCTCTACGTGTCAACCGGAAGGGTCGACTACCGCACCGAAGGAGCATCCTAAAGCCTCACAGCAAATCATTCGAAGGGTCAGCCTCCACAGCAAGAGGAGCATCCAGAAGACAACCGGGCAAGATGGTTAACTCCTTCACCCGCCAATTGACCTCATGGTATGTTAACCCATGGTCAATTGGTCGGGTAAAGGGGGGGCAGCTGTAGACCCCAAATCTTGTCCGGCCCCCTAATAAAGTCGAAGATCGCCCGTTTCAAAGATGGTTAAGACTTTATCAAGTCCCTAGTAGCTTGTTCTAGGTTCCATTTAGGATAGGAAGGGTTTTTAGAGGCATTAAAAATCGGGAAATCCGCCGGAGACAGCAGATGGTCGTCCAGAACAGGCGGATGGCCGTCCAGAACAGGCAGATGGCCGTCCAGGACAAGCAGATGGCCGTTAGTGGCAACTTTAAGGCCATGGACGACCATCCACTTAGCTTGGACGACCGTCCATGGCCAAAAGTTGTCATGGACGGCCGTCCATACTACATGGATGGCCGTCCATGGCCACTTTTTGCCATGGACGACCATCCGCTTTGTCCAGACGGTTGTCCACCTTTTCCAGGCCCGAATCCCTATAAATAGGAGCCTCATTTCTCCGATTTTTCACACCTTTCACACTCCTCCACTCTCTTGGAAGCCTTTTGGCACTTGAGAGTGACCACGAGCATTATTCGGGGTTCGAGGGAGCTTTCCAATTTCAGTTAAGGTTGAAATCGGTTAAGGAAGTCTCTTTTTGAGACATCCGACCCTCGGTAGAGTGACTTTTCTTTATTTTGCGGGAGGAGCGTGTTTGTAGAGTGCGGGACCGCCAAAAAGCATCATCACGTTTTCGAAGAGTTAATATGAAGCTCGCTTCGGAGGTTCCTTCTCTATTCTCTGTCTTTTTTTTACTGCTTTCGTTATCGCTTTCTTTGTGTGCATTAGATAATAGAGCCATGTAGATATTTAAATTCTGCAAGTAGATCAAATAATAGGGTAAAAATGTAATTTCTTTAAGTGTTTATTTTCTAAGTTAGTCCATCATAGGGAACCTGAAAGGGGCGTTGTGGGGTGCTAACACCTTCCCCACACGTAAGTAACTCCCTTACCCGACTCTGGTTGTAATGACCAAAGTTGGTTTTTTCTAAAACCACTGCCTTTTTCTTTTTTACCTTTTTCAGTGTTTAAGGTTAAAACACTGATGGCGACTCTTCGAACCTATTCGAAAACCTCACCTTTAGGTCTAGCCCGGTTATCGGACAGCCTAAAGGCGTTGAACCGTTTCTTTCAAAGAAAACGCGAGTCATTTCAAAACCATTGTGTCGCTCCGACCGCCTCTTCTGACGGCGGCGACACACATTAGTTCCATTAACCGCATCAGTTGCTCCTTCATGGAATTAAGCTCAGCGGTGAGCTTGTAGTCCTGTTCTTCTATGTGCTCCATTAACTGAGCCATTTGCTCCTTTATGGCGTTAAGCTCAAAGGTGAGCTCACGATTTTGCTTTTCTAGCTGCTCCATCGTCTCGACTTTCCGCGTGCAAGTGAGAGTAGGAAGAAAACCAGCCACTTTCTAGAATGCATATGAATTAGGGTTTTTATTAAAAATGAATTATTAGTGTGGGATAGATATGCCTTAAGACAATGGCTTTGACATCATCCTTAAAGCTTACGCTTTACGGACTGTCATACCCACTTTGGCGAGAATGGTTCTTTCCCGATAAAGGTCACCATATACCTTAATACACTTGTCTATTCCTTATGGAAGATTACAAGTGCACTTGGGCCTCTTTCGCCTTTGTCTTAGGGATATCTAATGCCCCCTAGAATGAATGTATCTATGCGTGCACCGAGTACAAAAGGGTAGCGAGATGTTCAAAGTGACATAACTTTTGATTGGGATGTCCGATTTGGACGCACAATATATCAAAACAAAGAGAAAAGGGTGAAGAACAAGGCTACAAATACCCGAAGGGATTTGGCCCAAAATTTTTCCTGTCGCCGCCGTCCGTTCCGACATCCGGGGACATCTCGAACGTTTATGCGAGCGGTCGCGAAAAGATGGTTTAGACTCGCGTTTTTGTTTAAAATGTGTTCATTGCTTCCGAGGTGCTCAACAACTGAACTATCCTCTAATAAAAGCAAGGTTTTCGAAAAGGGGTTCTTTTGGAGTCGCCACCAATGTTTTGACCGTAAACATTGGAAAAGGATAAAAAGGTGTTGATTTTAATAAAAACCAAACTTGGCCATCATAACCAGAGTTAGGTAAGGGAGTTAGTTACGTGTGGGGAAGGTGTTAGCACCCCCACAACGCCCCTTTCGGGTTCCCTATGACGGATTAATTCATTTAAGTAAAGATTACGAGAAATTACGCGATTACCCTATTTTATTGCATAATGTTTAAAAATGGTTATCTACATGACTTTATTTACTATTGCATACAGAAAGCAATAAATAAAAGCAGTAAAAGAGAAGATAATTGAACAGAACCTCCGTAGCAAGCTTTATATTGCGAATCTTTAATCGTGAGGATGCGTTTTGGCAATCCTTCGCTCTACAAAGACTCTCCTCTCCGAATACAACACTGACTCTACTAAATTTTACAGAAGAATCGAATGTTGGAATATGATTCCTTAACTGATTGTTACCTTATTAAGGCAATCAGAGAGTTCATTCGAAGAGGGAAGAGAATAGACAAGTACTGGGAGTTGTCTGGTGTGTGAAACAGTGGCAAATGAGCCTCCTATTTATAGTTTTTCGCTGCCTGACACTCTGAGACGCCCCTCTGGGTTGGGACAGCCGTCTGGGTTGGGACGGCCGTCCCAACTGCATTTTTTACACATACTGAGACCCCCGAAGAGTGGGATCGGCAGTCTCACTTGGGACGACCGTCCCAACCGCATTTTTACACATACCGAGACCCCCGAAGAGTGGGACCGGCGAGTCTCACTTGGGACGACCGTCCCACTTGGCCGAGGTAGCTTGGGACGGCCGTCTCGACTTTGGGACGGTGGTCTCGACCTACTTTGGCCGGTTTTTGTGTTCCGGGACCCCCGGGAAGCTTTCCTTTCTTTATTCGGACGTCGGTTGGTGCCGATGAACGCCCGTTAAAGCTTTATCTTCATATAGGAAGTCTTCTTAGCCTTTATTGAGATGCTAGGTGAGCTTTATCTTGTTGTAGGAAGACTCTTTAGCCTTTATTGAGAGACCGGGCAAAATTAGGGGTCTACATTTCCCAATAAATGCTTCTAAGACCCATTTTTTCGGGGTTTATTAAAATGATGCGTATGCGTACTTTCCTTATGCATTTATTTTCTCTCTTGGTTTTTCCGCTTATGACATGATGCGATATGAATGATACGACTTTGTCAAAATTCTTTTTATAAATGTTTTGATTTTGTTATTATTATTATTTTTTATTTTTTTATTTTTTATTTATTTTTTGTTTTTTAGCCTTTTATCTCTTCGTCGGACTGCGTGGCTACTTAGCTTACAAAGAACTTAAAACCAGGCTAGCTAAAAGGCAGACTGTCCGAGATAAAAGTAGTTTATTGCAAAAGAATAATTTTAGCGTCCTTTATCTCTTCTGTCGGACTGCGTGACTACTTAGCTTACAAAGAACCTGAAATCAAACTAGCTAAAAGGCAGACTGTCCGAGATAAGGGTGTTTATTGTGAAAATATTTTTGAGATTTTGTTTTATATATTTTTGTTGTTGTTGTTGTATGATTATGTTATGCAACAAACAAATACAACAAACGAATGCACAAACAATTCACTCATCCGGGAACAGAGTGACGTTTAATTACGAGGTAGGGGTTTCCTGCAAAAGAGTGCATCGGTAAAGGTAGGTTCTAATTATTCTCACGAAGGCCAGGCCCCCAAGGTGCCCCCATTATAGGGACCCTTCAATCTCCCAGTCTTCAAACCGTGCACAGATGTCCGTGTCGATGTTCTTAGACCGAGAAAAGGAAGGTTATCACCTTGAGTGGTGGTTTCTGACAACGACCTGCTGGCACTATGGCCACTACCATGGTCGGTCGTACCTGCCACCCACTCCCTATGTATATTCTCTCTTGCCCCCGGGTATAGAGGGACTGTAGTGTGCAAGGGTTGTGTACAATTTATTTCAGACCATTGTAGAAAATAATCATACAACAATTATTAAAGCCAAACAGTAAAACATGTTATAAAAGCAAGCAAGGGTAAAAGCGTAATTTCTAGTTTTTATTTCTTAAACTAGTCCATCACTAAATGGGATCAACTCTCTAGCATCTCCAGTGAAGTCGCCATCTGTCGCCGTCGTCTGAAGAGGCGGTCGGAGCGACGCGATGGTTTTGATATGACTCGCTTTTTTGAAAGAAACGGTTCAACGCCTTTAGGACGTCCGATAACCGGGCTGGACCTAAAGGCGAGGTTTTCGAATAGGTTCGAGGAGCCGCCATCAGTGTTTTAACCTTAAACACTGAAAAAGGTAAAAAAAGAAGAAGGCAGTGGTTTTAGAAAAAACCAACTTTGGCCATTACAACCAGAGTCGGGTAAGGAAGTTAGTTACGTGTGGGGAAGGTGTTAGCACCCCCACAACGCCCCTTTCGGGTTCCCTATGATGGACTAACTTAGAAAATAAACACTTAAAGAAATTATACTTTTACCCTATTATTTTATCTACTTGCAGAATTTAAATATCTACATGGCTCTATTATCTAATGCACACAAAGAAAGCGATACAATTAGGGAAAAATATCTGATAGGAAACCCACTAAGGGGGCTACACAAAAGATAGGGTTAACCCGTTAGGACACCTGAACAAAAATAAAGGGTAGCCCAGGCAAAAGTTAGGATTACAAAATAAGGTCCAATAGGATTTCCAAAAAAAAAAGGAAACCTAGACAAAAGATAGGACCAAAACACAATGTCCTAGTCTGAAAACCCGAAGGGCGGTTTGGGGAAATACATTAGCCATAAAAGCAGTGGAAATAGGCTAAGGCACAAATCTACAAAAACAAAAGTTTGTTTAGACGACAACTAGAACACTCAAGCCAACCCTAGCCAACCATTCTTACAAAATCTCTTCCAAATAAAAATCAACCACCTAAAACACAAGCCATTGAATTTATCCCCTTTACTTCTTTTCTCTTAACCCTTACTACATTATTCTAACAATTAGTTTGGGAATATGGAGGCGTATAATCAACAAGAGGATTGAAATCCCTAAAGCGAGGAAAAAAGGGCACCGACATGGCAAAGTGTGCTCTCCCAAACCAAAAGTCATTCTTTGGTCACGTTAAGTCCGGAACGACACAAACAAGTACAGTAGAGAAGCAAAACATCAGAGGGCCCCCATCTACAAGACATACCAGTTAATCCTTCTGAAAAATTAATGAAATAGCATTATAGGACATCAAACATGAAAACATTGCATGCATAAAATATTTTTGAACAAGGTCTTATTTTCTTCTTCTTAAAAAAAAAATTCTTCTAAAAATCAAGACCGTCGTCTCGACTTCTCAGACCGTCGTCTCGACCCATGTAGAAACGAGACTGCCTTCCCAAAATTCGAGACCGTCGTCTCACTTTGGAAAAAAATAACACCGCCGTCCCGAAATCCCAAACGGCAGTCTCGACCCTTGGTGAAAATCTATAAATAGGGGGGCCTTGGGGTCAGTTTTGGGCATCCACTTCTGCATCCTCATAAGTACTTTTCTACATTCTTATGTGTTTTTTGTCAAAAATGCATAGAGGAGAGTCTTCTAGGAAGAGGGGTAGGGGTTCTGACCGAAGCACATCTGCGGCCCCGGCTCCTCCGGACCTTACTCAACCGATGCCCCGACACTGGGCCCGGCTCGAGCACATCCGCGGCCTATACCCGGCATCCTATGCCGAGGTTGGATTTCCGTATCCTCGCCGAGTTTGGTTGGGAGGACGAGGTGCGGGGATACATCGAGAGCATCGGGTGGGACTTCCTCCTCTTGCCTCCCCCCACCCGCATGCATACGCAAGCAGTAATGGAGTTCCTTGCCTCCATTACGCTGATGGAGCTACCCACCATGATCCCGGGCATCCCTCCGGTCAAAATGGTCTCCTACTTCATGAACGGGTCTTACCGGACTACGACGCTAGATGAATTTAACGTCTCCATCCGCTTCGTATAGCCTCGAGGATATTCGACCCCAAGGTATCAAGGAGCCGTCTCGTGAGCGACCACCTACCCTCATAGCCGGTGAGATGTGGGAGGATCTCACCGGGGCACAAGTCCTGCCGACCCTATTGAAGGGGTCTTCTCTCCTCCCCGCTCTCCGCATTTGCCACAAGTTGTTGGCGGGGACCGTCCACGGGCGAAAGGAGAGTCAGGGAAAGGTCACCCACCCTGACCTCTTTGCCCTGCACTGCATGCTCTATGGGCGCCGATGCAATCCCGGCTACTTCTTCGTGAAGGACCTCAAATATTTCGGGTGTCGTCCTATGGGATCCATCCTCATGGGTCCCCTCATTACCACACTAGCCGAGAAGTGGGGTTGCCGCGGCGGAGAGAGCATCCCCTTCGATCTTCAACCCGAACACATCAGCGGGTCTATGCTTGTCAGCATGGGGATGCTCATCCGGCAGGGGACCCAGATGGCCCTTCACCCATCGCTCATCATGAACCTAGACCTTCAAGATCTGGTGGCGATGCAGGACATGCCGACGCCCCCGGAATTCCAGTAGCAGTAACAACAGCAGCGGCAACAACAACAGTACGGGGATGACTTCGTTGGCATCAAGCGCAACATCTATGACATGCGCTAGCAGTTGGACCAGATGTCCCTGAGACAGGATGTCTTCGAGACCCGGCTGGAGACCTTTGGCCAAATACAAGAGGGGATGAGACAAGACTTGGCACCTGCACCGGCAAGACCATCTCGGCTCAATCCAGAGCCGGGAGGAGTTTCAAAGACACATGTATCGACAGTTTCCCCTCCCGGATCGTCTCCGGCTCGAGTCCATCGTCATCTTAGGGGCATTATAAAAATAAATGTTGTAATAAATTTTATCATATGAATAAAATCTTTTAGTAAAATAAAGAGCGAGAAGACCTCCAATTCGAAGATGGACATGTCCTAAAAAGTCCTTAGGATAGACTATTAGGCCCCATATTAGAGTAGGAAGAATTTTTTGTATAAAAAATAAGGAATTCCACCTTGAGGGTCGAGACCGCCATCTCGCTTATCGGGACCGCCGTCTCATCATTGGCAAGGTCGAGACGGTCGTCTCACCACTTGCCATGGCGAGACCGCGTTCCCGCTTGGCGAGACGGTCCTCTCGCCATTTGGAAAATCGATACCACCGTCTCGATTGGCGAGACGACCGGTCTCGCCATTTTTCAAAAATGAGACCGTCGTCCCGAATGGCGAGACCGGCCGTCTCGACCTTGCCGGGTGAGACGGCGGTCTCGACCTAACATGCCCGAATCCCTATAAAAGGAGGGCGCTCTCCCCTTCATTTCACACAGTTCTTCCATCTTTTCTTCTAGCATTTCTCAAAATTCTTCTCTTAGAGCCCCTCCGAAGCATTTTCGGAGTTTTCTGAGTGTTCTTAGAGAGTTTTTATAGCATTGTAAGAGAGAAAAGACGATGTTTTAGAGCGAAGGACTGTCGAAACGCATCCTATTTTCTAAGAGAATTAATCAAAGCTTGCTCTGGAGGTTTCTTCACTCTCTCCCTCTCTTTTACCGTCTTTTTACTTATATTAATTTGTGCAATAGCTATTAGGGTCATGTAGTCATTATCTTTTAATTCCGCGAATAAAAGGGTAAAAACGTCATTTTAAAAGTTTATTTATAAAATAATTGGCCTATCATAGGTAACCCGAAAGGGGCGTTGTGGGGGTGCTAATACCTTCTCCACACGTAACTAACTCCCTTACCCAACTCTGGTTATAATGGCTAAAGTTGGTTTTTCTTAAAATCCAACGCCTTTCTTTTTTCCTTTTCTGATGTTTTCGGTAAAAACATCGGTGGCGACTCCATAAGAACCCTCTTTGAAAATTTGCTTGTAGGTCCAGCCCGGTTATCAGACAACCTAAAAGCTCCCTTTCGAAAACCTCACCCTTTGGTCCAGCCTGGTTATCGGACAACCTAAAGGCGTTGTAACACCACCCATACAAAACACGAAAATGGAAGTCGGAACCATCGCCTCGCTCCGACCGCCTCTTTTGACAGCGGCGACAATTATATTCCCATATTTTCTCCCCTTTCTGATATTAGTGAATTTTTATTAATTGGGCTTCATTGGGCCAACAATTCATATTTTAATTAATTTGAATCTATTTGATCTAATTTTTGCTCATTATTATTTTCAGGACAGTTTTAAGTAATTTTGGGCCTAAAAGATTGAGTCAGATGCCATATTACAGTTTAAAGAAATTTTGGGCTTGGAAAATTTGGCTGAATGTCATATTTTATTTTATAAGGGAACTAACATTGGTTCATTTTATTCTTTATCATTTTTTCTACAGAGCTCCAAAAATCATAATTCTAGAAGAATTATAAACTAGACACATTCAGCTTTCCAGAGGATCTAGAATCATTCAATTTGGAGCTAAATTGGATTTTACATAAATTATCCAAAACGGGTCAAGCGCACTAGGCCGACCCAATGGACATGCTTCAGTAATCTAAGTCTCCTAAATTCATTAGACCTCCAAACATAGTTGAAATGGTGGCTTTTTAAAGCTAGCTCAAAAGGCTTTCAAATAAGACCATAATCGCTTAAGTTGGATAAGTATTGGAAATACTACACGTATTTGAAGTTCACAGACCTGCACTAAAGCCAACTTATGATGTGTTTTGTGGACCAGTTGGGCCCAAAAACCTAGATTAAGATTAGGATTAGGGTTATTTATGTGTGAGAGATGTAGGGTTAAGGGAGAAGGACACCACGCAGCCGCCTTTCATCTTCTGCAATTTGTATTCAAATTTGTTTACTTTTCTGTCATTATTTTAAATTCTTATTTCGATTTTAATTATGTCTCTTCTTCTGCGTTTTCAATTTTCCATGGATAGCTAAATCTTTGTATTGATTTTCTGAGGAGAATTCAAGTAGATCTTTGAGGTTTTTTTCTTCAATTTCATTTTGTTTGTTCTCTTAACTCTTTATCTTCTAATCTCAGTGTTGAATTATAATCTGTTTATGCTTAATAAACCGAAACTAATATCACAGTTTGCTTAATTCTATGTTAGAGATGAGATTATGTGATGTTTGCGATGCTTAATTGTATAAGGATAATTTGGGGTTAATCTTTGCTTAGTTGGTTAATTTCATGTTGGAGTAAAGGTTAAGAAAAATTTGGGATTAATCTTCACTTAGTTGGTTAATTTCATATTGGAATAAGGGTTAAAGCTAATTTGGGATAAATCTTCGCTTAGTTGGTTAATTTCGTAACCTAGGATAAGTGACACTCGCATTCGAATCGAGGAAAACAATTGCCTTCTAATATGTTTTTAATCCACATTTGTATAATATGCTTTTATTCTGTTTCATCTAATATTTTAATTCGAACCCCCCCCTTTTGTTGATTTTCTAATTCGAAAAATTGATAAGCTTTGATAGAAATTTGTGGTCTTTGGGAGACGACATAGGAAAGCTTCATAGTACTACATTTATCTATTTTAGTTATTTGACCGAGTACGACATCGATCATTGTCGACAAAGAAAATAATTACAATTGACACACCTTTACTTTCGGCGGTCGACGCTAAAAAAAAAAAGAATAATTATAAGTGTTTTGTTTTTCAACTGGGTGGGGCCCAAGCATTTTTTGGGCGAAGGACCAGATAAGTCTAACTGCTTACTTGGATACTCTATTCCGAGGTGTGGGACCATAGCATCTCGTTGGGCGAAGGGCTAAATAAGCCCATCTTCTTACTAAGATGTTGTTTAGAAGGTGGGCTCGTGAAGATCCACTTCTTCTAATTTTCTCATAATTTGATTAATCTTTCTTTGTAATTTTTCTTTGGTTGATGTTCGTTGCATAATATCAGTAATCTTCTTCTTTAATTCTTCTGGAGTTGATTGCTAAAATTGAGCAAAATCAATATCTTCTTCGTCTTCATAAGGATCTTGAGCATCTTATAGGTTGATAATGGCTTCGCTTTCGTTTTCTTCTTCTTCATCTAAACCTAGTGAGGACAATACTTCAAGTATTTTTTGTTTTTATTGGGCCTTTTCTTCTTTTGATACGGGAAGTTTGGATAAATCTATAATGACGTTTCCTTTTTCTTTTATGGATGAAATTTCTTTTTGTATTGGGCTTTTTTGTGTAATAAGGCTCATTTTCTTCCAATTTTTGAATTTTTCTTTTACGTATTGGGTTTTAAAATTTTTTCACCAAAAAACCTTAGTTTTTAAGCAGAAAGTTTTAGGGTAGGTTTCTTCTTTGTGTTGATGGATTTCGGGAATGTGGGCCAAAAGCTAGCTTATTCCCATAGTTGAGCAAAATTTTATAATTCTTAGGTGTGGAGGGTAATGGGGAGTAAGACTTTTATATTTTTAGTACATTTTCATAATTATTTGTTGGAATTATGGATTGGACTAGTCCTATTTGGTGCCATTATATTTTCCAAATTTGATATGAAAAATGGATACTATCAAATTAAATTAAAAGAATAAGACAAATATAAAACTGCCTTCATAGTACCCTTCGGGCAATATGAGTGGAATGTAATGTCCATGGGCTTAAAAAACGCGTCTTCTGAATTTCAAAAAATAATGAATGACATATTAAACCCTTACTCAAAATTTGTCATTGTCTATATTGATGATGTCTTAATATTTTCTGAATCAATCGAACAACATAAAAAACATTTAAGAATATTTAAAAATGTCATAAAAGAAAATGGAATAGTAATATCACAAAAGAAAATAA
The DNA here is from genome assembly GCA_963425845.1 of Sphenostylis stenocarpa. Classification (NCBI taxonomy): domain Eukaryota; kingdom Viridiplantae; phylum Streptophyta; class Magnoliopsida; order Fabales; family Fabaceae; genus Sphenostylis; species Sphenostylis stenocarpa. The sequence goes on from OY731403.1 coordinate 106,693,650, forward strand.
AACTATCCCAAACACAAATAAGACTTTTAGGCCATGAAATAAATCGAGGAACTATAACCCCCATTAAACGAAGTATTAAATTCTCATAACAATTTCCTAATAAAATAAAAGATAAACTTCAATTACAAAGATTTTTAGGGTGTCTAAACTATGTATCAAAATTTATACCTAACATCAGGATATTATGTAAACCCATCTTTAATAGACTAAGAAAAAATCTCAAACCATGGACTCTAGAGATGACTAAAATAGTAATAGAGGTTAAAGGATTGGTTCAGTCCTTACCATGTCTAGGAATATCAAACCCAGAAGCCAAGATAATTATAGAAACAGATGCCTTTGATGTAGGATACAGGGGTATAGTAAAACAAAAGTTAAAAAATAACCCCGAACAAATAGTAAGATATCACTCGAGGAATATGGAATGATGCTCAAAAGAATTACAACACGATCAAAAAAGAAGTTTTAAGTATAGTCTTAAATATACAAAAATTTCAACATGATTTAATAAACAATTTTTTTTTATTAAGAATTGATTGTAAAACTGCAAAAGAAGTTTTAGGAAAAGACGTAAAGAACATAGTTTCCAAACAAATATTTGCAAGATGACAAAGTCTATTATCCTGTTTTGAATTTGAAATAGAATTTATTAAAGGAAAATAAAATTCGATACCTGATTTCCTAACAAGAGAATTTTTGCAGAGCCACACCTATGGCAATCCCCTCTAAAAGCCCAACCTCGGCTGAAAAAAGTAAAACAGAAAAAGGTCCAAAGTCCTCTACCTTGTTCTTAGACGACTTTGCCCCATCATATTAAAAAACCATGACCACTAGAAAACTTCCCACTACAATAACCACTCAACCTAATAGATTTACCCCTCTAACACCACAAATCCCTCAACATCCTCCCCCTGAAAAAACTCCTAAAAAGGATTTTCATATCAAAGAAGGATGCCAAAAGATTATCACTTTAGAAGAAGACTGGAATCCCGAAGATGTTTATGAAATACTTAGGAAATTAGCTCCACCAGGATGAAGTTGAATTCCTAAATCAGAAAATTTGAAAAAGAATAAAAAGTTTTACCAATTTATCCTAATAGACACTGGATCTGCAGAAATAACCCCCATTCCTAATATAGAGATCCCTCTATTATTAGTTACTCAAAATTACGTATTATTAAAATCCTTTCATACCAAGAATGTAACCAACACCCTTTCACTGATAAGAGCTTTTCGAGGTCCTTTGGCCCCCCTTCCTATAATTATTTTGATTACCAAGAAGCCTGGAATAAAATACTATTTGATACCAACCTTATGCATTCATGGTATATCTGTTTTAAAAAAGAAGTACCCAACACCCTACCCAATTCGTTTGTTAATTGGTTTCACCAAATAGGCCCATTGCAATCCATAATTCTAGAAAAAATTATGAAAATGTACCAAAAATATAAAAGTCTTACTCCCCATTACCCTCCACACCTAAGAATTATAAAATTTTGCTCAACTATGGGAATAAACTGGCTTTTGGTCCACATTCCAAATATCCATCAATAAAAAAAGAAACCTACCCTAAAACTCTTGTTGATTATACATGAGTATGATGCCCGAAGATTTTGATAATGATTCTAGAGCAAAAGACTTAAAGACTTGAACACTTATAATCATTTGTATTTACTTGTAATAACTTTATTTTATCTTTTTGAGTCTATAAAATTAGAGTCCAAGATAGTCATACATAGTTCATCCTCTAAAAGTTCAATTTTATCAAAAACCACTATGTGATAATCGAATAATCGATTATCCTGCATTGAAACATGTTTTCTGAAAAGCTTGCTGGAATAATCGATTATCTCAGAGGATAATCGATTATTCTGGTCCTATTTACTCCTCTGCGAAAATTGCTCTGTGATAATCGATTATCACTTAAGATAATTGATTATCTATGTCTATTATGATTTTGAATTTCGAATTCTGGTCCAATTTTTGAAACACTTATTTCCAATACTTCTATTTTCGAAAACTTCTATTCCCCAGACCCTAAATCTCTCTACTTAAGGTTCTTTAAGACTCTCTGCAACATAACAAACCTTTTGCATACAAAAGTTAAGAGCTGTGATTGCTAGAGAACTTTGTGTAGGAAAAAAAAGGTACTTTTGAAACCTAGTGTGGGCTAGAAGCGATAAGAATCACTGAGTGAGACTCTTAGTGGATTGTGTGTTGTGCGGTCTCTAGGAAAATCTGTTGTTCATCCTTTGTGGATTCAAAGGAGGTGCTCATCTCTTGTGTGACTCAAGAGAGATGTTTTCTAATTTTTATCTTTGTATTTATAATCTGTTTGAACTGTAATTATAGTGACAATGTTAATCCTTTTTTAGAGTGATTAACAACTAGACGTAGGGTCTTTTGATCCGAACCAAGTATAAAACACTTGTGTAATCTTCTTATCCTTTCGCTCTTTACTTTACAAGTATTTTAATCGGTGAAATTTGGTAAAAATTTGAAAACCCTAATTTTTTTTGAAACCAATTCACCCCCCTCTTGGTTTTGTCCATAGATCGCAAACATTTCACTGCGCGCAAGTTCTAACAACTCTCTTCTTAAAAATTAAGGTTTTTGGTGGAAAAAAATTTGAAACCCAATATATAGAAGAAAAATTCGAAAATTGGAAGAAAATGAGCTTTATTACACAAAAATGCTCAATCTAAAAAGAAATTTCATCCAAAAAAAAAAAGGAAAAGTCATTATAGATTTATCCAAACTTCCCGTATCAAAAGAAGAAAGAGACCTAATTAAAACAGAAAATGCTTAAAGTATTGTCCTCACTAAGTTCAGATGATGAAGAAGAAAAAGAAAGCGAAGTCATTACCAACCTACAAGATACTCAAGATCCTTATAAAGACGAAGAAGATATTGATTTTGCTCAATTTTAGCAATCAACTCCAGAAGAATTAAAGAAGAAGATTACTGATATTATGCAACGAACATCAACCAAAGAAAAATTACAAAGAAAGATTAATCAAATTATGAGAAAATTAGAAGAAGCGGATCTTCACGAGTCCACCTTCTAAATAATATCTTAGTAAGAAGCTGGACTTATTTGACCCTTTGCTCAAAAGATGCAATGGTTCCACACCTCAAAATAGAGTATTCAAGTAAGTAGTTGGACTTATCTAGTCCTTCGCCCAAAAGATGCTTGGGTCCCACTTAGTTGAAAAATAAAGCACTTATAATTATTCTATTTTGTTTTTAGCGTCGACTACTAAAACTAAAGGCATGTCAATTGTAATTATTTTCTTTGTCAGCTACTCCTGTCTAGAGTGTGTTAGTTGTAATCTTGAATAGTGAAACATTTATCGCCTATAAAAAGTCAGTTGTTGAAATAACATTTACAACTCTCCTCAAACTATAAATTCTACATTCCTCAACCAACTCCTTCATCATCTAAGTTTCTAACTTTTCTTTTTCCTTTTAAACTTTGTAAGAAATTTCATGTTTATAATAACTATATTTATTTTCTCCTCTTATGCTTCTACTTTAATATACGCTGGAGCTAGAAATGATATTATATATATATATATATATATATATATATATATATATATATATATATATTATTTTAAAATACGTGGATTCAACTGATGGTGATACTAATGAATATAATATGGTATAAAAAAAAACAATGGAATACATATATAATAATGTAATTAGAAAAAAAATGTCTTAATTTAATTTACTCATAACTAAAAAATAAAAGCCTTTCTTCTTCTTTGGTTATGGTGGAACAGTGAGGAGAGCAGGGCTAAGCGAGCATCCATCCTGCTGTTGAGTTGAGTTGACTCACAAAAATGATGGTTGACGAGGTGGAGACGTCGGTGCCAGTAAAGAAGGTGCCGTACGGCGACATATTTGAGGCGTCCCGCGCTGGTGATGTGGACCGGCTCCAGTACCTACTGGAGGCAGGCGTGAACGTGAACGCGCGGGATCAATGGGACTCGGTGGCGCTTTACTACGCCTGCCTCGTCGGCCACCTCGAGGCGGCTCGCATGCTCCTCGAGAATGGTGCCATCTGCTCCGAACATACCTTTGACGGCGACCGCTGCCACTACGCCGCCCTCAATCTCAAGGTCAGAAAACTCCTCAAGGCCTTCGAGGCCCGGCCCCCGCCGTTGGACCCCTTGCAGGCTGCTTTGCGTGACACCTTCGTCGCCTGTACGCTACTCTACTGCCCAATTTCATTTCTTTCTTGTTTAGACTCTAGGGTTTAGAGTGCAAAATACAAAATTTTTTCCACGCTTTCACATAATTCAGTCTGTATAACAGTGCCAGAGGAATTTTATATTAAAAATTCAATTACTGGGTTTAAGTACATGTAATGCATGCAATATTCACATAACTATAGATCAAGAAGCATGCGAGAGTTTGGAATGCGCTGCATTTATTAATTGGTTGTACAATGATAATGATACAAAGTCAGATTGAGAGGTTTTGACGCAGCGTGGAAATTTGTTTTTATTTGTGTATGGATTTGATGGACAAATGGAAAATAACTGGGTTTATGTCACTCAAGGAAGACGTGTAAAACATGTAATTGGAACATGGATTGTAATATCTGACCTAAAATACAAAATCATATTCAAAGTACAAACCAATATGCTAGCATACAAGGTAACATTAATAGGCAAAATAGACACAAAAGGACATTTTCACGGTACCACCAGCCCCAAGCTGACATTTTCATGCCCGAAAACTAGAGTTTAATCACAGTGAAAACCTAAACTGCATCAAATCTCTAAAGCAGGGGCACATTTACACGACCAAACCAGCAATGACATAATGTAGAAACATCAAATACTGAAGAAAAAACAAACCAGCTAGCTCTCACCCAGATTGTAGGAGAGAAGAGTTCAGCCACAACTGAGATTAGCCAATTAAACCCAGGCTACCCAGCAACACAATTTCCAGATGAAGTGGTACTAATGTTGCACTAGGGTTTGAGGTGGGAATGATGTTCAATGAGAGATTAAGTCACTTAGAGAAAGAGATCAAATGGGATATCCTGGCTTCAGGTACGCTTTGTCTTATGTTTTCTTTTTCAGGAAAATGATGTTGCTCCCCACTTAAATGTTAGCTAGTCCAGGTCACAGAATTTGGCCTATTTCACTGATACACAAACTTTCCTAACAAACCTTCCCTTAACTCACCAAATTGAGTTCGTGTTCAGCAGATCATGCATTTAAGCTCTCCACACAAAAAGTGTAAGTTCAGAAGAATATTTTGATCTTAGGCTCTTAAAACTTGGATTTGTTGGTGTTAAATGAAGATAACTTTAACCATAAAAACATAAAATAGAACCATTACATGAATAGAGAAATGATAAGGGGAAATAGAGCTATTTTCGTATTTGCTGTTGAATCATATTGTTTTTCACTTACTGTCATCATTAGACTCATGCTTGCTATCAACAAAATATCCTATACCCACTATATTTGGAGTACAAATTCGTCTAAAATCAGGGTAAACTCTATGACTGACCAATAATACTTATGCAAACGACTAAAATAAGTAAACATGATAGCTATAGTAAAAACAAAAGTTTTATAGCCCATTCATTTAACACGCCTCCTTAAAAATTTTCTTGAAGAGGCCCATATTCTTAGATCATTAAACTTAGCACATGGAAGTGCTTTGGTTAAAATGTCAGCAATTTGCTCTTCAGCCCTGCAATGTAGCAATTGAACATCTTCATTCTTCTCAGCTTCTCTAATAGCATGAAACTTAACATTGATATGTTTGGTTCTTCCATATTGAATTGGATTTTTAGCAATAGATATGGCTGAATTGCAGCCACACCATAAAACAGTAGTTTCCTTTTACATGTGATTTAAGTCATTCAAAACTTTCTTGATCCATAGAGCTTCATTTAAAGTAGCTGCTGCAGTAATATACTCTGTTTTAGCTAAGGATTGAACAACTACGTTTTGAATCATACCTAGTGAAAAAACATACTTAGTTGTACTCTTTGAATCATTTTTAGAACCAGTCCAATCACTATCAACATAACCTTCAAGCCTTCATCTCCTTTGCAATACCAAATACCAAATCAACTATATCTTTCAAATATCTCAACACTCTTTTGCCTACACCAAAGTGTGTCAAACTTGGGGAGTACATGAACCTTGAAAGCAAACTAGTAGAGAATATCAAATCTAGTCTAATTGAAGTCTAGTAAAGAAGGAAGCCAACCAAGCTTCTATATTGAGTTACATCAGCCTTCCCATTACCATTATTCTTGAACAACTTCTCATTTATAGCAAGAGGAGTTGAAACAGGATTACAATTTTCCAATTTGAATTTTTTCAGCAAGTCATTTGCATACTTTTTGTGAGAGAAATATTTCATCATCAAAGTGATGCACGTTCATTCTTAAAAAATACCTCATCACTCCAAAGATCAGTTATTTCAAAACCTGCAACGTGCTCCTTTTTAAAGTTGTCAATTTCATCAATATCATCACTTGTAATTAGCAAATCATTCACATAAAGTGAGACAATAATTTTCTTCCCATTGCGGCAGTTTTTCACATAAAGAGTAGGCTCATTTTGATTCTTCTTAAAATTATTTTGCAAAAAGTGAGTCAATTCTGTTGTACCAAGCCCTTGAAACTTGTTTTTAGCCCGTATAAGGCTTTTTGAAGCTTATAAACTTTATCTTCATCACCAACAACAATGGAACTAACAAGTTGTTTAACATAAATTTCTTTTTCCAAAACACCATTTAAGAATGTTGATTTCACGTTCAAGTGAAAGATTTTCCATTCATATTGAGTTGATAAAACAACAATTAATCTACTTGTTTCATGCCTAACAACAGGTGCAAGTGTATCAACATAATCAATTCCAACCATTGAAGAATATCCCTTCACAACAACTTTAGCTTTATGTTTGTGAATAGAATCATCAGGATGTAACTTTGTTCTGTAACCCATTTTACACCAAACATATGTTTGTTATTGGGCCTTCAAATGAGTTCCCAAGTACTACATTTGTTAATCATAGCCAATTTTTCCTTCATTGCATTATTTCATTTTGTTTGTATTAAAACTTCTTCAAAACAAGGTCCATTGATCACAAAACTACACTTTTCAGAACTTTTAGCCAAATACTTGGTTTTGAGCACCGGAGAATCCGATTCAGCAATTTGACTTTCATCTTTCTTTAGCCTACTCTTGTTCAGTTTTCATATTTCTTTGAATTTGATTATTTTCCCAATATGCATTTTCATCAAATTGAACACCCTTGCTGATCACAATTTGTTTTGACTTAAGATTATACACTCTATAACCTTTGGAGCTTGTAGCATAGCCTAGGAAAATTCCCATTTTTGCTTTGTCATCCAATTTTGATCTTTTAGCTGCTGTAACATGAACATAGCAAATTGATCTAAAAATCTTCAAGTGTTTTGCAGTGGGCTCCAATACCATCTAAGCTTCAATTGGTGTTTTCTCTTGAACAACTTTTGTGGGTAGCCTATTCAAGAGATACGCAGCTGTAAAAACAGCTTTAGCCAAAAAGTTTTTTGATAGTTTTTTTTTCTACAATCAAACATCTTGCCATCTCCATAATTGTTCTATTTTTTTTATCTCACTTGAGAAAACTTATTTAGGGTTTGATACAGTGACCAAAGTCATTGATACATTGTATTTATAGAAAAAAAAGGGTAAATAAAGAGGATATGGGCCTTAGACCAAACCCTTAACCCTAGTCCAAGGAACATTAAAAAAGAATACTAAAAGATACATAAACAACATATCTCAACACTCCCCTTAAGCTGGAACATACAAATTGTATGTATCAAGTTTAGAATAAATGAATTGAATCCTAGGTCCTCTTAAGGATTTAGTTAAAATATATGCTAGTTGCTCATTGGAGTTTACAAATTTAGTTACAAGTTCCTTAGACAACAACTTTTCTATAACAAAATGACAATCAATCTCAATATGCTTTGTTCTTTCATAAAAAAACTGGGTTGGAGGCAATATGCATTGTCGCACCACTTTATTTGTCCAATATCACAAAATTTTAAATCTTGAAGTAGTTGTTTGATCTACACAAGTTCACATGTAGCAAGTATCATAGATCTATACTCAGTTTCTGCACTAGATCGAGCAACAACACTTTGCTTTTTACTCTTCTAAGAAATCAAATTTCCTCCAATAGAGAATCAATACCCAGTAGTTGATCTTCTATCAATTGGACAACCAACCTAGTTTGCATCACAATAACCAAGAATTTGAGTATTACTTTTATTTTCATATAACAACCCTTGTCCTGGGGCCCCTTTAATATATCTCAGAACGCAAATCAAGGCATCCCAGTGATCAACACAAGGATTTTGCATGAATTGGCTAACTACTCCAACTACATAAGAAAGATCCGGTTTGGTAATAGTAAGATAAATGAGTTTATCAACCAACCTCTTATATCTTTATGGATCTGACAACTTTTCTCCTTCATTCTTCATCAATTTCTCGGTTAGGGTCCATTAGGGTATCAATGGGCTTACAATTTGTTAGACTAGTCTCTTTCAAAATATCAAGAGCATACTTCCTTTGAGAGATGATCACACCTTCCTTTGACTCGGGCCACTTCAATACCAAGAAAATATTTCAATTGACCAAGATCTTTGGTTTGGAAGTGAGCAAACGAGATGATTCTTTAGTTGGATGATCTTAGTATAATCATTGCTTGTAATAACAATATTATCAACATAAACCACAAGATACACATACTTGCTCGAAGAGGAATGATAATAAAACACTGAGTGGTCTCGCTTCACTCCTTTTCATGCCAAACAACCGCACAAAATGACTGAATTTTCCAAACCAAGCTCAGTGGTAATTGCTTCAAGCCATAAAGAGATCGTTGTAACTTGCACACTAAACCGGACTCCCCCGAGCAACAAAGCCAAGAGGTTGCTCCATATAAATCTCTTCCTCAATGTCACCATGAAGAAGGGAATTTTTAATGTCCGAGTTGGTGAAGGGCCAATGACGAATTGTAGCAATAGCAAGGAAAAGATGAATAGTGGAAATCTTAGCTATTGGAGAGAAGGTATCACGATAGTCGAGGCCGTAAATTTTAGTGTAGCCTTTAGCTACTAAACGAGCTTTAAGACGATGCACTTTACCATTATTATCAACTTTAACTATATAAACCCACCTACAACCTACAACCTTTTTGCCAAGAGGAAGAGGAACAAGCTCCCAAGTGCCATGGTGTTCAAGTGCTTGCATTTCATCAATCATGGCTTGTCGCCATTCGGGGTGATTAAGTGTCTCATGAACATTATTAGTGTTAGAATTATTATTAGGTTAGTGGTTAGTAGTTAGTAGTTGGTGGTTGGAAGTTATTGTTTTAAATGTCTGTAATCCTATATATATATATATATATATATATATATATATATATATAATGAGATCATAGAGTGGAGAGTGTGGTATCCCACTGAATTATAAATCTTCTTTTAACTCTCTTTACTCTCTTAACTTGGTATCGAAGCGAGTTGGTCTTACTCTGTCTTTCCGGCCACTGTCTGGCCACCGTCCAGTCACTTGTTCGGTCACCGTCGACCACTTGTCTGGTCACTTTTCCAGTCACTTTTCCGGCCACTTTTCTAGTCACTTTCCGGTTACTTTCCAGGTTACTTTACGACAACTTTTCGGCAACCGTCGGCCCCTCGTCCGATCACTTTTTTGTCTGCTGTTCAACGATTTTCCGACCACCTTCTAGTAACCTTCCGGCCTCGGTTTCGCTATAGTTGTTCGTTGCTGTCATTCGTTAGTTTCTTGCAAAGTGAAAATTGATACTTCTCTCTCTATTTAATTCTATCTTGGGTGTTCTCCTTCTTACAAGTTCCATTGTCTCCACCTTACATCTACATTATTTAAAACATGTCATCAGGGCCCACAACCTCATTTTTCGGAACTCCCACTATAACTACTGAGAAATTAAATGGAAAAAATTACATGTCTTGGTCATTTTTAGTGGAACTTTGGTTCCTTGGACAAGGCACGAAAGTAAGATACCGAGAAAATCGAGCTCAACAATGGAAAAAACTTGATTATCAACTTTGTGCTCTATTGTGGCAATCGGTAGAATCAAATATTTTGAACACTCTCGGATCCTTCAAAACATGTAACTCTTTCTGGAAAAAGGCTCAAAATATCTTCGCAAATGATATCCAACGCCTTTATGATTCCGCTAATCAATTAGTCTCTCTCAAGCAAGTGGATAAAGATATGATGACCTTTATTGCTGAAGCTCAATCAACAGTTGAAGAATTAAAAGATGTTCCTAGAGGTGGATTCGTTAGAGGAAATAAACCAAAAGTTGGATAAATTCTATATGGTTATGACTCTTCGGGCTATGAATTCAGAATTTGATAATGTTAGAGATCAAATTTTAATTGGACAAGAAGTTACTTCTATGGAAAGTTTGACTACAAGATTGCTTCGTGTTCCAACTCTCAAAGGAAAAAATAATCAAGAACTTATTGAATCTTATGCTATGATTTCTACTCATGTAAGAGGAAGTCACGACACTAGAGGAGGACGTGGAGGTAGTGTTAGAAAAGAAGGCTGAGATCAAGAGGGGGGTGAATTGATCTTTGAAAGATTTTCGCAATTTACAGATTATCTATTTCAAAGATTAAGAGTTCTGACCAATTCTTGAATCAAGAAAAACAAGCAATTAAAATAAAGGCAGCGGAAGAATTAAAGAGAGTAAGGTTTAGAAAAATACAATCAAGATTTATACTGGTTCACCCAATCCCAGGGCTACTTCCAGTTCTCAGCCAAATTTCAGCTGAGTTCCACTAGATTGAATGTTTTACAGATTACAGATTTCAATCACACACCCAATCTACCACAAGAACCAAAATTCCAGTTCTTGCACCTAAATCTTCACCAAGAACAAACTTCCAGCTCTTGAACCAACCTGCAACCAAATTCCAGCCACAAAAATCGTGTCCAACAATTCTAGGCACTCAGTACAACAAAGAATGATAGAAAACGAAAAAGAAGAAACTAGAACAATCTAACCCGGATTATGCAGTCCCTGCAGTATGAGTTTCTTCACAAAAAAGAATGCAAAAATGCCTCAAGAAAGAACTTTCAAAAACACCACAAAACTTGCGCGATTCTTTCTTGAAAAACTTCACTTATGATTGCTTGATTGATTGCTCAAAGGTATAATTTAAAAGACTGAAGCAATCCTGTTTATATAGAGATTTGTTCTAACTGCTGGTTTAATTAATCTGTTAAAACAATCTTTTAATCTGTTAAAAATCTTGAATTAATCTGTTAAAACTTCTTTTAATTTGTTAAAATGTTCTTGATTATTTTCCAGATTTGTTTTAACTGATACGACAACGTTTTAATCGATTAAAACAATTTGTAAGAAATCCTTTTAAGTTGTTTTAATCGATTAATTCGCAATTTAATCGATTAAAATTACGTCAAATATTTCCATAAAACTTTCTAAGTGATTTTAACTGATAACAACTAGTTTTAATTGATTGAAACAGTTAGCAGAAATTCCCTTAAATTGTTTTAATCGATTAATTCGATTTTACATCGATTAAAATTCTGACAGAACACCTTTCAAAATATTTCAAGTTGTTTTAATCGATTATTTCAAATTTACATCGATTAAAAAACTGACAGAATATCTTTCAAAACAGTTCAAGTTATTTTAATCGATTGTTTTGAGTTTGTATCGATTAAAATACTGTCAGAACACTTTCCAAAACATTTTAAATGATTTTAATCGATTATTTTGAAACTATATCAGTTAAAACATTGGTAGAAGGTTTTCAAAAACTCCTTTAATGAAAATAATCGATTAAATCGAAAGTGTATCGATTAAAACAGTTCCATTGAATGTTTTAAAAGGTTTTAATCGTTTATTTTGAAAACCTATTAGTTAAAAATCTGTTATGTAAGTTTTAAGAACATTTTAATTGATAAAACTCATATAATATCAGTTAAAACAATTTGCTAAAAACAATTTAATCAATTATTTTGGTTTTTAATGGAGTAAAAACATCTTTAGAGGTATTTTCAAATTCTTTCAAATGATGAAATCTCATGCAGTAGAGAGATATGAATGATTATACCTATGTATAGATGCAGACTCACTAATCATTCTATCTTTTTAACCCAAGTAATCTTTGACTTCATCAGATTAGCCTTTGATTTCATCAAATCAATAAGATCTTCGTTTTATCAAATGATTCAATAAGATCTTCATCACTTTCAGTCTCCCCCTATTTGATGAAGACAAACACCTCTTTGAAAAATTTTGATATGCAGAAGAAGTCACTTGGATATATAGATTAGTGAGTATTCAATATCAATTATTTCTCCCCCTAGATTAGTGAGTATTTAAAAAATTAATCATTTCTCTCCCTTTGACTTCATCAAAAATAGGGAAGAGAGGGATAAAATAAGTAATATGCATAATATGTAATAATAACAAAATTTATTTTTAAAAATAGTTCCAAGTATAATCGAGAGAAAAAAGAATATCAATAAGATGTATTATTCATTTAAAAATCAATTAAAGTTGATTCAAACTTATTTTCGTTAACACGTTTGTAATGAATACAATAGACACATGTAAAAATAAGGGAACCTTGCTTTAGTAGCATGTTACAAGAACAACCATTAACTAAAGTCTTTAATTTTCTTTGCAGAATAATAATTTTTTAAAAACAGGACATAATCGATTAAATGGTTCTTGTTAATGATTTTAATTGATACAGATAACATTTTAATCTATTAAAACAGGAATGACAGATGCACATTAAAATCTCGATAGAGTTTAATCGATTGAATAGAAATTTAATCGATTAAAACAGATACGAATAATAGTATTATAAGTTAAATTAATCGATTAAAGCTAGTTTATATCAATTAAAATAATCAGTAATGAGAACTTAGTGATGTTTGATGCATCTAAAGTGCCTAATTCAGTTTGGATTTTATAAAATCGATCACGAGCAAGAGGTTTTGTGAATATATCAGCTAATTGTTTCTCAGTTTCTATAAAGAAAATTTCACAATCACCTTTTAAAACATGGTCTCTAATGAAATGATGTCTAATTTCTATATGTTTTGTCCTAGAATGCTGAATTGGATTCTTTGTTAATATGATGACACTGGTATTATCACATAAAAGAAGGATTTTATTGAGAATTAAACCATAGTCCTCAAGCTGTTGTTTGAGCCACAAGAATTCAGCACAACAACTTCCAACTGCAATTTACTTGGCTTCAGCTATAGAAAGAGAAACACATGATTGCTTTTTGCTATGCCATGAGATTAGACTGCTTCCTAGGAGATGACAAGTGCGACTGGTGCTTTTTTTGTCAAGCTTACTCCCTGCAAAATCTGAGTCAGAGTAACCAATTAGATTTAGTTTGGACTCACCAGGATACCACAACCCAACATTTAATGTTCCTTTGAGATATTTGAGGATCCTTTTTGTAGCAGTAAGATGAGATTCTTTTGGTGCAGATTGAAACCTGGCACACATACAAACACTAAACATAATGTCAGATCTACTTGCCGTGAGATATAATAAAGAACTGATAAGCCCTCTATATTTTGTTTGATCTATTGGTTTTTCCTTTTCATCTACATCAAGATAGCAGTTAGTGGACATTGGTCTGGATGTCTCTTTGCAGTGTTGCATCTTAAATTTCTTTAGAAGCTTTGTGCAGTACTTTGATTGATGAAGAAAGCTACCTCCCTGAAGTTGTTTGATTTGTAACCCAAGAAAGTAGTTGAGTTCCCCCATCATAGACATTTCAAATTCTCCCTACATATCTTTGATAAATCCTTTACATTAAGACTCATTAGTGGCTCCAAATATGATGCCATTAACATATACTTGAACTAGAATGAGATCATTATTTATTTTCTTAAGGAATAAAGTTTTATCAACCACACCTCTTTGATAACCCTTTGATAAGAGAAAATTACTTAACATTTCATACCATTGTCTTGGGGCTTGCTTTAGACCATACAATGCTTTCTTTAATCTGTAGAAAAATTCTAGATGAATATGATCTTCAAAACCAGGTGGTTGTGCTTTTGTTCAACATAGACTTCTTCATTCAAGTAGCCATTTAAGAAGGCGCTTTTGACATCCATTTGAAATAACCTGAAATTCTTTATTGAGGCATAAGCAAGTAGAAGTCTACCAACTTCTAATCTAGCAACAGGAACATATGTTTCATCAAAATCAATTCCTTCTTGCTGATTATACCATTTAGCAACTAATCTTGCCTTGTTTCTTGTAATTATACCATTTTCATCTATTTTATTTCTAAAAACCCATTTAGTTCCTACAATATTAGCATCATTTGGTTTTGGAATTAATTCCCATACTTCATTTCTTGTAAATTGATTTAAATAATCATGCATAACATTAATTCAGTTGTTATCCTTTAATGCATCAGATATGATTTTTGGTTCAATTTGTGATACAAATGCCATGTGATTACAGAATTTGTTTAAAGATCTTCTAGTAGAAACTCCTTGATTTATTTCACCAATGATGTTGTCTATTGAAAGATTCTTTGGAGTCTTCAATTCTTTGGGCAACTGTTCCTCAGATTCTTCAATAGACTCCTCCTGTTTTTGAAAAATAGTTGATTCTGGTAATTTTAACTGATACATTTCATCAGTTAAAAAGTCGTCATCTGTATTACATTCAGAATTTTTCTGCATATCTGGGTTAGTTTCATCAAATACAACATGAACAGATTCTTCTACAGTATTTAGTCTTTTGTTGAAGATTCTATAGGCATGACTATTTAATGAATAACCCAAGAAAATACCTTCATCTGATTTGGAGTCAAACTTTTCAAGATTTTCTTTTCCATTGTTTAAAACAAAGACCTTACATCTAAACACTCTAAAGTAGTTTATGTTAGGCTTTTTGCCTTTGTATAATTCATAGGGAGTCTTTTTAAGAAAATGTCTAATTAAAATACGGTTTAGTACATGACAAGCAGTACTTACGGCATCAGGCCAAAAGTATTTTGGTAATGCTTTTTCATTAAGCATTGTCCTAGCTAACTCTTCAAGAGAACGGTTTTTCCTTTCAATCACTCCATTCTGTTGAGGAGTTCGAGGAGTAGAAAAGTTATGCTTAATTCCATGTTTTTCACAAAATTTATCAAAATTTTCATTTGAAAATTCTCTCCATGATCACTTTGAATATTTGAAATGCAATAGCCTTTTTCATTTTGAATCTGTTTAGCAAACTTAAAAATATGGAAAGTATCATATTTTAGTTTCAAAAACATTGTCCAGGTAAATCTTGAGTAATCATCTACTATAACCAATGCATATAGATTTTCTCCTAGACTTATAGTTCTAGAAGGACCAAAGAGATCCATGTGCAAAAGTTCAAGCGGTCTTGAAGTTGAAACAGTGTTTTTCTGCGAGAAAGAATTCTTTACTTGCTTGCCCTTTTGATATGCATCATATATTTTATCTTTCACAAACTTAAGTTTAGGTAGGCCAATTACAAGATATTTAGAAATCAATTTCTTGAGATGATTCATATGAATATGAGCTAATCTTCTATGCCATAACTAGAAATCGTTCTTTTTAGTAATTAAACAACAGTTTTTGGCAGAGTAGTATTTAACATGTAAATGTTGTTGATTCTCTTATCAGTGATCAATACCTGGTCTGAATCTGATTTGATGATTTGACATTGTTCTTGTCCAAAGATAACTTTGTGTCCTTTGCTACACAACTGACTGATACTGATCAAATTATGTTTCAAACCCTCAACATATAACACATTGTTAATAATACCTGATTCTGTGCATTTGATGTCACCTGTTCCAAGAATTTTTCCTTTGTTATTATCCCCATAGATGACAGTCCCACCATTCTTTAGTTTTAAACTGTGAAACTTTGTGATATCCCCTGTCATATGTTTAGAATAGCCGCTGTCAAGGTACTAGAGATCTTCAGTTTGCTGTGCCTGAAAGAGAAATTAGTGTAGTTGCAGTACTAATCGATTAAATGAAGAAGTAATTGATTAATTCTGTACTGAAAGCAGAATATTAATCGATTAATTCGAGTTTGAATCGATTAATCTTGTTTTGGAAAAAATATATCAGAATAATAATCGATTAAAACGAGAAATAATCGATTAAATTTGCCTTTTTAATGATTTTAACTGATGTAAATCCTTTTTAATCGATTAAAACAAAAATGATAAATCTATACTAAAATTCTGGGAACTTTTTAATCGATTAATTCATAGAATAATCGATTAAAATTGTACGGATAACTATTTTGAACTACTCTGTAAGTGAATTTAATTGATTAAAATAGTTTTATATCAATTAAAATACTCAGTCCATAAACGTAGAAACAATATTTGTTGATCAGGTACCAAAAAATTTCCAGATTTTGTTTCTGCAAAACATATTTAGCAATCAGGTTATATGAAATGAATCCTTGGGAATCCACTTCATTCTTCCTCTTGGAATAACATATTTCTTTATTCTACAAAACTTAACAGAATGACCTCTTTTCATACAGTAAAAGCATGTAATGAATGGTGGTGAAACAAATTTACTGTATGCAAAATAGTTTTTGAATGTTCTAGTTTTCTTTCCAACAAGAGGTGTGAAACCAATACCATCACGATCAATAACCAATTTTTGAGAATCAAATATAACATAAAAAATGGTTTTTCCTTGTGTAAGTTTAGATGCAGTTTTTATTAGATATGCTAATTTCTTTTGTAACTCAGGACAATTTTCACAATCTTTTTTATTATTAGACATGCAATCAAAATTATTATCACCTATTTTCAGATTTTTATCCTTAGTTTCTTCATCAAAAATTTTCTTTTTAAGAAGGATGATTTTGTTTTCTAATCTACTTTTCATGCTCTTTAATCTTTTATTTTCAAATTCTAATCTTTTTGCTACTGCATGCATTTCATAGAAGGCATTTTGTAATGAACTATAATTCATAATACTTATTGAAGAGTCAAAACTTACACTGGATGTTGGGGAATTCAAATTAGCCATCAAACATATTTTTGGAGTTTCTTCATAAGTCATTTAAAGAGTTTTCCACATTTGTTTGGCAGTTTGGCAGTGTGATATCTTGAAAAATACATTTTTGTTAAGTGCAGATGTAATAATATTCTTGACAGTGCAATCATCTTGAATTTGTTTCTTTTCATGATCATTCAAGCTGGACCATTCTCTATTGAAAATAGAAGATCCTTGCTCAATAATATTCCAAACATTTATATCAATAGATTCAATAAAGATCTTCATTCTTATCTTCCAAAATAAATAATCTGTACCACAAAACAGTGGAGGTCTATTAATACAAGCACCCTAAAAAACTTTGTTTTCAGCCATTTGGATCGAAAGACTTGATTAATTTTCAAGAACCTTGCTCTGATTCCAATTGTTAGAAAAGAAGGCTGAGATCAAGAGGGAGGGGTGAATTGATCTTTGAAAGATTTTCGCAATTTATAGATTATCTATTTCAAAGATTAAGAGTTTTGACCAATTCTTGAATCAAGAAAAACAAACAATTAAAATAAAGGCAGCAACAGAATTAAAGAGAGTAAGGTTTAGAGAAATACAACCAAGATTTATACTGGTTCACCCAATCTCAGGGCTACTTCCATTTCTCAGCCAAATTCCAGCTGAGTTACACTAGATTGAATGTTTTACAGATTATAGATTTCAATCACACACCCAATCTACCACAAGAACCAAAATTCTAGTTCTTGCACCTAAACCTTCACCAAGAACCAACTTCCAGTTCTTGAACCAACCTATAGCCAAATTCTAGCCACAGAAATCGTGCCCAACAATTCCAGGCACTCACAGTACAACAAAAAATGATAGAAAACTAAAAAGAAGAAACTAGAACAATCTAACCCGGATTACGCAGTCCCTGCAGTATGAGTTTCTTCACAAAAAAGAATGCAAAAATGCCTCAAGAAAGAACTTTCAAAAACACCACAAAACTTGCACGATTCTTTTTTGAAAAACTTCACTTATGATTGCTTGATTGATTGTTCAAAGATATATTTTAAAAGACTGAAGCAATCCTGTTTATATAGAGATTTGTTCTAACTGCTGGTTTAATTAATTTGTTAAAACAATTTTTTAATCTGTTAAAAGTCTTGAATTAATCTGTTAAAACTTATTTTATTCTGTTAAATTGTTCTTGATTAATTTTTAGATTTATTTTAACTAATACGACAACGTTTCAATCAATTAAAACATTTTGTAAAAAATCCCTTAAATTGTTTTAATCAATTAATTCGCAATTTAATCGATTAAAATTTCATCAAATATTTTCATAAAACTTTTTAAGTGATTTTAACAAATAAAAACCAGTTTTAATCGATTAAAACAGTTAGTAGAAATTCTCTTAAATTGTTTTAATCGATTTTACATCGATTAAAATTCTGACAGAACATCTTTCAATATATTTGAAGTTGTTTTAATCGATTATTTCGAATTTACATCGATTAAAATACTGATAAAATATCTTTCAAAACACTTCAAGTTATTTTAATCGATTGTTTTGAGTTTGTATCGATTAAAATACTCGTCGAACACTTTCCAAAACATTTTAAGTGATTTTAATCGATTATTTTGAAATTATATCAATTAAAACACTGACAGAAGGTTTTCAAAAACTCCTTTAATGAAAATAATCGATTAATTTGAAAGTGTATCGATTAAAACAGTTCCAGTGAATGTTTTAAAAGGTTTTAATCGATTATTTAGAAAACCTATCAATTAAAATATGTTATGTAAGTTTTAAGAACATTTTAATTGATAAAATTCATATCAGTTAAAACAATTTGCTAAAAACAATTTAATCGATTATTTTGATTTTTAATGGATTAAAAACATCTTTAGAGGCATTTTCAAATTCTTTCAAATGATGAAACCTCATGCAACAGAGAGATATGAATGATTATACCTATGTATAGATGCGGACTCACTAATCGCTCTACCCTTTTAACCCAAGTAATCTTTGACTTCATCAGATTAGCCTTTAATTTCATTAAATCAACAAGATCTTCGTTTTATCAAATGATTCAATAAAATCTTCATAACTTTCAAGTATAGGACGTCCTCAGTGCACTCATTGCAAGAGAATGGGTCATACCCTGGAAAATTGCTTCTCTTTGCATGGTTTTCTTGACAAAACTGTTAATTTTTCCTAATCTAAAATGGTTGAACCCAAGTTCTCTCACGAAGAATATCAAGAATATTTGAGGTTGAAATCCAGTAATCTAGCATAGTCATCAACAACCCCAAATTCATCAACAACTTGCATTTCACAATCTGTGGAAAGTCAAAATCCATGGATTATTGACTCAGGTGCTTCTGATCACATATCTGGTAATACCTCTTTGTTCTCTTCTCTCATTTTCTAAAACTCCTAATCTCATAACCTTAGTCAACAGATCTAAAGTAGCCTCTAAAGGAACTGGTCAAGTTTCCATTTCTCCGTCTTTAAACTTAAAATCTGTTCTTTTTGTTCCTTCATGTCCTTTCAGTCTCATTTCTCTAAGTCAATTAACCAAATTATTTAATTATTCAGGAACTTTTCATGCCAACTCTTTCGTTATACAAGAACGTGGTAAGGGTTGACAGATTGGCGAAGGACATGAATCTGGAGGCTTATACTACCTTGGGACTAAATCATCTATATTTTGTGTTGCATCCTTGTCTCCAAAATTATTACACGAACGTTTAGGGCAACCTCACTTGTCAAGATTAAAAAAAATGGTTCCTGAACTTCATACTTATCAAGATTTTGAATGTGAATGATGTCAATTAGGGAAACATACTAGGTCCTCTTTTCCTAAACGTTCTGAATCTAGATGTGACTCTGTCTTTCCTCTTGTTCATTATGATATTTGAGGTCCTTGTCGTGTCTCATCCTTTGGCTATAGATATTTTGTTACCTTCATTGATGAGTTTGCTAGGTGTACTTGGATTTATCTAATGAAAGACCGTTCTGAATTGTTACCTATATTTAAGTCTTTTCTTAACGAAATTAAAGATCAATTTGGAAAAGAAATCAAAGTTTGACGAAGTGATAATGCCAAAGAATACTTTTCTACTGATTTCTTCACTCTCTTAAGTTCCCAAGGCATTTTACACCAGTTTACTTGTCCTCACACACCACAGCAAAATGGTATAGCAGAACGAAAAAATAGACATTTGGTTGAAACTGCTCGTATCTTATTACTTGGTGCAAATATGCCTGTTCATCATTGGGGAGATGCTATTCTTACTGCATGATTTTTTATTAACAAAATGACATCTTCTTCTCTTGACAATAAAGTTCCACACTCTATTCTATTGTCAAAGGAGTCACTCTTTCATGTTTCTCCTCGTGTATTTGGTTGCATATGTTTTGTTCATGATATGTCTCCAGGTTTAAATAAATTATAAGTTAGAGCCATCAAATGTGTCTTCTTGGGATATTCTCGTCTTCAAAAAGGATATCGAAGTTATTCTCTTGAAACAAGAGGTAATACATGTTTGCTAATATCACTTTTTTTGAATCAACTCCCTTTTATGCAGAATATTAGTTCGGTCCAAAATGTCCTACCTATATCCTTAGTGGAGCCATTTGTACCACCTCCTGATATCCAAAATTCCATACAAAAAACACCAGAATCCTCATTACTACCTCTTATTACCTATCAACACAGGAGCCAAATGATTAGTCCCATGTCCCAAGATGAGTCTTCCTCAGCAGATCCTTCTCAATCATCCCTTGATATCACGATTCTTGATAATGATGACTCAAGTTGGCCCATTGTCATTCGCAAAGGTACTCGTTCTACTCGTAATCCACATCCCATTTACAATTTTCTTAACTACCATAGATTGTCTCCTTCCTATTTTACATTTGTTTCTTCTGTATCCACTATTACTATTCTAAAAAATGTGAAAGAGGCACTTGATCATCCTGGATGACGACAAACCATGATTGATGAAGTGCAGGCTCTTGAGCACAATAGTACATGGAACTTAGTTCCTCTTCCACCTGGGAAGAAGATTGTTGGTTGTCGTTGGATTTATTTATACCATTAAAGTTGGACCAAAAGGTGAAGTTGATCGACTCAAAGCTAGATTAGTAGCAAAAAGCTACTCTCAGATCTATGACCTTGACTACAGTGATACTTTTTCTCCTGTGGCCAAAATGACTACTGTTCGACTATTCTTTGCTATGACAGCTATCCGTCATTGGCCTCTTCATCAGTTAGATATGAAGAATGCTTTCTTGCATGGTGATCTTGAGGAGGAAATTTATATGGAGCAATCCCCTGGTTTTGTTGCTCAGGGGGAGTCTAGTTTGGTTTGTAAGTTATATCGTTCTCTCTATGGTTTCAAACAATCTCCACGTGCTTGGTTTGGAAAGTTTAGTCACATTGTTCAAAGTTTTGGACTAAAACGAAGTGAAGCAGATCATTTTGGTTTTTATTATACTGCTTCAGAAAAATGTGTTTATTTAATTGTATACGTGGATGATATAGTCATTACAAAGAATGATGTTGATAAAATTTCTCTGATAAAGAAACATTTATGCAATCACTTCCAAACTAAGTATCTTGGTTGTATCAAATACTTTCTAGGGATTGAAGTGACTCAATCAAAAGAAGGCATCATAGTTTCCCAAAGAAAGTATGTTTTAGATATCTTGAAAGAAACAGACATGATTGATTGTAGACTAGTAGACAACCCTATGGATCCAAATCAGAAATTAATGGCGGATCAAGGTGAACCGCTCTCTGATCCTGAGAGATATAGAAGACTTGTTGGGAAACTAATTTATCTCACAATTACCAGACTTGACCTATCTTTTGTCGTTGGAGTTGCCAGTCAGTTTATGCAAAATCCGTGTACTGATCATTGGAATGCTGTCGTTCACAGCCTAAAATATCTCAAAAAAGCTCTAGGACAAGGTTTGTTGTATGAAGATAAAGGGGTACCCAAATATCTAGGTATTGTGATGCTGATTGGGCTGGATCCCCTATGGACAGATGCTCTATTACAGGATATTGTGTTCTCATTGAAAGCAATATTATTTCTTGGTAAAACAAGAAACAAAATATAGTAACCCAAGCTAAATATAAAGCAATAGCATCTCTCACTTGTGAACTAGTATAGGTGAAACAATTCCTTCAAGAACTGAAGTTTTGTGAGTGGAGAGTGGAGCTCGTTAGTGGTTAGTGGTTAGTGATTAATGGTTAGTAGTTAGTAGTTGGTGGTTGGTAGTTATTGTTTTAAATGCTGCAATCCTATATATATATATATGAGATTATAAAGTGGAGAGTGTGGTATCTCACTGAATTATAAATCTTCTTTTAACTCTCTTTACTCTCTTAACTATTAGGAATAGATGTATCAACCAAAGAGACAACAAAAGAAGAATTTGAAGGAGACTAACGATGGTAGCTTAAAAAATTATAAATAGGAAAGTGATTGTTAGTGGAACGAGTACCTTTTCTAAGTACAATAGGCAAGCCAGAATCCATGGTATGAGAAACAAATCTGAATCACAATTATCTGTAGGAACAAGTAAAGGTGTAGGAGGTGAATCATTATGACCTATAGACTGAATTTGGAAAGAAATAGGTATTATAAGTGAATCACATGAAGGTATAGGCAAAACTTGTTGAATTGATGAACCATCATCCATTGAGGAAGAAAAGGGTGTTTCCTCAAAGAAGGCGACATCAGCAGACATATAATACCTTTTGGTAGATGGAAAATAACATTTATACCTTTTCTGAAGACAAGAGTACCCCAAGAAAACACATTTAATGGCTTTAGCACTTAGTTTATCAAGCCGTGGAGATACATTGTGAACAAAACAAGTACAATCAAATACACGAGGAGATACATGGAAAAAAAGATCATCTGGGAAGAAAAGAAAATGTGAAATTTGATTTTTAAGAGAGACTCAAAATAGAAAAAGAAAATAAAGAACTGATTTTGAGAGCCTGAAATCATCTTCTTGTGTTCTCTTATTTATAGGAGATAAAAATACAGATTCAGAGATACAATAAATAGAGAGACATGATTACTCCTAGAGAAGATAAACAGATGCATTCTAGGAACTAGGTCTACAACTAATTCTCATAAATGTCCAACAAGATACACTTAATCTAATAAATACTTCAACACTCCCCCTCAAGCTGGAGCATACAAATTGAATGTACCAAGCTTGGAACAAATGAATTCCATTCGAGGTCCTCTCAAAGATTTTGTTAATGCATCTGCAAGCTGATCATTGGAACCAACAAACTTAGTACAAATTTCTTTAGTCAACAACTTCTCCCGAATAAAATGACAGTCAATCTCAATATGCTTAGTCCTCTCATGAAATACTGGGTTGGAAGCAATATGAAGAGCAGCTTGATTATCACAATACATCTTCATAGATTGAATCTCACAGAAGTTCAATTCTTGCAAGAATTGCTTTACCCAAACAAGTTCACAAGTAAGAGACGCCATTGCCCTATATTCAGCTTCAGCAGAGGATCGGGCAACAACGTTTTGCTTTTTGCTTTTCCATGAAATGATATTTCCTCCAAGGAAAACACAATAGCCTGTAGTGGAACGCCTATCCATAGGAGATCCAGCCCAGTCAGCATCACAGTACCCAAAAATTTGGGTATTTCCCTTATCTTCATATAATAATCCTTGTCCTGGAGCTTTTTTAATGTATCTTAAGATTCGAATGATAGCATTCCAATGATCCACACAAGGAGCTTGCATAAATTGGTCGACAACACCAACTGCAAAAGACAAATCGAGTCTAGTAATCGTCAAATAAATAAGTTTCCCAACCGAGTCTTCTATATCTTTCACGGGTCGAGAAAACTTCACCCTCGTCCTGCCATTAACTTCAAATTTGGATCCATAGGACTGTCCACGGGTTTGCAATCAATCATACCTGTCTCTTTTAGAATATCTAGAGCATACTTCCTTTGAGAGATGACAATACCTTCTCTTGATTGAGCTACTTCAATACCCAAGAAATATTTTAGATTTCCAAGATCCTTGGTCTGAAAATGACTACACAAGTGTTCTTTTAGCTGAGATATTTTAGCAGCATCATTCCCTGTGATGACAATATCATCAACGTACACAATTAAATAAACATGTTTGCCAGGGGCAGTGTGACAAAAAAACATCGAATGATCTGCTTCAGCTGCGTTTTAATCCAAAAGCTTGAACAATAGAGCTGAATTTTCCAAACCAAGCACGTGGAGACTGTTTTAGGCCATAGAAGGATCGACGTAATTTACAAACCAAACCGAGACTCCCCCGAGCAACATATCCAGGAGGTTGCTCCATGTAAACTTCTTCTTCTAAGTCACCGTGCAAAAAAGCATTTTTAATATCCAATTGATGAAGAGGCCAATGACGAATGGCGGCCATGGCAAGGAACAGGCGGACAGTGGTCATTTTGGCTATTGGAGAAAAAGTATCACAATAATCAAGCCCATATATTTGAGAATACCCTTTAGCTACTAACCTTGCTTTAAGACGATCAACCTGACCATTGGGCCCAACTTTAATAGCATAGATCCAACGACAACCAACTGTTTTCTTTCCCGAAGGGAGAGGAACAAGCTCCCATGTTTTGCTGTGATCAAGAGCCTGCATTTCAGAAATCATGGCTTGTCGCCATCCAGGATGATCAAGCGCTTCGACCACATTTTTAGGAATTGTAATAGAGGAGACGAGAGGAAATAAAAGAACAATAGGAAGGAGACAATCTATGATAACTAAGAAAATTGTAAATGGGATGAGGATTACGAGTAGAACGAGTACCTTTACGAATGGCAATGGGCCAACTGAGTCATCGTTATCGGGAGCCGTGGTATTAGAGGATGATGGTGAAGGACCTGTTATGGATGGCTCATCTTGGGGAATAGGATTGTTCACCTGGTTCCTGCGTTGATAGGTGATGATAGGTCGTGATGCCGATTCTAGAGTATTTTGGTTGGGATTTGGGGTGTCGGGAATAGGAAGTACAAGCTGATTCAACTAAGGGAACAGGAAACACATTTTGGACAGAATCAATATCCCGCATAGAATAAGGAAAGAAGGATGATGATTCAAAAAAGGTGACATTAGCGAGACATGTAATACCTCTTGGTTTCGGGAGAATAACACCGATATCCTTTTTGAAGACGAGAATACCCCAAGAAGACACATTTGATAGCTCTAGGTAAGAGTTTATCTAAGCCAGGAGACATGTCATGAACAAAACATATACATCCAAATACTTTAGGAGAAACATGAAAAATTGGTTCCTTTGGAAATAGAATGGAGTGTGGAACTTTATTATCAAGAGAAGAAGATGACATTCTATTAATGAGAAAGCATGCAGTTAGAATAGCATCTCCCCAATGATGAATAGGCATATTGGCACCCGATAACAAGGTACGAGCGAGTTTCAACCAAATGTCTATTCTTTCGTTCCGCTATACCATTTCTGTCGTGGTGTGTGAGGACATGTGGACTGGTGTAAAATGCCTTGAGAATTTAGGACATTAGAAAAATCGGTAGAAAAGTACTCTTTGGCATTATCACTTCGTAAAATTTTGATTACTTCTAAATTGAGTTTTGATTTCATTAAGGAAAGACTTAAAGATAGGCAATAGTTCGAACGATCTTTCATAAGATAAACCCAAGTACATCTAGAAAACTCATCAATAAAAGTAACAAAATATCTAAAACCAAAAGATGAAACACGACTAGGTCCCCATATATCTGAATGAACAATACTAAAAGCGAGAATCACATCTAGATTCAGAATGATTTGGAAAGGATGACCTGGTATGTTTCCCTAGTTGACGAGCTTCACATTCAAAAGTTTGAAGGTTCCGAAGTTCGGGAACCATTTTTTTCAATTTTGCTAAATGAGGATGCCCTAATCGCTCATGTAACAGTTTTGGGGATAAGGATGCAACACAAGATACGGATGACTTAGTACTAAGGTAGTATAAGCCTCCAGATTCATGTCCTTCTCCAATCGGTCGACCCGTACCACGTTCCTGGATAACAAAGCAATTGGCATTAAAGGTTCCTGAGCAATTCAATGATTTGGTTAATTGGCTTACGAAACAAGACTGAATGGAAAAGAAGGAACACAAAGAACATTTTGAAGGTTTAAAGAAGAAGAGATGGATACTTGACCAATTCCTTTAGAGGCTACTTTAGATCCATTAGCTAAAGATATGAGATGGGATGTTTTAGGAAATGAAAGAGAGGAAAATAAAGAGGTATTACCAGACATGTGGTCAGAAGCACCTGAGTCAATAATCCACGGATTTTGACTTTCCACAGATTGCGAAATGCAAGCGGTTGATGAATTTGGTGTTGTAGATGCTTGAGCCAAATTGGTTGATTTCATCCTTAAATATTCTTGATACTCTTCATGAGAGAACTTGGGCTCATCAACTTCGATTTTGAGTATTAGGCGCCTTATCGGGAATGCCGTGCGAGCAAAGCAATTTTCCTTAGTATGTCCCATTCTTTTGCAATGAGAGCACCGAGGACGTCCTTTCCCACCACGTCCTCTAGAGCCGTGATTACCTCTTCCACGAGCGTAAACCATGGCGGAAGAATCGGCAAGTTCCTGACTGTTTTTGCTTTTGATAGAAGGAACACGAAGTAGCCTTGTGATTAAACTCTCCGTAGAAGGAACTTCTTCTCCAGTTAGAATCTGGTCTCTAACATGATTAAACTCGGATTCATAGCCCTAAGAATCATTACCATATAGAATTTATCCAGCTTCGTCTTTCTTTCTTCTAATGATTACTGCCTCCAGGAACATTTTTAATTCTTCAACAGTGATCGAGCTTCAAGCAACAAAGGACATCATGGAATTATCCTCTTGCTTAAGGGAGGCTAGTCTATTAGCGAGAATCATAAAGTCGTTGAATATCATTAGCAAAGATATTTTGGGCCTTTTTCCAAAAAGAATTACATGTCTTAAAGGCTCGAAGAGTGCTCAAAATATGTGGTTCAACAGATTGCCATAATAGTGCACAAAGTTGATAATCCAGTTTCTTCCATTGAGGAGCCTGATCTGCTGGTATAGCACTCCCATCTTCTTCTAGATGATCATGAACTCCTTGACCTAGAAACCAGAGCTCAACGAGAGGAAGCCCAAGACAAATAATTTTTTCCATTTAATTTTTCCGTGGTTATAGTTGGAGTCCCGGAAAAGATACGGATACGGTTCCCGACATTTTCCAGGAAACAAGAGAGGACTAGCGTCGTCGTTAGAGTCTCTGTCGAGAGAGGACCGAGAGAGGCAGAGAGAAAAACGCAGACCCACCACGTTTTGTGACCGACAACACAAAACAAAGTGCAGATCTGGCACCAGGACGATGAGGCGAGCCGGATAGAGGTGGCCTGGAGCAAAACGGCCACCGAGAGGACGGCGCGTGAGGCCCACGCGCGGAGGAAGCCGCGGACAAGGGTGGCGCGTGGAGGCGCGTGAGGCAGAGATAGAGGAAGCGAACACTGGGGTTGGGTCGCGCTCCTCGAGGCGAGCCAAACCCAAGTGTCAGAGAGGAAAACGGCGCCGGAGAAGACAGCACCGGCGGCGGACGGCGGCGAACGGCGATTAATGCCAGAAAAATAACAGAGACAGGCAGAGCGGGATGAACCCGCTCTGATACCAACTTAAAATAGAAAAAGAAAATAAAGAACTGATTTTGAGAGCCTGAAATCATCTTCTTGTGTTCTCTTATTTATAGGAGATAAAAATACAGATTCAGAGATACAATAAATAGAGAGACATGATTACTCCTAGAGAAGATAAACAAATGCATTCTAGGAACTAGGTCTACAACTAATTCTCATAAATGTCCAACAAGATACACTTAATCTAATAAATACTTCAACAGAGAGGAAGATGGAGTCCGATTAATAAAAAAATAAGCAGTGAGAATTGCATCTCCCCAATGATGATCAGGGACATTAGCGTTCAACATTAGAGAACATGCAGTCTCAATAAGCTGTCTATTTTTTCTTTCTACATTGCTATTTTGCTGTGGGGTGTGAGGACAAGTTGATTGATGTAAAATTCTTTGGGAAGATAAAAAAGAAGAAAAAGAGGCCGAGAAATATTCTTTGGCATTATTACTTCTAAGAACATTAATTAACTTCCCAAAATGATTTTTAATTTCATTGAAAAAAGATACAAAAATTGACAAAAGTTTAGATCTGTCTTTCTTCAAATAAACCCAAGTACATATAGAAAATTCATCAATAAAGGTCACAAAATAACGAAAGCCAAAAGAGAAAACATGACTTGGGCCCCAAATATCAGAATGAATATTTGAAAAAGGAAAATTACATCGAGTTTCAGACTATTAAGGAAAAGTAGACCTAACATGTTTACCTAATTGACAAGATTCACACTCTAAAATCCGAAGATGTTAAAGATTAGGAGTTATTACTTTCAACTTAGATCGACTTGGGTGACCCAGACGATCATGCAAAAGTTTAGGGGCAGGAGAAATCAGACAAGACATCGAAGGACTTGATTTTAGATAATACTGACCACGTGATTCATGTCCTTCTCCAATCAGACTACCCATACCATGTTCCTGAATAACAAAAGAATTGGAAGTAAAGATTACAGAACAATTCAAAGAATAAGTAAGTTGACTTAGAGAGATCAAATTATAAGGGCAATTAGGAATAAAAAGAACAAAATTTAAATTTAAAGATGGGGTTAAAGGAACTTGGCCAACACCTTGAGATTTCACTTTGGATCCATTAGCTACAGTATTTAAGTAAGAAATTTTTGGATAGGATATGAAGAAAAACGATGAACTATTACTAGATATATGATCGGAGGCACCTGAATCAAGAATCCATGGGTTTTGACCTCCACAGATTGAGAAATGCATGCAGTTGAAACACTTGACATTGAAGAGGATTGATCCTGACCGTTAAACTTTCCAAATTTGAACTTCAAAAACTCCTGATACTCCTTATTAGAAATCTTCATATCTGAATTTGAACCAAAAAAGATGAATAAAGCCAACGAATAGAGTTACCCACGGGACTTTTCACACACAGTTCTCAAACCAGAAAACTAAGGGCACCACTAGACTCGGAGGACGCCAGTGAGTCGAATGGAGGTGGGTGGCCTTGATTCTGACCACAGGAAGGTGGCGCGGGGGACACACGCCCCTGAGAGGGCTCACTGGGATGACCGTGTGTGATGGCACGTGGGGTAGCTGACGAAGGAGCGACTTGCAAGGGTGGGTCATGTTCCTCGAGGCGAGCAAAACCCCTCCTTTGCCGGTCCAAACGGAGACGGTGGTCGGAGGTGACGACGACGGACAACGGCTAACGGTGGCTGGAGTTGACAAAGGCGATCGGAAATCAGTGCGGGATCTTACCCGTTCTGATACTAACATGAGAAAACTTATTTAGGATTTGATACAGTGACCAAAGACACTGATAGATTGTATTTATAGAAAAAAGAGATACAATAGATAGGATATGGGCCTCAGCCCAAACCCTTAACCCTAAGAAACATTGAATACTAAAAGATACATAAACAACAAATCTCAACAATCTCATACACTTCAATCTGTTTAAGAGTATAACTAATTGTCAATTGATGAATAATACCCATATTTTCACAAAATAAGTTGAAGTCATTAGAAATATACCCCTTCCAATTATTTGATCTCAACATTTTCATTTTGTAGCCACTTTGAGACTCCACCATATCTCTAAACTTTTTAAAGACATTAAAAGTTTGAGCTTTGCTTGCCAAAAAACATACTCATGCCATTTTAGTAAAATCATCAATAAACACAATGAAATATTTGTTTTGACTTAGAGAAGGCATACTCATAGGACCACAAAAATCAGTACAAACAAGCTCCAGTTTGTTCTTTGCCTTTGTGTCCTTTGTTCAAGAAAAAGACTTCCTATGTATCTTCCCAAATTGACAAGCACCACATAAATTATCAATATTGTCTATCATAGGCATGTATCTCACCATATCACGAGTTTTCCAAAATTTCAATGCAGCCATATTAAAATGACCATATCTTTAATGCCATAATGCAGAACCATCATGTTTGGAAACAAGTGCTGATTGATAGACTTGATTCAAACTAATTGGAAAGTTATTATCACACATTTCAACCTTAAGAATTTCAAAAATCATTAGAATCAGAAATGGTGCGACCATTGTTTTTTAATTAGTGAATATCCTTTCTTCGTTAGCTGAGCAACACTAAGCAAATTTTGATCCAAGTCAACCTGACATCATGAATAAATTTAGGTCCTTTGCTAGTGTTAAGAGAAATTGTACCTTTTCCTTTAGTTTGAATGATTTCTCCATTTCCAAGCTTAACTTTGGTTTGGACACCCCTATCTAAAAGAGGTAAAGATACTTGAATCCCATGCCATGTGGATATTTGCAACCACTATCAACATACCATACAACCTTTGAACTCGAACTACATGTTTGAGAAGCCATAAACAAGTGATATTCTGTTTGGGGTTGCTCATCAATGAAATTAACTTGATGTGCATGTTGTAGTAGAGTTTGTTTCTAATTAAATCTGCAACACCTCTCTGTGTCCCCACTTTTTGCAATTGTTACATTAAATTTGAGGCTTCCCCTTACACCAACAATCTTTTGACAAGTGATTTGTTTTTTTTTTTTCATGTAGTACGAGGAAAATTACCCCATACAGTTGATTCATTACAACATCCATCTATCTTATTTTTCCCATTTCGATCACTACTTGTTTTATAGTTTAGGTTCTTTTGATTTTGCTGAACTGGTTGTTTCCCCTTATTAGCTTGAAATGCACCTTTAGTTACATCATTCATCCTCATAGAGAATCTTTGTTCTTGAGCTTGCAATTTGCTAACCATCTTAGAAATAGTTAATTTCTTGAGATCACATGACTCTTCAATAGCACCAGCTTTGACTTCAAATTTATCAGGTAGGCTAATCAACATGTTTTTTAACAACTTTTCTATCTTCTACAACCTCACCATATAATCTCATTTGATTTACCAAATGTGATAGCTTTGAAGTGTACTCTTTGACAAACTCATTCTCTGTCATTTTTAGCAATTCAAATTCTCTTTTAAGAGTCAAAAGCTTACTTGACCTTACCCTTTCATCACCTGCATATATTTTATTCAGTTCATCCCATATTTGCTTGGCGGTTTCCAAATACATAATGTTGGTAAAGACCTCATCTGTTAAAGCTGAATGTAGACGTGGGACAAATTTCTCCTTCTTCATGGTGTCTCCATGTTGCTTCATTTGAGCTATAGTAGGATTAGCTCGTAATGGTGGAACTTGCTTATCTTGATCTGCATACTCTCATAAACTAAAAGATTTTAAATATTGTCTCATTTTGACAACCCATATGTGATAATTTTTCCTAGAAAATTGACTAACAACAAACATAACATTGCTTCCCCAAGCCATTGATATCTCACCACTGTTTAAATTCTCTCAATGTTTTTTAAGAGACCCACAATTTATAAGAGCACTACTCTAGATATCATTGTTAAATGAAGATAGATTTAATCATAAAAACATAAAAAAGAACCATAACATGAAAAAAGAGGAATGGTGACGGGAAATAGAGCTATTTTTGTATTTGTTGTTGAACCATAATGTATTTCACTAATGACACAAGCAAAGTAATTGAAATAAATAAACATAATTACTAAAAGAAAAGTTTTATGGCCCATTCATTTAACTGTTTGATTCAGGGTTTTATGAGTGGATTGCCCTGCTTCAACTAGG
Source organism: Sphenostylis stenocarpa (assembly GCA_963425845.1). Classification (NCBI taxonomy): domain Eukaryota; kingdom Viridiplantae; phylum Streptophyta; class Magnoliopsida; order Fabales; family Fabaceae; genus Sphenostylis; species Sphenostylis stenocarpa. The sequence goes on from OY731403.1 coordinate 106,725,595, forward strand.
AATAAGATATCAGAATCGTAATATGAAGTAAAAAAGAAACACCTTATCAGATAATCTGTTTAAGTGAATATACATCACTAAAATTTACTTAGTTCCTATACTGAATTGTTGAATTTGTTATTTTAGACATTATGTATGTTGAACTATTTAAATCCTTCTTGGCTTAATTAATGACACTGGATTGGTTTTTAGACTAATTTTAATTCCTTTGACCCTTAATCAGTATTAGTCTTTTCTAGATATAATAAACTTATCAAATACATGAAGAAATTTTTTGCTTATTCTTGTCAACCTTTTGAAAGAGCTCTTAAAAAGTAGGTTCTTTAACTTTATTCTTTGCCAAACATGCTAGTGGTAGATTTGAATAATACAGATTTAAGTATGAACTTATAAAGAAGTTGTTAGGAAATATCACCCGATAACTCGGCTTACTTTCACAGGAAAGCCTAGAAAATAAGAATAAGTTACTTGTCCTTGTATTTATTGTTATCTTGAAAAATAGGAATAAGTTATCCCTTTTTTATTCATGTTTATCTAGGAAATAGGAATAAGTTAGTTAGTTTTTTACAGTCATCTATTTTTATCCTTATCCTTAGGAAAAGAGGGGAAGGGAACCACCCTTTTTAATATATGGGTCAGCAGAACTGATAGATGAGGTTGGGTATTCTAGTTTCCCATGCATAATCAGGAAGGGGAATCACCCTTTTTAACATAGGAACTCCATTGGATTTTTTATTTTTTATTTTTATTTTTACTAATCCATTTATTTCAGAGAATAAATAAAGGCTCCCTATTCTTACTAAGCATTAATTAATAGGCATTGGATCTCTATCATGATGTAAATTTTTTGTGGCAATTGTTTTATTTTTTCCCCCAAAAAATAATGATGCATCTGTACATAGGCTGGGACTCAATATTATCATAATTGAATAGGTATTTCATCCACTCAGGGGTCAATTTGCAGCCACTTTCCTCCAGATGTAGTATTTGTTGTACAAGGAAAACCTATTCCGGCTCACAGAGTCGTATTAAGTGCAAGGTCACCATTTTTCAAGAAAAAGTTTACAACTGATTGGAAGGATCGCAGTGAAGTTAGATTCTCAAGGGAAAGGTTATCATATCCTGCACTTTATAGCCTTGTACACTTCTTTTATTCAGACAGATTAGAGATTGCTGTTAATGACATGGAGGATCTTGTGAGAATCTGCAAAGTATGCGGATGTGAATCACTGCATAAAGTTCTTGAGAAAGAAGTAATTCATCAAAAATATGCTGACTATAAAGCATTGAGAAATGTAGACAATTCTCAGAAACGGTATATTTTACAAGGTCTATCCCTTCCCGAAGAAGACAGGCTTCCTGCTGGCTTGCATCGAATCCTTAAAACTGCCCTTTCATATTCAACCGATGAGACTGGTCAAGAAGATGAAATTGATAAATTGGTATCTAGGATGGGTGCCATGCAGATGGCCAAATCTCTGGATGATCTTGCTGATGTTTGTGTAAAAGTTGATAGAAGTATTTTCCGCTGTCACCAAGTTATTCTAGCATCTAGGTCAGAATATTTTAAAGCAAGATTATCACATATGAAGGACTTCCATGAGGGGAAAGAGGAGTTATCTGTTGACATTCTTCCTTGTCTTGAAGAACATGACTTAAGCATGGAAGCTTTTGAGAAAATGATTGAATATATGTAAGTCTCTTCCCTTGACTATAAGATTTGGAAATTGAAATTATTGGAGGGATTTCATGTGGTACTGACTGCCATGGTAACCTGATGATCTTCTGTAGAGTCTGTTTTACCCTATCAATGTTTAAATGTTTTACAATGAGGATATTCTTTCATACATTTCAGTCATTTCAGATATGTGGCGCATGCTTGTGTCTACAGATTTTTCTGTATTGAAAGTAGGAATTATAACTGGAGAAAAAAGAAAAAATCACATGTTGTATGGTAGTAAAATCTTATTCAAACTGGAAGTTTCTTAAGTAGTTTTCTGGTTATGACTCCAATTAGTCTGAGATTGAATAATAAAACCTATATATATTGCTTTAGTTTTATGAATGATCGCTTTTTTGCTAGGCCATTAATATAATTTGTTGTTTTATGCTTTTGTTCCTTTTTAGTGTCTCCGGTGCCTTAAACACGATGAAGTTTCTTTAATAATGTAGTTGTATACATAACATCAATTTTCCACTACAGATAAGATTTTCATGAATTTTATTGTTATTTGTTGGATCAGGTACACTGAACGTTTGCAAGATATAAATCCAGATCAGGTTTCTATACGCCCATATAGAATCTGTGATAGTCGTTTGTCTTACTGTTGTCTAATATTGATACGTTTTTGAACAGGCTGAGGAAATGTTGGATGTTGCTTCTAGATACTTATTGTTTCCTCTCAAGCGTGTAGTGGCCGATGTCTTGTTGCCACACTTGGAAAGGGTGTCACCAGAAGAACTTTGCCATTGGTTAATACTAGCAGACATGTAATTGATTTTCTGCCAATATCCCTCCATTTTATATTAATGCTTGCAAGTATTATTGTTCATTGATACTCTCATGGGTGGACAAATGAGATCTATGAAAAATGAACTCCAACATAGACACAAACACTCTTGCACAATTAAGATATAATATATGACACACTATTACACCGGACACTCAGATAACTCAAATGAAATGTGTAACAAAAAAATATCTAAATTGATAATCAATATTTGTATATTAATGTTTATTCACCTATTTCTTATGATAATGAGCATCACTAAAGAATATTAAGAGACATTACAACGAAGAAACCTAGCACTTTACCAAAAATCCAAAATAAGGTTAAATAACATATTTACTTTCTCAAACCACCTTTATAAGTCTTATCTACGATAACTCACAAAAATTGAGTCATTGTTTCTTATATTTTATATATTTTAATGAGTAATGATACACATATAGCCACCCCTTCTTAATACACACCTATTAGATATCTCTTCTTTTTCTCTATCTCTCTTCTTATCATATCATATTTCTTACTAATCTATCACTTTTCTTTTATTTTTTCTCTTTCTAGGTGTACATCAACATTTTGAGTGTCCATGGAACAATTTCTGCTGAATATAGAGAAAATAGGGTTTGAAATTAATCTCTCTTGTGTATAAACCACACATAGGGTAATCTATTTATAATAGAGAGAAGTACAACTAAAAAGAGTAACTAAAAAATAATTAGAGTAAATAGAAGATATTGTTTGATATTGTGATTAACAATATCTAACAATATCTTAACAATATTAAACAATATCTAACATCCCCCCTCAAGCTGGAGCATACAAATTGTATGTGCCAAGCTTGTTACAAATATAATCAATTCTAGGTCCCTGTAAAGACTTAGTAAAAATATCTGCTAACTTATCACTTGAATTAACAAACTCAGTCTTGATATCTCTAGACATAATCTTTTCCCGAATGAATTGACAGTCAATCTCAATGTGTTTGGTCCTCTCTTGAAAGACAGGATTAGAGCTAATATGAAAAACTGCCTGATTGTCACACACAAGTTTAATTTGAGTGATATCTCCAAATTGTAACTCTCTAAGCAATTGCTTGAACCAAATAAGTTCACAGGTAGCTGAGGTCATAGCTTTATATTCTGCTTCTGCATTGGATCTTGCCACAACACTCTGTTTCTTACTTTTCCATGAGATCAATTTATCATCAATGGAGACATAATACCCAGATGTGCATCTGAGTAGCAAACAACTCTTGTATGGTTATTAGAACCATATAACAATCCTTTTTCAGGGGATTCTTTAATATACTTCAAGATACGAATGACTGCATTCCAATGATCTTCACATGGGGAATTAAGAAATTGGCTTACCACACTAACTGCAAAGGAAATGTCAGGACGAGTACCTGTAAGATAATTCAATTTTCTAACCAATCTTATATACTTTCTATTCAGGATCAGATATAGGCTCCCCCTGATTTGGTAGAAGTTTGGTATTGAGATTCATGAGTGTATCACCAGACTTTGAACTCATCAACCCAGTTTCTTTCAAAATATCTATGGCATACTACCTCTGAGATATAACAATATCATCATTGGACTGTGCAACCTCAATACCCAAGAAATATCTAAGTTTTTCAAGATCTTTGGTCTGAAAATGGTGACAGAGATGTTTCAACTGAGAGATGTCATAGTTGTCACTACTTGTAAGAACGATGTCATCAATAATACTATCAAATAAACACATCAAGCATTTGAGTGTCAATAAAATACAAAATGATCTGCTTTACACTGAGTCATACCAAATTGTTGAACAACATTGCTAAACTTTTCAAACTAGGCCCTAGGAGACTGTTTTAGGCCATATAGGGATTTGAAAAGACGACATACCATTCTAGAAGACTCTCCTGATAAACAAACCCAGGAGTTTGCTCCATATAGATTTCTTCTTGCGAATCACCATTGAGGAAATAATTTTTAACATTCACTTGATAATGAGGCCATTGTTGAAGAACAGCCATGACGATAAATAAACGAACAAAAGTCATCTTTGTCATGGGGGAAAAGGTATCACCATAATCCAACCCAAAAATTTTAGTATAACCTTTGATTTCAAGACGAACTTTGAGGTGATCAATAGTACCACTAGGTCAAACTTTGATAGCAAACACCCACCTGCAACCAACAAAAAATTTCCAAATGGTAACGGGACCAATTCCCAAGTTCTACTATTATGAAGAGCACTTAGTTCATTTGTCATGACCTGATGCCAAATAGGATGGGCTAAAGCTTCACAGACAATTTTTGGAATGGTCACAGAAGAAATAGAGGAAAGTCATGTATAAAAAGGGAAAGACAGTCGATGATAATTCAAAGTAATAAAATGGGGCGAGAAATTATGTGTAGAATGGATACTGTTGAAAGTCTCACATCGCCTACCTCATGTCATTTGATATGGTTTAAATACATGTTAGGCTATTATAAATAGATTACCCTATGTGTGGTTTATACACAAGAGAGATTAATCTCAAATCCTATTTCCTCTATATTCAATAGGGTCAGTTAACTTATCAATGGATAAGTGCACATTAACATAATTAGTGTAGACAGAAGGATCAGACGCAGTACTGACAAAATTGGAAGTAGTAGAAGGAGCGGAAGAAGTCATGAAAGGAGGTAGAACAAACCCTAAAAAAAATCCAAAGTAATCCCATCAACCCACGAAGCACAGATCCAAAACGAGAAGATCAAAACACATCCGTTGAGACTAAACGGTGCTGGAGATAATGGACGACCAACTCCGATAGTGGTGATCTCAACTGTACGATGGTCGCCTGACTGAGACGAGCAAAATCGTATGTCACTGGTCAAGAATGAAACTCCGGCGATGACTTCGGTGAAGGCTCCAGCGGCGATGCCTCTGACAGTGGCGGCGGCTCCGACAACAACAATGGTGGTGGCAGTGGATAAAGGCGAAAAAATTTTCAAAATAACCTTAAGCTCTAGATACATGTTGAATATAGAGAAAATAGGGTTTAAGATTAATCTCCCTTGTGTATAAAACACACATAGGGTAATCTATTTATAATAGAGAGACATACAACAAAAAAGAATAACTAAAAAATAATTAGAATAAATAGAAGATATTGTGATCAATAATATCTAACAATATCTTAACAATATCAAACAATATTTAACCAATATCTAACAATTTTCTTTCAATAATAATATATTTGTGCACTAGTGAGGACAAAACTTGTGTATCCTTTTTAGCCTTGTTAAAAGGGAGAGTCAAACCAAGAAAACATTGGAGGAACTAGGCAATTAAGAGAGACTTTATGTTAAATAATATCTATAAATATTTAGTCCCTTAGAGTCAAATGTTGAAAGAACAATACCAACGTTGTGAGCTCTCAAGGTCCCGGACAATGTTAGTCATTGCTTTTGGCAATATATAATCTATACCAATAAGCTACAAAAAAAATGTCGTATGGTTCAAGTAGTTAACATCAATGTGGCAACTGGATTAAGCTTTTGTTGTCCATTCCTATGGATGCGTCAACTCAAGTGTCTGAGCTGTGTAGAGGTGTTTAGTTAAGTATTCAAGTTGACAAAATATAATCATTTTATTGAAACACTTGATGAGAAGTGTGTAACACTGACATGTATTTGATAGGTGTTGGTGTTGGAAATGGGTCGTGCATTGTGACACTTAAAGTAAGGTGTTGTGCTTCATGGGAAGGAACTCTTTATATGTTGTGTTTCCATATACATTTATATGATTGTTTCAATACTTTTGAAATCTCATGCCTTACTAGTTGCGTTTTGGTTTATTTTGGACTATACTTGTGTTAGTATAACTATACCTAGCAATATGGTGAAAAATCTATTCGTATATGTACCTGATCATGTTTTGCTTTATAGTTATGTTATGTCTATTGAATATTTGTTCTTGCTTGTCCAGGTATGGGGTTTTCAAGATTCGGGAGTATTGTCTGGACACCATTGCTTGTAATTTTGAAACTTTTGCTGACACCAAAGAATTCCGGGCAATGTTGTTGACTTTGCCTCCACCATCTGGAGACTCGTGCCTTCGAACCACTGTCCCCAGCATTCCTGGATCTTCTCTTAATACTGATCAAGGAAATCTTCTTGATGATTTACGTGAGAAATGGCTTGAAATTGAAGCGGCTGAGCTTGATAAGAGAGATGAGAGTGCTTTGCAATTTGACAAGCGTCTAGAGATGCTTATGCTTGTTGCGGAGCAAGAAGAATCATCAGACAATGCTAATGCTGTTTCAGATGACACTCTTGCATTTCTTCCCATTCACCACTCTGATCTAAAGTGAAAAATAAAATAAATGTATATATATATATATATATATATATATATATATATATATATATATATATATATATATATATATATATATATTGTAGGTCATCATGGTGTTAATCATTATTTGGTAAGATATTACGCTCAGTTGGAGCGCTAAAGTTGAGTTTTTTTAACTTCATTTGCTGGAGCATTCTTCTTTGTATAATTACTACAGATAATATAATCATCTTGATTGCTTGCATGAAATTGTGCATGTTACTTGTTACAACTCAATAACAGCCCGGTTAAAACGTTTACACGACATCTTATAATGTCATTACTATTTAGAATATTAAGAGTATTTTAAGGATTCTCTTCTTGTAAGTGGTTTATGTATATATCTCTTTATATTTCTGGATTCTTAGTCCCTATCTAATGTGAAGAGAAAGTTCTTCAAGAAATATCTACAAGAGGCATGACCGACTGGGGAAAGGAAGAAAAGAGTCCAAGATCACGGAGGTTTCTACGAGTGTTTTAGCTAGAACCAAGGTTAAGGAGTTTGAGGAGTTTCGTCAAGTCAATAAGGACATGAAGACTCTGGTATAGTTGATAGGAGTTTTCATTCTTTGTAGTTACACTATACTGTAGTGGGGTTAAAATCCATTGTTTGAATACTAGAATAAGCTAAACCAAGTCTAAGTATTCAACCTTGAGTTCTACGCAATTTTCCTCTTTCATTCTAAGTGTTATTCCTTAAGTCATATCTTAAGAAGAGTCTTTACAAGAGTCTCTAAGGTGAATCATATCTTTAAGGAGGGTGTTAAAGTTCAAGCTGTCTTAGTAAGTCAAGAACATCTTTGATTATACCTTCCATCCAATAGAGTTGCCATTGTAAATCCTCTTTTCCTACATGTTCTTCATTCTTTCTTATCTTTCTCTGTCTCCAAGTTAGCCTTTTCCCTTACCCAATTCCTTCATGAAACACTTCAAGAAGCAAGTACATTATGTTTCTACCATCAAGAATCTAAGAAACCTCACCAATATTTCTAAGAAAGCACAAAAATCCTTGTGCTAACATAGTTATTTGTGCATGATTAAGATTAAAATTAATATGAAAATAGTTGTTAGTACATTCATTTATGTATGTCATAATTTACTAAAAATATGCATAAGAGAATCTTTATTTAGTGTTCCCCTCCTTTTTGTGTATTTCTACTTACAAAGTACTTGTAATTTCAATATGGTGTTATAGTGATATAATTTTCAATGACTTGTGCTATTCTTAAAAATTGAAATTAATCCGAACTTAATAATGCAACATTGGATTATAACAGGAGAATTATTCTTATTTATATACTATAGTTTGATTATTAACATATTCTTATGTGGAGAATTAGAAAACTCTAGTATGAATATAGATCTTTATAAGTGGTCTAGTACGGGTTAACGCAATAGGTCTAATAAACTTCATTAAGATAGTGACGATGAATATATTTTATTAATATTTTTTTAATATATCTAATATATATTTATATTAATTAATTAATTATTTATTTTTACATAATTTTGATAAAATGTAATTAAATATTTCTATAATAAAATTATTAATTAAATTATATATTTTATCTAATTATTTATACATTGGTACATGAATGATAAATTAAAACAGGAAAAAAGTTTTGATTATTGAGATTTGCTTAGTGTAACAATATTTTGCTCAATGAATTACTCAAAAAGAAAATCATTCTTGGTTTTGCCAATTCGTTCAACAAAGACTAATTTCGCTGAACAAAAGTATCTGACCAACTAACTTAATTAAAATTTCACTCAGTGAAACATAAATCACCTGCTCAGCATGAAGTTGGAGAATCCACTTTAGCAAAATCATCGAATGACACTTCAAATAATCCAATTGATTTATTTTAGGCCTTGTATGGGCCTTACATGTTTCATTTACATTCGGGTTGTATATAAAGGATTAGAGTAGAGTTTACAAGTCTTCTTCCTCTCTTTTTGTATGAATTTTACATTAAAGTTTATCAATTTAAGATGCTTTAGATCGGATTTATTTCTTTTCTCTATTGCTTTCATTTACTTTCTGCAATTTACATTTTCTTTACTGTTTTTGCACATCTCTTTTAATTTTCTATTTCATTATACTAGTTTTTTGCAATTTTAATATTTTTTCATGAGTTTCTAACTTCTTAAGGATGATTCTACACTCAAATGCTTATTTTCTATGATTTAAATTTGGTTCTTTATGATTCTAATCGTTAATAATTCGTTACAATCAATGTAATTGAGATTGTTAAGTTGAATTTCTTCAATTACATCATAAATCAATTTTTAGGTTTATGTGATTATTTTTCTTAGAAGTTGAATTGTGTTTTTAGGTCAATTGTGATAAAGACAAGAACAAGATAAAGACCGAAGGTCTTGAATATTTGATAAAGTCAAAAGGATTTATGGGTTAAGGGTTGTAGGGTTTAGTGAGTCTGCATCCATATTATGTAGGTATAATATTCTATCCATTTCTACAACATGAGGTTCTATCAATAGAATGAAATAAAAATCCTCTAATAATTTTCATTTGTTAAAAATTATTTTAATCGGTTAATATGCTCTTAAGTCTCTTAATTAACTGATATATTTATAGATTAATTGATTAAAATCAACTAAAAACACTTATGACATATTTTTAACTGATGTATTTTTAACATAATCGATTAAAACCACTTAAAGCATGTACTTGTCGTCGTTTTAACTAATACATCTTTAATTTAATCGATAAAAAAAATTTAAGAAAGTTTTAGAAAATGTTATGTCAGTATTTTAATCAATTAAACCTCGAAATAATCGATTAAAATCACTTAAAGAATTTCTTGTTAAATGTGTTAATTGATTAAATCAAGTTTTTATTATCTAAAAGCATTTTAGATTATTTAAGAAATGTTTATTAATCGATTAAACTTCAAATTAATCGATTAAAATCACTTAAAGAACTTTTATTTAAATGTTTTAATCGATTAATTCATGTTTTTATCAGTTAAAATCACTTAAGAAGTTTTTGAAAATCTTCCGTCGATATTTTAATCAATTAAAATATGAATTAATCGATTAAAATCTCTAAAAGTTTTTTTGTATAAATATGTTAATCGATTAAACAAGTATTTGTATCGCTTAAAATCTTTTTTTCAAAAGTTTGTTGAACACTTTAATCGGTTAAGACAGTTAGAATCAAGATTTTTTAATCGATTAAAAAATGAATTAACCGATTAATTAAACCAGTTTGTTAAAAAAAGTCTTTATATATACAGATTTGATTCAACGCGTTAAATGATCATCTTTTAGAAATCATTCAAGCAATTAATAGAGATATTTTCAAGAGAAAAGCATGCTATATTCAGTGGGTATTTTTGAAGTTCTTTCTTGAGGCATTTTTGTATTCTTACTTGTAAAGAAACTCATACTGTAGTGGAATTTTTGCATCTGCATAATCGAGTTTGATTGTTCTAGTTTATTCATTCTCTATTTTCTATTTTGAATCTGTGTAGTCTTAGTGTTTGGAAGGTTGGATATTATTTCTACAACTGGAATTTGGTTGTAGGTTGGTTTGAAGAACTGAAATTTGGTTCTTGATGCAGGTTGGGTGTTTTGCAGTTCTGTTCTATATTAAAAACAAATTCAATCTAGTGGAACTCAACTGAAATTTGGTTGAAACTGGACGTAGCCCAATAGTGTGGGTGAACTAGTATAATTCTTGGTGTTTCTTTTTCTCTTCTTTCATTTTCTTAAAATTTGTTTAAACATTGTTCATTTCTAACTTGTTTTCTAAGTTCAATTCTTAATCTGATTTCTTAATCTTTTAAATTGTTAATATGTATCTGTAAAGTGCAATTCAAAGATCAATTCACCCACCTCTTGATCTCAGCCTATATTTCTAACAAATTGAATGTGATGAATAAAATTTGGATCTATTTAATTGGTTTATGAATGTTTAGAATTCATATAAGTCTATCTTGTGGTTACATCTAGGTCTAGAGAACAACGACAATAAAAGGAACAAATTGATAATTGGAGAATCAACCATTTGATTTTATAGCTTTCTAAATATCTTGCACAATTTTTGTTTTTATTGTTTTTTTAATTACTTTACTACACAATATTCATTACTTTCATTTTGTTGCTTAGTTTTATTGCTTTAATTATAAATTAGATTCATTGCTTTCCTTTATGTTTTTTTAGCACAAAACTCACAAAACCCGCATCTCTTAACTGTTTACAAGTGAGGATTAATATTATAACACTTTGTTAAAGCTCATTGAGAATATGATATAGGTTTTCTTTAGTTACTTCATAATTTTCTTGTACCACATTATTTGATCACAATTAGAAGACAAAATAAGCTATGATTAAAATGACATTGATGTCAAGGACCAATCGATGTTGTTTTAGAATTTAATTGTCATTTGAAAAGAGTTATTATACATATTCACTTTTGTTTCCTTGTGTTTTTGCTTTCTTTTTTATTTAATTTTTGTCATAACTCAAAATCACAAAAAATAAAATTGCTTTCTATCATTGATTCGCTTAATGGTTTGTTTGTTCACTCAATAGATTGGTGTTTTCATCTTGTTTCTTTCTTATTTTTTTCAACACTGTCTATTTTTTTGTTTATTAGAAACTCATTTTACTTAGTCAATTTCTTTCAATGTTGAACTTTTTTTATAATTTTTTCCATTTTTCGCTTAGCAGTTGTGTAATTCGCTGAATGATTTTGTATTAGTGTTTAAGTTTTTTTTGTTATTTTTGTTATATTCACTTAGTGAGGACCTGTTTGCTCAATGATTTTTTTTTTTTTCTCTTTGGACCAAATTCACTTACCAATTTGTGGTGTGCTAAGCTATTTTGCTATTCACTTGAGTAACTAGTTTAGCAAATCATATTCCACTCAACAAATTTAATTTAGTAGTTTCTATTTCTATGTTTTTCTTTGCATTTGTGATTTATGTTTTATTCTTTTGGTTTCTATGATTAAATGCTACAGCCTCACACGACTAAATCACTTGAGTTTGATACAAAAGTTGAAAGAACTCTTCATAAACATAAAAAGAAGAAACAAAGGAATAAAGTCCTCATCCAATAAAATAAAAATGAATCAAAATAATATGGGTGAAATAACTTTGAGAGATTTGACCACATCAAATGCCACTTATCATAACTTATGCATTCAATAGAGAATAATGATGATGTGCCTTTTATACTAAAATCTGGTTTAATACATTTGTTACCTAGATTTTGTGGTCTTGCATGTGAGGAGGATCCACACAAACACATAAAGGAATTATACAATTTTCTTAACCATGGGATCTCAAGGTGTGAGTGAGGATCACATAAAATTTAAAGCATTTTTTGCTCGACACGAATGAGCAAAGGACTAGTTTTATCATTTGCCCCCTGATTCCATTACCACTTAGGATAGCTTGAAGAGGATGATGTTCTTAGAGAAATATTTTCTTGCCTCAAGTGCTACTTCCATTAGAAAAGAGATTTGTAACATTAGACAACTAGATCATGAAAGCTTGTTTGAATATTGGGAGAGATTCAAGAGGTTATGTGCAAGTTGTCCTAACAACCAAATTAGTGAACAACTATTAATCTAGTACTTATATAAAGGTTTAACCTTCACGGATATGAGTATGATAGATGTAACTAGTGATGGGGTACTTCTGAACAAAATTCCCATTATGACCACCAATTCTCAACAATTTACCACAAGAGTCAACACAACTGTTAGGAGTATTTTTGAGGTTTAAATTGGTTTTTCTATGGAATACCAATTTTTAGACAAATGACATCTAGAGGAGGGTGAATAGATGCACAAATTAAAATAGATACCAAATTAAAAATTTATTTTAGATGTTTAATAACTTGTTAATTCAATTTTAATTATCAGATTGAATTCAGATAAAGCAGAAACGATATAATCATAGAGATATAGGGAAAATAAAAGTCAAGAGTCATAAAGTGAAGAGAGAAGAGCACACAGTAATTTATACTAGTTTGGGTATAGCCAACCCTACATCCAGTTCCCAGTCACCTCTAACATAAGAGTGACCCCAATTCACTATCTTTAAAATTCAGTTTACAAAATACAATCAATTCAACAGAGGAACCAATAAAGAGTAAACTAATTAAAAAGATAATCACCTCCTTAGAGACCCACTAAGGATGAACACCTCCCTAGAATCCCACTAGGGATGAACACCTCCTCTGAACAAATTAAAGGATGAAAAACACCTCCTTTGCCACCAACACACAAAGGATGAACACCTCTTTAGAATCACACTAGGGATGAACACCTCCTTGAATAAATCAAAGGGATGAAAACACCTCCATGAACAAATCAAAGGGATGATAGTAGAAACTCCAAACACAAACACATTGCTCAAGAAACAGTGCAACCACCTAAACCCTAAAAAGGGGATTTAATAGCAACCACTTAAAACCTAAACAGGGAATTTAACATCAAATTTCTAAGCCCTAAAAAGGATGAAGGCAATAAAATAAGAACAATCACACCTGGGTAATGGAGACAACAAATTGTAAAAGCCTGTAGAATGATAACTCAAAGAATACAATGTGATTGACAGTGAAAGCATAGAAGGCGAGTATGAAAAAGTTTTCTCGGAAAACCTAAAATTTCTTTGTTGTCTTGCTCATAATTCTTTTTTCAAAACTGATTGAATGTAAATTGAGTTTTCGAATTTTGTAATTGTGTATTTTTTATTTTTCATCAAAACTTATTTAAATAGGAAAATAGCATCAAAAAATAGTCGTTGGTCATTAATAATTTCGTAGAGAAAAATCAGGATGTATTAAAGAATATTTATTCTTCAAAACAAATATATATTTCAAATTTGAACTACCATAATCGATTATGTTACCACTATAATCGATTATTACAGAGAGAAAATCGATTTTCCATTTCTGATGCATCATAATCGATTATGACAGTGAAAAATGTCATGTTACGAAATTTTATCACACTTGTGCTTTGGAGGCTTATACATAATACCACTTCATCAACTTGTACCTCCATATCCAGTATTCTAAGACTCTATCTAGTCTTTAGGAATCATCTTGGGCTTGCTTGAATCTTGAATGGTTTTAATAATCATATCTTGGACTTGCTTGAGTCTTGAATGTTGTTGACTTGAATCATCATTAAAATCATCTCTTGGGAATGTAGGGACATGTTTCACATTGCCATCAATCTCCCCCTCATTGCTTTCAATCTCCCCCTTTTTGATGATGATCAAGGAAACACGTGAAATGAATTAAAATGTTTTACTCTATATAACCAGCTCAAGATTAGCACATATTTGCATAGTATAGTGTAGCACAAGTTAGCCCAAATTAGCACAGTGTATTTAAACTCCCCCTAGATATGGTAATAACAAAGCTCCCCCTAACTCATCTGAGCAAAACTTCTCCTAACTCCCCCTGTTTAATTCAGAATTAGGGATGGATTTCATACAGATTTTAATTCATCAAAAATCTCCCCCCTGTTTCATTGATAATCAAGAGAATATTATAAGAGAAAGAAATCTCCCCCTATTTCATACAGATTAATATCATCAAAATCTATCCCTGTTTCATTGATAATTATGAAAAATATTGCAATAGAAATTAAGCACAAATTTGCACAGATTAGTACATAAATCAAGGCAGAGAAGATAATGCATCACAAAATGTCATAGATAAGAACATCATATTAAGGAGGCAATATCTAAGATACCCAAGGCAAATGAAGAGAGAGAAAGATAGGGGAATAAAATGATTGCAGAGATAATGGAATGAAATGTAGTAGTTTTCCCCAATTGCAGTCTTCTTATTGAGGCAACTTTCAAATTCAAATTCAAATTCAACAAATTCCAAATTTCAAAAATTTCAAACTGCAAAAATTTTCAAATTTCAAAATCTCAAACTGCAAAATTTGAAATTTCAAAAATCTCAAACTTTTAAATTTCAAACTTTAATAATTTCAAATTTTCATAAATTCAAACTTTCAAATTTCAAATTTGGTCAACAATCGAATTTATGTGACAGATAAGTGCAAATATTAAATGCAAAGGTATGAGAGATAAGAATAAACTTATCTTTGTAATATTTTCCTGTTCATCTAGCTTGTTAAAACTTATTTACGCAGAAACAAACACGCAATCATAGCCAATAGCGTTGCACATGCCAATGCATTATGGTCATGCTATGCTGCTAACTATTTATCACTTATTTGTCACATCCATGACATGCCACCACCCTGTTCTGCCACAATATTGAACCTATGTTATTCTTTTTGAACTGATTTTGTTCCTCTTGCATATCTTGAATGTAGTATTCATCTTGTAAGGCTTCATCAATTCTTTTAGGCTCTATAAAGGCTATATTCAAACAGAAGTAATCCACCATCAAGAAACTAAAGTGATTTCTTATCCTTGATGATCAAGTACAACATCAACATACAAATTTATGTACCCTTTGATTATTTTTGGGTCCTTAAAGGTTAGTAGAAACACAAGTGTCAGCCAAAAGACTAAGGATAAATGAACAACAATATGATATAATGGATTATGTAATTCCTGTAATAAAAAAAATTTAAAACTTTCAAAAGTTTGCTATTATAATCGATTTTGGAGAGTTCATAATCGATTATGACAATAAGATAATTCATACGTATCAATTTTAACCAAACATAATCAATTATGGTGTTTCATAATCGATTATCATAAAAAAACATGTTACGAGAATTCATAATCTATTAGATGTTTAAGTGATCAATTTACATTTGCCCCTTTGGGCACCCATTCATATTTACCATTAGATATACCAAAATGTTTTATGTAAATCTATTTGATGTATGACCTAATTTCATGCAATAAAAACATCTTGGTTTTCTTTGAAAAGGTCTAAATGAGTTTCTTAAAGTTCTTAAAACTGGCTTTTCATCTATTTTCCTTGACTATTTCACAAAAGTAGTTTTATGAGGTTTTATACTTTCCTTGGATTTGTAACCAAGTCCAGCTTTGCTAGAATCCACTCTTTGATAACCTAACATAGAGTCAAGATTAGCAGAAGATTTGAAAAAATTGCTCACTATTTTCTCTAACTTGAAAACCTCATTTTCCAAATGATTACAATTTTCGCAAGGTTTAACAACTTCTTTATTTTTAGACATAGTTTTAAATTTCTCAATAGCCTTCTTTAAACACTCATTTTATTCTTCAAGAATGCTAACAATATTTTCTAATGCATGAAACTTTTATTTAAGTACAGTATGTTTCATAGCTAGTCTTTCAAGATGTTCAAACATTTGTTGATAGGCTTCAAGCAATTCATCATATGTATTTAAGGATTTTGTGCTACTTACTTGTGATGGGGTTTCTTGTGATGAGGCTTCATCATCATTCTTTGTCATCAAGAAAATATTTGTTTCTTCTTCTCCATCACTGCTTTCGGAAGAACTCTCTTGTATTGTGGAAGAATCATTATCCTCCCAAGCAATATAAACTTTGTGTTTGCTCTTATAGATACCGTTCTTCTCTTTCTTCTTCTCTTTCTGAAGTTTCGGACAGTCTGATTTGATATGACCAAGCTTTCCACATCCATAGCATTCGTACCTATTGATTTTCTCCTTTCTTTGCTGTCCCTTTTTCTTGTTCTTCATAAACTGAGTAACCTTTTAACAAAAAGAGATATCGGAATTCAAAAACTTACCTTCATTATCACTTTCATCCTGTGAAGTTTTTACTGCATTTAGAGCTATCGTCTTGACTTGGTTCTGTTCACCGTTCTTTAACCTTTGTAGTTTAATCTCATGCTCTCGCAGCTTTCAAAATAGAGTAGCAATATTCATTTTTGTGAGATCCTTTGATTTTGTAATAGCAGTGACCTTTGGTTGTCAATTCTTGTCTAAGGATTTCAAGATCTTTGTGTTCAACTCCTCATTGTCAAAACTCTTTCCTAATGCTTTCAAGTTATTTACTATATGTGTGAAACGTGTCTGGAAATCCGTAATGCTTTCATTCTGCTGCATTTGAAACAATTCATACTCTTGGATGAATGTGTTCTTGCGTGCTCACTTTACTTCATTTGTTCCTTCATGTGTCACTTCAAGAGTGTCCCATATTTCTTTTACTGCTTGCATTGTGAGACCCTGAAAATTCATTACGAGTTAAGGTAGAAACAATAGTGCTTCGGGCTCTTACATCATATTGGGCATGCTTGTTTTCATCCGGCGTCCATTGGTCAAAAGTCTTTGGAACGACTCCAGACTCCATTGTTCTCATCAGAATGTAGGGATAGTTGAGTACAACATCCCAAACACCGTAATCTAGTGTTTATAAAAATATTTCCATTCTCGCCTTCCAAAACTGATAGTCTTCTCCTTCAAATAATGGTGGTCTGTTTATTGAGGCTCCTTCCCTATAAACCTGATTCTACATAGACATCTTGACAGATCATTTAGAAATATCTTATCTAATCAAGCTCTGATACCACTTGTTAGAGAAATGGCATCTAGAGGAGGGTGAATAGATGCACAAATTAAAATAGATGCTAAATGAAAAATTTATTTTAGATGTCTAATAACTTATTAATTTAATTTTAATGATCACATTGAATTCAAATAAAGCGGAAGCGACATAATCAGAGAGATAAAGGGAAAAATATAAGCACATAAATATAAGGAAAATAAAAGCCAAGAGTCATAAATTGAAGAGATAAGAGCACATAGTAATTTATACTAGTTCGGGTATAGTCAACCCTACATCCAGTTCCCAGTCACCTCTAACACGAGAGTGACCCCAATTCACTATCTTTAAAATTCAGTTTACAAATTACAATCAACTTAGCAAAGGAACCAGTAAATAGTAAACTAATTAAAAAGAAAATCACCTCCTTAGAAACCCAATAAGGATGAACACCTCCTCTGAACAAATCAAAGGATGAAAAACCCCTCCTTTGCAACCAACACACAAAGGATGAACACCTCCCTAGAATCACACTATGGATGAACACCTCCCCGAATAAATCAAAGGGATGAAAAAACCTCCTTAGAATTTCACTAAGGATGAACACCTCCCCGAACAAATCAAAAGGATGAAAATATCTCCCTGAACAAATCAAAGGGATGACAGTATAAACTACAAACACAAACACACTGCTCAAGAAACAGTACAACCACCTAAACCCTAAAAAGGGGATTTAACAACAACCACTTAAACCCTAAACATGGAATTTAACATCAACTTCCTAATCCCTAAAAAGGATGAAGGCAATAAAATAAGAACAGTCACACCTGAGTAATGGAGACAACAAATTGTAGAAGCCTATAGAATGATAACTCCAAGAACACAGTGTGATTGACAGTGAAAACGCAGACTCAAAAAACCTAAAAGGGCTTTGTTGCCTTGCTCATAATTCTTTTCTCAAAACTGATTGAATGTAAATTCAATTTTTGAATTCTGTAATTGTGTATTTTTTGAATTTTCATCAAAACTCATTTAAATAGGGAAATAACATCAGAAAATAGCTGTTGGTCATTAATAACTACATAGAAAAAAATCAGGATGTATTCAAAAACATTTACTCTTCAAAACAGATATATTTTTTCAAATTTGAACTTCCATAATCGATTATAATACCAGGATAATCGATTATGACAGAGTGAAAATTGATTTTGCATTTCTAATGCATCATAATCGATTATGATAGTGAAAAATTTCATGTTACGAAATTTTATCACACTTGTGCTTTGGAGGCTTATGCATAATACCACTTCATCAACTTGCACCTCCATATCCAATATTCTAAGACTCTATCTAGTCTTCAAGAATAATCTTGGCCTTGCTTGAATCTTGAATGGTTTGAATAATTATATCTTGGGCTTGCTTGAGTCTTGAATGTTGTTGACTTGAATCATTATCAAAATCATCTCTTGGGAATTTAGGGACATGTTTCACATTGCCATCAATCTCCCCCTCATTGCTTTCACCAATAACTAAAAATAAAATTGATAACCTAGAATCTATGGATAAGTAATTGGCACAACATCAAATTCAAACACACTCTAAATCACAAACCTTACAACAAAATATTCCAATGGTTGGAGTTGTGTATGAAATTTTCACCTCAAGCAATCATGATACACATGAATGTTGATCTTTACATAGCATGTGTAGACCCCAAATCTTGCCTGGCCTTCCAACAAGACTCAGAAATCCTCCATTTTGAAGATGGACAAGGCTTCATAGGGCCCCTAGTAGTGTCCACTAGGTTCCATTTAAGAAAAGGAGAGTTTTCTTAGAAAATAAAAAATATAAAATTTTGTCAGAGAAGCTAGGACGACCGTCCCAAATCCCAGACGGTCATCCCACCTATTTTGCAAGCTCGAGATGGTTGTCCAAAATCTGGGACAGCTGTCCCACCTTCCGTAGTGGTCTGGGACGGTCCTTCCAAATTCCAGATGGTCATCTCGTTTGACAAAATCCAGGACGGCCGTTCCGACCTCCTTGGTGAGCAAGCCTATAAATAGGATGTCAGTCCTCATTATTTTCCACACAATTTCACACGGAATTCACACTCTTTCACACATTCTAACACTTAGAGACGTTCCTAGACACTTTTGGGCACCGAGTAGTCTTTTTGATAGTCCATTGGGGCAAAAATCGGTTAAGGAAGTCTCCTTTTGAGACATCTGGCTCTTGGAAGTTTAATAATTTTATTGTTCGAGGGAGGAGTGCTTGTGTAGTGGGAGGGGACTGCCAAAAAGCGTCTTCAAAGTTTAAAGATTTATAAAAGCTCGCTTCAGAGGTTCTTTTCAATCCCTTACTCTTTTTATCGTTTTCCTTTGTGTGCATTAAAAATTATGGCCATGTAGATATTTAATAAATACTACGAATAAATAAATAGGGTAAAAGCGTAATTTCTAGAAGTCTTTATTTTTTGAATTAATCTGTCATAGGGAACCTAAAAGGGGCGCTGTGGGGTGCTAACATCTTCCCCACACGTAACTAACTCCCTTACCCGACTCTGGTTATAATGGTCAAAGTTGGTTTTTCTTAACCAACGCCTTCTTATTTTATTCTTTTCAATGTTTCTGGTTAAAACATTGGTGGCGACTCCATAGAACCCATTTTGCGAAAACCTCACTTTTAAGGGTAGTCCGATTATCGGACATCCTAAAAGTGATGACCATTTATTTTACAAAAACGCGAGTCTTAACCATCGTGTCGCGACAGCTTGCACCTTTCGTTCCCCCCTCGCCGGGGGACGACGACGACAAATGGCGACTTCACTGGGGAATCCTAGAGAGTTGATCCCATTTAGTGATGGATTAATTCAAAAGAAAATAAAAGATTTGAAATTACGCCTTTACCCTTTCTTGTATGTATAACATGCTTATTTGTATGTCTTTAATAACTGTTTTATGGTTATTTTTCAGAATTTTTTGAAATAAAACATGTACACAACCATTTCACACAACAGTCCCTCTATACCTGAGGGCATGAGTAATAAATCTTAGGGAGTAGGTGGCATGTATGAACAACCGTGGTAATGGCCCTAGTGCCAGTAGGTCGTTGTCGAAAACCACCACTCAAGGTGATAACCCTCCTCTCTCAGTCTGTAGGACGTCGACATGGCCTTGAGCCACACAAGGTTTGAGGGCTGAGAGACCGTGGGAACCCTATAATGGGGGCACCTTGGGGACTTGGCCTTGGTGAGAACAGTTAGAACATACCTTGCCAATGCACTTTTCTGCAGGATACTCCTACCTTGTGTTTAAACGTCGTCGCTCTGTTCGTGGATGAGTGAATTGTTTGAGCATATGTTTGTTGCATTTGTTTGTTGCATTAGTGTAGAATGATCATACGACAACATAGGAAAACAAATAAATACATAAAAATAGAGAAAATGGGACCCCTTTCTGTTGAACATACAAGGATATGAATGTTAAACATACAAGGATATGAAGCTTGTAGATTTTGATGATGATTCAAGAATAAATGACTTAGATATTTGAAGACTTGTAATCTTATGTAATAACTCTATTTTTATATTTTTGAGTCTGTAATATTAGAGTCCTAGATAGCCAACACATAAACCACTCTTTAAAAGCTCTAAAAACTCATTTTTATCAAAAAGTTATTGGAATAATTGATTAAACCATAGGATAATCGATTATTATAGAAAGAAAACCATTTTCAGTATATGCTCAATGGATTAATCGATTAAATCATCAGATAATCGATTATCTGGGGAAAATAATTGATTAAATGGGCTGTTAATCGATTATCCGGCCCTGTCTTGCTTTTCTGCGAGAATGGTTCTGGAATAATCGATTAACACTTAAGATAATCGATTATTTACGTATATTATGCGTTTTGAAATTCAAAATTGGACCAATTTACGAAAACCCTATTCCCAATTCATCTACTTTCGAAAATCATAATTCCCCATACCCTATTCTCTCTACTTAAGGTTCTCTATGACTCTCTGAAAAATAACAAACCTTTTTCATACAAAAGTTAAGAGTTGTGACTGCTAGAGAACTTCTGTAGGGAAGAGCTGTTCTTCATCCTTTGTGGATTCAAAGGAGGTGTTCATCTCTTGTGTGACTCAAGAGAGGTGTTTTCTTTACCTTATCTTTTCAATTTGTAATCTATTTGTAAATTGTGATTATAGTGACAACGTTAATCCTCTGTTTGAGTGATTAGCAATTGGACGTAGGGTCTTTTGATCCGAACCAGTATAAATCAACTGTGTAATCTTCTATCCCTTATCTATTTACTTTACACAACATTTTAATTGGTGAAATTTGGGAAAATTTTTAAAACCCTAATTTTTGTTTAAGAAACCAATTCACCCCCCTCTTGGTTTTTGTCCGTAAACGCAAACATTCTGCTGCGCGATTCTAACACTTTCATGGTGTTAGCATCAAATCCATGACATCCATATAGGTAGTTTCCCTTTTTTTGGATGATAAATCAAGTACAAAAAAGAATACAATACAAAAAGCAAAAACCCAAACACTATCATGCATCATGTTAGAAAATAAAACATGGTAATGTTTAGGAAAACAAAAACAAACACCTTCATGCATGCATTCACCAAACGTCATTCTCATAGCATGCTTTTTTTTTTATTCAATGGATGGATCTAGCATTAGGCAGTTGGGGAAAGTGGACGTTCATCGATACCGTGTAGAGATGTTGGAGCAGTTATGTACACTGATGTCGCCCGAGGTATGTTCGGACTTTGAGAAATCCTATGGATGGATTCTCGACCTCTTGAAGATTTGGGTTGACCATGTCTTCGTCAAAGTCTTGATCCACTTTTGGAGCTCCGGTTTACATTGCTTTGAGTTCCCGCAGTTTGATTTGGTACCGACCTTAGAGGAATATGAGCTCATGATCTGATGGCCCAAATCAGCCGGGGTCTACATTTGCCACGAAGCTTATATTTCTGTGAATAGGGTCGCCTCCCTCATCCGATTGTCATCTCATCAGTCTGCCCTAGTGGGAAAAGGGAGTATCCAAGGGTGAAAGATTTCATTGCTAGAAGACCACCTGTCATCCTTGGCTGATAAGGAAGATTGGCCTACCTTCAACAAGACTCTAGCGTTGATTGTGTTTGGGACTATCTTATTTCCCTTTCACACTGATATCATCGATCATGCTGCTATGGATGCCTTCTTCGCCTAGGACGTACATTCGAGGAGTCCCGTGCCTGCACTTCTTGCCGACACCTTGCTTTCGGTGGAGTTTTGTCATCGGAAGCAAGGGAAAACACTTAGATGCTGATCGACATTGTTGTATGTCTGGGGCATCACTCATTTCTACGCCTCGAGCCACATGGGGGCATTCCCCGATCCTTTGAGGAGCTTCTCGAAGATCCTTCTCTGTCATCGTCACACTATGGAATAGAAGGTTGAATTGGAACATTGGAACATATAGCATATATCATTGGTCTGTTCTTGGTTCTGACCCGACCAGATTGTCATTCGATGCGGAGATTACCTGAGCATACCATTATTGGGCCTTAGGGGTTGCATAGCCTATTCCCCAAAGATAGCTATGAGGCAGCTCATGAGGATCCAAACTGTATCATCACAAGGAAGCTCAGAGGGATTTGTTTCTTTGGTGACTCCAGTAACTTTAAGGGTGCATCCACTATGTGAAGAGCATTGGAGAAGCTAGTTTACATAGGAGACAAAGAGCTTGGCAAGGCTTAAGTGGTTGTTTCCAGTGACTATGAGGAGTGGAGAAGAAATAGAGGGATTCCACAACCATCCGCTCCACCTGCCCCGTCATCAGAAAATGAAGAGTTGCTAGCACAAGTCGACGCCTTGACCAAGAGGGTAGAAGTCATGGGAGCCCAGTTGAGGGCCCTTGAGGAGAAAGAGCAAGAATCTACCCTCATCATCGACGGTCTGCGAAGGAAATCCAAGAAGAAAGATCAAACCATAGAGTGCCTCAGGACTGAATGTGCTAACTTCAAGGAGGAGACTAGCCGAGCACAAACGGTTCCAAAGATCAACCCAGACAGTCGACTCCGAAATATGAATGCCAAGATAGCACATCTTGAGGCGAGCATGCAAAACATGCACAAACAATCAAGATGATGCAAGATGACCTCCCAATGACTCGGTTTGAAGCGAAAAAATGGTGGGAAACTGCCCAGGAGCATAGCACAAGCCTTTCTGAGCTCCACATCAAAGAGAGAAAAGGACTAGCTCAGTTGGGCCAGACCCTTCAAGAAAGAGACCGAGCGGTTGAAAGGCCCAATGATTTACAAGCCTTGATTGTTTATCACGAGGCGAAGACAAAAGAGGCTCATCGGTATAGTGAAGCTATGAGCCAGATAGTCCATCAGCAAGCCGAAGCACTTGCGCACCATGTACGGGAAGTCGAAGAAGAACTACATAGAAATCTCAACCCACCTGTGGGTTTCTTTAGGCTTTTCCATTTTTGTCAGAATGTGCTTCGTAGCATTGTATAGGGGAATGCACACTTTCTTGATGAAATAAATAAAATTGTCTTTTTCATCATCTTTCCGACTGTCTATAGCATTCATAAGTTGCATTCATTTTGTTGAATATTTGACAAACATACCAAAATTATCAATCGTAGTATAATATTTTGATTAAATAAAAGTCAATCCCACGAGGAACAGTTTCAATGGAAATTCAAAATCATAGGCTTACTAAGTAGATTAACACAAAACTGGTTTTTCATAAAGATTTGGTTTTAAAATAAATGGCAAAGAACTGTAAAGTGCTTCTAGAAAAGATCAAATAAAGGAACTTAAGATTTGTTTCATTCCTTTTCCCTCTTTCATATAATGGTTAGGTCATATTAAGAACATCAATTAACCTATCAATGTTGATGCCACCTACTTAAATCATTCACATTGATTCATCGCACATGAAATTCATAAGAAAACCTAGTAAACGTCGATTCCTCATACATTTAAGAGATTTCCCAGCATTAGGTTTAGGAGGTTAAGCAATTGATACATCAATTCTATTCCTAGCAATTAACGTAGCAAATATTCTTAACCTGATCTAGGGTTCAAAATATATTTTCTAATGCATCCCAAACATCAAAGATAAACATTAAAGAACACAAAGGATAAGAATATCAACATCAAGAACATAGATTAATATCTCAAAATATCACCAAGATATAAAAGAGTTCAAAGGAAGTGCACCCAATCCTAATAGAAAGAAGTTAGCCACTCATGGTGGCCATTACAATGATCCATATAAAGATGAATTGAAGATTGGACGAAAACTTGATCAGATGTCGCGCCTTTCTTCTCAAAAACCCTCCCCTTCTCAAAACACATCTTATCTAGTTAAAGAAAAATTTTGTGTCATTCGCTCAAGCGAGAATTTGCTCGCTTGAGCAATTCAATTCCTGGGAGCTTTAAAGTATTTTCACTCAAGCGAGCGTCCACCTCGCTTAAGCGAATGACTTCCATAGTGGTTTAACGTACTTTCGCTCAAGCAAGCGTCTACCTCGCTTGAGCGAATCTTAGGCTAAAAATCTTCTTCTCTTTTTTCTAATTTTTCTTCAATTAACTTGAAAATTATGATCCTTGCTCTTGTACCCAGGTATTCTGTAAATTCATCCTACATTTGGAGAATAATAGATTAGAATCAACATAATTTAAGTGGTTAAATAACAATTCAAAGCATAATTACATCAAATTTTTCCACTTAACAACTCCCCCCAACCTAGAATCTTGCTTGTCCCCAAGCAAAGTACTTTTTCCAAAACAAAAATCCTCACCTATTATCACTTTCTCTTCCAGAACCTCAACATAAAAATAACTTTTCTTCTAGATGTGATGCTCAAAACTCCAAATGAAAATAGGATACATAAGCATTAAAGTTACAGAAACTAACAAAGGATAATTAATCATCAACTATCCTCAGAGAAGCATAATCTCTCAAATAGAGTGATATATAATCATCTCTAACTCTCACGGATAAGTGTTTATCTCATTCAATCACTTCATTTAGATATTCCAATATTGATAATCATCTTCAAGCAATCAACATTTGTTAAGCAAGACTTGAATCAAAAGATGTTTTGAGGCTTTTAATGAGGCTGGGCTATGAAGGAATTCATTGGTTTTTCTATGATATACAAAAGTATTTGAGAAATTGAAATTATATGAATTATTCTTGTTTAACATTTCCTCAAATCAAGTCTCAAACTTCATGCTTTTGCTCCAACATAATGATAGTGAGTTAACAATCTCACCGATTATCATTCACACCATTTTGAATTTCCTTTTCCTTTCCTCATGCTTTGCATTTATCATTTCAGCTTAGCCACAATAATTATGCTTTTCTTTTCCCTTTTGTTCTACTCAACCTTCTTTTTTTTTTTTTTCAAATATCAACACCCGTATGAAAAAAAAACAATAACATTCATAATCATTTCATTTTTCAAATATAATAAGGTGGATAAACATTGTTTAGGTTTAGGGATCCTGTTTCAAAAACAATCTTGTTTTTGGCTCTAATGGGTTCAAACGGATTACCTATAATTAATGCAGGGTTGGTTATTTGGCTTTGGGTTATATCTACTTTCACTACACAAAAAATTGCCTTTATCATTTTCAAGTCTCACTAAACTGCAATCACATCAAAGAATCAATCAATACTAGTTATCCTCATAGAGTGTTGACACTTAATTTATCTATTTTTGGTTCACTCCTCTCTTGGGTTTCAACTAGCTTCTCCAATTCAGTTAATTCCTAGTTCTCCTCGTCCATTCCTTTTTCACTATCATGCAAATCATCCCAAAATCACTTGTTATTGGAAACAATCAAAATGATTTTTTTTCAAGTTCCAGATTTGAATTAGACAATAAGCAATAATTTCATATATGGCTCTAACAGAAAATATGCGGGACAACAAAGGAATTTAATCACATAAAATTAAAAACCTTAAACAAATTAAGTTCCAACATCAAATCATACATCAAAAACAAAGAAATAAAAAAAAAACAAAAAAACTTAAAAACATCAAATTAAAAAAAACATAAAAATCAAGTAAAATTGTCTCCCTCTTATTCATCTTCACTTGATGCTTCTTCTTCTTCTTCTTCTTCTTCTTCTTCTTCTTCTTCTTCTTCTTCTTCTTCTTCTTCTTTCTTCATCCTCACCCCCTCCCGAAAAAGTTGGACTATCCCCAGGCCATTGGAGTAAGGCCTCAAAGTCTTCTAGAGACGTCCACTGTGACACTGGAGCAATCTACAAGGAAAGTCTATGAAAATCAGAGTTTAGGCTGCATTGCCCCCAATGAGTAGCTGCCTGTTGCATTGTCAAGTGCTCCATGTAGTGCATCATCTGTTGTTGGATGTCATCTTGTTGTGGAGTTGGTGGAGCTGCTTGTCTGGCTCACCATGGTTGGCGGGGTGGCTGTTGTAGTGCCGACACTGCTTCTTTCACAGGATTTACGCAGTTGCGCTCAATGAATCTTCTATTGATTGGTGGCCGGATTTTCATTCTAGGGTTGACCTCTATGTTAGAAATGTAGGCTGAGATCAAGAGGGGGGGTGAATTGATCTTTGAAAGATTTTCGCAATTAATAGATTATCAATTTCAAAGATTAAGAAATCTGATCAATTCTTGAATCACACACAGCAAGCAATAAAAAATAAATGCAATCACAAAATTAAAGAAGAGAAAGGTTTAGAAAGATATCACCAAGTTTTATACTGGTTCACCCAATCCCAGGGCTACGTCCAGTCTCCAGCCAAATTCTAGCTAGGTTCCACTAGATTGAATGTTTTACAGATTACAACCTTAACCTCACACTCAATCTATCACAAGAACCATAATTCCAGTTCCTGCACCTAACCTTTCACCAAGAACCAAAATCCAGTTCTTGAACTACCCTGCAGCCAAATTCCAGCTACAGAAACCCACAATATGGTAAAAGAAAGTAAAGGAACAAACAGAAGAAACTAAGAACGCTCAAACCAGTTTTATGCAGTTCTGTAATATGTGTTTCTTCTTCAAAAGAATGCAATTTTTCCTCAAGAAAGAACTTTGATGGACTTCACAAAAACAAGCGTGATTCTCTCTTGAAAGTAGCGCTTTTGATTCCTTGATTGATTGCTAAAAGATGTATATTAGATGTATTTGAAAAAGGTTAAACAATTCTGTTTATATAGAAGATTTTCAAAACTGCTGGTTTAATTAATCTGTTAAAATAATCTTTTAATCTGGTAAAAGTCTTGCTTTAATCTGTTAAAACTTCTTTTAATCCATTAAACCGTTCTTGATTATTTTCCAGATTTGTTTTAACTGATACGACAACTTTTATATCAATTAAAACTCTTTACAAAAAATCTTCCAAACTGTTTTAATTTATTGTTTCGACTTTAAATCAATTAAAATACTGCAAAACATTTTTATAAACTTTTCCAAGTGATTTTAACTGATAAAGATACATTTTAATCGATTGAAACGTTTAGTACAAATTTTCCAAGTTGTTTTAATCGATTGAAACGAGGTTTTAATCGACTAAAATAATTCTGATCGGTCATAACTCAGTTTTGATCGATCATATCTGGTTCTGATCAGTCATAATGCCATTCTGATCACTCATCTGATATACCAAGTGGTTTTAATCGAATATTTCGAAGTTATATCGATTAAAATACTGAAAAAACACTTCCCTGATCATTTTAAGTGATTTTAATCGGTTATTTCGAAACTGTATCAGTTAAAATACTGACAAAAAGTTTTCAACACTTCTTTTAATGAAAACAATCGGTTATTTCGAAGTTATATCAGTTGAAAACCTGTTATAGAAGTGTGAAGAACATTTTAGTTGATAAACCTCATATATTATCAGTTAAAATAGTTGATTAAAAAAACCTTTTGTCAAAATGCTTTGTTTTTAATCGTTAAAATATTTTTTAGAGGCAATTGCAAAATCTTTTAAGTGAAGAAACCTCATGCAGCAGAAAGATAAAATGGTTATACCTAAGCAGAGCTGTAGATACACTAATCCACTTCTCTTTTATCCAAGCGACCTTTGACTGCCACAAAGTTGCCTTACACTTCATCTTTGACTTCATCAAATCAACAAGATCTTTGCCAAAGTAATTGAATAAGATCTTCATTACTTTTAGTCTCCCCCTATTTGATGAAGACAAACATCACTTTGAATAATAACTCTGCCAAAGAAGTCACTTGATAAAATAGATTAGTGAGTGATAAAAAAATAATCATTTCTCTCCCTAAATTGCAGTTCCCCTTATTCTCCCCCTAAATTGATAAAAAATAAAGCAAGAAATTATTTCTCCCCCTTTTGACTTCATCAAAAATAGGGATGAGAGAAAAAAATATGCATGATATGTATCAAGCTTTACATTTTTGAAACAGAAGGAAAAAAATTTGGAAATGATATATTACTCATGTAAAGACCAATAAAGTTGATTCAAACTTATCTTTATTAACACGTTTGTAATGAATACAATTAACACGTGTAAAGATAAAGGAATCATGCTTTAGTAGCATGTTACAAGAACAACCATTAACTAAAGCCTTTAATTTTTCTTCCCAAAGTAAAAATCGATTAAAAACAGGACAAAATCGATTAAAAGGTTCTTGTTAATGGTTTTAATCGATTGAAATTATGTTTTAATCGATTAAAACAGTAATGAATTTTGAAAGTTTAGAACATAAGTTCATTTGACCAACAGATCTATCGGAAAGCTATCTTATTTAGCTAATTTAACTGATGTAAACTAGTTTTAGTTGATACAAATATATGACATATAGATTTTAATCGATTGATACGCAGATTAATCAATTATTTTGTTGTGAATTTCTTATGTAAGTGTTTCTTTTAATCGATTTAATCGATTAAATCCATTTTGTATCAGCTAAAAATATCAGGGATCTATGTTAAATACTATCTAGGTTTTCCTGATTCGACTTAAAACCTAATATCAGCTAAAACATACTCTCATCCCAGTTTCCTTGGTTGAGCTGCATATCATACTCCCCTTGACTGAAGGCAGAGGCGCAGATTTCAGGACAGTGGGTACTGCAGCTATTTTGTTCTTGGATGAATTTTTGACTTGGTCAACAGATGCAATAAATGTATTATGCAGATTTTGATTTAACACAAAACTTGAATTTTTGACTCTGTTTTGCTAACCAATTTTCAATTGAATGTTGTGAAAATGACTTTCAGGAACAAATTAATCGATTAATTAACAAATTAGCCTATTAATTTGATCTTTAATATTAGGTTTGAAAATGCAATAGTAAAATGATCGATTAATACTTAAAAGAATCAATTGTTTCTGTACTGGAAGAGATTTAGAAAATGATACCAGAATTTAAATCGATTAAAACGAAGAAGAATCGATTAAATTTGACCTCTTAGTGATTTTAACTGATATAAATCCGTTTTAATCGATTAAAACAACTAAACTAAAATTCCTAACAGAATTTTAATCGATTAATTCGTATTTCAATCGATTAAAACTGTACGGACAGATTTTTTGATATTCTCTGTAAGTGATTTTAACCGATTAAAACTGCTTTATATCAATTAAAACAATCAGTTTACCAAACCAGAATCAATTCTTTTGTATTGAACACCAAGGGACTTCCAGATTTTGTTCCTGCAAAACAGATTTAGCATGTTTCTGATACCCTTTTTATAATTACTGGGTCCAATTAGGTTATTTGAAATGACTTTTACTTTGGAATCCATTTCATTCTTCCTCTAGGAATAACATACTTCTTAATTCTACAATAGTTTACAAAATGACCTTTTTTCATGCAGTAGAAACATTTAATCACTAATGATGAGTATGATTTCCTGTTTATATGTGTTTTTCTGGATTTCATCCTAGATTTAAATCCTATACCAGATTTGTCAAAAATCAGTTTTTGTGACCCAAGAAGAACATCAAGGTTAGCTTGACCTTGTGTAAACTTTGAAACAGTTTGTGATAAAAAATCAATCTTCTTTTGTAATTCTGAACAATTATTACATGGTTTATTACATACACAATTAGAATTATCATGGATTAATTTTAAAAAATCAAGATCAGTTTCATCTTCAAGAATTTTCTTTTCAAGGGAATCTACTTTATTTACTAGCCAATTATTCATGCCTTTTAGCCTATCATTTTCTTTTTGCAATTTCTTAGCTTCTTCATGCATTTCATTTAATGCTTCTTGTAATGAATTATAATTCACTAAATTTGAAGAAGAGTTAGAACTTACACTACTGGTTTGATGATTTTGATTTGCCATTAGACACAAGTTGGCTTCTTCATTATCAGAATTTTCCGTTGATAAAGTATCATTATCATCCCATGCTACATATGCTCTTCTTTTGACTTTTTCTTCTTTCTTGTCATTGTATTTGTTTTTTTCTGGGCACTCCATTCTTACATGACCCTGCTTACCACAGCCATAACATTTATAGTTAGAAGAATCAGATTTTTTCTCATACCTATTATGTTTTTCTTTATCTTGAATCTTTTTCTTGAGAAATTTGTTGAACTTTCTGACAAGCAGTCCAAGATTTTCACTTTCCTCCTCTGATTCTTGTGTTCTTTCTTCAACCTTGAGTGCTATACTTCTACCTTTTTTCTCAGAGACTTCTTGCTCATTGAATCTGTTAATTTCCATCTCATGTTCTCTGAGTTTACCAAACAAGGAAGTTGTTGTCATGACTGATAACTGTTTTGATTCTGAGATTGCTGTGACCTTAGGCTGCCATGACCTGTCAAGACATTTCAGAACTTTAATATTTAATTCTTCTTTATCAAAAGTTTTACCTAATCCCATTAGATGATTGATGATATGCGTGAAGCGCTTCTACACATCTGCAATACTTTCACCAGTTTGCATTTTGAACAGCTCATATTCTCTTATGAGAGTATGTTTTCTGGCTCTCTTTACGTCAGCTGTTCCCTCATGAGTATCCTCAAGAACTTCCCACATTTCCTTTGCAGATTTACATTGAGAGACCCTGAAAAACTCATCCATATTTAGTGCAGAGGTAATTATATTTTTAGCAGTACAATCACTTTGAACTTTTTTCTTTTCTTCATCATTTAAGTTGGACCATTCTTTTTTTGTAATTAATGGACCATTAGCAATTACATCCCAAACATTTCTATCAATAGATTCAATAAAGATCTTCATCCTAATCTTCCAAAAAGGATAATCTGTTCCACAAAACAGTGGAGGTCTATTAATAGAAGCCCCTCAGAAAAAGGTAATTTGTTTTCAGCCATGGATCGAAGAACTTGAATAACTCTCAAGAACCTCGCTCTGATGCCAATTGTTAGAAATGTAGGTTGAGATCAAGAGGGGGGGTGAATTGATCTTTGAAAGATTTTCGCAATTAACAGATTATCAATTTCAAAGATTAAGAAATCTGATCAATTCTTGAATCACACACAGCAAGCAATCAAAAATAAATGCAATCACAAAATTAAAGAAGAGACAGGTGTTAGAATCGCGCAGCGGAATGTTCGTGTGGTCGGACAAAAACCAAGAGGGGAGGTGAATTGGTTTCTTAATAAAAATTAGGTTTTCAAAATTTTCCCCAAATTTTACCGATTAAAAAACTGCGTAAATGTAAATAGAGAAGAGTAGAGAAGATTACGCAGTAGGTTTATACTGGTTCGGATCAAAAGACCCTACGTCCAGTTGCTAATCACTCAAAAGAGGATTAACGCTGTCACTAAGAACAAATTGTTACAAACAAATTACAATGGAAGAGATAAAGTTAAAGATAACACCTCTCTTGAAACCCACAAGAGATGAAGAACAGCTTTCCCCAGAGACGGCACAACACACAATCCACTAAGAACTCCACTTAGTGATTCTTATCGCTTCTAGCCCACACCAGGTTCGGAAAGCCCCTTTCCTTGCAACAAACAATTCTCCGGCACTCACGAGCACTTAACTTTTGTATGGAAAAGGTTGTTCTTAATTTTTTTAGTGCCAAAAGAGAGTTTAAGTAGGGAAATTAGGGTTTAGGAATTGGGGATTTCGAAACTAGGGTTCTTGGTAATTGGGTTTTCGAAAATAGGGTTTGTTTGAAGTTTAAAATCGAAAGCAGATTGGAATAATCAATTATTTGGAGTAATAATCGATTAAAAGCAGAGCCAAATACGTCGGAACCCAATACTCTCGGTTTAATCGATTATTTGGTGAAATAATCGATTATCCGTATGGAATCATGCGGAATAATCGATTATTTTGTTGTTTAATCGATTAAAGCGATGAGTTTGTACGGAAAATGGTTTTCTCACTTGTTTTAATCGATTATTTACTTATTTAATCGATTAAAGCTGAGCACTGAATGATAAATTTGAGCTTTTTGAAGCTTCTAAGTTACGAGACTATGTACCAGCTATCTTAGATTCTATAATTACGAGACTCAATCAAACTAAAAAGAGTTATTACAATACGGAAATCATCAATCTTCAATCTTCAATACTCTAAGTCTTTAAGCTCTTGGATCATCATCAAAATCAACATTCTTCATGATCATTATTTGCAACATCAAGTCCTTGAATGTTCAACAATCTCCCCTTTTTGATGATGATCAAAATTATCTTTTTAAAGCCCTTGTAATAACCTGTTTTATCCGTCATACTAACACACACATTAAACATACCATATAAAATTTAAAATTGAATATAGGCTTTAAATTTTTCTTCCCCTATTTTGATTATAATCAAAAAGAACTCCGAAAGAACAAACATTAGATCTCCCCCTCAAAATATGCATAATTTAGAGAAAGCTCCCCCTTAATCATAGCATGAAAGAAGCATCATATTTTATTTCATAATCATTCATCCATTACAACATCAAGACACTAACAAAAGAAAATACATAACAAAATTTAAAATTCTTCACTATCATGATCATTAAAGTGTGCATCAAATCTATTCTCTAAACGACACACTTCAATATCCATTGACAACGGCTAGGAGGCAAGACTGGTCGCATTTAATCGATTATATCTCAAAATAATCGATTATCTCTATATCGAGACGACTTTAATCGATTATTTCTAGCAAATAATCGATTATCGAGGCATTTAATCGATTATTTCACGAAATAATCGATTATTCCGAAGGAGAATACCCTGTTTTGGACGTTTTGAGGGAAAATAATCGATTATCACTTCCAGATGATCGATTATTCCGGAGGATATATCAAGTTTTTGAGATTTATATGCATAATAACCTATGAACATGCTACACCACGAATTTTAACATAACAATCATCCGAAAGCAGATCAAATTAAGCAGATTTTAAGCTATTTCTAATATCCCTAAGTCTCTTCTAAGATCATAGAATCTATCCTTGGGTAAAGGCTTAGTAAATATATCTGCTAATTGACGTTTAGTGTCTACATACTCTATTTTGCAGTTTCCTTTGCTTGATATGATCTCTTAAAAAGTGATGTCTAATCTCAATATGTTTAGTCCTAGAGTGCATTACTTGGATTCTTAGTTAGATTGATTGCACTCGTATTATCACACATTAATGGAATGTCATTTAAATATATGCTATAATCCTCTAATTGTTGTTTCATCCACGGAATTTGAGCACAACAACTACCAGTTGCAATATATTCAGCTTCGGTGGTAGATAAAGCAACACATGCCTGTTTCTTGGAATGCCAAGATATTAAGGATGAACCTAACAAATGACATGTCCCACTAGTGCTTTTCCTATCAATTTTACATCCACCATAATCGGCATCAGAATATCCTAATAAACTAATACAAGCATCAGACCGGATACCACAAGCCAAACCCAGTAGTTCCTTTTAAGTATTTTAAAATATGTTTCTACTGCAATTAGGTGAGATTCTTTAGGACAAGCCTGAAATCTAGCACACACACGAGCAGAATGCATAATATCAGGTCTACTAGCGGTTAAGTATAATAGTGATCCTATCATACCTCTATACATAGTTTGATTAACTTCCAAACCTGATTCATCCTTGTCTAAATAGCATGAAGTTCCCATGGGTGTGTTAGCTTCCTTTGAGGTGTCCATACCAAACTTTTTGAGAATCTCCTTGCAGTATTTAGTTTGAGAGATGAAATTGCCATCTTTAAGTTGCTTGATTTGTAGGCCAAGGAAGAATGTTAATTCTCCCATCATAGACATTTCAAACTCTCCCTGCATAATCTTAGCAAATTCTACACATAACGAATTATCAGTTGATCCAAAAATTATATCATCAACATATACCTGGACCAATAAGATATGTTCTTTTACTTTCTTAATGAACAGTGTAGAATCAATTTTTCCTCTTGAAAAATCATTTGCAGTTAGGAAACTACTTAATCTTTCATACCAAGATCTAGGAGCTTGTTTTAACCCATATAATGCTTTCTTTAATTTGTAAATATGATTAGGATTATTAAAATCTTCAAATCCAGGGGGTTGCTCTACATAGACTTCTTCTTTGATAAAACCATTTAAAAATGCACTTTTAACATCCATTTGATATAATTTAAATTTCATCATAGATGCATAGGCAAGAAGTAGGCGTATAGCCTCTAACCTGGCAACAGGAGCATAAGTTTCATCATAATCTATACCTTCCTCCTGGAAATAGCCTTTTGCAACAAGTCTGGCTTTATTCTTTGTTATGTTCCCATCTTCATCAAGCTTATTTCTGAATACCCATTTAGTTCCAATAACTTGATGTGAATCTTCTCTTGGGATTAATTCCCAGACTTGATTCCTTTCAAATTGGTTAAGTTCTTCTTGCATGGCTATGCACCATTGATCATCTTTAAGTGCTTCCTCAATGTTTTTAGGTTCAATCTGTGACACAAAAGCAACAGACATACAGAAATTTGTCATATTTCTAGTTCTTACCCCTTTTGAGATATCACCT
Organism: Sphenostylis stenocarpa; assembly: GCA_963425845.1. Classification (NCBI taxonomy): domain Eukaryota; kingdom Viridiplantae; phylum Streptophyta; class Magnoliopsida; order Fabales; family Fabaceae; genus Sphenostylis; species Sphenostylis stenocarpa. The sequence continues at coordinate 106,760,923 of OY731403.1, forward strand.
ATGGTATTGTCCATTGAGAGTCCTCTAGGTGATTGTCATTCCTTTGCTAATTGAGGAGTTTGAGAAGGCTCATTATCTTCTAAATACAGTTCATCAAGAGCCTCCCTTATATATTCATCATCACCTGCAAGTCTTTTATTTGACTCAAGAGGATTTCCCCCAAGGTCTACAATCTCATCAAAGGTAACATGAATAGATTCTTCTATATTTAAAGTTCTCCTATTAAACACTCTATATGCCTTGCTAGTTAGAGAATAACCTAGAAAAATGCCCTCATCAGCTTTTGAATCAAATTTTCCTAGATTGTCCTTTCCATTATTTAGCACAAAACATTTACATCCAAAAATCTTTAAATGTGCAACATTAGGTTTTCTACCATTAAACAATTCATATGGAGTAGATTTAATAATTGACCTAATGAGCATTCTATTTAAAACATAACATGCCGTACTAACCGCATCAGCCCAAAAATATTTAGGAACATTAGATTCATTTAACATAGTTCTTGCAAGTTCCTCTAATGACCTATTTTTCCTCTCAACTACACCATTTTGTTGGGGAGTCCTAGGAGCAGAAAAGTTATGTAATATACCATTTTCCTCACAATAATTCTCAAACTTTTCATTTTGAAACTCACCACCATGGTCACTTCTTAAAACTTTAATTCTTAGGTCTTTCTCATTTTGAATTTGTTTAGCAAACTTTCTAAAGACCTTAAAAGCTTCACTTTTCGTAGTTAAGAAAAATGTCCAAGTGTACCTAGAGTAATCATCAACAATTACAAGTCCATAATAATTTCCACCAAAGCTTTTTATCCTAGAATGTCCAAATAAATCTAAATGTAATAATTCTAGGGGTCTTGAAGTGGAAATCACATTCTTTGATTTAAAAGATGATTTTACTTGTTTACCTTTTTGGCATGCATCACACAATCTATCTTTTTCAAATTTTAACTTAGGCAATCCAATAACTAAGTCTTTTGATATCAATTTATTCAAGTGATGCATATTTATATGAGCTGCTCTTTTATGCCATAACCAAGGGTTCTCTTCCTTAGCAACTAAACATGTTATACTAGACTCATGTAAACAATCCAAATCAATCAAATATATATTATTATGCCTAATGCCTTTTAATTCTACTTTTTCAGAATCTATTAAATGTATGGTGCAAAATTTGCTTTCAAAAGTTACCTTGAATCCTTTGTCACACAATTGGCTTATGCTAAGAAGGTTATGCTTTAGTCCATCAACAAGAAGCACATCCTTAATCTCCAATGTGTTTGCACCACCTATGTTTCCAATTCCGAGAATCTTTCCTTTGTTGTTATCCCCATAAGTCACATATCCTTGTTCTTTGGCTTTGAAACTTACAAATTTCGTTTTATCTCCAGTCATATGTTTTGAGCATCCACTATCAAGATACCACATAGACTTCTTTGATTTGGAAGTTTCCTACAAAACAAGAACATAGTAAACTTAGGTCCCCATAACTTTTGGGTCCTTGGGGTTAGAGACATAACAATCTATTTAAATACTGCAAAACTTTCTCATAAAACTTTTCAAGTTATTTTAGCTGATAAAAAATAAGTTTTAATCGATTAAAACGCTGTGTAGAAAATTTCTAAGTTGTTTTAATCGATTGAAAGGAGATTTAATCGATTAAAAGAGTTCTGATCGGTCATAACTAAATTCTGATCGATCATAACTAATTCTGATCGGTCATAATTGGATTCTGATCGATCATCCTGACCCTTTAAGTGATTTTAATCGATTGAAACGTGTTTTAATCGATTGAAACAGTTCTGATCGCTTATAATTAAAATCTGATCAATCACATTTGATTCTGATCGGTCATAATTGGATTCTGATCGATCATCCTGACCCTTTAAGTGATTTTAATCGATTGAAACGTGTTTTAATCGATTGAAAAAATTCTGACCGCTCATAATTAAAATCTGATCGATCACATTTGATTCTGATCGATCATATTTGTATTCTGATCGGTCATAATGAGTTCTAAATGGTTTTAATCGATTAAAAACAAGTTGTATCGATTAAAATACTGTAAAAACACTTCTTTGAACATTCTAAGTGATTTTAATCGGTTCTTTCACAACTATATCGATTAAAAACATGTTTAAGAAAGCTTTTGTAAAAATACTTTGTTTTTAGTTGTTTAAAACGATTTTAGAGGCATTTCGCAAAATCTTTAAGTGAAGAACCTTCATGCAAGTAGAAAAGATAAAATGATTTTACCTAAGCATTACTGTTTAAAACATACTAAATGATCCATTTTCTTTGAATAAATAAAAGAGACAAACAATTCATTTAACTATTGGAACCCAAATATATTTACCTTTAGGAACACCAAAATGTTTAATTTTACACTTATTTGAAGTGTGACCTTGTTTCATACAATAGAAGCATGCATTTGAGGTAGTTTTAGAACAAGATACATTATTAACATGACATGCTCTAGTTCCTTTTTCTACCCATACTCTTTTCTTTTTAGTTTTACTCTTTTTCAAAGGAACTCTTTGATTTACATTATTTTGAGTAATTACCATTTCATGCTTCTTAAGATCATCAATTTCTTTTTCGGCTTTGTCAAGCAAATGGTTAAGAATATCTATGTCATATTCATGCTCTTTACAATTTGCACAAGCTAAGTCCTTATTCTCATCTAAGCATACAATTTTCGTATTAGCTACCTCCTTTTCTTCTAAACATGCAATTTTCAATTTTAAGGACTCATTTTCCTTTTCGGATCTTCTTAGATTTTTCTTTACAACTTTAAATTCGTTTTTCATATTCATAAATGCAGTAAATAACTCATTATAAGCATTTTGCAATTCATCATGGTCATTTTCTTCACTAGAGGATGAATCGGAATCACTAACCTCAAAATCCGAAGAAATGTTGTCATTTTCCATTAAGCAAATGTTTGCTTCTATTTCCAAGTCGCTTGATTCTGAATTTGAATCACTGTCATCCCAAGCAATATATGCTTTCTTCTTGAATTGCTTTTTGCCCTTGTGTTCATCATTTTTCTTGTTTGGCCATTCGGTCTTCATATGCCCTGCTTCACCACAACCATAGCATTTTATATTAACGGAAGAATTTTCTTTTACCTTTCCCTTACCTTTGAAAGGATGTCTTCCTTTTGCTTTCATCAATTTGGTGAACTTCTTTATGAAAAGACTCATCTCTTCTTCATCATTTTCAGAGTCTTCTTCTTCTTCTTTCTTATTTTTGCTTTTTGAAATCTCGGTCTTGAAAGCTAGGTTCCTCTTTTGATATTGACCCTCTTCCACATTTAGCCTTCCAAGGTCAAGCTCATGCTCCCTTAGCTTTCCAAATAACGCCGCCATAGACATAGTGGCAAGATTTTGTGACTCCGAGATGGCCGTCACCTTAGGTTGCCATTTCCTATCTAGAGATTTCAAAATTTTAACATTTAATTCATCAACATCAAATACTTTACCTAATCCGGTGAGATGATTCACAATATGAGTGAAACGCTTTTGAACGTCGAAAATCGTTTCGCCGGGTTGCATCCGGAACATCTCGTATTCTTGGATTAGGGAGTTTTTACGCGCTCTTTTGACGTCGTCGGTTCCTTTGTGGGTTACTCTAAGCATTTCCCACATTTCCTGTGCACTTTTACAAATAGAAATTCGTAGAACTCATCAAGGGTTAGAGCAGATGAAATAATATTTCTAGCCCTAACATCAAATTGTGCTTTTCGACTTTCTTCGGCAGTCCATCTATCAAAAGATTTAAGAACGTCAACACCGTTCTCTGTAATTTTAGGAACAAATGGACCGTTTAAAATAGCGTCCCAAATGCCTCTATCAACAGACTCTAAAAATATTTGCATAAGTACCTTCCAGAAAGGATAATTTTGACCCGCAAAAAGTGGGGATCTGTTGATAGATGCACCTTCGGCAAAAGTTTGATTTTGTCCAGCCATTTTCGAAAATTTGAATGACTATCAAAGCAAGCTCTGATACCACTTATTAGAATCGCGCAGCGGAATGTTCGCGTGGTCGGACAAAAACCAAGAGGGGGGGTGAATTGGTTTCTTAATAAAAATTAGGTTTTCAAAATTTTCCCCAAATTTTATCGATTAAAAAACTGCGTAAATGTAAATAGAGAAGAGTAGAGAAGATTACACAGTAGGTTTATACTGGTTCGGATCAAAAGACCCTACATCCAGTTGCTAATCACTCAAAAGAGGATTAACGCTGTCACTAAGAACAAATTGTTACAAACAAATTACAATGGAAGAGATAAAGTTAAAGATAACACCTCTCTTGAAACCCACAAGAGATGAAGAACAGCTTTCCCCAGAGACGGCACAACACACAATCCACTAAGAACTCCACTTAGTGATTCTTATCGCTTCTAGCCCACACCAGGTTCAGAAAGCCCCCTTTCCTTGCAACAAACAGTTCTACGGCACTCACGAGCACTTAACTTTTGTATGGAAAAGGTTGTTCTTACTTTTACGAGTGCCAAAGGAGAGTTTAAGTAGGGAAATTAGGGTTTAGGAATTGGGGATTTCGAAACTAGGGTTCTTGGTAATTGGGTTTTCGAAAATAGGGTTTGTTTGAAGTTTAAAATCGAAACATACTTGGAATAATCGATTATTTGGAGTAATAATCGATTAAAACAGAAGCCAAATACGTTAGAACCCAATACTCTCTGGTTTAATCGATTATTTGGTGAAATAATCGATTATCTGTACGGAACTGTACGGAATAATCGATTATTTTGCTGTTTAATCGATTAAAGCAGTGAGTTTGTACAGAAAATGGTTTTCTCACTGTTTTAATCGATTATTTACTTATTTAATCGATTAAAGCCGAGCCTGAATGATAAATTTGAGCTTTTTGAAGCTTCTAAGTTACAGACTATGTACCGACTATCTTAGATTCTATAATTACAGACTCAATCAAACTAAAACAGAGTTATTACAATACAAAAATCATCAATCTTCAATCTTCAATACTCTAAGTCTTTAAGCTCTTGGATCATCATCAAAATCAACATTCTTCATGATCATTATTTGCAACATCAAGTCCTTGAATGTTCAACAACAGGTTTAGAAAGATATCACCAAGTTTTATACTGGTTCACCCAATCCCAGGGCTACGTCCAGTCTCCAACCAAATTCCAGCTGGGTTCCACTAGATTGAATGTTTTACAGATTACAACCTTAACCTCACACTCAATCTACCACAAGAACCACAATTCCAGTTCCTGCACCTAACCTTTCACCAAGAACCAAAATCCAATTCTTGAACTACCCTGCAGCCAAATTCCAGCTACAGAAACCAGTGCCCACAATTCCAGGCACCCACATTATGGTTGTAGACCCCAAATCTTGCCCGGACTCCTAATAAAGCCGAAGATCGCCCATTCCGAAGATGGTTAAGACTTTATCAAGTCCCTAGTAAATTGTTCTAGGTTCCATTTAGGATAGGAAGGGTTTTTAGAGGCATTAAAAATTGAGAAATCCGCCGGAGACAGCAGATGGCCATCCAGAACAGGTGGATGGCCATCTAGAGCAGGCAGACGGCCGTCCATGACAAGCAAATGGCCGTCCATGGCAACTTTAAGGCTATGGACGGTCGTCCACTCAGATTGGACGGCCGTCCACACTACATGGACGGCCGTCCATGGCCACTTTTTGCCCTGGACGGCCGTCCGCTTTGTCCAGACGGTCGTCCGCCTTTTCCAGGCTCGAATCCCTATAAATAGGGGCCTCATTCCTCCGAATTTTCACACCTTTTCCACTCCTCCACTCTCTTGGAAGCTTTTTGGCACTTGAGAGTGACCCTGAGCATTATTTCGGGGTTCGAGGAAGCTTTCCGATTTCAGTTAAGGTTGAAATTGGTTAAGGAAGTCTCTTTTTGAGGCATCCGGCCCTTGGTAGAGTGATTTGCCTTTATTTTGAGGGAGGAGCGTGCTTGTAGAGTGCGGGGACTGCCAAAAAGCGTCCTCACGTTTTAGAAGAGTTAATATAGAGCTCGCTTCGAAGGTTCCTTCTCAATTCTCTGTCTCTTTTACTGCTTTCTTTGTGTGCATTAAATAATAGAGCCATGTAGATATTTAAATTCTGCAAGTAGATCAAATAATAGGGTAAAAATGTAATTTCTTTAAGCGTTTATTTTCTAAGTTAGTCCATCATAGGGAACCCGAAAGGGGCGTTGTGGGGGTGCTAACACCTTCCCCACACGTAACTAACTCCCTTACCCGACTCTAGTTGTAATGGCCAAAGTTGGTTTTTTCTAAAACCACTGCCTTTTTCTTCTTTTTACCTTTTTCAGTGTTTAAGGTTAAAACACTGATGGTGACTCCTCGAACCTATTCGAAAACCTCGTCTTTAGGTCCAACCCGATTATCGGGCGGCCTAAAGGCATTGAACCATTTCTTTCAAAGAAAACGTGAGTCACATAAAAACCATCGCGTCGCTCCGACCGCCTCTTCTGACGGCGGCGACAATGGTAAAAGAAAGTAAAGAAACAAACAGAAGAAACTAAGAACGCTCAAACCAGTTTTATGCAGTTCTGTAATATGTGTTTCTTCTTCAAAAGAATGCAATTTTGCCTCAAGAAAGAACTTTGATGGACTTCACAAAAACAAGTGTGATTCTCTCTTGAAAGTAGCACTTTTGATTGCTTGATTGATTGCTAAAAGATGTATATTAGATGTATTTGAAAAAGGTTAAACAATTCTGTTTATATAGAAGATTTTCAAAACTGCTGGTTTAATTAATCTGTTAAAATAATCTTTTAATCTGTTAAAAGTCTTTTTTTAATCTGTTAAAACTTCTTTTAATCCATTAAACCGTTCTTGATTATTTTCCATATTTGTTTTAACTTATACGACAATGTTTATATCAATTAAAACTCTTTACAAAAAATCTTCCAAACTATTTTAATCGATTGTTTCGACTTTAAATCGATTAAAATACTGCAAAACATTTTTATAAACTTTTCCAAGTGATTTTAACTGATAAAGATACGTTTTAATCGATTGAAACGTTTAGTACAAATTTTCCAAGTTGTTTTAATCGATTGAAATGAGGTTTTAATCGATTAAAATAATTTTGATCGGTCATAACTCAGTTCTGATCGATCATATCTGGTTCTGATCGGTCATCTGATATACCAAGTGGTTTTAATCGATTATTTCGAAGTTATATGGATTAAAATACTAAAAAAACACTTCCCTGATCATTTTAAGTGATTTTAATCGGTTATTTTGAAACTGTATCAGTTAAAATACTGACAGAAAGTTTTCAACACTTCTTTTAATGAAAACAATCGGTTATTTTGAAGTTATATCAGTTGAAAACCTGTTATAGAAGTGTGAAGAACATTTTAGTTGATAAACCTCATATACTATCAGTTAAAATAGTTTATTAAAAAAACCTTTTGTCAAAATGCTTTGTTTTTAATCGTTAAAACATTTTTTAGAGGCAATTGCAAAATCTTTTAAGTGAAGAAACCTCATGCAGCAGAAAGATAAAATGGTTATACCTAAGCAGAGCTGTAGATACACTAATCCACTTCTCTTTTATCCAAGTGACCTTTGACTGCCACAAAGTTGCCTTAGACTTCATTTTTGACTTCATCAAATCAACAAGATCTTTGCAAAAGTAATTCAATAAGATCTTCATTACTTTCACTCTACACCGTGAGTTGCACACAAAGTGGTGATATGGGTAGGGAACCCTAGAGCCTTAGCTTTCTCTACACGATGGCCACTTTGCAGCACTACAAATTGATAAATCTCTTCTAAGATAATCGCAACAATGCCAATTTGGATGTTCTCTAGAATGCTCTTTATAATGTGACAACACGACATGTTCAAGTTCGAGCTATGCTTGATTGACATAATGTTTGCCAACAGGAATGACGTCTAGATCTGGGTTAGGGTTGTCATGTTGCCCTTAGGTATCCTCAATGTCTTCCCAACATGGTTAGCTTCAAAGGTTCTACCTCAAACACATAAAGCTCTAGCAGTATCATCATCGCCAAAAGTAGCTGCAAATAGGTGCCTGGTCTTCCTGATGACCTAGAAGGTGCAAATTTCACCTTCATTCAAGTGCAGGGGATTGCCTAACAGGTTGTTTATTGCATCACGGTCGTAGGAAACCCAGCGACCCCTCACCTTAGAACGGGATCTGTATGGCTCTCCTGCAACTAACCATGCATTAGCATAGAACTCTTTAACCACGTCTGGATCAAATTTTAGCATTGGTAGTGCCAGCTGCCTCCAGTTCCGGCGAGTGATTTCCTCATTAAATTCTGAATACTCTCCTTCATTGAGTTCCACTCGCCTTTTAGCAATAAAGCTCCATTGGCTAATTGCTTCAAATCTAGCTTGCCTCTCAGGATCCCTGAACCTGCTTTTGTCTACAAAGGGCTCATAGGGTTCAGTTCTGGGCCTCTTTTCAGCAACCCTAGAAGATGAGACACCATGCGTATCTTTTCTTGGACCTATCTGCAACCATCATGATAAACAAAAATAATTAACGGTTAATTGAATATACTGATCCTATCATGAATAAATGAGACTTTGGATCATGATCATGCAATGTGGTTTATGCTAGAGGGCCATTTTCAATAAAACAAACTACAATTCCTACTGAGACATTTCATCAAACAGTTGGTGTGCACCTAATTTTTGGAACCCCTATGACTCAAATTTCTAGCATGTCCACTTTCCCAATTAAACAATGAAGCAAACCATGAGCAAACACAAACTTTATATCACATAAAAACTAAGTCATTCACTATGAGACATTTTATCAAACAGTTAGTGTGCACCAGAAATTCTAACCCATATTTATGCATTCTAACATTCAAATCCAACCATAAATACGAATCCACACTCAAGAATATTCAAAAACACCAAGAAGAGTTTGAAATGTTACCTTAAGTGGAACGGAGAAGAGATGTAAATTTTTGAATTTTCAATCAGTGAAATGTGACCAAAACACCCTAGAATACTTAGAATTGTGAATGGGCAACTGAAATTTGAATGAATTAGGCTTGAATTAGAGAGGGAAATGGTTGGAGAAGATTGGGTGCACGAATTGGGTTTTTAGGAGAATGAAAAACTGATGTGGGTCTTTGGTTTATATTATGATTCTGGCTATTTTCGCTCAGACGACACAACCTCGCTTAAGCGAAAATGCCCGCGTCTCATGTTTGAGCGAATAATGGACATTCGCTCAAGCGAAAGTTTATTCGCTTGAGTGACCAAAGACCCGAGAGGTTACACTGATTTTCACTCAAGTGAAACTTTTGGCGCTTGAGCGAACAAAAACTCGAGAGGTTACACTGATTTTCTCTCAAGCGAAACTTTTGGCGCTTGAGCAAATTTTGGAAAAAATTTGTGAGAGGTTTTAGCAAAATTTGACTCTAAAACATGATACTCAAATGGAAAACTTCCAGTAACAAACTTCACAACTTATTTTCTATGCTGACTCAATAAAAAACTTAACAACCAAACCAAATATTGTTCACACAAACTCAATTCACAATTAACTACCAAAACTTAAAATGCAAAAAGAAAACAAATTCTAAATACTGGGTTGCCTCCGAGGAGCATTTGTTTAACGTCTTTAGCTCGACGCCTGTATACTTCATGGCTCAATCAGATGAGTGATCAAGGTGAGTCTTTCAACTTCACCTCCCAGATAAGCTTTGATTCTTTGCCCATTGACTGTCCATGTTCTTCCTGTTGTTGGATCTTCCAATTCCACAACACCGTAAGGCTTAACACTTCTTATCAAGAATGGCCTTGACCATTTGGATTTGAATTTCCTAGGGAAAAGCCTTAACCTTGAGTTGAACAACAACACAAATTGACCTGGATGAAACTCTCTTTTCAAGACTTTCTTATCATGATATGCCTTGAATTTCTCATTGTACAACTTAGAAGATTCATATGCATTAGTCTCATTTCTTCTAATTCATGCATCTGGGTTCTTCTTTTCTTTGCTGAAGCTTTAGGATCAAAATTTAGGAATTTTAAAGCCCAGTAAGCTTTGTGCTCCATTTCCACCGGGAGATGACATGACTTGCCATAAACAAGTTGAAAGGGAGAAAGCCCAGTGAGAGATTTGTATGCAGTTCTATAAGCCCATAGCACATCATCCAGCTTCATTGACCAATCTTTCCTTGAAGATGAAACAATTTTGTCTAAGATTCTTTTGATTTCTCTATTTGACACTTCTACTTGCCCATTAGTTTGCGGATGATAAGGTGATGCAACTTTATGCCTAACCCCATAATTCTCCAAACATTTTGGAAGTTGATTATTGCAGAAATGTGATCCTCCATCACTGATCAAAACTCTAGGCGTGCCAAATCTACAAAAGATATTCTTCTTTAAAAACATTATCACAGTTTTTGCATCTGCTTTTGCGGCTACTACTGCTTCCACCCACTTAGATACATAGTCAACTGCTACCAAGATGTACTCGTTAGAGAATGAGGATGGTAGAGCGCCTACAAAATCAATTCCCAAACAGTCAAATACTTCTACTTCCAACATGGTGTCAGAGGCATTTCATGTCTTCTTGAGATTATCCCTGTTCTATGACAATTATTACATTGTTGAACATAGTTGTGAGCATCCTTGAACAAGGTAGGCATTTCATGTCTACTCGGATGGCATTTTCCTGTAAGCAAACACACCAAAAGGACAAGTAAAAACAATTTTTTCTTGATCTTCTAGATCTACTACTATTTGATTATACCTTGAGTACCTATCCAGAAAACAATAAAAAGCTTGACCTGCTAACCTTTCTAACATTTGTGTTAGACAAATGACATCTAGAGGGGGGGTGAATAGATGCACAAATTAAAATAGATGCCAAATTAAAAATTTAGTTTAAGATGTCCAATATTTATTAATTCAATTTTAATTATCAAATTAAACAAAGATAAAGTGGAAGCGATATAATCAGAGAGATATAGGGAAAGATATAAGCGCACAAATATAGGGAAAACAATAAAGGAAAGTAATGCAGTAAAAGAAAAGGAGTGATTAAGGGAAAAGAAGAGCACATAGTAATTTATACTGGTTTGGGTATAGCCAACCTTACATCCAGTTCCCAGTCACCTCTAACACAAGAGTGACCCCAATTCACTATCTTCAGTTTAAAAATTACAATCAACTCAGCAAAGGAAGTAGTAAAGAGTAAACTAATTAAAAAGATACTCCTTAGAAACCCACTAAGGATGAACACCTCCCTAGAATTCCACTAGGGATGAACACCTCCTATGAACAAATCAAAGGATGAAAAACACCTCCTTTGCCACCAACACACAAAGGATGAACACCTCCCTAGAATCACACTAGGGATGAACACCTCCCCGAACAAATCAAAGGGATGAAACAAGACCACACCTCCTAGGAACAAAGGATGCACAGTTCCCACACAGGAAACCCTAAATAACACAATCAATTAAATAAGAACAGTCACACCTGGTAATGGAGGCAACAAATTGTAGAAGCTTGTAGAATGATAACTCCAAGAACAAGTGTGATTAACAATGATAGCACATAAGGCAGTAGAGAGGAGGGTTTTCTCAGAAGGTGTAAAATATCTTTGTTGCCTTGCTCAAAATTATTTTCTTAAAACTGAATGAATGTAAAATTGTATTTTCAAATTCTGTAATTGTGTATATTTGATTTTTCATCAAAACTCATTTAAATAGGAAAATAACATCAGAAAATAGTCGTTGGTCATTAATACTTTCATAGAGAAAAAATCAAGATGTATTAAAAAAAATTTATTCTTCAAAACAGATATTTTTGAAATTTGAACTGCCATAATCGATTATGTTACCAGAATAATCAATTATGACAGAGAAAATCGTTTTTCCATTTGTGATGCATCATAATTAATTATGACAGTGAAAAATGTCATGTTACAAAATTTTATCACACTTGTGTTTTGGAGGCTTATGCATAATACCACTTCATCAACTTGTACCTCCATATCCAGTATTCTAAGACTCTATCTAGTCTTCAGGAATCATCTTGGGCTTGCTTTTGTCATCATTTTTTTTCAGAATGTATATCTAATCTTCAGGCTTAATCTTGGGCTTGCTACAGTCTTGAATGTTATTGACTTGAATCATCATCAAAATCATCTCTTGGGAATGTAGGGACATGTTTGACATTGTCATTAATCTCCCCCTCATTGACTTCAATTTGATCTATGAAAGGCAAAGGAAAATTATATTTTCTAGTTGCTTGATTCAATTTCCTATAATCTATACACATTCTCCAACCTGTGACAGTCCTAGTAGGAATTAATTCATTTTTATCATTATAAATTACAGTCATACCTCCTTTCTTAGGAACAACCTACACAGGACTCACCCAACTGCTGTCAGAAATAAGATAGATCATACCTGCTTCAAGAAGTTTCAACACCTCTTTTTTAACAACCTCCTTCATAGTTGGATTGAGACGTCTTTGGGGTTGTGCAACAGGCTTGTAATCTTGTTCCATGTAGATCCTATGCATACAATAGGATGTGCTTATACCTTTCAAATATGCTAATTTCCACCCTATGGCTCCCATATTATTCTGCAAAATTGTTATTAATTTCCTTTCCTCAGTTGGAGACAATGAGCTGCTAATTATCACTGGTTTAGATCTCTCTTCATAAAGAAATACATACTTCAAGTGTGGGGGCAACAATTTCAACTCAACTTTGTTTTCTTCAATTTTCTTTTCTTTTCCCAAATCTTCAACCTTAGCACTGGGGGATGACATCTCTTTTGCTTTATCTAACTCCATTAAGGATTCCCTCACTTCTGAATCTTCTTCCATGTCCAAAGTGTAGCATCCTTCCATCAATGCTTTCTTTAAAGGGTCTGACTTGTATACTTGCTTTTCAGTTGATATGAGTAACTCCTCCAAAGTGTCTATTCTGAACAAATCTTGCTTGTCTTTTGGGTGTTGTACAACTTCAAACAGATTAAAATTAACTTCATCTTCCACTCTAACTTTCAACTTGCCATTGTCAACATCTATAATCACTTTAGCAGTCTTCATAAATGGCCTTCCCATGATCAATGGGACTTCCACATCTTCTTCCATGTCCATAATCACAAAATTAATAGAAAATATGAACTTGTCCATTCTAACTAAAACATCTTCTGCTACTCCATAAGGAATTTTTATTGATCTGTCAGCCAGTTGCAAAGTCATTCTAGTTGGTCTAACATCCAAGTCTCCTATTCTCTTGAGCATAGATAATGACATGAGATTTATACTGGCCCCTAAATCAAGTAATGTTTTTCCCACAGGTAATGCACCAATTGGATTTTGTTGGCAAAGATTTTTGAAAAATTGCACTACACCCTATTTCCAGTTCTATTGTTTCTTCTTCAGCAATTCTTCTCTTTTTGGTGAGAAGTTATTTCATGAATTTGGCATATGTTGCCATTTGCTCCATAGCTTCCACAAAAGATATATTAATCTGTAACCTTTTGAGAATGTCCATAAATCTGGTGAATTGTCTCTCTTTGTCTATTTTTGAAGGAGCCTTGGGATATGGTAATTTCTTTACAAATGGCTTTTGACTCTCTCCTTTTTCTTGAACAGATTCATTCTTGCTACTCTCTCCTCTTGTTATCTTTTGTCTTTCTTCTCCCTCTTCATTCTTCTTATTAGGGAGATGTCTCTCTTTATTACTGTCCTCTTCTTACCATTCATCTTCTTTTACAAGAATGTCTTCTGCAACAACTAGATTATCACCAATCCTCTTTCCTATAACTTTGACACTCCTAGTAGTTATTGACTTGCAATGCTCATTGGGGTTAGTTTGTGTGTTGGATGAAAAATGTCCTCCTTGCTGCTCAGATAACTGTTTAGCCAATTGGCCCACCTGGGTCTCTAAATTTCTGATCGAAGCCTCTGTATTTTTCTGATTAGACAAAGAGGCTTACATAAATTTTTCCAAAGTGTCTTCCCCTCATGTACTGGAGGATAATATTGTTGTTGGTGTTATTGAAATGGAGGTTGTTGATATGACTGTTGCTGATTTGAAGGTTGTCTATTAGATGGACCAGCACCTTGTTTCCACCCAAATTTTTGATTCTGATTCCCTCTCCATCCTTGTGAAAAATTATTCTGATAGTTGTTAGAATTGTTGGTATCGCGTAGCGGAATGTTTGTGTATAGGGAAAAAAACCAAGAGGGGGGTGTATTGGTTTCTTATAAAAATTAGGGTTTTAAATTTTTTTCCCAAATATCACCAATTAAAATGCTTGTAAAGTAAAAAGATAAGAGAAAGAAGATTACACAAGTAATTTATACTCGTTCGAATAAAAAGACACTACGTCTAGTTGTTAATCACTCTAAAAGAGGATTAACACTGTCACTATAATCACAGTTTAAAACATATTACAAATTACAAAAGATAAGGATTAGAAAACACCTCTCTTGAGTCACACAAGAGATGAACACCTCCTTTGAATCCACAAAGGATGACGACAACTTTTCCTAGAGACGGCACAACACACAATCCACCAAGAAACTCACTCAATGATTCTTATCTCTTCTAGCCCACACTAGGTTTCAAAAGCCCATTTTTCTTCCCTACACAAAGTTCTCTAGCAATCACAACTCTTAACATTTGTATGAAAAAGGTTGTTTTTTTCAGAGAGCCATAGAGAACCTTAAATAGAGAGATTTAGGGTATGGGGAATAGGATTTTCGAAATAGGGAATTGATGCATCGAAAATAGGTCCAAAATTCAAATTTCAAAATCATAACAGACACAGATAATCGATTATTATAGAACAATTTTCGCAGAGAGTGAATTTGGATAGGATAATTGATTATCCTCTGAGATAATCGATTATCACAGAACTTTCAGAAACCAAAATTAAGTGGGATAAACGATTATCAACCCAGATAATCGATTATTCCAGTGATGTTTTCCAAAAACAAGTTTCTTGCAGGATAATCAATTATCTTGGGTGATAATAGATTATCACAGAGTGGTTTTGATAAAAATGAACTTTCAAAGGATGGACTATGTGTTAGCTATCTTGGACTCTAATTTTACAGACTAAAAAAGACAAAATAGAGTTATTGCAAGTAAATACAAATGATTAAAAGTCTTCAAGTCTTCAAGTCCTTTGTTCTTGAATTATCATCATCTTCAGGCATCATACTCTTGTATATTCAACAATCTCCCCCTTTTTGATGATGATCAAAATATGTTTTAAAGCCTCTTTGTAATAACCTATTTTCGGACACAACTATCATAGAAAAAACATTAAAACATACCGACTTTAAAAATTTTCTCCCCCTATTTTATCATAATAAAAAAGATATATAAGCTCCCCCTAAAGATATGAATCAAAATAATTAACTCCCCCTGAATATATGCAAAAAAAGATTATTATTTAAGACAAGTAAATATATATTACAGAAAGAACAGACACACTTAAAAATTTAGAAGAATTTAGAATTCTTTGCTCTCATCACTATTAAATTGGGCATCAAAACACCCTTCTAAATTTGATACACGCTCATCTACATCAAAAATACGATTTAAAATTTCTTAATGACGTTCAATAGAGATAGAGAAGAAATCTTGCATTCTTTGATTCATACTGAAGATCATGTCCTTAATGGAAGAGCGAGGTTCAGTATGAGCGCCAGATGAAGTTCCAACGACAAGAATATCAGCAGCAAGCATCTCTTCATCATCAAAATCTGGAGCGACCTCAGCCATATGGGGAGCATCATCTTTATGGACATAAATTCCATTAACATTAACCATCTGTAGCTAAGTGAGTGTGTTGTCAAGCATTCGATTTGAGTTGAGCGTATGGGATCTTTGCTCACCTTCAAGATTAATACCCTTATATTCTAGAATGTAGGAGATTAAAAGAGCATAAGAAGTCCGGAAGGTAGGATGTCGCTTGGCCTTGAGCATTGTTAATGTAACAAGACTAGGCCAATCAATTGGCTCATTGTTCATGATTGCATGAATAATACGAAGATATGCACTAGAACACTGAACATGATTTGTGGCCCAGGGACATAAGATCCACACAATAAGATGAAGTAGCAGACGTTCCTCTTTCTTTAGAGGACCAGCAAGAAGTTGTTTGCGAATCTCCATGGCAGGATTGTGGAGGAATGAGTGATATGCCAGAATCCTGTTGAATTTGTCCAGATCCGCTAGAACATTAACAACATCATCTCGAATGGGAAAGTGAGCTACGTTCTCCCATATACCATAATCAAGGATGATGGTTACACCCTTGACTATGGAAGTAGCAATATGATCCCTATACATAAAACGAGAATAGAATACCCGAACTAAATCCGGATAGTACGTACCCTACATTTCAATAAAAGGAAGAACTCCTTGTTGCTCAAGAAGATTTGGAAATTGGAATCCCCTGTCTATGAATTGATCTCCAATGAGGTATTTAGGAGTAATAATACCCCTTTCTTTCCAGAAATTTAAATACTCTTGCCTCCCTTCTTCATCTGAAATCCACCCTTCAATTGAGTTTGGGCGAGGTTGAGAAGCAGGAGCTGATATTCTCCTTGTCGGGATCTTTCTCTAGGAAGATGAAGCCATTTAGAGTGAATAGAAAGCAAGAAAAGAGAAGGATTTGAAGTTTGGAGAGAAACAAAAGCTTTGAGGGAGATAAAAAGACATGAATAAGCTTTGAATCTATGCAAAACTTTTGAAGAGAAGCTTGGAAGTGTTTGAATTTGATTTTGAGTCCTCCAATATATAGGAAATACCTCCAACAACTATAAACAACTAGTTTCACAAGAATTAAAGTAAAAAGAGTCGTTGCCAACGACTATTTTGTCTCCAACGACGCAGAATAATCGATTATTTTGCAAGATAATCAATTATTTCTTCAACTGCTACCTAGAAATATGCATGGATAATCGATTATCAGCTGGGATAATTGATTATCCCAGAGAATTTTTACTATATTTGAGCACTGAATTACAGATAATCGATTATTAACCCAAATAATCGATTATTCCAGAGAGAATTTTCATGTATCACACATTTAAGCAACAATAATCGATTATCATCCCAAATAATCAATTATTCCAGAGAGGCATGCATAATTGAAGGTCAATGAGGTACATAATAATCGATTATTGCCTTGGATAATCGATTATTCCAGCAAGATATCATTTCATGAAAAAATTTCAAAGATAAGATATTTCTAATATCCCTAAATCTCTCCTAAGTTCATAAAATCTATCTTTGGGAAGAAGTTTAGTAAAAATATCTGCTAATTGATGCTTGGTATCAACATATTCAATTTTACAATTACCCTTACTAACATGATCTCTTAAGAAATGATGTTTAATTTCTATATGCTTAACTCTAAAGTGCATAACAGGATTCTTAGTAAGGTTAATTGCACTTGTATTATCACACATCAAAGGAATGTTATTTAGAAAAATATTATAATCTTTTAGTTGTTTATTCATCCAAAGAATTTGAGCACAACAATTTCCAGCTGCAATGTTGTGGATAATACAACACAAACTTGTTTCTTAGAATGCCAAGATACTAAGGATGATCCTAATAGATGACATGTTCCACTAGTGCTTTTTCTATCTATTTTACATCCTCCATAATCTGCATCAGAATAACCTAATAAGCTAGGAGAAGCTTCAGATGGATACCATAATCCAAATCCTGTAGTTCCTTTTAGATATTTTAAAATTCGTTTTACTGCAGTTAAATGAGATTCTTTCGGACATGCTTGAAATTTATCACACACATAAACAAAATGCATAATATCAGGTCTACTTGCAATTAAGTATAATAGAGAACCTATCATACCTCTATACATTGATTGATTAATTTCCAAACCTGATTCGTCCTTATTAAGATAACAGGACGTTCCCATTGGTGTGTTAGCTTCTTTTGCAGTGTCCATTCCAAACTTCTTGAGAACTTCTTTGCAGTATTTGGTTTGAGACACAAAAATGTCATCTTTTAATTGCTTAATTTGAAGTCCAAGGAAGAAGGTTAATTCTCCCATCATGGACATTTCAAATTCTCCCTGCATTATACTAGCAAATCCTTCACACAAAGAGTTATCATTTTAATCCAAAGATAATATCATCGACATACACTTGAACTAACAAAATATGTTCTCCTACTGTTTTAATAAACAAGGTAGAATCAATTTGTCCTCTAGAAAATTCTTTTGATATTATAAAATTGCTTAATCTTTCATACCATGATCTAGGAGCTTGTTTTAGACCATAAAGTGCTTTCTTTAATTTAAAGACATGATCAAGATATTTAAAATCTTCAAATCCTGGAGGTTGTTCTACATAAACATCTTCTTTAATAAAACCATTTAGAAAAGCACTTTTGACATCTATTTGATACAATTTGAATTTTATTATTAAAGAATAAGCAAGAAGTAGGCGTATAGTCTCTAACCTGGCAACAGGAGCATAAGTTTCATCATAATCAATACCTTCCTCTTAACAATACCCCTTTGCCACAAGTCTAGCTTTATTCTTTGTTATGTTCCCATCTTCATCAAGTTTGTTTCTAAATACCCATTTCGTTCCAATTACTTGATGGGATTCCTCTATTGGAATTAATTCCCAGACTTGATTTCTTCCAAATTGATTTAGTTCTTCTTTCATTGCAATGTACCATTGATCATCTTTGAGTGCTTCCTCAACATTTTTGGGTTCAATATGTGAAACAAAAGCTACATACATACAAAAATTGTTCATATTTCTAGTAATTACCCCTTTTGAGATGACACCAATTATATTGTCAATTGAAAGTCCTCTTGGTGATTGCCACTCTTTTGCCCTTTCTGTTGGTTGTGATGATTGATTTTCATTTAGGTACATTTCTTCAAGAGCTTCTCTTATGTATTCATCACCACCTTAAGACCTTTGTTGTTGTCTCCATAGGTTACATATCCTTGTTCTTTCTTGATGAAACTTGTAAATTTCTTTTTATCCCCAATCATGTGTCTTGAACAACCACTATCAAGATACGACATAGACTTTTTGGATTTAGAAGATACTTACAAAACAAGAACACAAGATCTTAGGTCCCCATAACTTTTGGGTCCTTGGGGTTAGAGACAATCAAATTATTTAACTATAGGAACCCAAATGTATTTTCCCTTAGGAACACCAAAATTCTTAATTCTACATTTATTTGAAGTATGACCATGTTTCATACAATAAAAACATGCATTTGATGATTTACCTTTTGAAAAGGATTTACTTCCATTTTGTGGAGGTTTAGTTCCTTTCTCATTCCATACCCTACGGGTTCTTTTATTTTTAGGCTTTTTCCATGGAACATGACAATTTACTTGAGTTTGTACAATAACTTCATCCTTGCTACAATTACTTAATTCTTTCTTTTCTTTTTCAAGTAAGTGTCCAAGTACGTCAATATCATATTCATATCTCTTACATGATGCACATGCACTTTGTTCATCTTCTTTTTCTTCTAAAGACAATATTTTTTATTTTAAAGATTCTACTTCTTTTTCCAATTTATTCAAATTCTTTTTCAAAGATTTATATTCAGTTTTCAAATCTTTAAAAGTAGAAAATAGTTTTGGATATGCATTTTATAAAGCATCATAGTCATTTTCATCATTACTTGAAGAACAGTCGGAATCACTTACCTCACAGTCGGAAGAATTTCTGTCATTTGCCATCAAGCAAAGGTTTGCTTCAACATCCGAATCACTTGACTCCGAACTCAAATTAGTATCCTCCCAAGCTATGTAGGCTTTCTTTTTATAAGATTTTCTCCCTTTAAGATCATCACTCTTCTTGTTAGGACATTCAAATTTCACATGACCTGTTTCACCACATCCATAACATTTAAATTTAGAAGAGGATCCTTCTTTTTCATTCCTCTTACCTTTGAATTGATGCTTCCATTTAGTTTTCTTGAACTTTGTAAATTTCTTGATCATAAGACTCAAGTTTTCATCTTCTTCATTTTCAGAGTCTTCTTCCTCCTTCTTGTTCTTGCTTTTTGAAACCTCGGTTTTGAAGGCAATGTTTCTTTTGACACTTTGGACTTCCTCATCATTTAGTCTTCCAAGTTCAATTTTATGCTCTCTCGACTTTCCAAAGAGAGCCGCCATTGACATAGTAGTAAGATTTTGTGACTCTGTGATAGCAGTCACCTTTGGTTGTCATTTCCTGTCCAAAGATTTAAAATTTTTTACATTTAACTCGTCAGTATCAAAAACCTTACCAAGCCTAGTGAGATGGTTGACGATATGAGTGAAATGCTCTTGAACGTCAAATATTGTTTCTCCTTGTTGCATTCGAAACAACTCATATTCTTGAATCAAGGAATTTTTCCTTGCTCTTTTAACATCATCGGTACCTTCATGGGTTACTCTTAACATTTCCCACATTTCTTGAGCACTCTTGAAAATTGAAATTCTATAAAATTCATCAAGAGTTAAAGTAGATGAAATAATATTTCTAGCCCTAATATCATATTGGGCTTTTTTGTTTTCTTCAGCAGTCCATCTAGAAAACAATTTAGGTACTTCTACTTCATTTTCAGTTATTTTTGGAATAAAAGGTCTATTTACAACAGCATCCCAAACACCCCTATCAACAGACTCCAAAAATATTTATATTCTTACTTTCCAAAACGAATAATTTTGTCCCGCAAAAAGTGGGGGTCTATTGATAGAAGCATCTTCAGCAAAGGTTTGGTTTTGTCCGGCCATTTCAAAATTTTTGAAAAACTATCAAAGCAAGCTCTGATACCACTTGTTGGTATCGCGCAACAGAATGTTTGCGTGCAGGGACAAAAACCAAGAGGGGGGGGGGTCAATTGGTTTCTTATAAAAGTTAGGGTTTTAAAATTTTTTCCCAAATTTCACCGATTAAAATGCTTGTAAAGTAAAAAGATAAGAGAAAGAAGATTACACAAGTAATTTATACTGGTTCGGATCAAAAGACCCTACGTCCAGTTGTTAATCACTCTAAAAGAGGACTAACACTATCACTATAATCACAGTTTAAAACAGATTACAAATTACAAAAGATAAGGATTAGAAAACACCTCTCTTGAGTCACACAAGAGATGAACACCTCCTTTGAATCCACAAAGGATGATGACAGCTTTTCCTAGAGACGACACATCACACAATCCACCAAGAAACGCACTCAGTGATTCTTATCGCTTCTAACCCACACTAGGTTTCAAAAGCCCATTTTTCTTCCCTACACAAAGTTCTCTAGCAATCACAACTCTTAACTTTTATATGAAAAAGGTTGTTTTTTTTCAGAGAGCCATAGAGAACCTTAAATAGAGAGATTTAGGGTATGGGGAATAGGATTTTCGAAATAGGGAATAGATGCATCGAAAATAGGTCCAAACTTTGAATTTCAAAATGATAACAGACGCAGATAATCGATTATCATAAGTGATAATCGATTATCACAAAATAGCTTTTGCAGAGAGTGAATTTGGACAGGATAATCGATTATCCTTTGAGATAATCAATTATCACAAAACTTTCAAAAACAAAAATTAAGTGGGATAATCGATTATCAACCTAGATAATCGATTATTCCAGTGATGTTTTCTAAAAACAAGTTTCAAGCAAGATAATCAATTATCTTGGGTGATAATCAATTATCATGGAGTGGTTTTGATAAAAATGAACTTTCAGAGGATGGACTATGTGTTGACTATCTTGGACTCTAATTTTACAGATTCAAAAAGACAAAACAGAGTTATTATAAGTAAATACAAATGATTAAAAATCTTCAAGTCTTCAAGTTCTTTGTTCTTGAATCATCATCAAAATCTTCAGGCATCATACTCTTGTATATTCAACAAGAATTAGGAAAATTTGTTTGTCTTCCTTGACCATTACCACTTTGAGTACCCATATAATGAGCTTGTTCTTCTTGTATGTTACCTTGATAAGAGCAGTGTCCATTTGGATGATCCCCTCCACAAAAATCACAACTCATTTGTTGATTGGAAGTGGATTGGACAACATGTAATTGTTGAGATAGTTTTACCATGTGCTTGGTCAATGCTTCAATCTATTGAGTCAGAATTTTATTCTGAGCTAGGATCACATCTATAGTGTTAAGATCAAACACTCCTTTCCTCTGAACTGGTTGTCTATCATGTTGGGCCTGCTGGTTTGTAGAGGCTAGTACATAAATAATTCTTGTGGCATGTTCATCATCCATAAACATCATGGTTCCTCCTGCTGTAGCATCTAACAACATCTTTGTATCAAGTCTTAGGCCAATGCAGAAAATATTTAACTGGGCAATATCTTCAAATCCATGATTTGGGCATCTCCTTAACAATGGTTTAAATCTCTCCCATGCTTCACAAAAAGGTTCATCTACTCCTTGTCTGAAAGTAGAAATGTCGGATTTTGCCTTGATGTAACGGGATGGTGGAAAATATCTATTTAGGAACTTCTCTTCTACATTACCCCAGGTGGTCAAACTCTGATTAGGATGTGCTCTCAACCATTCCTTTGCCTTGCCAGCTAATGAAAAAGGAAACAATCTCAAGTACGCAGATTCAATATCTCCTTCTTTAAATCCCATGGTGCCAATCAACTCATAAAAAGTTGACAAATGAATATAGGGATCTTCATGATCCATTCCAGTGAATTGATGAGAACTAATCAAACTTAAGAATGCTGGCTTCATCTCCAAGGATTGGTTGGCTGGTATCGCAATGCTAGAAAAGTGTCTTGGACCTTGACCTTGTTGCATAGCATAATCTCCAATTGTTCTTCTAGGTAGATTTGGATTCAGATTCGCTCTTTTGCCCTCCATGTCTTCTATGATTGATTCTTGTAAGTTGAGTATGAGAGAAGAGTTGACTGAATTCCTGTTTCTTGTTCTTGAGTTTCCCTTCTCCTTCTACCACGATTCCTCCGAGCAGCTCTTTCAATCTCAGGATCAAATTCCAACTGATCTGTAGATACTTATCCTCTTAAAAGCATAAATCAAAGAGAAACTCAAACAAGAATTAACACAGAACACCAATAAAAATAAAAAACAAATAATAAGCTTGACAAATATTTCCCAAGGAACACCGTTCCCCGGCATCGACGCCAGAAATACTTGTTGAATATTTGCCAAGCATACCAAAATTATTAATTGTAGTATAGTATTTCGATTAAGTAAAAGTCGATCCCACGAGGAATGATTTCAATGAAAATTCCAAATCATAAGCTTACTAAGTAGATTAACACAAAACTATTTTTTCATAAAGATTTGGGTTGAAAAAAAATGACAAAGAACTATAAAGTGAATCTAGAAAAGATCAAATAAAAGAACTTAGGATTGGTTTCATTCCTTTTTCCTCTTTCGTATAATTGCTAGGTCAAATTAAGAACATCAATTAACCTATCAATGTTGATGCCACCTACTTAAATCATTCACATTGATCCCTCGCACATGAAATTCATAACAAAACCTAGTAAACATCGATTCCTCATACATTTAAGAGATTTCCCAGCGTTAGGTTTAGGATGTTAAGCAATTTTTCTATTCCTAGCAATTAACGTAGCAAATATTCTTAACCTGATCTAGGGTTCAAGATATATTTTCCAATGCATCCCAAACATCAAAGATAAACATTAAAGAACACAAAGGATAATAATATCAGCATCAAGAACATAGATTAATATCTCAAAATATCACCAAGATACAAAAGAGTTCAAAGGAAGTGCACCCAATCCTAATAGAAAGAAGTTAGCCACTCATGGTGGCCATTACAATTATCCAAATAAAGAAGAATTGAAGATGAATTGAAGATTGGACGAAAACTTGATCAGATGTCGCACCTTTCTTCTCAAAAACCGTCCCCTTCTCAAAACGCATCTTATCTATTTAAAGAAATATTTTGCATCATTCACTCAAGCAAATATTTTCGCTCAATCGAGTACTGATATTTTCGCTCAAGCGAGAACTTGCTCACTTAAGCGATTGAATTCCTGAGAGCTTTAACGTATTTTCGATCAAGCGAGCGTCTACCTCTCTCGAGCGAATCTTAGGCTGAAAATATTCTTCCCTTTTTTCCAATTTTTCTTCAATTAACTTGAGAATTATGATCCTTGCTCTTGTACCCAGGTATTCTATAAATTCATCCTACATTTGGAGAATAAATGATTAGAATCAACATAATTTAAGTGGTTAAATCACAATTCAAAGCATAATTACATCAACTTTTGTCACTTAACACATTCATATATCCCTCCTCACTTTAATAATAATAAGATAATAAAAAGAAAGGATTAATTGATGTGTTTTCCATAATCAAAAGAATGGAGAGAAAACCGTTCATCATCAAGCTCTCCCCAACGGTTGATCTACCTAAGGAGGATAATAAGCCTCAACCGTTGGTCATCCAAGTTAATAAAGAAGAGGGGGCAAGGACGCTATTGCATTTGTTCATGCCTTGTCCCTTCCCCTATGCATCGAATAAATTTGTACCATGGAGGTATGAAGAGACATCACCCGTCAATGAAGACATCTCCAGCATAACCGGTATTGGGGGCATGACA
This sequence comes from Sphenostylis stenocarpa, assembly GCA_963425845.1. Lineage (NCBI taxonomy): Eukaryota > Viridiplantae > Streptophyta > Magnoliopsida > Fabales > Fabaceae > Sphenostylis > Sphenostylis stenocarpa. The sequence goes on from OY731403.1 coordinate 106,785,560, forward strand.
AGATGTGGAAGAGTCTACTCCCCCAAGGAGCTACAAGATGACGCTCCTAAGAATAAAGGAAAGAATAAAGAGATCGAAAAAGAAAATAATAAAGAATCCAAGGAAGAGACTAATGAGTTACTCCAATTCAAAAGGCAAAGCGAGTACTCCATCATCGACCAACTCAATCGCACACCTGCGAAGATAATTTTGTTATCTCTAATAATGAGTTCGAAACCACATAGGAACGCCCTGTTGAATGTCTTGAATGAGGCCTATGTTCTGCATGCCATATCCGAAGACAAGTTTGAGGGGATTGTTGGTAACATTACAACCAATGATCACCTCACCTTCATTGATGAAGAACTCCCTCCCGGAGGGTCAAGCCACAACAAGCCCTTGTACATTTCTGTTAAGTGCAAGGAATATCTCATCGCCAAAGTTCTTGTGAATAATGGGTCATCCTTGAATGTCATGCCCAAATGTACACTTGATAAGCTGACAGTCCCAGCAGCCCACATGCGCCCAAGTAATACTGTCATTCGAGTCTTTGATGGATCAAAATGTGAAGTAGCGGGGGAGATCAACCTACCAATCCAAATTGGCCCCACTATCTTTAACATGGGTTTCCACGTGAGGGATATCACTCCTGCTTACAGTTGTCTCCTTGGTAGACCTTGGATTCACAATGATAAGGCAATTCCTTCAACATTCCACCCAAAAGTCAAGTTTGTGGTAGACGACAAGCTGGTCACGGTCCAAGCTGAAGACGACATTCTAATCAGCAAGTCGTCTGCCCTACCTTATGTGGATGCAGTTGAAGAGGCACTTGAAATATCTTTTCAAGCGTTAGAAATTGCCAATGTGGAAAGTCTTCCCAGCAACGTGAAGGTGGCCCACATAATGATAAGGTGTGGATACCGCCCTGACCAAGGGCTTGGTAGAGACTCTCAAGGAATAAGGGAGCTACTAGTTGTCGAAGACAATCCTTTGAAGCATGTCCTAGGGTATGACCCTACAAAGGATCAAGTTGCACGAAGAAAAGGGAAGTCTCCCCACCGCACCTTGAATCAGATGTTCTGAAGTGGAGGTCATTAGGTGTTCTTCTTCCAATTTTAAAGGATGAAAATCTAATGACTATTAGAGATCACTCCTCGGGGCGAGCCCGACCCCCGAGCATTTCTAGGGCACATATTTCCCATTTAATTATAAAGAATGTCTTTCTTACCATTTTCTTCTATTCTTTTTTTTCAAGTCTATGCCTCATTATTAACCATGTTTAAGAAAACGTTTTTTAAAATGCGTCAAAATAATCAAACAACACCATTGACAAAAAAATAAAGTCAAAATCATCATCATTGATTAACTAGAAACACAAGTAAGGCTGAAAGCATTGAGGGGGAGATTGATGGAAATGTGAAACATGTCCCTACATTCCCAAGAGATGATTTTGATGATAATTCAAGTGAACAACATCCAAGACTCAAGCAAGCCCAAGATATAATTTTGATAAAGATTTAATTCAAACATCAAGCAAGCCCAAGATGATTCCTGAAGACTAGATAAAGTCTTAGAATACTGGATATCGAGGTACAAGTTGATGAAGTGGTATTATGCATAAGCTCCAAAACACAAGTGTGATAAAATTTCGTAATATGACATTTTTCACTGTCATAATCGATTATATGCAGAAGAAATGAAACAACAATTTTCTCTATGTCATAATTGATTATACTGGTAACATAATTGATTATGAGAGTTTAAATTTGAAAAAGATATCCATTTTGAAGAATAAATATTTTTTAATACATATTGATTTTTTTCTACGAAATAATTAATGACCAACTACTATTTTCTGATGCTATTTTCCTATTTAAATGAGTTTTGAGAAAAGAATTCTGAGCAAGACAACAAAACACTTTTAGGTTTTCTGAGAAAACTTTTTCATGTTGCCTTTTGTACTTTCATTGTTAATCACACTTGTTCTTGGAAGTTGGCATTCTACAGGCTTCTACAATTTGGTGTCTCCATTACCAGGTGTGACTATTCTTATTTTATTAATTGTGTTATTTATGATTTTCAGAGTGGGAACTGCTCTTCCCTTTATTGGTTCAGAGAAGGTGTTTCATCCTTGATTGGTTTAAGTTAATCAATTGTGTTATTCTATTGTTCATCCTTAGTGAGATTCTAAGGAGGTGTTTTCATCCCTTTGATTTGTTCAGGGAGGTGTTTATCCCTAGTGAGATTCTAGGGAGGTGTTCATCCTTAGTGGGATTCTAAGGAGGTGTTTTCATCCCTTTGATTTGTTCGAGGAGGTGTTCATCCCTAGTGTGATTCAAGGGAGGTGTTCATCCTTTATGTATTGGTTGCAAAAGAGGTGTTTTTCATCCTTTGAAGGAGGTGTTCATCCCTAGTGGGATTCTAGGGAGGTGTTCATCCTTAGTAAGTTCTAAGAAGGTGATTGTCTTTTTAGTTAGTTTACTTTTTACTGGTTCCTCTGCTGAGTTGATTATAATTTGTAAACAAAATTTGAAAGATAATGAATTGGGGTCACTCTTGTGATTAGTGTTGACTAGGAACTGAATGTAGGGTTGGCTATACCCGAACCAATATAAATTACTGTGTGCTTTTCTCTTCCTTATACCTCTTTGATAACATCTACTTATTTCCTTCCCTTTATCTCTCTGATTATATTGCTTCCGCTATATCTGTATTTTATCTGATAATTAAAATTGAATTAACAATTTATTTGACATCTTAAATAAATAAATTTTTAATTTGACATTTATTTCAATTGGTGCATCTATTCACCCCCCCCTCTAGATGCCATTTGTCTAACAAAGGTGTCACCTCATAATAAAACCGTGTTTTGCCAATGTTGTGCAAAAAAAAAAAAAAAAGTCAGTCCAAGCCAAAGGCCAAAAAAAAGGAAAAGGGGCAAGATACAAGGTAGGAAATCCACTAAGGGGGCTATGCAAAAATTACAGTAAACCCGCTAGGAAACCCGAACAACAATAAAGGGTAGCCTAGGAAAAAATTAGGGTTACAAAATAAAGTCTGCTAGGTTCCCAAAGCAAGAAAAGGAGAAACCTAGACAAAAGTTAGGACAAAACAAAAACACAACATCCTAGGCTAAAAACCCAAAGGGCGGACTAGGGAAGTTAATCGATCATGATGAGCGCCATAAAATTATCATTCAAGACATCATTTCATAAACAAAACATTTGTTTAAACTAGCCTAAACAGTTTGACCAACCTGGGCTAGCCATTCTTACAAAAACCATTATGCCAAAAATAAAAACACTTCTAAAACACAAGCCTTTGAATCAAATAGCCTTCCTTCCTTCTTTTCCCTTAACCCTTACTACGACATTCTAGTAATTAGTAGGGAAATGTGGAGATATAGCTATCAATAGGAGGATTAACATCCCCAAGAAAATGGAGGAGTGTACTGACATGGAAATCGCTTCATAATCAACACCATCATTCTTCGGTCATGGAAAATCTGAAACGACAAAATCGGTACAGCTAAGCATGACATCAGAGGCAAAATCACATCGGTTAATCTTTTTGAAATATTAACTGAAATAGCATTATAGGATGCATAACATGAACATTGCATGCATAGATGTTGGTGAATAAGGTCCTATCTTGAAAAAAAAAAAATTCGAGATGCCCATCCCGAATCTGAGACACTTGTCTCGGGGCAAAATGCATGGCGAGACGGCCGTCCCAAAATCCAGACGACCATCCTGTCGTTACCGTTGGGTCGAGCTCGACCTGCAAAATTTTGCCTATAAATATAGGTTGTCCAGATTGATCCATTGCATCCCATTTTTGCATGCTCTCTTCCTTTCCCCCTTTTCTTTGCATATTTAAGTGTGTTTGCCCACTAGGGAAGCTCTTGCTCCTCAAGACCCTACCTAGTTGATAGTTCAGCATCAAGCAAGGCTTGCCAACATCCGCCAATACACTTGGCACCCTATGCTCCAACTGGATTTTGGGATCCTAACCACCTTTGGTTGGGATCAAGATGTTAGAAGGTACATCCAGGGCATAGGGTGGGACTTCCTACTCCATGAGCCGTCTTCTTGCATCTACCGCACTGCCACCATGGGGTTCCTCGCCTCCGTCACACTGGTGGACCTACCATCTTTGGTCCCAGGGGTCCCTCCCATCAAGGCGGTCTCGTACTGGATGAATGGTACCTACAGGACCACAGTGCTGGACGAGTTCAACATCCTTATGGGTTTTCATCAGTACGAGGAGATCCAAATTGCAGAGTACAGGAGCGCGTATTGCGAGAGACCGGCCACCTTCACCACCGGTGAGATATGGGAGGAGGTCACTGGCTCCCAGCATGTCCCCACCCATCTGAAAAGCGCAGCTTTTCTCCCTCTGCTTTGCATCTATCACAAGCTGCTAGCGGGTACTCTCCATAGCAGGAAGGAGAGTCGGGGCAAGGTCACCCAGCCGGACCTGTTCGCCATCTACTGCATGCATCGGGGGTTTCGATGCATCATACCTATTCGCCATATAGCTGAAGGATTTGGGACCCGGGGCCCAACAGGGATCATCATGATGGCTCCTCTTATCACCCCCCTGGCTGAGCATTGGAGATGCCCCGACGGAGAGGACATCCTTGCTGCCGTTCGACCAGAGTTTATAGATGGGTCGATGCTCACCCATATGGGTATCCTCGCTTGGGAAGGGACTGGGTTTGTCTTACACCCTCTCATCTCTGTGGCAATTGACTTCCTTGATATGAGTTCATCACAATCATAGGAGATCCCCATGCCTCCAGAGTTCTAGCAGTAACAACGACAGTATGATAATGACTTTGTCGGCATCCACCAGCATGTGGACAACGAGCATGCCTATATGGAGAGACAATTCCAGGCTATGCGCCAGTAGTATGATCAGTTGACTCTGAGGCAGGAAGGGTATGATTAGACACAAGAGGGGTTGAGCCACAAGATGGATGGGTTCGACCAGGATTTAAACAGCCTGATTCAGAGCCAAGAAGAATTCCAATGTCGTATGCTCCACCAATTTCCCTCGCCAACACCTTCTTTAGCATCTAGCTCAGAGTCAAAGGGTTGAGATGCCATGATATTGATTTTCACTCTCAACGTGGTAGCTTAGGGTTTTTGTTGTCGGTTCCTATAGGTCGGTTGTACCCAGAACCTCACAAATTGAATAAATAAAATCTCTGTCGCTTTCCTTTATCTATTCTCATTTTCCTTTCCTCTCTCGGAAAAAGCCTGCGTGCATAAAAGAAACTAAAAAGTAAAAAGGCACATGCATTATCTCGAAAAAAGCCAAATTTTGAATCGCAAGAAAAGAAAATAAATTGCAAAAAAAGGCAAAATTAAATAAAAATCCTAGCTTTTAGGTAAATCAACTAACTCAAAGAAAATAAGAGTTTTCAGAACCCAAAGCTCCAGCTGCCATCCTTCGACCCAATAAAGAAGGCACAACCAACAACAAAGAAAAAGCCGACGGAAAGGCTCGATCATCCCCAAGCAGATCCTTGCCTACTCCAGAGGCAAAATAAAAAGTAATACCCTAAGGCTCAACATCGCCACCACATGAGTCATCAAACATACTCAAGCAAATCTCCGCCACATTCCCCAATGGAGAATAAAGGTTTCACAAAAGCCCATCATCAAGAAGAAAAGGAACAAAAAACCCTTCATCCCCAACGGATGCCCAAAAGGAAAAAAGGCCATGACAAAGGAAGGCCAATAAGTCCCCAAGTGGGTCACAACAAAAAGGAATAAAGCAACCAAACTAAGGAATTGAAAATTCCATTCCCTCAGCGGAATAAGATCTTCACAAAGCCAACTCTCAGCAGCATCAATCAAAGAGGCAAGACTCTATCCCCTAGAGGGAAATAAAAAAAATTAGATCCCCAGGAAGCCAACTATTTCCCTGGTGGATCACCAAAAAGAAAAATATATCCCTAGTGAGCCTACTGCGAAGGCAATCTTCAGACTCATATCCTCGGAGAGTCGTTTGCCTATGCATAGGCAAGACCTGGTAAACAAGAGTTAGCATCCCCAAAGGGAACATAAGCCTATTCAAAGGTAAAACAGTGCAACCAAAGGTCTTCACCTCCAAATGAAGCATCTGCCTACTCAGAGGCATCATCAAAATTAACAAATCCCCAGTGGATTCCTGCCTACCTCAGAGGCAATTATCGAAAATCCTTGGCAATTATCAAGATGGAAGGCTATTGGAAAAGCCCAAAAACAAAGAATCCCCGACAATCAACAAGCTGGGCGGCTATTGTAAAAGTAAAAAATCAAAGAATCCCCGGCACACCGAATGACTACACATTAAAGACAATATTTTCAAGAAAAACCACTCCCCATGGATTCAACGTGTGACCAAGATCAGCAAGTCGTTGTCACACAATTCAGTCCAAGGAAAGGACTCAAAACCAGATGGGGGTTCGTACTCATCAACCACAGGATCAAAGGAGCATCCTGTGGATGAGTCTTACAAAAGGGGACTCAAAATAGTCTTACAAAAGGGGACTTCAAAACCAGATGGGGTTTGTACTCATCAACGAGTCTTACAAAAGGGGACTCAAACCAATCTTACAAAAGGGGACTTCAAGACCAGATGGGGGTTCGTACTCATCAATGAGTCTTACAAAAGGGGACTCAAACTAGATGGGGTTGGTACTCATCAGACTAGATGGGGGTTCATATTCATCAACGAGTCTTACAAAAGGGGGCTCGAACCAGATGGGGGTTCGTACTCATCACCACAGGGTCGAAGGGAACACCCTGTGGTCAACCTTGAAGACCAAAAGACATCTACATTCATCGTCTGGATGATCAGCTACTACACCAAAGGAGCATCCGAAGGACGACCTGGAAAGAGGGTAACTCCTTCATCCGACAACCGGTCTTGCGACACATTCGCCAATAACTAGTCTATCAGGTGAAGGGGGAGCAACTATAAACCCCAAATCTTGCCCAGCCTTACAACAAGACTCAGAAATCCTCCATTTTGAAGATGGACAAGGCTTCATAGGGCCCCTAGTAGTGTCCACTAGGCTCCATTTAAGAAAAATGAGGGTTTTCTTAGAGAATAAAAAAATAAAATTTTGTCGGAGAAGTCGGGACAATCGTCCCAAATCCCAGACGGCCGTCCCACCTATTTTGCAAGCTCGAGATGGTTGTCCCAAATCTGGGACGACTGTCCCACCTTCCTTAGTGGTTTGGGACGGCCATCCCAAATTCCAGACGGTCGTCCTACCTGATAAAATCTGGGACGGCCGTCTCGACCTCCTTGATGAGCGAGCCTATAAATAGGACGTCAATCCTCACTATTTTCCACACAATTTCACACAAAATTTACACTCTTTCACACATTCTCACACTTAGAGACGTTCCTTGACACTTCTAGGCACTGAGTAGTCTTTCTGATAATCCATTTGGGCAAAAATCGGTTAAGAAAGTCTCCTTTTAAGACATCCAGCTCTTGACAGTTTAATAATTTTATTGTTCGAGGGAGGAGTGCTCGTGTAGTGAGAGGGGACTTCCAAAAAGTGTCCTCAAAGTTTAAAGATTTATAAAAGCTCGTTTCGGAGGTTTTTTTCAATCCGTTACTCTTTTTATCGCTTTTCTTTGTGTGCATTAGAAATTAGGGTCATGTAGATATTTAATAAGTACTGTGAATAAATAAATAGGGTAAAAGTGTAATTTCTAGAAGTCTTTATTTTATGAATTAATCCGTCATAGGGAGCCCAAAAGGGGCGCTGTGGGATGCTAACACCTTCCCCACGCGTAACTAACTCCCTTACCCGACTCTAGTTATAATGGCCAAAGCTGGTTTTTCTTAAACAATGCCTTCTTTTTTTATCCTTTTTCAATGTTTCTGGTTAAAATATTGGTGACAACTCCATAGAACCCATTTTGCGAAAACCTCACTTTTAAGGGTAGTCCAGTTATCAGGCATCCTAAAAGTGATGACCATTTATTTTACAAAAACGTGAGTTTCAACCATCGCGTCGTGACCGCTCGCATCTTTCGTTCCCCCCTCACCGGGGGACAGAGACGATAGCATGCCAAAACAAGATTCCCAATGTTGTTGTACAATTTTATAACTTTCTCCTACACAACATGTTGATTTGAGGATTTTTATTGTACTTTCTAAGAACTTCACTATATCTCATTGTTTGCAATTCTTCTTACCCCTTTTGTCAATAATAATAAATTCGGTTTGTTTTGAATAAATTCTTTAATTTTGTATTTTTCTCTTATTTGACCTTTGTCCATTGTTTTGATCATAACTTTTTCTATAGATATTTTTTTTATTATTATTCTTGTTTCATTAGATTTCTTATTTCCAAGTATTTACTTTTAATATATGGAAAGTGGAATTTGAAGCTCTAAGCTATTTTTAATAAGTTTTATAAGTTGAGATAAACATACTGATTTTTTTATATGAAAATGTATTTTGTTATTAGACTTATAAGACCCCATTTTGGCTCAACGCTAGTCCCATTCGTTTCCATCTTTGAGAGTGTTTTATAAAAGCTTTAGGAACTAAAAAGACATAACAATGATACAACAATTACATCAAAATTACATTAATTTAGTTTTCGTTTTGCCTTTTTAAATTCTCTCCTTTTTCTCTTCTCTATTTTTGTTTTGTCTTTTTATTTTCTTACATGGAGATCTAAACCATCCTTTAATTTACAAATTGAATATCATATGAATTACTCGATTAACTCACACGCTCCAAGTTTGTTCACCTTGCCTCTAAATCATAAAATTGCATATCATGATTATGATTTGTTTTGCAATGTTTTAAAATTTAAAATAGATTTTTTTTGTAGTTTGATTTGATTAGTATAAATTGTTCAAATTTAGATTGAAGTTCATTAGACACAATGATATTTCAATTCATATGCATCTAGATTTTTATATTGATGTTTTAATTTCGTTTCCTCAAGCAATTTAATTTCTTGCATTTATAATTTTGTATTTTCTTATTTCAACTTGCTTTTTTTCCTTGATTTTATATTTCAATTGTGTTTACATTCCAATTGTGGTATAATTCTTGTATGCTTGCTCCTTTCAATTCAATTCAATTTAATTTGGTGCGTTCTTTTCAATTATTGAATTTAATTTCAATTTGTATTTAAATTTCAATTATTTTTGGTTTGAATCCCCAAAACCCACCAATTTAACTTATAGGAAGAATATGGGAAAATGAGAATATAGGAAATAAAATATGAGAATATGAGAACAATGAATACAACCGATGTGTTATTGAGATAATCGACCTAGGTTATCTTATATTTTGTAAATTTTAGGAAAACTTAGAATATTTTGAACTCATTATACAATACAATGATTATCAAAACTGCAACCATTGGTGGGGACACATATGATTGTATTGTCTTGCAATTTTCGAAATCATATGACAAGATGGTTTGTGCTTGATTAATGTAGTTAAAAGAAGAATTGTTTTAAATCATTTATAAAGTCTCAAAATCAATTTTCAAAATTTCAATTTCTTCTTATGGTTGATTAATCTTGTTCAAGCCAATTGTCATGCCCTTGAGTGTTTTGTTAGCTACTAAACAAATCCATGACATGCATTATTTTTTTCATAGGGTCACACATAAACTTGGGTCCTTTCTGTTTAGTTTTCAATGATATGGACTTATAAGCAACAAATAGAAGTAAAAGTAACAGCAGGAACAAAAATGATTTGTCTATTCTTGTCCATTAACAAAAAAAATTTACTAGTATGGCCTAGACCCATCTTTTCATTGAGATGTTTAAGATTTTAATCAAAGATTTAGCCTTTTATACCCTTCAAATGATCTAGCCACAATAGTCTCTAACATCTTTTTCTTATTCCCTAGATTAATCTATTGCTTGAGAATATTTTGTTATGGATTATTTTGTTCAAATCTCTTGATTTTTGAAATAGGGTTTTTCTCTTTTCTTTTAAAAACAAAACGTTGATTACTTATGTCTTTAAGGTATGATTTTCAATACTCAATTTTTTCAATCTCAACCATGACCTCACTTAATGGTTTAGATTGATTTTTTAAATCCTTTATTTCTTTCAAAGTTGATTTCAATTATTTTTTAGAAGTTTGTATGCTTTAGAGAAAATGGAAGAGTTGGATTGGAGTTCATCACATGCTTCAAGAACGTAATGAAGACCACTAAGTCTACCTCTTCATCAAACTTATATGGTGATTGTTTTGAAGATGCATCTATCATCACGTATATATTGGCTTCTTCTATGTCTTTTATAAGGAATCTAGATCTTTTCATGTAGATATGATAACGTTATTCTTATCACATATGATGCAGGAAAATCTCTTGCCTTTGGATTTTTCTTTATCAACACATTCATACTTGAAGTTTCCTAGCTTTTTGAATTCATACCAGACAAGTCTTCTTTCGTTTACTTCTTTGTAGTCTGTTGGTTTTAAGGAAGGTTTCTTTCCTTTGAAGTTCCTCTTGTCTTCTTCCATATGTATGGATTTTTCTTGAGATGAACGATAATTATCTTTCTTACTTTTAACATTTCTCATCAACAAATTTGTCACATGATGATTCTTTAGGCTTAAAGGCTTTTGAAGTAGTACATCGCCTAATGGGTTGCACTTTTAGGGTGACCAATTTTTCCCTCTTTATGAGCTTGTCCAATTGTAACACCAACTCATGCACCTTCACAATGCTAATGAGTTCTTCTAAAGTCATATCATCCATATTTTTTATGTTAGAAAAGGAGGTTGGGGTGAATTGATCTTTGAAAGATTTTCGAAATTTACAGATTATCTATTTCAAATATTAAGAGTTCTGACCAATTCTTGAATCAAACAAAACAAGCAATTGAAATAAAGATAGCAACAGAATTAAAGAGAATAAGGTTTAGAAAAATACAACCAAGATTTATACTGGTTCACCTAATCCCAGGGCTACATCCAGTTCTCAGCCAAATTCCAGTTGAGTTCCACTAGATTGAATGATTTACAGATTACAGATTCCAATCACACACCCAACCTACCACAAGAACCAAAATTCCAGTCCTTGCACCTAAACCTTCACAAAGAACCAATTTCCAGTTCTTGAACCAACCTGCAGCCAAATTCCAGCTACAGAACCAATGCCCAACAATTCCAGACACCCAACATACAGTAAAGAAATGTAAAGAAACAAAGAGAAGAAACTAGAACACTCAAACCCGTATTATGCAGCTCTGCAGAATGAGTTTCTTCACAAAAGAAATTCAAAAATTGTCTCAAGAAAGAACTTTGAAAAACTCCACAAAACTTGCGTGATTCTTTCTTGAAAGTAGCTCTTATGATTGCTCGATTGATTGTACAAAAGTATATTTTAAAAGACAGAAGCAATCCTGTTTATATAGAGATTTGTTCTAACTGCTGGTTTAATTAATCTATTAAAACAATATTTTAATCTGTTAAAATGTTCTTGATCATTTTCCAGATTTGTTTTAACTGATACAACAATGTTTCAATCGATTAAAACACTTTGTAAAATATCCCTTAAGTTGTTTTAATGTATTAATTTGCTTTTTAATCGATTAAAATTCTGCCAAATATTTTCATAAAACTTTCTAAGTGATTTTAACTGATAACAGCCAGTTTTAATCGATTAAAACAGTTAGCAAAAATTCTCTTAAGTTGTTTTAATCGATTAAATCGCAGTTTAATCGATTAAAATCATTCTGATTGATCAAAAACTCATTCTGATCGATCATATGCTAGATTACATCGATTAAAAAAATACTTCAAGTGGTTTTAATCGATTAGTTCGAAGTTATATCGATTAAAATACTGCTAGAACAATTCCCAGAACATTTTAAGTGATTTTAATCGATTATTTTGAAACTATATCAGTTAAAACACTGAGAGAAGGTTTTCAAAAATTCCTTTAATGAAAACAATCGATTAATTCGAAAATATATTGATTAAAATAGTTCCAGTGAATGTTTTAAAAGGTTTTAATCGATTATTTCGAAAACCTATAAGTTAAAAACCTGTTATGTAAGTGTTAAGAACATTTTAACTGATAAAGCTCATATAATATCAGTTAAAACAAATTCTTAAAAACCATTTAACCGATTACTTTGGTTTTTAACAGATTAAACATCTTTAGAGGCATTTTAAAAATCTTTTAAATGATGAAACCTCATGTAGCAGAGAGATATGAATGATTAAACCTATGTATAGATGTAGACTCACTAATCACTTCTATCCTTTTAACCAAGTAACATTTGACTTCACTAGAATAGCCAACAAGAAATATGCATTGCATATAATAATAACAAAATTTATTTTAAAACAGTATTATAATCAGAGAAGAAATAGAATTTCATGATACCAATGAGATGTATTATTCATTTAAGAATCAATTAAAGTTAATTCAAACTTATCTTCGTTAACACGTTTGTAATGAATACAATAGACACGTGTAAAGATAAGGGAATCATGCTTTAGTAGCATGTTCAAGAACAACCATTAAATAAAGCCTTTAATTTTCTTTCCAGAATAATAATCGATTAAAAATAGGACATAATGGATTAAATTAATCATGTTAACGATTTTAATTGATACATATAACATTTTAATCGATTAAAACAGGAATGATAAATGTACATTGAAATCCTAGGAGCATTTAATTGATTAAATCGAAATTTAATCAATTAAAACAGTACACATAGTAGTATTATAAGTGAAATTAATTGATTAAAACTAGTTTATATCAATTAAAACACTCAGAAATGGGAACTAAGTGATGTTTGATGCATCTAAAATGCCTAATTCAGTTCAGATTTTATAAAATCGATCACGAGCAAGAGGTTTTGTGAATATATCCGCTAATTGTTTCTCAGTTTCTATAAAGAAAATTTCACAATCACCTTTTAAAACATGATCACTAAAGAAATGATTTGTCTTGATCCTAAAAGACAAGTAACTTATGTTAAATTCAAAATAGCCACAAGATGTTTTTTTTTTAAAAAAAGAGAATTGAAAATTATACAAAATCCGCAAAAAACCAGAATGTTACATCTCAATTTAGTGAATTTAATTGATGTAAATCAATTTTAGTTGATACAAATCCATAACCTATAGCTTTTAATCAATTACATCGTAAAATAATCGATTAAAATAGTACAAATTGTTTATATAAATATGCATGTTAATAGATTTAACCGATTAAAATGATTTTTTATTAGCTAAAACTATCAGAATGTGTTATCTAGGATCTCTAATTCAATTCTAACTCATTCTGATCAAATTAACATACCTACATTATATTTAAGGATGTTCAAGAAGTGTTTATGATCAAAGACCAGTTAATTGTACAAACCAACATAAACAAAACATCAAATAAAGAAAAGACAACAAATAAAAAAATAGAAAAAAAAAACTTAAGATAGAAAAGACCCTTCTTGATGAGACTTAATCTTCCCAGTTTCCCTGATTCAATTGCATATCTTCCAATTTGGTATAAATGTCAGCAATTTGATTTCCCAGGTTGGAGAATTGTGTGTTGGTCTACTGGAAGTGCTGGTAGGTCATTTGCATGTGTTTCCTTTGATTTTCTTGCAGTGAGGCCATTTGAGAGAGCATGGTTCTTTTCAACCGGGAGAGAGGAGTTCCATGGTCAGGTTGCTCCATGTATGGTATGATCTCCATGTTCTCATAGGAAGTTTGACCACCAGTGGATTCAGGAACCTCAGCAGTAGCTAGAGAAGAAGGAATTTGACCTTGATCAACTTCTTCTTCATCTTCAGACATCCCAACATCAATCTTAGAGATCTACTCTCCATCAATTTTGATAAATCCCATCTTTCGCAAAGTGGAATCATCAATATTATTGGAGGCCTTTGGAGTTTCCACATATTCTCCTGCAAGATCTACTTCAAAGTATCTAAAAATTTGATTAATCAGCATAGCATATGGCAGTTTATAATCAGCCAATCTTTTTGCTTTTATCATGTGATCCTTGATAACAAAAATCCAATTTACATGGATATTATTTTCAATGTAGTACATAAGAGCTAAATCACCCTCATTAAGTAAAGCATGATTACTCCCCCTTGGAGTAAGCATCCATGCAATGATGAAGGCAATAATTCTTGGTTCAAGCTCCATTTTCCCAACATTAAGAGTTCTTACAGAATCATTTTGATTTTTGAGACAACTGCGGAAAAATTGAATTTTGTTAAAATTAGGTAACTCTGTGGATACCTTTACACCAACATCATGAAGACCAACCACTTCTTCCCACACCTTAGGAGTGATCACTAGATTTATACCTTTGACTTGAGACCTTAGAGTGGAGCCGCTGAGTGTAAGGTTGGCATAGAATACCCTCACTAGATCAGGTTAAATGTTGCCAATATGCTCTAGAAAAGTTTTTAACTTTTGTCTTTTCAATTTTTTTCTCAATGAGGTAAAGCCTTCTTCATCCAACCAAGCAAACTTAATATATTTAGGAATCACCAGTTGCTTTTGGTTGAAGTTGGAAATGAAGTTGTTCATCTTGTCAATGTCTCCATTGAACCATGCTTCAACATGTCCCCCAGTGTGGCCAGTAGCAGAGGAAGATTTCCCCTTATGTTTCTTTCTTGATTTTGATCTTTTAAGCATCTTGTAGCAGAGATTTGAGAAGGAATTTGATTGATACAGTATATGAGAGCGAGAGAAGAGAAAAGAGAAGAAGAGGAGAAACTGAAAATGCAGAACCTAATTTTTCTTTGATGAATAGAAGTTTAGATTCCAAATTTTTGAAGTCTGAATGACAGACCTGCAATATTTTAGTCTTAATTGCCATGTCCCCTTGAGTAAGTGTAGAATCACATGCTTTGGGCAGTGGGTACGTCAGCTAAAGTGTTCTTGGATAAACATTGACTTAGTCAAACACTACAGTAAATGGTTTTCACATTTTTTTTAATTATCAATGAATCTTTAAAATCTCATCTTGATTTGCTGAAAATTCTTCAATTAACCTCATTTAAAACAGTTTTTAAGAACAAATTAATCGATTAACCAACAATTTAATCAATTAATTTGATCTAGAATATTAGGTTTAAAATAATAACAGTGTAATAATCGATTAAAACAGAAAAGAATCGATTAAATTTGTACTGTATATGTTTAATGAAATGATCACAGAATTTTAATCGATTAAATAAAAAAAGAATCGATTAAATTTAACTCCTTAATGATTTTAACTGATGTAAATCCTTTTTAATCGATTAAAACAAAGATTTGGAATCTTAGTTGTAAACCTGAGAGGTTTTAATCGATTAATTCGATGAATAATCGATTAAAACTGTACAGACAACTTTTTAAAATTTCTCTGTAAGTGAATTTAATCGATTAAAATAGTTTTCTATCAATTAAAATGATCAGTTCATGAAACCATAACATATAATTGTTGATCAGGTACCAAAGGATCTCCAGATTTTTGTTCCTGCAAGACAGATTTATCATAATCTGGTACCCTTTTTATAATCATTGGGTCCAATCAAGTTATTTGAAATGAATTCTTGGGAATCTACTTCATTATTCCTCTTGGTATAACATACTTCTTGATTCTACAAAATTTAACAGAATGACCTCTTTTCATACAATAAAAGCATTTACTAACAGATGATGAGTATGATTTCCTATTTCCAACAGTCTTTCTGGTTTTCTTGCTAGATGTAAATCCAATGCCAGATTTGTCAAAAATAAGTTTTTGTGACCCAAGAAGAACATCAAGATTGGCTTGACCTTGTGTAAATTTAGAAACAGTTTGTAACAAAAAATCAATCTTCTTTTGTAAATCTGGACAATTATTGCATGGCTTATTACATAAGCAATTAGAATTATCATGGATTAATTTTAAGAAATCAAGATCAGTTTTATCTTCAAGAATTTTCTTTTCAAGAGAATCAACTCTATTTTCTAGCCAATTGTTCATGCCTTTTAGCCTATCATTTTCTCTTTTAAGTTTCTTGGTTTCTTCATGCATTTCATTAAATGCTTCTTGCAATGAGTTATAATTCACAAAATTTGAAGAAGAGTTAGAACTTACACTGCTAGCTTGATAGTTCTGGTTAGCCATTAGACACAAGTTAGCTTCTTCATCATCAGAATGTTGAACATACAAGTATATGAATGTTGAACATACAAGGATATGAAGCTTGTAGATTTTGATGATGATTCAAGAATAAAGGACTTAAAGATTTGAAGACTTATAGTGTTATGTAATAACTCAGCACATAGACCACTCTTTAAAAGCTCTAAAAACTCATTTTGATGAAAAATACACTAGAATAATTGATTAACTGACAGGATAATTGATTATTACAGCAAGAAAACCATTTTCAGTAATTGTTCTCTGGTTTAATCGATTAAATCACTAGATAATCGATTATCTGGAGCAGATAATCGATTAAATGGCCTGTTAATTGATTAACTGGTGTTGTTTTGCTCCTCTGTGAGAATGGCTCTGGAATAATCGATTAACACTCAAGATAATTGATTATTTACGTCTGTTGTGCATTTCGAAATTCAAAATTGGACCAATTTATGAAAACCCTATTCCCAATTCATCTGTTTTTGAAAATCCCCAATTCCCAAACCCTATTCTCTCTACATAAGGTTCTCTAAGGCTCTCTGCAAATAGAACAACCTTTCTCATACAAAAGTTAAGATTTGTGACTGCTAGAGAACTATTTGTAGGGAAGAAAAAGGGGCTTTTGGAACCTAGTGTGGGCTAGAAGCGATAAGAATCATTGAGTGGGTTTCTTGGTGGATTGTGTGTTGTGCCGTCTCTAGGGAAAGTTGTTCTTCATCCTTTGAGGACTCAAAGGAGGTGTTCATCTCTTGTGTGACTCAAGAGAGGTGTTTTCTTTACCTTATCTTTTCATTTGTAATTTGTTTGTAAAACTGTGATTATAGTGACAACGTTAATCCTCTGTTTGAGTGATTAACAACTGGACGTAAGGTCTTTTGATCCGAACCAGTATAAATCGACTGTGTAATCTTCTATCCCTTCTCTATTTTCTTTACACAACATTTTGGATAATTGGGTACCTTTGGAAAGAAAACCAACAGATTCAATAATTTTTTCTCTTATAGAAAACCCATTGCATCACCATTCATAACTTATTTTTACTGTATGAATAAGGGACATTCTGTTAGATTCTGTGATATTTGCAAATATGATGTTCCTAAGGACAAGAAAAAATGGGTTCCAAAACATGCTATGCAAAAAATTAACCCTGCTGGACCCAAATATATATAAGGGTATCAAATGCTATTTGATTCATTTTTTAGGTGTAGCAAAATGAGTCCCTTTGGTACCTTGACAACAAATGTTTCAGGCACATGACAGAGGACATCAACAAGTTTTAGAATTTGAAATTGAAGCCTAGAGATTATGTTACATATTGTGATAATACCAAAGGGAGATACTTGGAGAAATGGTGAATTTGTCATCATGGATAATGTGATTTTTGTTGAAGGTCTCAAGCACAATTTAATTAGCATCAGCCAGCTTTGGGACCGAGGAGATAAGGTTCCTTTTTAACCTGATCCCTACTTAATCTGTAAGCCAAAGACTGGAAATGTTATGTTGGTTGACAAGCAGTTTAATAATATCTACATATTATATATTGAACATACATTTGCAAAATTTAGCCGCCTTCTATTCAAGGAAGACGAGTCTTGGCTTTGGCATACAAGGATAACCCACATTCATATGCATCATCTTAATAAACTAGTATCATATTGAGGGGATACCTAAGCTCAAGTTCTATAGAGACAAAATTTGTGATGCTTGTCAAAAGGGAAAGTAGACCAAACACTCTTTTTCATAGAAAAATCATGTTTCTACTACTAAAAGTTTGGAACTACTGCACATGGATTTATTTGGTCCCTTTAGTGTTAGAAATACTGAATGAGATCAAGAGGGGGGGTGAATTGATGATTCAAAGATTTTCGCAACTCTTACAAATTAACCATTTGCAAGATCAAATGAAATCAATCTTTTCTTGAAATAAAGGATAGCAAACCCAAATACAAGAATATGATAAAGAAAGAATGTAAAAACAACATAATTTATACTAATTCACCCAAACCATCAGACTACATCTAGTTCACAACCAAATCCAGTTGAGTTCCACTAATCAAATTCAGTTGATTACAAGCAGAAACCATTACATCCACAATCTATCCCAAAAACCACAAACCAATTTTTGATCCTATAAACTAGTAACCAAAATTTTAGTTGCCCCACTAGTGTCGAAACATCTAGACACCAAGAATACAAAAAAACAAAATAAAGATTACAATTCTTGAACAAACAAAACAATAAAAAAGATATGCTAAAGAAAAAATCTAGTCACAGTATATGTTTCTTCAAGAAAAAGAATAAAAGGCCTCAAGAACAATTTTCTCAAAGATCTCAAAGTACTAAAGTGCACTTTTCTCTCATAGTGATTCTCAAAATATTGCTAGATTAATTTCTTAAGAGTATCTATTGAAAATGAAAGAGAGAACCTGTTTATTTAGGAATTTTCTAAGGAATACCGATAGGATTAATTGATTAATTTGCCATTTAATTGATTAAAATAACTAGAATCAATTTCCAGCTAAACAAGTTTAAGTTGATTGAATTGATAAAAACGTCATTTAATCGATTAAAAAGGTTCTAGCCATTTTCCAAAGACGTTTTAACTGATAATAACGTCATTTTATTGATTAAAAGAACTCTGGAATTTTTTCGGAGAAGTTTTAACTAATAACACCGGTCATGTATCAATTAAAACTGTGAACTAAAGTTTTCCAAAACTCAGTCAAGAACATTTTAATAGATTAAAATTTTCCTTAATCGATTAAAACTATGACCCATGAAGTTCTTTGATCTGTTTAAGTAAAATTGACAAATTAAATAAAAAACATATCAATTAAAAACTTTATTGAAGAATAAATTAACAGATTAAAACATTTTTTAACAGATGAAAAATTCTTGAGGCACTTTTTCTTTAACTTTTAAAAGAGAAACTCATGCTTGAAGAAAAGATAAGTGCTTATACCTAAGACACTTAATGCAGACACACTATAAACCTCAACAACAAATCTTTTTCAGCAAGTCTTCCTTTTGACTTCATCAAATCTCCCAAATCTTCCAAGATCTCTAACATGATCTTCATCAGTCTTTCCCGATTTGATGAAGACAAACAACCTCAATCTACAAGAAAAAGAAATTTGTTGTGTGTGTGTGTGTGTTTGGTGAAGTTAGGACATGTGTTATCCCTCTCAATTGTTATCCCTTTCACTCCTTTCTCCCCCTTTTGACTTCATCAAAATAGGAAAAATCATGAATCAAGCTAAAAGATAGTTCACACATGAAATTAATCTTAATCAAATGTTCTGGTTATAAGAACTAATTAAGAGTCCATGCCAACAACGAAGAAAAAAAAACAACATAAAGAGAAAAAGAAATTGTTCAAGAGACAAAAACCATAAAACAACATGAAACAACTTCTTAATCTTCCCATGGTCCTTGGTTGAACTGCAAGTCATCCAACCTGCTATAGATGTCTCCTAGATGATTTTTTATGTAGAGAAGTTAAGTGTTGGATTCTTCATAGTGTTGGTAAGTAATTTGCATATGCTTCCTATGATTTTCATGCAAGGAAGCCATCTGACACAACATAGTCCTCTCAAATTGAGATAATGGAGTCCCTTGATCAAGTTATTCATCATAGGGTACCAACTCCATGTTTTTGAAAGCTCCAGCCATATCATGTGCTCCAGCTGTCTCTAGTTCTGCTATTGTAGCTTGAGATATATATACACCAACATTCTCTTGAGGTGCATTCTCCTCTTCATCATCATCATAATCACTCATATTTGCTTCAACTTTTGAAATCCAGTTTCCATCAACTTTAATGAAGCCCATCTTGTGTAATGTGGAGTTTTCAATCTCATTGGTGATCCAAGGAATTTCTTAATGTTCTCATGTAAATCAACTCCAAAAGATCTAAAGAACTTAGAAATTAATATAGCATAAGGTAGACGAAAATCATATAACCTCTTTGCCTTGAGCATGTGATCTTTGATTACATATACCCAGTTCACTCTAATTTGATTCTGAATGCAGTACATTAGAGTAAAATCTCCTTCATTTAGAAGAGCATGATTGCTCCCCATAGGTGTTATCTTCCCGATAATGATGAAAGCAAGTAATCTTGTTCCAACCTCATTTTTCCAGCATTGAGAACCCTCACAAAATCATTTATGACTTTAAGGAAAGATTTGAAGAATTGAATTTTGTTAAAGTATTCTATTTTTGAGACATTCCCTTTAGACATCTTAACAAATTGATCCTTTAAGCCAACTACTTGTTTCCAAATGGAAGGAGTGACCTTAATATTTACTTATTTTACCTAAGAACGAATGTATAGTCATCTACACTCATATTTTTATAAAATACATTTATCAATTTAGGTTCAATCAACCCTCGAAACTTCAAAAAGGTCTTCAATTTCTAGTGTTCTAACAGTCGATGCAAGTTGGTGAAGTCTTCCCCATCTAGTTAGTTAAACTGAAGAATCTTTGGCATAACCAAATGTTTGTGACTTAAATCAACAATGAACTTATTCATTTTCTCCATGCCCCCGTTGAACCATGCTTCTAGGTCCAACCAAGATTGGCTTCAGCATCTTGGGAAGATGATTCTCCCTTACTCTTCTTTTTGCTAGATTTTGACCTCTTGAACATGTTTGGTAATGATACAACACAGATTCATGAAAACAGTAGTGGAAGAGAAACTAGTGTTTTCTGAAATGGTTGAATGATAGTCTTTGTAAAGCTTCTTCACTATTTAATAGAGTATCAGAGTTTGTTTAATGTGTAGTAAATGAGCTTGCATAATGTCACGTGATCCAATCAAAACCAAATTTCAGACTTTTGCAAACCCTTTTGCTTTTGAATTTGTAGTGGTCCCCTTGACCAACAACAGTGAGTATCAGCTCACTTTATTATATCAGCTAAAATGTTCTTGAGAATGAGGATTGGTTTGGTAAAAGTATTTTTTTTCTTATTCACAGTCCAATCACAATTCTCTAGTTTGAATTTTCCCTTGAATTGATTTTAACCTAGAATCTGATGTAGTTAATACCTGCAATTGACCATTCCAATATTTCCAAGAACATTCTATTTGATTACTTTACCAGGTAATCAATTAAATTGTACTAGATATAAAGTAAATATGATGTATGCAAAATTTTAATCTGTTAAAACGATAAATAATCGATTAATTTCTCTTAGCATAATGTAATTCAAGTGAAATTAACTGATACAAATAGCTTCTTAATCAATTAATCCAGAGAGCTTTTAATCGATCAAATTGACAAAGAATTGATCAAAATAGCGAGAACCAGCTATTGAAAAGTGGTTTTAACCGATTATTTTGAATCACTAATCGATTAAAAAACAATTATTTTCAAAAGCACACATTTTTTCCAGGATTTTAACCGATTAAAAGACAATTATATCAATTAATTCCATCAACAAACATGAGTTCATGCAACATTTGATAGATCTAATATGCCTAATTCAGTTCTAATCATATAAAAATGATCTCAAGCTAAGGATTTGGTGAAAATATTAACTAATTGCTTATTAGTTTAAATGAAAAATATTTCACAAACACCTTTAGAAACATGAGCTCTTATGAAGTGATGTCTTATTTCAATATGCTTAGTCCTTGAATATTGGATAGGATACTTAATTAAATTTATTGCACTAGTGTTATTACAAAGTAAAGGAATTTTGTAAAGAGTCATGTAGACCCCAAATCTTGCTCGACCTCAAAATAAAGAGCAGAAGACTTCCGTTCGAAGATGGGTAAGGCCTAGAAGGTCCCTAGGATTCATCAATAGGCCCCATATTAGAATAGGAAGGATTTTTGTACATGAAAAATAAGAAATTACACCCAAAGGGTCGAGACCGTCATCTCATTTGGTGAGACGGCAGTCTCGCCACTCGCCAATGGCGAGACCGCCGTCTTGCCACTCGCCAATGGCGAGACCGCCGTCCCGCCACTCACCAATGGCGATACCGCTGTCCCACCACTCGCCAATGGCGAGACCACCATCCTAGGACCCCTGTAAAGCATTTCTAGAGTTCTTAGAAAACATTCTAAAGTGTTGCGAGAAAAAGCGAACATCATTATAGAGCGTGGGGTTTGCCAAAAAACACCCTCTTTCTAGAACATATTATAAAAAATTGCTTCGAAGGTTCCTCCATACTGCTTTCTCTATTTTATTGCTTTTTAGATAATATCGTTGTGCATTAGTCATTTAGGGCCATGTAATGAATAACTTAATTTTTGCAATGAATAAATAAGGGTAAAAACGTAATTTAAGGTTCTTATTTCTTTACAAAAACGGTCTATCATAGGGAACCCGAAAGGGGCATCGTAGGGAAGCTAATACCTTCCCTACGCGTAACTAACTCCCTTACCTAACTCTGGTTGTAATGACCAAAGTTGATCTTTCTTTAAAAAACCACTACCTTCTTTTTCCTTATCCAATGTTTTTGGTAAAAATATTGGTGGCGACTCCTCGAACCCTTTCAAAAACCTTGCCCTTAGTTCCAGCCCGGTTATCGGACAACCTAAAAGTGTTGAACCACACTTTTAAAAAACGCGAGTCAAACGAAACCATCGCGTCGCTTCGACCGCCTCTTCTGATGGCGGCGACAAATGGCGACTCCACTAGTGAAGCTAGAGAGTTGATACCATTTAGTGATGGATTAGTTTGAGAAATAAAAATTGAAATTACACTTTTACCCTTCCATGCTTTTATAACATGATTTATTGTTTGGCTTTAATAACTGTTGTATGTTTACTTTATGCAATTGTTTGAAATAACAATTGTACACAAACCCTTGCATACAACAGTTCCCCCTATACCCGGCGACAAGTGGGAAAACCTTAGGGAGTGGGTGGCATTGTACAATTTTTCGCAGTGAGGGCCATGAGCCCACCAGTATGGTCAGAAACCACCACTCAAGGTGATAACCTTCCTCTTTTAGCCTAATGACTGACAAGACCCTAGTGCCATGCATGGTCTGAAGGCTGGGAGAGTGGGGACCCTATAATGGGGGCACCTTGGGGGTCTAGCCTTGGTGAAGATATTTAGAACTACCTTGAATATGCACTCTTTTGCATGATACCCCTACCTTGTGATAAAACCTTCGTCCTACTGTTCGCAGATGAGTGAATTGTATGTGCATTTGTTTGTTTCATAGCATAATCATACAACAGCAGAATAAAAAAAATCTTTCAAAAACCTTTTCACAATAAACACCCTTATCTCGAACAGTCTGCCTTTTAGCTAGCCTAGTTTCAGGTTCTTTGTAAGCTAAGTAGTCACGCAGTCCGACAGAAGAGATAAGGGACGCTAAAACCATTCTTTTGCAATAAACCATTTTTAACTTGGACAGTCTGCCTTTTAGCTAGCCTGTTTCAGGTTCTTTGTAAGCTAAGTAGTCACACAGTCCGGTAGAAGAGATAAAAGGTTATAAATCAAATAAATCAATCGAATAAAAAAAAAATAATGAATTTGAATAAAAAAGAATTTTGACAAAGTCGTATCATTCATATTGCGTCATTTCATAAATGAAACACCAAGAGGGGAAATAAATGAAAGTATGCATACACACCGTCTTAATAAATCTTTCAAAAAATGGGTCTTAGGAGCAGGTTTTGGGAAAATTGTTGGGCCAAATCCCCTTTAGATATTTGGCACTTGTTCTTCACTCTTTCCTCTTCATTTTGATATGTTGTGCGTCCAAATCTGACATCCCAGTCAAAAGTTATCTTACTTTGAACATTTATCGTCCCTTTATCATAAAAGGTCATTTTGTACTAGTGCATGCATAAACACATTCATCTTAGGGGTACTAGATATCCTTACGACAAAGGAAAAAGAGACCCAAGTATATTTGTAACCTTCCGCAGGGAATAGACAAGTATTCTAAGGTATATGGTGACCTTCATTATGCTTGTCAAATCAATGATGAGAAAGTAACCATTATACCAAGGTGGGTATGGTGTTCCGTGCAGTGTAAGCTTTAAGAATATACCAAAGTCATTTTCTTAAGGTATATCCCATAATAATCGATCATTTAAAAAAAACAAAAAACCATCTTAGATTCATATGCATTCCAAAAAGTAGCTAGTATTCTTCATGCCCTCACCTGCATACAGAAAAAAGCAAAATCCCAAACATTATCATACATCATGTTAGAAAATAAAACATGATAATAGGAAAAAACAAGCACCTGCATACATACATCCACCAAACTTCATAACATGCATCTAGTAGTAGGTAGTTGAAGAAAGTGGATATTCCTCAATACCATATAAAGAGGATAGGGCATTCACATGCCATGCACGGGAAGTCAAAAGAGAAAATACATAGAAATTCTAACCCGCCTATGGGTTCATTTAGGCTTCTCCGCTTTTAAAAAAAATGTATTTTGAAACATTGCATTGAGGAATGTACATTGTCTAAATGAAATAAATAAAATTGTTTGTTTTCATCATCTCTTCAAACTGTCTATTACATTCATAAATTGCATTCATTCATTCTCACTTTAATAATAATAAGATAATAAAAAGAAAGGATTAATTGATGTGCTTCCCATGAATCGGAATAAGATGAAGAGCAAACCTTTCGTCGTCAAGTTCTCTCCAACGGTTGATCCGCCTAAGGAGGATAATAAGCCTCAACCGTTGGATAGCGAAGTTAATAAGGAAGAGGGGGCAAGGATGTCGTTACATTTGTTCATGCCTCAAATCGAATAAAGTTGTACCACGGAGATAAGCAAAAACATTGCCCATCAATGAGGATATCTCTAGCATAGCCGGTATCGGGGGCAGGATTAGAAGTGGAAGAATCTATTCCCCCAAGGAGCTATAAGATGACACTCCTAAGAATTAAGGAAGAAATAAAAAGACCAAAGAAAAACATAATCCAAAGAGGAAATTGAGTAGACTTTGGATTCACGACGCTAAGGCAGTTCTTTCAACGCTTCGCCAAAGAGACAAACTCACGGTAGACGACAAGCTGGTCACGGTTTGAGCTAAAGATGACATTCGGATCAACAAGTCGACTGCTCTAACTTGAATGGATGCGGCTGAAGAGGACCTTTGAAATATCTTTTGCCAATATGAAAAGACTTCCCCAACAATATGAAGGTGACCCACATGTCGCCGCCGTAAAAAAGAGAGGCGGTCGGAGCGACGCGATGGTTTCGACCCTCTTGATTTTCGTGTTTTTTATGGGTGGTTACAACGCCTTCAGGTTGTCCGATAACTGGGCTAACCTAGGGGCGAGGTTTTCAAAAGGTCGTCCTTGGGTTGTCCGATAACCGGGCTAACCCAAGGACAAATTTTTGAAGGGTTCTGTGGAGTCGCCACCGATGTTTTTATCGGAAACATCGGAAAAGGAGTTTAAAAGGCGTTGGTTTTCAAAAAACCAACTTTGGTCATTAGAACCAGAGTTGGGTAAGGGAGTTAGTTACGTGTAAAGGAAGTGTTAGTTCCCTTACGACACCCCTTTCGGGTTCCCTATGACAGGCCAGCTATTTTGTTAATAAATAAACCGGAAAAACACGCTTTTGCCCTTTTATTTGCGGAATTAAATTATTATGACTACATGGCCCTATCTATTGCGTAATTTAAATAAAGCGGCAAAAGTGGAGAGGGAGAATGTAAACCTCCGAAGCACGCTTCTTCTATTAATTCTCTTAAAAAAGAGGGTGCTTTGTGGCAACCCCTCACTCTACAGCGCTGGAAACCTCTCGAAACGCTCAGAAATCACTCTAAAGACACTCAGAAGCTCCGGAAATGCGTCGGAGGGATTCTAGAGAGAGAAATCCTAGAGAGAAGGAGGAGAGAATGTTGTGTGGTGTGTGGAAATGAGGGGAGGGAGCCCCTATTTATAGGTTTTCGCGCCTGACAGTGGCGAGACCACCGTTCTCGTCTGACAGGGTCGAGACTGCCGTCTCGCCATGCCAAAGTGGCGAGAACGCCGTCTGGGAAAGCGAGACCGTCGTCTCGCCATTCGCAGGTGGCGAGACCGCCGTCTCGCCAAACGAGACGGTGGTCTCGCCATTTGCGTGAGGCGAGATGGTGGTCTCGTCCCAAAAGGGAGAGAAACTTTATTTTTGTGCCGAAAATCCTTCCTATCCTAGTATGGGGCCTAATAGTCTCTCCTAGTGGCTTGTTAGGCTTCGTCCATCTTCGAATAGGAGGTCTTCTACTCTTTATTTGCAGGCCGGGCAAGATTTGGGGTCTACAGCTGCCCCCCCTTTACCTGACTAGTCGGCTGTTGGCCTGTTGTGCCAGACAGATTGACAGGAAGGTAAAGGAGTTGACCCTCTTGCCCGGTTACCCTTTGGATGTCCCATCTTGTGGCGGTTGATCTTCTGGGGAAAATCTCGGTGTTCGTGCACTTTCAGGATACTCCTTCTGACGGTAGCCGATCCCTTCAGTGGACACGTGGTAGAACCTCAGGATACTCCTTCTGACGGTAGTCGATCCTTCGGTTGATGGGTATAAACCCCCCATCAGGCTGGTAGTTGCAGTCCGTTGTGAGGGACTGGATGGGTATGAACCCCCCATCAGGCTGGTACCCCATCAGGCTGGTAGTTGCAGTCCGTTGTGTGGGACTGGATGGGTATGAACCCCCCATCAGGGTGGTAGTGCGACTTACTAATCTGGCTCGAGCGTAGATCAGGCGCAACGCGTGCGCAGGTTGATAGGTATAAACCCCCTATCAGGCTGGTACAGTCCACTGCGTAGGACTGGTGGTAGTGGCGACTTACTGTTCAGGTGGCCCATGCGCCGGTTTGGCACTCCTTGGGGAGTGATTTCTGTGTTGGTAGATGTACATGGACCTCTTTGAATTGTCTTCCGGGTTGTGCCGGGGATTTTGTGTTTCATACAGCTTTGTTGGTTGTTGGGGATTCTTTGTCTTTGATCTTTGGTGGTGATTATCCGATTCTTGCTGGTTGGTCGGATGATTCTTGTTTGTTGTTCGACTTTTACTTGGTAGTCGAAGCTTTGTTGATCCAGGTGAGTGGCCTGTTCTTTAATCCAGCCTTTTTCTCGCGGTTCTATCTCTCTTTTCTCGCGATTTCGGATTTTGGCTTTTCTTATTGAGCGTATGCCTTTTCCCTTTTTAAGTTTTTTTTGTTACGCTGGCTTTTGCAAAAGGTGGCAAAGAGATGTATGAAATAAAATTTTATTTATAAGGGGATTTTATTACAACCATGTTTTATTTTGGCAAGTACAATCCCTAAGGGCTATCATCTGGAGATGATCCGTGGGCGAATTGCTGGTAGAGGTGATACCGGAAGTCCGCTTGCTCTCGAACTTCATCGCGGTATTTTTGTTGGAATGTTGTCCATTCCTGCCGCATCACCTGCTGATGCTGATACATCTCCTCTTGCCGAGTGTGGTAGGCTTCTTGCCGCACTGTCATTTAGTCGAACTGTCGGCACAGATCGTTCATGTTGCGGTTCATGCCGGTGAAATCGTCCGTGTACGGTGGTGGTTGTTGCTGTTGCTGTTGCTGTTGGAAGTCGGGAGGTGTGGGATGGTCTTGCATCGCCACGAGCCCCTGGAGGTCCAGCGAAAATCCAGTGTGGGATGCAGGGCCAACTGGGTCCCTCAGCGTATCAGCATTCCCATGCTGACCAGGACTGACCCGTTGATGGACTCGGGTCGCAAGTTGGAGGCCAGCTCTTCCCGGCCAGGGCACCCCCATCTTTCTGCCAGGGGAGTGATAAGAGGAGCCACGAGGACGACCCCCGCTGATCTGTTCCCGAAGTCCTTGAGGGCTCTCAGGAAGAAGTAGCCGGGGTTGCAACGCCGCTTCTGGCTCATGCAATAAAGTACGAAGAGGTTAGGGAGGGATACCTTACCCTGACTCTCTTTCCTTCCATGAATGGTCCTTGCTAGCAGCTTGTGGCAGATGCAGAGTGCTGGGAGAAGCGCGGAGCCCCTCATCAGCGTGGGCAGCGTGGTGGCTCCTGTGAGCTCATGCCACATTTCGATGGCAGTGAGGTTGGTGGGCCGAGAGCAGATGGCCTCACGGTATCCCTGGGTCATTGTGTCCTCGGGCCGGACGAACCCGATGGCCATGTTGAACTCGTCGAGGGTGGTGGTTGGGTATCTTCCACCCATGAAATAGGTCACCATCTTAGTGGGCTGCAGGCCCGGGACCGTGGAGGGGACCTCGGAGTAGGAGACAGAGGCCAAGAATTCCAGTACCGCTTGTGGGTACACATGTGTGGGTGGAGATTGTAGCAGAAAGCCCCACCCGATGCTGTCTATGTGGGTTCGGACGTCGTCCTCCCACCCAAATTCAGCCAGGATGCTGAAGTCAAGTATGAGCATCGGGTGCCATTGATAAGTCCGGATGTTGTCGAGGCGGGCCTGATGTTGTGGCGACAACTGAGAGGGATCCTGGGGTGGCGGTGCCGCAGAACTGCTGGCACCGGCAGTGCTCCTTCTCTTTCTGGAGGCGCTTCTACCAAACATGTTGACTAGGAAGGTGCTTGGGAGTGCAAAATCTAAGAAATGGAGGTTTTGGAGGCAAGGAGAGTTGTGAAGAACCCCCCAAGGGCGCCCCCTATATATAGAAAATTTTTCCAGTTCGAGACCGCCGTCTGGGAAGGCGAGACGGCGGTCTTGTCTTGCCGGGGGACCGAGACGGCGGTCTGGACGACCCAAACGGTGGTCTCAAATTTCTGGGTTTTTTTTTTTTTGAAGAGAAAATAGGACCTGGTTCAAAAACATTTTTATGCATGCAATGTTTTCATGTTTGATGTCCTATAATGCCTATTTTAATTAAATTTTCAGAAGGATTTAACCAACGTGTCTTGTAGTGTCGAGTGCCCTCTGATATGTGCTTTCGTACCTGCTGTAACATGCCGGACTTCTTGTGGCCGAAGAGTCATTTTGTTTTTCTTCTTTTCTTCCTCTTTTCCTTTTTTTTTCTTCTTTTTTTCTTTTGCAGCACACTCTTTGTCATGTAGTGCCCCTTTTTCCTCGCTTTAGGGATTTCAATCCTCTTGTTGACTATACGCCTCCATATTCCCAAATTAATTATTAGAATATTATTGTGAGGGTCAAGAGAAAAGAAGCAAAGAGGAAAATTTCAATGGCTTGTGTTTTAGAGGGTTAATTTTTATTGATAGAGTTTTTGTAAGCATGGTTGGCTAGGGTTAGGCCTAGGTGTTTAAGCTTTTGTCTAAGCAAACAGTTTCCTTTCTCCCTTTTTTTTTTTGTACTTGCGCCCTTTTGGTTTTATCCCTATTGCTTTTTATGGCTAGCTGACCTCCCTAGATCGCCCTTTGGGTTTTCGAACTAGGATATTGTGTTTTGGCCCTATCTTTTGTCTAGGTTCCCTCTTTTTGTAATTTTTGGAGAATCCTATCGGACCTTATTTTGTAACCCTAACTTTTGCCTAGGCTACCCTTTATTATTGTTCGGGTATCCTACCGGGTCGACCCTATCTTTTGCGTAGCCCCCTTAGTGGGTTTCCTACCGGGTTATTTGCCCTTTTCTTTGGCCTTTGGCTTCTCTGGGCTTTTCTCTTTTTTGTTTTGTTTTTGTGTATTTATTTTTGTTCACAATATTAGCGAAGCATGACTTTCTTTATGGATGAGGTGAAGTCTTATTTTTATGTGCTTCTAATCAACTAGCTTGACGATAATAGCAATGGTAAATGTTGATTATTTGAATGCGTTTTTTACTCTTCTTCTTTTTTCGTTTACTTAGACAGGGTTATTCATGAGGTCTAGTCAAAAATAGAGAGAAGAGAAGCAGATTGTAAGAATCATTCTTTATTAATTAATAAGGGAATATGTGCCCTAAAATGCCCGGGGGTCGGGCTAGCCCCGGGGGATAATCTCTAACAATCATGGGGTTTACATCCCTTAAATGAAGAGAAAGTTCTCCTAACGACTAAGGTGGCTCTTGATGCTTGCACCCCTCCACTTTTGAAAATTTGTTTGAGTGTGCGGAGGGGGGACTTCCCTTTTCCTCTTTCCATCCGGCCCTTAGTAGGGTCATATCTTAGGCCATACTTGCAAGGATTATCTTTGAATTCTGGGGGTTCCCTCATGCCTTGGGAATCTGCCCCCAGTCCTTGGCCAGGATGGTAACCATGCTTCAACATCATACGGGCTACCTTTGTGTCTTTGGGAAGTCGCTCTACGCTGGCAATTTCGAGCGCTTGAAAAGATGTTTCAAGGGCCTCTTCAGCCGCATCCACATAAGGCTGGGTGGACGGTCCACTGATCAGGATATCATCTTCTGCTTGGACCGTGATCAATTTGTCGTCCACTGTGAACTTGACTTTCTGGTGGAGCGTTGAAGGTACTGCCTTAGCGTCATGAATCCAAGGCCTGCCGAGGAGACAGCTATATGCTGGAGTAATATCCATGACATGGAAATCGACGTCGAAGATAGTGGGTCCAACTTGAATTGGCAAGTTAACCTCTCCCACTACTTCTCGTTTGGATCCGTCGAAGGCTCGAACGATGGTGTTGCTTGGGCCCAAATGGGTTCCTTGGATATTCAACTTGTCCAGTGTGCACTTGGGCATCACGTTCAAGGATGACCCGTTATCCACAAGAACTCTGGCGATGAGGTACTCCTTGCATTTGACTGAGATGTGCAAGGGCTTGTTGTGGTTTGACCCCTCGAGGGGGAGTTCTTCCTCTGTGAAGGTGAGGTGATCGCTTGCCGTAATGTGACCGACGATCCTCTCAACCTTTTCTTGGGATATAGTATGAGGTACATGCACCTCGCTCAAGACCTTCAGCAGGGCGTTTCTGTGCGGTTCCGAGCTCATTATCAGAGATAACAATGTTATCTTTGCAGGTGTGTGATTGAGCTGGTCTATAATGGAATACTCGCTTTGCCTTATGAACTGGAGTAATTCCTCTGTCTCCTCTTTGGATTCCTTATTTTCTTTTTCTTCTTCGGTCTTCTTATTTTTTCCTTTATTTTTGAGGACCTCTTCTTGTGAGTCCTTGGGGGAGTAGACTCTTCCACTTCTAGTCATGCCCCCAATGCCGGCTATATTTGTTATTTCTTCTTTTATTGGTGGAGATTCTCCATATCTCCACGGTACAACTTTATTTGATTCGTAGGGGAAAGGACGTGCATAAATAGTCGCACTGGAGTCCTTGTCCCCTCTTCCTTATTCTTGAGGACCAATGGCCGAGGCTTATTTTCCTCTTGCGGCGAGTCGACCATTGGGGTAAGCTTTATTAGGAGCGACTTTCTCTCCATCCTTCTGATTTGGAAGACGTGTTAGTTAATCCTTCCTTTTTATTATCTTATTTATTAAGCGTGAAGGAGGGGAAATTAAATATGCAAATGAATGTTTATGCATGCAAGTAGACAGTTGTTGAAAAAAAGATTTTATTTATTCAACAGAAGGTGTACATTCCCCTATTCCACACTACGAAGCAACTTTTGGCAAAAGCGGAAAACATTAAAGAAACCCACAAGAGGGTCTTGATCTCTCTGTAGTTCTCTTTCGGCTTCCCGGACATGACGCGCAAGTGCTTCGCTTTGTTTTCGGACCGCCTGGCTCATGTCTTCACTGTACTTCTGAGCCTCTTTGATCTTCGCCTCTTGATGAACGACCAAGGCTTGTAGTTCATCGAGCTTTTCAACGGCTCGGTCTTTCTCTTGTAGTAGCTGGCCGTACTGAGCTAGCCCGTCTTTTTCTTTGCAGCGTAGCTCAGCAAGACTTCTATTGAGTCTCCAGTTGGCCTCTCGCTCTTGGCGTATGTCTAACCGAGTCTTGGAGAGCTCTTGCGACAACTCCTTGATCGTTTGAGCCTGTTTTGCTGATTCGGCCTCAAGGCGTGCTGACTTGGCGGTTATTTCTTGAAGTCGGCTATCCGAACTAGTTCTGGCAGTTTTGGATGCTCGGATAGCTTGCTCGTTGGAGTCAGCACACTGGTCCTTGAGGCGCTCTATTTCATGATCCTTTTTCTTGCCTTGCCTTTGTAGACCGTCAATTGTGAGGATGGATGCTTGCTCTCTTTCCTCAAGGGCCCTCATCTGGGCTCCCATGATTTCCATCCTCTGGGTCAAGGCATCAATTTGAGCCTGCAACTCTTCATTATTGGCGCTTGTAGTGGGTGTGGTGGATGGTTGAGCCATCCCTCTTTTCTTTCTCCACGCCTCATAGTCACTGGTGACAGCCACCCGAGCTTTTCCTAGCTCTCTGTCCCCCATATAGACTGGCCTCTCCCATGCTTTTCTCACAGCTAGTGAGTAGGCGATTGTGCACGGGTCTCCAAAGAAACTCAGTCCTCCGAGTTGCCCCCGAGAGATGGTAGTTTGGGTCCTCATGAACTGTCTCATAGCTACTCTAGGTGAGTAGGCTATGCAACCCCTGAGTCCTAGCAAGGGTACGCTCGGATAGTCCCCGCATCTGATGAGAACTGGGTCGGGTCGGAACCAAGGGCAGACCCAGGATAAACTGTAGGCATCCTTTCGTTCCCACTCGTCCCTCCATTCTGAAGTCAGGCGTCGTTGGAGGGGGATCTTGGAGAAGCTCCTTAAAGGGTCGGGGAATATCCGCATGTGGTTGGAGGCGTAAAGGTGAGTGGCACTCCACACAAATAGTAATGAAGAGCAGCAGCAGAGTATTTTTCCTTACTTCTGGTGGCAGAATTCCACCGAGAGCAAGGTGTCGGCAAGGATTGCAGGCAGGGGACTCTTTGAGTTCACGTCCCAGGCGAAGAAGGCGTCCATGACGGCCTGATCTACTGTGTCGAAGTGGAAGGGGAACAAGATCGTTCCAAAAATGATAAGGGCCAGGGTTTTGTTGAAGGCGACCCACTCTGCCCTTTCAGCCAGATAGGACAGGTGGTCTTCTAACATTGATACTTTCCAACCCTGGGCGTTCCCCTTCCTTATCAGGGTACTCTGCCGGAATGGTAGTTGAATAAGGGCAGCGACCGGTGCTGCAGGAGTGTATGCTTCGTGGCGGACATCGACCCCGGCTAATTTGGGCCATTTCAACATGGTCTTGTACTCCTCTAGGGTGGGCACCAGGTCGAACTGCGGAAATTCGAAACATCACAGATTGGAATTCCAGAAGTGGATTAGTGCCCTTAGGAACACCTGATTGACACAGATCTTCAGCAAGTCCAAAATCCGTCCATAGGATTTTTCAAAGTCAGCACGGACCTCTGATGGCATTGCCGCGCTCAGCCGTTCCAACCTCTCAGTATGGAAACGGGGAATATCCACCTTCTTTGGCTGTCTACTAGTCCCCTCCATTTCTAAAACCAAAATGCATGTTTGATGAAAAGGATGCTTACTTGAATGAATGTGAGTGTTTATTTTCCTATTTATCATGTTTTTCTACATGATGTATGCTAATTGCGTATTTTTTGAAGAATAAATTATATGAATGCTTTATGAGTGTAATATTTTTGGACCAGGTCTTATTTATGGAAACGGATTTTATTTTGATTTTTATTTGATGTTTATTTGCTTATTTTATAGCCTTTTATCTCTTCTGTCGGAACTGCGTGGCTACTTAGCTTGCAAAGAACCTAAAACCAGGCTAGGTAAAAGGCAGACTGTGCAAGATAAAAATATGGCTTTATGCGAAAAAAATATTTAGCATCCCTTATCTCTTCTGTCGGAACTGCGTGGCTACTTAGCTTACAAAGAACCTGAAACCAGGCTAGCTAAAAGGCAGACTGTCCGAGATAAGGGTGTCTATTTGCGAAAATATTTTTGTGATTTTTGTTTGTTTATGCTATGCAACAGACAAATGCAACAAACATATGCGCACACAATTCGGTCATCCGCGAACAGGCGAGAATTCGTTTTTATCACGAGGTAGGGTTTTCCTGCAGAAAAGTGCATTGGCGAGGGTTGGTTCTAACTGTTCTCACCAGGCTAAGGCCCCCAAGGTGCCCCCATTATAGGGTCCCCACTCTCCAGCCGTCCGACCATGCTTAGCACTAAGGCCATAGTCAGTCATGTTGCCAAAAGAGGAAGGTTATCACCTTGAGTGGTGGTTTCCGATCACACTGGTGGGCTCAAGGCCCTCACTACAGTGAACCGTACCTGCCACCCACTCCCTATGGATTTCTCACTTGCCCCCGGGTATAGAGGGAACTGTAGTGTGCAAGGGTTTGTGTACAGTTTGTATTTCACACAATTGCGTAAGTATAAACAAGCAACAGCTATTAAAGCCAAACCATAAAACATGTTATAATACAAGTTAAGGGCAAAAACGTTATTTTCTTGGTTTATTTATTTTTAAGCTGGCCCATCACTAAATGGGATCAACTCTCGAGGCTTCCTAGTGGAGTCGCCATCTGTCGCCGCCGTAAAAAAGAGAGGCGGTCGGAGCGACGCGATGGTTTCGACCCTCTTGATTTTCGCATTTTTTATGGGTGGTTACAACGCCTTTAGGTTGTCCGATAACCGGGCTAACCTAGGGGCGAGGTTTTCGAAAGGTCTTCCTTGGGTTGTCCGATAACCGGGCTAACCCAAGGACTAATTTTTGAAGGGTTCTGTGGAGTCGTCACCGATGTTTTTACCGGAAACATCGGAAAAGGAGTTTAAAAGGCGTTGGTTTTCAAAAAACCAACTTTGGTCATTAGAACCAGAGTTGGGTAAGGGAGTTAGTTACGTGTAAAGGAAGTGTTAGTTCCTTTACGACGCCCCTTTCGGGTTCCCTATGACAGGCCAACTATTTTGTTAATAAATAAACCAGAAAAACACGCTTTTGCCCTTTTATTTGCGGAATTAAAATATTATGACTACATGGCCCTATCTATTGCGTAATTTAAATAAAGCGGCAAAAGTGGAGAGGGAGAATGTAAACCTCCGAAGCACGCTTCTTCTATTAATTCTCTTAAAAAAGAGGGTGCTTTGTGGCAACCCCTCACTCTACAGCGCCGAAAACCTCTCGAAACGCTCAGAAATCACTCTAAAGACACTCAGAAGCTCCGGAAATGCGTCGGAGGGATTCTAGAGAGAGAAATCCTAGAGAGAAGGAGGAGAGAATGTTGTGTGGTGTGTGGAAATGAGGGGAGGGAGCCCCTATAGGTTTTCGCGCCTGACAGTGGCGAGACCGCTGTTCTCGTCTGACAGGGTTGAGACCGCCGTCTCGCCATGCCAAAGTGGCGAGAACGCCGTCTGGGAAAGTGAGACCGCCGTCTCGCCAAACGAGACGGCGGTCTCGTCCCAAAAGGGCGAGAAACTTTATTTTTGTGCCGAAAATCCTTCCTATCCTAGTATGGGGCCTAATAGGCTCTCCTAGTGGCTTGTTAGGCTTCGTCCATCTTCGAATAGGAGGTCTTCTACTCTTTATTTGCAAGCCGGGCAAGATTTGGGGTCTACACCACATGATGAGGAAATATGGATACCACCCAAACCAAGGGCTCATTAGAAACTCTTAAGGAATAAGGGAGTCACCCCGATTTTATAGACAATCCTTTGAAGCATGACCCTAAAAGGATCAAGCTGCACAGAGAAAAGGGGAGTCTCCCCTCCGCACCTCGAATCAGATTTTTCCAAACGAAGGGGTCCAAGCGTCGAGAACGACTTTAGTCATTAGGTGTTCTTCTTCCAATTTAAAGGATGTAAACCCAATGACTATTAGAGATTACTCCTCAGGGCTAGCCCGACCCCGAGCATTGTAGGGCACATATTTTCCTATTAATTATAAAGAATGTCATTCTTATTATCTGCTTCTCTTCTTGCTATTCATGTCTAAACCTCATAATAACCATGTTTAAGCAAACATTTTCAAAAGTGTGTCAAAATAATCAAACCACTCATCATCACTGATTGACTAGAAACACCAAATAAGGTTTTACCACATCATAATAAAGTCGTGTTTTGCCAATGTTGTGTAAAAAGAAAACAAAAAAAAAATCAAAAGAAGCTCATAGAAGCTAAAGGCCAAAAAGAAAAGGCAAGATACCCGGTAGGAAACCCATTTAAGGGGGCTACGCAAAAGTTAGGGTAAATCCGCTAGGAGACCCGAACAACAATAAAGGGTAGCCTAGGAAAAAATTAGGGTTACAAAATAAAGTCCGCTAGGATTCCCAAAACAAGAAAAGAGAAAACCTAGACAAAAGTTAGGACATAGCACAACATCCTAAGCTGAAAACGCAAAGGGCGGACTAGGGAAGTCAATCAGTCATAGCAAGCGCCATAGAATAAAACATCATTCCATAAACAAAATATTTGTCTAAACTAGCCTAAATACTCTAATCATCCTTGACTAGTCATGTTTACAAAAACAATTTTTGTCAAAAATAAAACACTTCTAAAACACAAGCCTTTGAATAAATAACTTTCCTTCTTTTCTCTTGACCCTTACCACTATGACATTCTAGTAATTAGTAGGGAAATGTGAAGACAGTAATCAATAGGAGGATTGACATCCCCAAGAAAAGGGAGGGGCACAATAACATGACAAGTCACTCTACAATAAAAAACAATTATTCTTCGGTCATGGCAAATCCGAGACGACAAAGCATGATGTCAGAAGCTCATCAGAAATAAAAGTACATCGGTTAATCCTTTTGAAAAATTAACTGAAATAGTATTATAGGATGCATATCACAAACATTGCATGCATGAATATGGGTCCTTTCTCGCAAAAAAAAAATAAAAAAAAAATAATAAAAAGAATAATGCCTACTAGGAGGTTCTTAGGCAAAAATTAAGGCAGCCTGCTAGATCAAAAACCCGCAAAGGGAGGTCTAGGCAAAAGTTAAGGCACTCATAAAAAGGAAAAAGCCCGCTAAGATATCCTAGGAAAAAATTAAGGCAGCCCACTAGATCGAAAACCTCAAAAGGGCAGTCTAGGAAAAAGTTAGGACTAAACCAAAAAATGAATAAAAGAGAGGGGCCCATCAGCATATTCATGAAAGTCTAGCAGGAGAATTCCAATCACTTTTCTAGATGCATCGATCAAAAAGAATATATTGCATTTAGGGCATTCATGCACAAGTAGTCGCACAAAATGACTTTGTCAAGATCAAAAATGAAAAAAAATAATAAAAATTACTTCAAATAAATAACAAAAAGCGAAAAGCATTCATATAAGGAGACTAGCTCCATGTTTGTGATTGAAAACAAGAAGCGCCAAAAACAGGTCTCCAAATAATGCTCTCCCTCAAGAAAGCAGAGCAAGTTGTCACAAATAATTAAGCGACTCAGAGCAAAATAAGAGCTTCCAGAAGTTCAAGCTCCAACCGCTATCCTTCTACCCAGAAAAAGAAGGCACAAATAAGAAGTCTCCAAACATTGCTCTCCCTCAAGAAAGAAGAGCGAGTTGTCATCATCAAAAAGCTTAGAGGAAATAAGAAGCTTCCAGAAGCCAAGGCTCCAGTCATCATTCTTCTACCCAATAAAAGAGGGCACAATCATTAGACATCATAAAAGAAAAGCCGATGGAAAGGCTTAGTTATCCCCAAGAGGATTCTTGTCTACTCCAGAGGCAACACAAATATTACCCAACGACTCAGCATCGCCACTAAATGAGTGTAGACCCCAAATCTTGTCCGGTCGCAAAAAAAAGAACAGAAGACCTCCAATTCGAAGATGGGCGAGTCCTAAAAGGTCCTTAGAATAGACTATTAGGCCCCATATTAGAGTAGGAAGACTTTTTGTACGAAAAAATAAGGATTCTCACCTGAAGAGTCAACATTGTCGTCTCGCTTATCGAGACCACCGTCTCACCATTAGCATGGTCGAAACCGCCTTCCCGTTTGGCGAGACGGCCGTCTCTCCATTTGTCAAAGGCGAGACTGCCGTCCCAATTGGCGAGACGGCGGTCTCGACCTTGCCAGGCGAGACGACGGTCTCGTCCTGACAAGCACGAATCCCTATAAAAGGGGGCGCTCTCCCCTTCATTTCACACAGTTCTTTCACCTTTCCTTCTAGCATTTCTCAAAATTCTTCTCCTAGAACCCCTCCGAAGCATTTCTGGAGTTTTGTGAGTGTTCTTAGAGAGCTTTTTATAGCGTTGTAGAGTGAAGGACTGCCAAAAAGTGTCCGATTCTAAAAAGAATTAATCAAGAAAGCTTGCTCCGGAGGTTTCTTCACTTCTCTCTCTCTTTTACTGCCTTTTGTATTTATATTTGTTTGTACATTAGCTACTAGGGCCATGTAGTCATTATTTTCTTAATTCCGCAAATAAAAGGGTAAAAGCGTCATTTTAAAGTTTATTTATGAAATAACCGGCCTATCATAGGGAACCCGAAAGAGGCGTTGTGGGGGTGTTAATACCTTCCCCACACGTAACTAACTCCCTTACCCAACTCTGGTTATAATGGCCAAAGTTGGTTTTCTTAAAGACCAAAGCCTTCTTTTTTTCCTTTTCCGATGTTTTCGGTAAAAACATCGGTGGCGACTCCATAAGAACCCCTCTTCGAAAAACTTGCTTTTAGGTCCAGCCGGGTTATCGGATAACCTAAAAGCTCCCTTTCGAAAACCTTGCTCTTAGGTACAACCCAGTTATCGGAAAACCTAAAGGCATTGTACCACCCCTCTAAAACACGAAAATGGAAGTCGGAACCATCGCATCGCTTTGATCGCCTCTTTTGACGGCAGCGACAGATGGCGACTCCACTGGGGAAGCCTAGAGAGTTGATCCCATTTAGTGATGGGCCGGTTTAATAAATAAACTTAGAAATTTCGCTTTTACCCTACCTTGTCTTATAACATGTTTATTCGCTTGGCTTTAATAATTGTTGTTTGTTTATTTTACGCAATCGTCTGAAATACAAATTGTACACAAAGCCTTGCACACAACAGTTCTGTCTATACCCGGGGGCAAGTGAGAAATCCATAGGGAGTGGGTGGCAAGTACAATTTGTCGTAGTGAGGGCCATGCAGCCCACCGGTATGATCAGAAACCACCACTCAAGGTGATAACCTTCCTCTTTTAGCACAAAGACTGACTATGACCTTAGTGCTAAGCATGGTCGGAAGGCTAGAGAGTGGGGACTCTATAATGGGGGCACCTTGGGGGCCTAAGCCTTGGTGAGAACAGTTAGAACCTACCTCTGCCAATACACTTTTTTGCAGGAAAACCCTACTTCGTAATTAAACGTCATCTTACGTGTTCGCGGATGAGTGAATTGTGTGTGCATTTGTTTGTTGCATTTGATTGCATAGCATAACCAAACAATAGATGAAAAGAAAAAAATCACAAAAATATTTTCACAATAAACACCCTTATCTTGGACAGTCTGCCTTTTAGCTAGCCTAGTTTCAGGTTCTTCGTAAGCTAAGTAGCCACGTAATTCGACAGAAGAGATAAGGGACATCAAAATTACTCTTTCACAATAAACCATTTTATCTCAGACAGTATGCCTTTTAGCTAGCCTGGTTTCAGGTTCTTTGTAAGCTAAGTAGCCACGCAGTCCGACAGAAGAGATAAAAGACTATAAAATAAAACCATAAAAAATCAAATAAAAATGGGACCTTGTTCATAAAAAATTAAATTCATAGAACATCCATATAGGTAGTTTAATTTTGAAAAAAAAATACACGAATGCTATCATACATCATGTAGAAATAAAACATGATAAATATGTTAGAAATGGAGGCTGAGATCAAGAGGGGGGGGGGTGAATTGATCTTTGAAAGATTTTCGCAATTTACAGATTATCTATTTCAAAGATTAAGATTTTTGACCAGTTCTTGAATCATACACAACAAGCAATCAAAATAAAAGCAGTGATAGAATTAAAAGAGAAAGGTTTAGAAAGATACAACCGAGATTTATACTGGTTCACCCAATCCCAGGGCTACGTCCAGTTTCCAGCCAAATTCCAGCTGGGTTCCACTAGATTGAACGTTTTACAGATTACAACTTTAATCTCACACTCAATCTACCACAAGAACCACAATTCCAGTTCCTGCACCTAAACCTTCACAAAGAACCAAATTCCAGTTCTTGACCAACCCTGCAGCCAAATTCCAGCTACAGAAACCAGTGCCCACAATTCCAGGCACCCACAATACAGTAAAAGAAAGTAAAGAAACAAATAGAAGAAACTTAGAACGCTCAAACCAGATTTATGCAGTTCTGCAGTATGTGTTTCTTCTCCAAAAGAATACAATTTTGCCTCAAGAAAGAACTTTAATGATCTTCACAAAAACTAGCGTGATTCTCTCTTGAAAGTAGTACTTATGATTGCTTGATTGATTGCTAAAAGATGTGATTTAAAAAGTTCAAGCAACTATGTTTATATAGAAGATTTTCAAAACTGCTGGTTTATTTAATCTGTTAAAATAATCTTTTAAACTGTTGAAAGTCTTATTTTAATCTATTAAAAATTCTTTTAATCTATTAAAAATTCTTTTAATCTATTAAAATTTCTTTTAATCTATTAAAATGTTCTTGATTATTTTCCAGATTTATTTTAACTGATACTGACACAGTTTATATCAATTAAAACTCTTTGTAAAAAATCTTCCAAACTGTTTTAATCGATTGTTTCAGTCTTTCAATCGATTAAAATACTGCAAAACATTCTTATAAACTTTTCTAAGTGATTTTAACTGATTACAATCTGTTTTAATCGATTAAAACGTTTAGTAAAAATTCTCTTAAGTTCTTTTAATCGATTAAATCGCAGTTTAATCGATTAAAATTATTCTGATCGATCAAAAACTCATTCTGATCGATCATATACACATTCTGATCGATCATATGCTGGATTACATCGATTAACAAATACTCCAAGTGGTTTTAATCGATTATTTCGAAGTTATATCAATTAAAATACTTCCAGAACACTTCCCTGAACATTTTAAGTGATTTTAATCGTTTATTTCGAAACTATATTAGTTAAAATACTGACAGAAGGTTTTCAAAACTTCCTTTAATGAAAACAATCGATTATTTCGAAAACATATCAGTTAAAAACTTGTTACAAAAGTGTTAAGAACATTTTAGTTGATAAAGCTTATATGTTATTAGTTAAAATAGCTAATTAAAGACCTTTTATCAAAATACTTTGTTTTTAACCGTTTAAACATTTTTTAGAGGCATTTGCAAAATCTTTTAAATGAAGAAACCTCATGCAACAGAAAGATAAAAATGATCAGACTCACTAATCCCACTACCCTTTTTGTCTAAGTGACCTTTGACTGCCACAGAGTAGCCTTTGACTTCATTTTTTACTTCATCAAATCAACAAGATCTTTTCTAAAGTAATTCAATAAGTTCTTCATCACTTTCCGTCTCCCCCTATTTGATGAAGACAAACACCTCTTTGAATAATAACTCTGCAGAAGAAGTCACTTGAATATAAAGATTAGTGAGTATTCAAAAATTATTCATTTTCCATTTCTCCCCCTATATTACTGCTCTCCTTAATAAGGAAAATCAATTATAAAGCAAAGCAATTATTTCTCCCCCTTTTGACTTCATCAAAAATAGGGAACAGAGAAACACAAAAAAAATATGCATGGTATGTATCAAATCTTAGATTTTGAAAACAGTAAAAAGAATTTTGACAAGATACATTACTCATGTAAAGACCAATCAAAGTTGATTCAAACTTATCTTCATTAACACGTTTGTAATGAATACAATTAACACGTGTAAAGATAAGGGAACCACGCTTTAGTAGCATGTTACAAGAATAACCATTAACTAAAGCCTTTAAT
This sequence comes from Sphenostylis stenocarpa, assembly GCA_963425845.1. Lineage (NCBI taxonomy): Eukaryota > Viridiplantae > Streptophyta > Magnoliopsida > Fabales > Fabaceae > Sphenostylis > Sphenostylis stenocarpa. The sequence goes on from OY731403.1 coordinate 106,827,337, forward strand.
TTTTCTTTCCAGAGTAATAATCGATTAAAAACAGGACAAAAACGATTAAAAAGTTCTTGGTAATGGTTTTAATCGATTAAAATAATGTTTTAATCGATTAAAACAGTGATGAAATTCGAAAGTTTGAAACATAAATTGATTTAATCGATTAAATCAACATTTAATCGATAAAAACAATAAGAAAAATGTTGTATAAGTGCTTTTAATCGATTTAAAGCTTGTTTATATCGATTAAAACAACCAGTTTTGAAATCTAAGTACTGTTTGATGCATCTTTCATGCCTAATTCAATTCGGATTTTGTAAAGTCGATTATTAGGAAAATGTTTTAAGAAAATATCAACTAGATTGAGTAAGTTTTAACTAATAGATCCTTCAAAATCAGAATATTATCTTATTTAGCTGATCTAACTGATGTAAACTAGTTTTAGTTGATACAAACACATGACATACAGGTTTTAATCGATTAATACGCAAATTAATCGATTATTTTGATGCGAATTTCCTATGTAAGTGTTTCTTTTAATTGATTTAATCGATTGAATCTATTTTGTATCAGCTAAAATTATCAGAGAATTATATTAGATTCTATCTAGGCTCTCTTAATTCAACTTAAACCTACATCATATTTAGCAAAGTTAAAAAAAATTGTTCCTGGTTTACAACCAGTTAATATTACAGACCAGAATTAGAAATTAGCAGTAAAAGAAATATAAGAAAAAGATAGGAAGGGACCCTTTTTGTCCAAAAACTCAATCATCCCAATTCCCTTGGTTGAGCTGCATATCTTCCAGTTTGGTGTAAATATCTACAATCTGGTTACCAAGGTTTGTAAACTGATTATTGGTCTGCTGGAAATGTTGATATGTCATTTGCATATGCTTTCTTTGGTTTTCCTGCATCGTGGCCATTTGAGAAAGCATGGACCTTTCAAATTGAGATAGAGGAGTCCCACGGTCAGGCTGCTTCATGTAGGGAATGATCTCCATATTCTCATATGAAGCTTGACCACTGGTGGATTCAGGAACCTCTGCAGCAGCTGGAGAGGAAGGAATTTGACCTTGCTCACCTTCTTCTTCATCTTCTTCCTCATCTTCAGACATCCCAGCATCAACTTTAGAGATCCACTCATCATCAATTTTAATAAACCCCATTTTCCGTAAAGTTGAGTCATCAATCTCATTAGATGCTTTCGGAGTTTCCACATACTCCCCTTCTAAATCTACTGCAAAATGTCTAAAAAATTTGTTGATTAACAAAGCATAAGGAAGTTTATAATCAACAAGCCTCTTGGCTTTTACCATGTGATCTTTAATAACACAGACCCAGTTAACACGAATCCTATTTTCAATGCAATACATGAGAGCTAAATCACCCTCATTGAGTATAGCATGATTATGTTAGAATCGCGCAGCGGAATGTTCGCGTGGTCGGACAAAAACCAAGAGGGGGGGTGAATTGGTTTCTTAATAAAAATTAGGTTTGCAAAATTTTCCCCAAATTTTACCGATTAAAAACTGCGTAAATGTAAATAGAGAAGAGTAGAGAAGATTACACAGTAGGTTTATACTGGTTCGGATCAAAAGACCCTACGTCCAGTTGCTAATCACTCAAAAGAGGATTAACGCTGTCACTAAGAACAAATTGTTACAAACAGATTACAAATGAACAGATAAAGATCAGAATACACCTCTCTTGAAATCCACAAGAGATGATGAACAGCTTTCCCCAGAGACGGCACAACACACAATCCACTAAGAACTCCACTTAGTGATTCTTATCGCTTCTAGCCCACACCAGGTTCAGAAAGCCCCCTTTCCTTGCAACAAACAGTTCTCTAGCACTCACAACACTTAACTTTTGTATGGAAAAGGTTGTTCTTCTTTTCTGAGTGCCAAAGCAGAGTTTAAGTAGGGAAATTAGGGTTTAGGAATTGGGGATTTCGAAACTAGGGTTCTTGGTAATTGGATTTTTGAAAATAGGGTTTGTTTGATGTTTAAAATCAGAAACAGACTGAAATAATCGATTATTTCGAGTAATAATCGATTAAAACAGAGCCAAATACGTCAGAACCCAATCCTCTCTAGTTTAATCGATTATTTGGTGAAATAATCGATTATCTGTACGGAACAATACAGAATAATCGATTATTTTGCTGTTTAATCGATTAAAATAGTGAGTTTTAGACAGAAAATGGTTTTCTCACTGTTTTAATCGATTATATACCTATTTAATTGATTAAAGCCGAGCCTGCATGATAAATTTGAGCATTTTGAAGCTTCTAAGTTACAGACTATGTACCGGCTATCTTAGACTCTAAAATTACAGACTCAATCAAGCTAAAACAGAGTTATTACAATACAGAAATCATCAATCTTCAATACTCTAAGTCTTTAAGCTCTTGGATCATCATCAAAATCAACATTCTTCATGATCATTATTTGCAACATCAAGTCCTTGAATGTTCAACAATCTCCCCCTTTTTGATGATGATCAAAATTATCTTTTTAAAGCCCTTGTAATAACCTGTTTTATCTGTCATACTAACAAACACATTAAACATACCAGATAAAATTTAAAATTGAATCATAGGCTTTAAATTTTTCTCCCCCTATTTTGATTATAATCAAAAAGAACTCTGCAACATCAATCATAAGAGCTCCCCCTCAAAATATGCATAAGTTAGAGAAAGCTCCCCCTCAATCAAGGCATAAAAAGAAAAAACATCAAATTTTATTTCAGAATCATTCATTCATTACAATAGCATGACAATAACAAAAGAAAATACTTAACAGAATTTAAAATTCTTCACTATCATCATCATTAAAGTGTGCATTAAATCTATTTTCTAAACGGCACACTTTATAAGAAGGCAAAGAGAGTATATATTGCAAGAAAACTTGATTTCAAGAGTTAGAAGTGAGTAGAAGTGAACTAGAGGTCTCTATATATAGCAAAAACATGTCCAACGGTCATATAGAAGAGAATATAGGTCAAAATATCCGTTGGCAACAGCTAGAAGGCAAAACTGGTCGGTTTTAATCGATTAAAATTCAAAATAATCAATTATCCCAGTATCAGACACATTTAATCGATTATTTCCAGCAAATAATCGATTATCTGAAGCTTTTAATTGATTATTTCACGAAATAATTGATTATTCCAGAGGAGAATACCCTGTTTTGGACGTTTTGAGGGAAAATAATCGATTATTACATCAATTAATCGATTATTCCAGAGGCTACATCAAATCTTTGAGGTTTTTACATATAATAACCTATGAACATCCTACGCCACGAATTTTAACATTACAATCATCCAAAAACAGTCAAATTAAGCAGAATTTAAGCTATTTCTAATATCCCTAAGTCTCTTCTAAGATCATAGAATCTATCCTTTGGTAGAGGCTTAGTAAATATATCTGCTAATTGACGTTTAGTGTCTACATACTCTATCTTACAGTTTCCTTTGCTGATATGATCTCTTAAAAAGTGATGTCTAATCTCAATATGTTTAGTCCTAGAGTGCATTACTGGATTCTTAGTTAGATTGATTGCACTCGTATTATCACACATTAATGGAATGTCATTTAAATATATGCTATAATCCTCTAATTGTTGTTTCATCCACAGAATTTGAGCACAACAACTACCAGCTGCAATATATTCAGCTTCAGTGGTAGATAAAGCTACACATGCTTGTTTCTTAGAATGCCATGATATTAAGGATGAACCTAACAAATGACATGTCCCACTAGTGCTTTTCCTATCAATTTTACATCCACCATAATCAGCATCAGAATATCCTAATAAACTAATACAAGCATCAGACTGATACCACAAGCCAAACCCAGTAGTTCCTTTTAAGTATTTTAAAATATGTTTTACCTGCAATTAGGTGAGATTCTTTAGGACAAGCCTGAAATCTAGCACACACACAGCAGTAATGCATAATATCAGGTCTACTAGCAGTTAAGTATAATAGTGATCCTATCATACCTCTATACATAGTTTGATTAACTTCCAAACCTGATTCATCCTTGTCTAGATAGCATGAAGTTCCCATGGGTGTGTTAGCTTCCTTTGAGGTGTCCATACCAAACTTTTTGAGAATCTCCTTGCAGTATTTAGTTTGAGAGATGAAAGTGCCATCTTTAAGTTGCTTGATTTGAAGTCCAAGGAAGAATGTCAATTCTCCCATCATAGACATTTCAAACTCTCCCTGCATAATCTTAGCAAATTCTACACACAGCGAATTATCAGTTGATCCAAAAATAATATCATCAACATATACCTGGACCAATAAGATATGTTCTTTAACTTTCTTTATAAACAGTGTAGAATCAATTTTTCCTCTTGAAAAATCATTTGCAGTTAGGAAACTACTTAATCTTTCATACCAAGATCTAGGAGCTTGTTTCAACCCATATAATGCTTTCTTTAATTTGAAAATATGATTAGGATAATTAAAATCCTCAAATCCAGGGGGTTGCTCTACATATACTTCTTCTTTGATAAAACCATCTAAAAATGCACTTTTAACATCCATTTGATATAATTTAAATTTCATCATAGATGCATAGGCAAGAAGTAGGCGTATAGCCTCTAACCTGGCAACAGGAGCATAAGTTTCATCATAATCTATACCTTCCTCCTGACAATAGCCTTTTGCAACAAGTCTGGCTTTATTCTTTGTTATATTACCATCTTCATCAAGCTTATTTCTAAATACCCATTTAGTTCCAATGACTTGATGTGACTCTTCTCTTGGAATTAATTCCCAGACTTGATTCCTTTCAAATTGGTTAAGTTCTTCTTGCATGGTTATGCACCATTGATCATTTTTAAGTGCTTCCTCAATGTTTTTAGGTTCAATCTGTGACACAAAAGCAACAGACATACAAAAATTTGTCATATTTCTAGTTCTTACCCCTTTTGAGATATCACCTATGATATTGTCCATTGAGAGTCCTCTAGGTGATTGCCATTCCTTTGCTAATTGAGGAGTTTGAGAAGGCTCATTATCTTCTAAATACAGTTCATCAAGAGCCTCCCTTATATATTCATCATCACCTGCAAGTCTTTTATTTGACTCAAGAGGATTTCCCCCAAGGTCTACAATCTCATCAAAGGTAACATGAATAGATTCTTCTATATTTAAAGTTCTCCTATTAAACACTCTATATGCCTTGCTAGTTAGAGAATAACCTAGAAAAATGCCCTCATCAGCTTTTGAATCAAATTTTCCTAGATTGTCCTTTCCATTATTTAGCACAAAACATTTACATCCAAAAATCTTTAAATGAGCAACATTAGGTTTTCTACCATTAAATAATTCATATGGAGTAGATTTAATAATTGACCTAATGAGCATTCTATTTAAAACATAACATGCAGTGCTAACCGCATCAGCCCAAAAATATTTAGGAACATTAGATTCATTTAACATAGTTCTAGCAAGTTCCTCTAATGACCTATTTTTCCTTTCAACTACACCATTTTGTTGGGGAGTCCTAGGAGCAGAAAAGTTATGTAATATACCATTTTCCTCACAATAATTCTCAAACTTTTCATTTTGAAACTCACCACCATGGTCACTTCTTAAAAATTTAATTCTTAGGTCTTTCTCATTTTGAATTTATTTAGCAAACTTTCTAAAGACCTTAAAAGCTTCACTTTTCGTAGTTAAGAAAAATGTCCAAGTGTACCTAGAGTAATCATCAACAATTACAAGTCCATAATAATTTCCACCAAAGCTTTTTATCCTAGAAGGTCCAAATAAATCTAAATGTAATAATTCTAGGGGTTTTGAAGTGGAAATCACATTCTTTGATTTAAAAGATGATTTTACTTGTTTACCTTTTTGGCATGCATCACACAATCTATCTTTTTCAAATTTTAACTTAGGCAATCCAATAACTAAGTCTTTTGATATCAATTTATTCAAGTGATGCATATTTATATGAGCCGCTCTTTTATGCCATAACCAAGGGTTCTCTTCCTTAGCAACTAAGCATGTTATACTAGACTCATGTAAACAATCCAAATCAATCAAATATATGTTGTTATGCCTAATGCCTTTTAATTCTACTTTTTCGGAATCTACTAAATGTATGGTGCAAAATTTGCTTTCAAAAGTTACCTTGAATCCTTTGTCACACAATTGGCTTATGCTAAGAAGGTTATGCTTTAATCCATCAACAAGAAGCACATCCTTAATCTCCAATGTGTTTGCACCACCTATGTTTCCAATTCCGAGAATCTTCCCTTTGTTGTTATCCCCATAAGTCACATATCCTTGTTCTTTGGCTTTGAAACTTACAAATTTCGTTTTATCTCCAGTCATATGTTTTGAGCATCCACTATCAAGATACCACATAGACTTCTTTGATTTGGAAGTTTCCTACAAAACAAGAACATAGTAAACTTAGGTCCCCACAACTTTTGGGTCCTTGGGGTTAGAGACATAACAATCTATTTAAATACTGCAAGACTTTCTCATAAAACTTTTCAAGTTATTTTAACTGATAAAAAATAAGTTTTAATCGATTAAAACGCTGTGTAGAAAATTTCTAAGTTGTTTTAATCGATTGAAACGAGATTTAATCGATTAAAGAGTTCTGATCGGTCATAACTAAATTCTGATCGATCATAACTGATTCTGATCAGTCATAATTGGATTCTGATCGATCATCCTGACCCTTTAAGTGATTTTAATCGATTGAAACATGTTTTAATCGATTGAAAAAAGAAAAAAAAATTCTGACCGCTCATAATTAAAATCTGATCGATCACATTGGATTCTGATCGGTCATAATTGGGTTCTGATCGATCATCCTGACCCTTTAAGTGATTTTAATCGATTGAAACGTGTTTTAATCGATTGAAAAAATTCTGACCGCTCATAATTAAAATCTGATCGATCACATTTGATTCTGATCGGTCATATTTGTATTCTGATCGGTCATAATGAGTTCTAAATGGTTTTAATCGATTAAAAACAAGTTGTATCGATTAAAATACTGTAAAAACACTTCTTTGAACATTCTAAGTGATTTTAATCGGTTCTTTCACAACTATATCAGTTAAAAACATGTTTAAGAAAGCTTTTGTAAAAATACTTTGTTTTTAGTTGTTTAAAACGATTTTAGAGGCATTTCGCAAAATCTTTAAGTGAAGAACCTTCATGCGAGTAGAAAAGATAAAATGATTTTACCTAAGCATTCTGTTTAAAACATACTAAATGATCCATTTTCTTTGAATAAATAAAAGAGACAAACAATTCATTTAACTATTGGAACCCAAATATATTTACCTTTAGGAACACCAAAATGTTTAATTTTACACTTATTTGAAGTGTGACCTTGTTTCATACAATAGAAGCATGCATTTGAGGTAGTTTTAGAACAAGATACATTATTAACATGACATGCTCTAGTTCCTTTTTCTACCCATACTCTTTTCTTTTTAGTTTTACTCTTTTTCAAAGGAACTCTTTGATTTACATTATTTTGAGTAATTACCATTTCATGCTTCTTAAGATCATCAATTTCTTTTTCGGCTTTGTCAAGCAAATGGTCAACAATATCTATGTCATATTCATGCTCTTTACAATTTGCACAAGCTAAGTCCTTATTCTCATCTAAGCATACAATTTTCGTATTAGCTACCTCCTTTTCTTCTAAACATGCAATTTTCAATTTTAAGGACACATTTTCCTTTTCGGATCTTCTTAGATTTTTCTTTACAACTTTAAATTCGTTTTTCATATTCATAAATGCAGTAAATAACTCATTATAAGCATTTTGCAATTCATCATGGTCATTTTCTTCACTAGAGGATGAATCGGAATCACTAACCTCAAAATCCGAAGAAATGTTGTCATTTGCCATTAAGCAAATGTTTGCTTCTATTTCCAAGTCGCTTGATTCTGAATTTGAATCACTGTCATCCCAAGCAATATATGCTTTCTTCTTGAATTGCTTTTTGCCCTTGTGTTTATCATTTTTCTTGTTTGGGCATTCGGTCTTCATATGCCCTGCTTCACCACAACCATAGCATTTTATATTAACGAAAGAATTTTCTTTTACCTTTCCCTTACCTTTGAAAGGATGTCTTCCTTTTGCTTTCATCAATTTGGTGAACTTCTTTACGAAAAGACTCATCTCTTCTTCATCATTTTCGGAGTCTTCTTCTTCTTCTTTCTTATTTTTGCTTTTTGAAATCTCGGTCTTGAAAGCTAGGTTCTTCTTTTGATATTGACCCTCTTCCTCATTTAGCCTTCCAAGGTCAAGCTCATGCTCCCTTAGCTTTCCAAATAACGCCGCCATAGACATAGTGGCAAGATTTTGTGACTCCGAGATGGCCGTCACCTTAGGTTGCCATTTCCTATCCAGAGATTTCAAAATTTTAACATTTAATTCATCAACGTCAAATACTTTACCTAATCCGGTGAGATGATTCACAATATGAGTGAAACGCTTTTGAACGTCGAAAATCGTTTCGCCGGGTTGCATCCGGAACATCTCGTATTCTTGGATTAGGGAGTTTTTACGCGCTCTTTTGACGTCGTCAGTTCCTTCGTGGGTTACTCTAAGCATTTCCCACATTTCCTGTGCACTTTTACAAATAGAAATTCTGTAGAACTCATCAAGGGTTAGAGCAGATGAAATAATATTTCTAGCCCTAACATCAAATTGTGCTTTTCGACTTTCTTCGGCAGTCCATCTATCAAAAGGTTTAAGAACGTCAACACCGTTCTCTGTAATTTTAGGAACAAATGGACCGTTTAAAATAGCGTCCCAAACGCCTCTATCAACAGACTCTAAAAATATTTGCATACGTACCTTCCAGAAAGGATAATTTTGACCCGCAAAAAGTGGGGATCTGTTGATAGATGCACCTTCGGCAAAAGTTTGATTTTGTCCGGCCATTTTCAAAAATTTGAATGACTATCAAAGCAAGCTCTGATACCACTTGTTAGAATCGCGCAGCGGAATGTTCGCGTGGTCGGACAAAAACCAAGAGGGGGGGTGAATTGGTTTCTTAATAAAAATTAGGTTTTCAAAATTTTCCCCAAATTTTACCGATTAAAAACTGCGTAAATGTAAATAGAGAAGAGTAGAGAAGATTACACAGTAGGTTTATACTGGTTCGGATCAAAAGACCCTACGTCCAGTTGCTAATCACTCAAAAGAGGATTAACGCTGTCACTAAGAACAAATTGTTACAAACAGATTACAAATGAACAGATAAAGATCAGAATACACCTCTCTTGAAATCCACAAGAGATGATGAACAGCTTTCCCCAGAGACGGCACAACACACAATCCACTAAGAACTCCACTTAGTGATTCTTATCGCTTCTAGCCCACACCAGGTTCAGAAAGCCCCCTTTCCTTGCAACAAACAGTTCTCTGGCACTCACAACACTTAACTTTTGTATGGAAAAGGTTGTTCTTCTTTTCTGAGTGCCAAAGCAGAGTTTAAGTAGGGAAATTAGGGTTTAGGAATTGGGGATTTCGAAACTAGGGTTCTTGGTAATTGGATTTTCGAAAATAGGGTTTGTTTGATGTTTAAAATCAGAAACAGACTGAAATAATCGATTATTTGGAGTAATAATCGATTAAAACAGAGCCAAATACGTCAGAACCCAATCCTCTCTGGTTTAATCGATTATTTGGTGAAATAATCGATTATCTGTACGGAACTGTACGGAATAATCGATTATTTTGCTGTTTAATCGATTAAAACAGTGAGTTTTAGACAGAAAATGGTTTTCTCACTGTTTTAATCGATTATATACCTATTTAATCGATTAAAGCCGAGCCTGCATGATAAATTTGAGCATTTTGAAGCTTCTAAGTTACAGACTATGTACCGGCTATCTTAGACTCTAAAATTACAGACTCAATCAAGCTAAAACAGAGTTATTACAATACAGAAATCATCAATCTTCAATCTTCAATACTCTAAGTCTTTAAGCTCTTGGATCATCATCAAAATCAACATTCTTCATGATCATTATTTGCAACATCAAGTCCTTGAATGTTCAACAATCTCCCCCTTTTTGATGATGATCAAAATTATCTTTTTAAAGCCCTTGTAATAACCTGTTTTATCTGTCATACTAACAAACACATTAAACATACCAGATAAAATTTAAAATTGAATCATAGGCTTTAAATTTTTCTCCCCCTATTTTGATTATAATCAAAAAGAACTCTGCAACATCAATCATAAGAGCTCCCCCTCAAAATATGCATAAGTTAGAGAAAGCTCCCCCTCAATCAAGGCATAAAAAGAAAAAACATCAAATTTTATTTCAGAATCATTCATTCATTACAATAGCATGACAATAACAAAAGAAAATATTTAACAGAATTTAAAATTCTTCACTATCATCATCATTAAAGTGTGCGTTAAATCTATTTTCTAAACGGCACACTTTATAAGAAGGCAAAGAGAGTATATATTGCAAGAAAACTTGATTTCAAGAGTTAGAAGTGAGTAGAAGTGAACTAGAGGTCTCTATATATAGCAAAAACATGTCCAACGGTCATATAGAAGAGAATATAGGTCAAAATATCCGTTGGCAACAGCTAGAAGGCAAAACTGGTCGGTTTTAATCGATTAAAATTCAAAATAATCGATTATCCCAGTATCAGACACATTTAATCGATTATTTCCAGCAAATAATCGATTATCTGAAGCTTTTAATCGATTATTTCACGAAATAATCGATTATTCCAGAGGAGAATACCCTGTTTTTGACGTTTTGAGGGAAAATAATCGATTATTACATCAATTAATCGATTATTCCAGAGGCTACATCAAATCTTTGAGGTTTTTACATATAATAACCTATGAACATCCTACGCCACGAATTTTAACATTACAATCATCCAAAAACAGTCAAATTAAGCAGAATTTAAGCTATTTCTAATATCCCTAAGTCTCTTCTAAGATCATAGAATCTATCCTTTGGTAGAGGCTTAGTAAATATATCTGCTAATTGACGTTTAGTGTCTACATACTCTATCTTACAGTTTCCTTTGCTGATATGATCTCTTAAAAAGTGATGTCTAATCTCAATATGTTTAGTCCTAGAGTGCATTACTGGATTCTTAGTTAGATTGATTGCACTCGTATTATCACACATTAATGGAATGTCATTTAAATATATGCTATAATCCTCTAATTGTTGTTTCATCCACAGAATTTGAGCACAACAACTACCAGCTGCAATATATTCAACTTCAGTGGTAGATAAAGCTACACATGCTTGTTTCTTAGAATGCCATGATATTAAGGATGAACCTAACAAATGACATGTCCCACTAGTGCTTTTCCTATCAATTTTACATCCACCATAATCAGCATCAGAATATCCTAATAAACTAATACAAGCATCAGACGGATACCACAAGCCAAACCCAGTAGTTCCTTTTAAGTATTTTAAAATATGTTTTACTGCAATTAGGTGAGATTCTTTAGGACAAGCCTGAAATCTAGCACACACACAGACAGAATGCATAATATCAGGTCTACTAGCAGTTAAGTATAATAGTGATCCTATCATACCTCTATACATAGTTTGATTAACTTCCAAACCTAATTCATCCTTGTCTAGATAGCATGAAGTTCCCATGGGTGTGTTAGCTTCCTTTGAGGTGTCCATACCAAACTTTTTGAGAATCTCCTTGCAGTATTTAGTTTGAGAGATGAAAGTGTCATCTTTAAGTTGCTTGATTTGAAGTCCAAGGAAGAATGTCAATTCTCCCATCATAGACATTTCAAACTCTCCCTGCATAATCTTAGCAAATTCTACACACAGCGAATTATCAGTTGATCCAAAAATAATATCATCAACATATACCTGGACCAATAAGATATGTTCTTTAACTTTCTTTATAAACAGTGTAGAATCAATTTTTCCTCTTGAAAAATCATTTGCAGTTAGGAAACTACTTAATCTTTCATACCAAGATCTAGGAGCTTGTTTCAACCCATATAATGCTTTCTTTAATTTGAAAATATGATTAGGATAATTAAAATCCTCAAATCCAGGGGGTTGCTCTACATATACTTCTTCTTTGATAAAACCATTTAAAAATGCACTTTTAACATCCATTTGATATAATTTAAATTTCATCATAGATGCATAGGCAAGAAGTAGGCGTATAGCCTCTAACCTGGCAACAGGAGCATAAGTTTCATCATAATCTATACCTTCCTCCTGACAATAGCCTTTTGCAACAAGTCTGGCTTTATTCTTTGTTATATTACCATCTTCATCAAGCTTATTTCTAAATACCCATTTAGTTCCAATGACTTGATGTGACTCTTCTCTTGGAATTAATTCCCAGACTTGATTCCTTTCAAATTGGTTAAGTTCTTCTTGCATGGCTATGCACCATTGATCATCTTTAAGTGCTTCCTCAATGTTTTTAGGTTCAATCTGTGACACAAAAGCAACAGACATACAGAAATTTGTCATATTTCTAGTTCTTACCCCTTTTGAGATATCACCTATGATATTGTCCATTGAGAGTCCTCTAGGTGATTGCCATTCCTTTGCTAATTGAGGAGTTTGAGAAGGCTCATTATCTTCTAAATACAGTTCATCAAGAGCCTCCCTTATATATTCATCATCACCTGCAAGTCTTTTATTTGACTCAAGAGGATTTCCCCCAAGGTCTACAATCTCATCAAAGGTAACATGAATAGATTCTTCTATATTTAAAGTTCTCCTATTAAACACTCTATATGCCTTGCTAGTTAGAGAATAACCTAGAAAAATGCCCTCATCAGCTTTTGAATCAAATTTTCCTAGATTGTCCTTTCCATTATTTAGCACAAAACATTTACATCCAAAAATCTTTAAATGAGCAACATTAGGTTTTCTACCATTAAACAATTCATATGGAGTAGATTTAATAATTGACCTAATGAGCATTCTATTTAAAACATAACATGCAGTGCTAACCGCATCAGCCCAAAAATATTTAGGAACATTAGATTCATTTAACATAGTTCTAGCAAGTTCCTCTAATGACCTATTTTTCCTTTCAACTACACCATTTTGTTGGGGAGTCCTAGGAGCAGAAAAGTTATGTAATATACCATTTTCCTCACAATAATTCTCAAACTTTTCATTTTGAAACTCACCACCATGGTCACTTCTTAAAACTTTAATTCTTAGGTCTTTCTCATTTTGTATTTGTTTAGCAAACTTTCTAAAGACCTTAAAAGCTTCACTTTTCGTGGTTAAGAAAAATGTCCAAGTGTACCTAGAGTAATCATCAACAATTACAAGTCCATAATAATTTCCACCAAAGCTTTTTATCCTAGAAGGTCCAAATAAATCTAAATGTAATAATTCTAGGGGTTTTGAAGTGGAAATCACATTCTTTGATTTAAAAGATGATTTTACTTGTTTACCTTTTTGGCATGCATCACACAATCTATCTTTTTCAAATTTTAACTTAGGCAATCCAATAACTAAGTCTTTTGATATCAATTTATTCAAGTGATGCATATTTATATGAGCCGCTCTTTTATGCCATAACCAAGGGTTCTCTTCCTTAGCAACTAAGCATGTTATACTAGACTCATGTAAACAATCCAAATCAATCAAATATATGTTGTTATGCCTAATGCCTTTTAATTCTACTTTTTCGGAATCTACTAAATGTATGGTGCAAAATTTGCTTTCAAAAGTTACCTTGAATCCTTTGTCACACAATTGGCTTATGCTAAGAAGGTTATGCTTTAATCCATCAACAAGAAGCACATCCTTAATCTCCAATGTGTTTGCACCACCTATGTTTCCAATTTCGAGAATCTTCCCTTTGTTGTTATCCCCATAAGTCACATATCCTTGTTCTTTGGCTTTGAAACTTACAAATTTCGTTTTATCTCCAGTCATATGTTTTGAGCATCCACTATCAAGATACCACATAGACTTCTTTGATTTGGAAGTTTCCTACAAAACAAGAACATAGTAAACTTAGGTCCCCACAACTTTTGGGTCCTTGGGGTTAGAGACATAACAATCTATTTAAATACTGCAAGACTTTCTCATAAAACTTTTCAAGTTATTTTAACTGATAAAAAATAAGTTTTAATCGATTAAAACGCTGTGTAGAAAATTTCTAAGTTGTTTTAATCGATTGAAACGAGATTTAATCGATTAAAAGAGTTCTGATCGGTCATAACTAAATTCTGATCGATCATAACTGATTCTGATCGGTCATAATTGGATTCTGATCGATCATCCTGACCCTTTAAGTGATTTTAATCGATTGAAACATGTTTTAATCGATTGAAAAAAAAAAAAATTCTGACCGCTCATAATTAAAATCTGATCGATCACATTGGATTCTGATCGGTCATAATTGGATTCTGATCGATCATCCTGACCCTTTAAGTGATTTTAATCGATTGAAACGTGTTTTAATCGATTGAAAAAATTCTGACCGCTCATAATTAAAATCTGATCGATCACATTTGATTCTGATCGGTCATATTTGTATTCTGATCGGTCATAATGAGTTCTAAATGGTTTTAATCGATTAAAAACAAGTTGTATCGATTAAAATACTGTAAAAACACTTCTTTGAACATTCTAAGTGATTTTAATCGGTTCTTTCACAACTATATCAGTTAAAAACATGTTTAAGAAAGCTTTTGTAAAAATACTTTGTTTTTAGTTGTTTAAAACGATTTTAGAGGCATTTCGCAAAAATCTTTAAGTGAAGAACCTTCATGCAGTAGAAAAGATGAAATGATTTTACCTAAGCATTCTGTTTAAAACATACTAAATGATCCATTTTCTTTGAATAAATAAAAGAGACAAACAATTCATTTAACTATTGGAACCCAAATATATTTACCTTTAGGAACACCAAAATGTTTAATTTTACACTTATTTGAAGTGTGACCTTGTTTCATACAATAGAAGCATGCATTTGAGGTAGTTTTAGAACAAGATACATTATTAACATGACATGCTCTAGTTCCTTTTTCTACCCATACTCTTTTCTTTTTAGTTTTACTCTTTTTCAAAGGAACTCTTTGATTTACATTATTTTGAGTAATTACCATTTCATGCTTCTTAAGATCATCAATTTCTTTTTCGGCTTTGTCAAGCAAATGGTTAACAATATCTATGTCATATTCATGCTCTTTACAATTTGCACAAGCTAAGTCCTTATTCTCATCTAAGCATACAATTTTCGTATTAGCTACCTCCTTTTCTTCTAAACATGCAATTTTCAATTTTAAGGACACATTTTCCTTTTCGGATCTTCTTAGATTTTTCTTTACAACTTTAAATTCGTTTTTCATATTCATAAATGCAGTAAATAACTCATTATAAGCATTTTGCAATTCATCATGGTCATTTTCTTCACTAGAGGATGAATCGGAATCACTAACCTCAAAATCCGAAGAAATGTTGTCATTTGCCATTAAGCAAATGTTTGCTTCTATTTCCAAGTCGCTTGATTCTGAATTTGAATCACTGTCATCCCAAGCAATATATGCTTTCTTCTTGAATTGCTTTTTGCCCTTGTGTTCATCATTTTTCTTGTTTGGGCATTCGGTCTTCATATGCCCTGCTTCACCATAACCATAGCATTTTATATTAACGGAAGAATTTTCTTTTACCTTTCCCTTACCTTTGAAAGGATGTCTTCCTTTTGCTTTCATCAATTTGGTGAACTTCTTTATGAAAAGACTCATCTCTTCTTCATCATTTTCGGAGTCTTCTTCTTCTTTTTTCTTATTTTTGCTTTTTGAAATCTCGGTCTTGAAAGCTAGGTTCTTCTTTTGATATTGACCCTCTTCCTCATTTAGCCTTCCAAGGTCAAGCTCATGCTCCCTTAGCTTTCCAAATAACGCCGCCATAGACATAGTGGCAAGATTTTGTGACTCCGAGATGGCCGTCACCTTTGGTTGCCATTTCCTATCCAGAGATTTCAAAATTTTAACATTTAATTCATCAACGTCAAATACTTTACCTAATCCGTGAGATGATTCACAATATGAGTGAAACGCTTTTGAACGTCGAAAATCGTTTCGCCGGGTTGCATCCTGAACATCTCGTATTCTTGGATTAGGGAGTTTTTACGCGCTCTTTTGACGTCGTCAGCTCCTTCGTGGGTTACTCTAAGCATTTCCCACATTTCCTGTGCACTTTTACAAATAGAAATTCTGTAGAACTCATCAAGGGTTAGAGCAGATGAAATAATATTTCTAGCCCTAACATCAAATTGTGCTTTTTGACTTTCTTCGGCAGTCCATCTATCAAAAGGTTTAAGAACGTCAACACCGTTCTCTGTAATTTTAGGAACAAATGGACCGTTTAAAATAGCGTCCCAAACGCCTCTATCAAGAGAACTCTAAAAATATTTGCATACGTACCTTCCAGAAAGGATAATTTTGACCCGCAAAAGTGGGGATCTGTTGATAGATGCACCTTCGGCAAAAGTTTGATTTTGTCCTGCCATTTTCAAAAATTTGAATGACTATCAAAGCAAGCTCTGATACCACTTGTTAGAATCGCGCAGCTGAATGTTTGCGTGGTTCGGACAAAAACCAAGAGGGGGGTGAATTGGTTTCTTAATAAAAATTAGGTTTTCAAAATTTTCCCCAAATTTTACCGATTAAAAACTGCGTAAATGTAAATAGAGAAGAGTAGAGAAGATTACACAGGAGGTTTATACTTGGTTTCGGATCAAAAGACCCTACGTCCAGTCTGCTAATCACTCAAAAGAGGATTAACGCTGTCACTAAGAACAAATTGTTACAAACAGATTACAAATGAACAGATAAAGATCAGAATACACCTCTCTTGAAATCCACAAGAGATGATGAACAACTTTCCCCGAGAGACCGCACAACACACAATCCACTAAGAACTCCACTTAGTGATTCTTATCGCTTCTAGCCCACACCAGGTTCAGTAAAGCCCCTTTCCTTGCAACAAACAGCTTCTCTAGCACTCACAACACTTAACTTTTGTATGGAAAAGGTTGTTCTTCTTTTCTGAGTGCCAAAGCAGAGTTTAAGTAGGGAAATTAGGGTTTAGGAATTGGGGATTTCGAAACTAGGGTTCTTGGTAATTGGATTTTCGAAAATAGGGTTTGTTTGATGTTTAACATCAGAAACAGACTGAAATAATCGATTATTTGGAGTAATAATCGATTAAAACAGAGCCAAATACGTCAGAACCCAATCCTCTCTGGTTTAATCGATTATTTGGTGAAATAATCGATTATCTGTACGGAACTGTACAGAATAATCGATTATTTTGCTGTTTAATCGATTAAAACAGTGAGTTTTAGACAGAAAATGGTTTTCTCACTGTTTTAATCGATTATATACCTATTTAATCGATTAAAGCCGAGCCTGCATGATAAATTTGAGCATTTTGAAGCTTCTAAGTTACAGACTATGTACCGGCTATCTTAGACTCTAAAATTACAGACTCAATCAAGCTAAAACAGAGTTATTACAATACAGAAATCATCAATCTTCAATCTTCAATACCTAAGTCTTTAAGCTCTTGGATCATCATCAAAATCAACATTCTTCATGATCATTATTTGCAACATCAAGTCCTTGAATGTTCAACAGATTACTCCCCCTTGGAGTAAGCATCCATGCAATAATGAAGGCAAGAATTCTTGATTCAAGCCTCATCTTCCCAGCATTGAAAATTCTTACCGAATCACCTTGATCTTTGAGATAGGTAAGAAAAAATTGAATTTTGTTAAACTCTGGCAATTCAACAATATTACCTCTAGAGACTTTTACACCATCATCTTTGAGGCCAACAACTTCATCCCAAATATCAGGAGTTATGACCATATTAACTCCTTTCACCTGAGATCTTAAAGTGGAACCACTGACAGTGAGATTTGCATAAAACACTCTTACCAAATCTGGTTGAATGTTGTCAGTATATTCCAGAAAATTCTTCAGTTTTCTTCTCAACGAAGTGAACCCTTCTTCATCTAGCCACGCAAACCTTATGAATTTGGGAATTACAACTTGCTTTTGACTGAAATGGGTGACGAAATTATTCATCTTTTCTATATCACCACTGAACCAATTTTCAAGATGACCTCCTTGATTTCCAGCAGAGGAAGACTCTCCCTTTTGTTTCTTCCTTGATTTTGATCTTTTGCACATGTTTGAAGCAGAGATTCGAGAGAAGATTTTGAAAATATGAAAACAGAAGAAAGATGAGAAGTTTGAGAAATGGTTGGGTAAGTACAAAACCTGGTTTGATGAAGATCGGATTTCAAATTTTTAAAATCCAAAGAGACAGAACTGCAGCGTTTCAGCTTTAAATGCAATTGTCCCCTTGACCAAAGACAGAGGCACATGTTTCTGAACAATGGGTACATCAGTTATTTTGTTCTTTGAGAAATTTTTGACTTGGTCAACAGATGCAATAAATGTATTATACAGATTTTGATTAACACAAAAACTTGGATTTTTTACTCTGATTTGCTGACCAATTTTCAATTGGATGTTGTAAAAATGTTTTTCAGGAACAAATTAATCGATTAATCAACAAATTAACCTATTAATTTGAACTTTAATACTAGGTTTGAAAATGCAACAGTGAAATAATCGATTAATACATAAAAGAATCGATTGATTTTGTACTGGATGAAATTAATAAAATGATAACAGAATTTTAGTCGATTAAAACGAAGAAGAATCGATTAAATTTGACCTTTAGTGGTTTTAACTGATATAAAGCCCTTTTAATCGATTAAAACAACTAAACTAAAATTCTTGAGAGCATTTCAATCGATTAATTCGTATTTTAATCGATTAAAACTATAAGGACAACTTTTTTGGTTTTCTTTGTAAGTGATTTTAATCGATTAAAACTGTTTTATATCAATTAAAACATTCAGTTTATGAAACCAGAGCCAAATTTGTTGTTTGAACACCAAGGGACTTCCAGATTTTGTTCCTGCAAAACAGATTTGGCATATTTCTGGTACCCCTTTTTAATTACTGGGTCCAATCAGGTTATTTGAAATGAATTTTTAGGAATCCACTTCATTCTACCTCTAGGAATAACATACTTCTTAATTCTACAATATTTCACAGCATGACCCTTTTTCATGCAGTAAAAACATTTAATCACAAATGATGAGTATGATTTCCTGTTTACATTTGTTTTTATGAATTTCATGTTAGATGTAAATCGAATGCCAGATTTGTCAAAAATAAGTTTTTGTGACCCAAGAAGAACATCAAGATTAGCTTGACCTTGTGTAAACTTTGAAACAATTTGTGATAAAAAATCAATCTTCTTTTGTAATTCTGAACAATTATTACATGGTTTATTACATACACAATCAGAATTATCATGGATTAATTTTAAAAAGTCAAGATCAGTTTCATCTTCAAGAATTTTCTTTTCAAGAGAATCTACTTTATTTACTAACCAATTATTCATGCCTTTTAGTCTATCATTTTCTTTTTGCAGTTTCTTAGCTTCTTCATGCATTTCATTAAATGCTTCTTGTAATGAATTATAATTCACCAAATTTGAAGAAGAGTTAGAACTTACATTGCTGGTTTGATGATTTTGATTTGCCATTAGACACAATTTGGCTTCTTCATTATCAGAATTTTCCGTTGATGAAGTATCATTATCATCCCATGCTACATATGCTCTTCTTTTGACTTTTTCCTCTTTCTTATCATTGTATTTGTTCTTTTCTGGGCATTCCATTCTTACATGACCCTGCTTACCACAACCATAACATTTATAGTTAAAAGAATCAGATTTTTTCTCATACCTTTTGTGTTTTTCTTTATCTTGAATCTTTTTCTTGAGAAATTTTTTGAACTTTCAGATAAGCAGTCCAAGATTTTCACTTTCCTCCTCTGATTCTTGACTTCTTTCTTCAACCTTGAGTGCTATACTTCTACCTTTTTTCTCAGAGACTTCTTGCTCATTGAATCTGTTAATTTCCATTTAATGTTCTCTGAGTTTGCCAAACAATAAAGTTGTTGTCATGATGGATAAATATTTTGATTCTGAGATTGTTGTGACCTTAGACTGCCTTGACCTGTCAAGACATTTCAGAACTTTAATATTTAATTCTTCTTTATCAAAAGTTTTACCTAAGCCCATTAGATGATTGATGATATGAGTGAAGCGCTTCTGCACATCTGCAATACTTTCTCCAGTTTGCATTTTAAACAACTCATATTCTCTTATGAGAGTATGTTTTCTGGCTCTCTTTACATCAGTTGTTCCCTCATGAGTAACCTCAAGAACTTCCCACATTTCCTTGGCAGATTTGCATTGGGAGACCCTGAAAAACTCATCCATATTTAGTGCAGAAGTAATTATGTTTTTAGCAGTACAATCACTTTGAACTTTTTTCTTTTCTTCATCATTTAAACTAGACCATTCTTTTTCTGTAATTAATGGACCATTAGCAATTACATCCCAAACATTTCTATCAATGGATTCAATAAAGATCTTCATCCTAATCTTCCAAAATCGATAATCTGTTCCACAAAACAGTGGAGGTCTATTAATAGAAGCCCCCTCAGAAAAAGGTAATTTGTTTTCAGCCATAAAAGATTTGGACCGAAAGCCTTGAGTATTTTTCAAGACCCTTGCTCTTGATACCAATTGTTAGAAATGAAGGCTGAGATCAAGAGGGGGGTGAATTAATCTTTGAAAGATTTTTGCAATTTACAGATTATCTATTTCAAACATTACGATTTCTGACCAGTTCTTGAATCATACACAGCAAGCAATCAAAATAAAAGGAGTGACAGAATTAAAAGAGAAAGCTTTAGAAAGATACAACCGAGATTTATACTTGTTCACCCAATCCCAGGGCTACGTCTAGTTTCCAGCCAAATTCCAGCTGGGTTCCACTAGATTGAACGTTTTACAGATTACAACTTTAATCTCACACTCAATCTACCACAAGAACCACAATTCCAGTTCCTGCACCTAAACCTTCACCAAGAACCAAATTCCAGTTCTTGACCAACCCTGCAGCCAAATTTCAGCTACAGAAACCAGTGCCCACAATTACAGGCACCCACAATACAGTAAAAGAAAGTAAAGAAACAAATAGAAGAAACTTAGAACGCTCAAACCAGATTTATGCAGTTCTGTGTTGAACATTCAATGACTTGATGTTAGATTTGATGGACATGAAGCTTGTTGATTTTGATGATGATTCAAGAACACAAGACTTAAAGAGTTGAAGACTTGTTTTGTAGTGTAATAACTCTGTTTTGATTAGATTGAGTTTGTAATATTATAGTTTGAGATAGCCGGTACATAGTCTGCACCTTAGAAGCTTCAAAAAGCTCAAATTTATCAAAGAGGCTCGGCTTTAATCGATTAATTGGTGAAATAATCGATTAAAACAGTGAGAAAAACCATTTTCTGTATCAGCTCACTGTTTTAATCGATTAACACCCCTGTTAATCGATTAACAGGCTTGCTAATTGATTAACAGGTCTTTTAATCGATTAAAACAAAGAGTTTTGGGGTTTTGTTGATTTTGGCTCTGTAATAATCGATTAACTCTTGATTTAATCGATTATTTTAGTCAGATTTCGAATTTTAACTTCAAATCAACCCTATTTTCGAAAACCCTATTTCCAAGACTTCTAGTTTTGAAAATCCCAATTCCCAAACCCTAATTTCTCTACTTAAGCTTCTCTATGGCACTCAGAAAAAAAGAACAACCTTTTTCATACAAAAGTTAAGTGCTGTGAGTGCCAGAGAACTGTTTGTTGCAAGAAAAAGGGGCTTTTGGAACCTGGTGTGGGCTAGAAGCGATAAGAATCACTAAGTGGAGTTCTTAGTGGATTGTGTGTTGTGCCGTCTCTAGGGAAAGTTGTTCTTCATCTCTTGTGGATTTCAAGAGAGGTGTTTTCTTTACTTTATCTTTTCCATTGTAATTTGTTTGTAACAAACTTGATTATAGTGACAACGTTAATCCTCTGTTTGAGTGATTAGCAATTGGACGTAGGGTCTTTTGATCCGAACCAGTATAAATCTCCTGTGTAAGATTCTATCTCTTCTCTATTTACATTTACACAGTTTTTAATCGGTAAAATTTGGGGAAAATTTTGAAAACCTAATTTTTGTTAAGATACCAATTCACCCCCCCCCCTCTTGGTTTTTGTCCGACCACGCGAACATTCCGCTACGCGATTCTAACATTCTGCAGTATGTGTTTCTTCTCCAAAAGAATGCAATTTTGCCTCAAGAAAGAACTTTAATGATCTTCACAAAAATTAGTGTGATTCTCTCTTGAAAGTAGTACTCTGATTGCTTGATTGATTGCTAAAAGATGTGATTTAAAAAGTTCAAGCAACTCTGTTTATATAGAAGATTTTCAAAACTGCTGGTTTATTTAATCCGTTAAAATAATCTTTTAATCTCTTGAAAGTCTTATTTTAATCTGTTAACACTTCTTTTAATCTATTAAAACGTTCTTGATTATTTTCCAGATTTGTTTTAACTAATACGAACCAGTATAAATCTCCTGTGTAAGATTCTATCTCTTCTCTATTTACATTTACACAGTTTTTAATCGGTAAAATTTGGGGAAAATTTTGAAAACCTAATTTTTGTTAAGATACCAATTCACCCCCCCTCTTAGTTTTTGTCCGACCACGCGAACATTTCGCTGCGCGATTCTAACAAGTGGTATCAGAGCTTGCTTTGATAGTCATTCAAACTTTTCGAAAATGGCCGGACAAAATCAAACTTTTGCCGAAGGTGCGTCTATCAATAGACCCCCACTTTTTGCGGGTCAAAATTATCCTTTCTGGAAGGTAAGAATGCAAATCTTTTTAGAGTCTGTTGGTAGAGGCGTTTGGGACGCTATTTTAAACGGTCCATTTGTTCCTAAAGTTACTGAGAACGGTGTTGACGTTCCCAAACCTTTTTCTAGATGGACTGCAGAAGAAAACAGAAAAGCACATTTTGACGTTAGGGCTAGAAATATAATTTCATCTGCTTTAACGCTTGACGAGTTTTCCAGGATTTCTGTTTGTAAAAGTGCTCAGGAGATGTGGGAAATGCTAAGAGTGACCCACGAAGGTACCGACGACGTTAAAAGAGCAAGAATACGAGATGTTCTGGATGCAACAAGGCGAAACGATATTTGACGTTCAAAAGCGTTTCACTCATATTGTGAACCATCTCACCGGATTAGGTAAAATCTTTGACGTTGATGAATTGAATGTTAAAATTTTAAAATCTTTGGATAGGAAATGGAAACCTATGAAGCACTTGGTGGATTTGATGAAGACATAGATATAGCTTAGGTTGTGGGTGTGTAGATGATTAGGTTTTTAGTTTAAGCACTTAATCTCTTGATAGTCCATTATATTTTGTGATAAGCACCTTAAAACATTGCATCTCATTGAAAATCATTTTCTGCATGAAAAACTCACATTCAAGTATTAAAAGAACAAACTAAGTTTTTTTTAATCTGTTGAAAAAGATTTTCAATCTGTTAAAATCACTTAACAGAATAAGTGGTCATACATAATCGTATTTTCAATTGATTGATTCGCAGAATCAACAAGTTAAAATAACTTAGTGAATTTTTTCAAATATCATGGTTTCGCATTTTCAATCTGTTGAAATGATTTTCAATCGATTAAAACAGAGAGCTATCATTTTTTCTAAAGCTGTTTCAATCCATTGAAAACTCGAAACAATCGATTGAATGAACTTTTAAATGAAATCAATCGATTGAATCGTGGTTTCAATCGATTGAAATGTAATCTGATCGATCATAGTTTCATTCTGATCGATCATAACTCGGTCTGATCGATCATACTTTAGTTCTAATCGATCAGAGTCTCTTCTAACCTGTTATACTTCAAACTAATCGATCTTGTGACTCTCTCGAAACAGCTTTTGACAGATGAAACGTTCGATTCTTTGTTTTACTCTATATATACAGAATTGATCTATCTTTTGAAATATACAACACACTACTTGAGAAAACTTGTGAAATCAATCTGTGAAACTTTCATATACGTGACTTTCTCTGCATTCAAGAATCTTTTCATATCATAAGGTGCTGTGATCAGAATTGTGGTCAATCAAAGAGAGAAAGTGCTGTTAGAATTTGTTCTGGACAATTAGAACTTCAAGTCCAGGTTTTTTCTTTTCATACTCTTTTGTAAAGTGTGTTTGTGCAGGTTGGAATTTGGATCTGCACTTGTTACAGTAACTGGATTTGGTTACTGGGAGGTTTTTCAAGAGACTATCTTGTGGGTTTGCAAGATAGTTCTTGGGGTAGATTGGTGAGTATCTACTGGTTGTAATTTTCACTTGGTATTAGTGGAACCTGGCAGATTTGTCAAGAACTAGATGTAGCTCTGGTATAGAGTGAACCAGTATAAATTGTTGTGTTGAATTTCTTCTTTCATCTCCTTTATTTCTTGTCTATATACTTGTTGTAATTAAAATCAACCTATCTACACAAGAATTAAATAAAGATAATTCATTCTTCCAAGAGAAAGTAAGTTTTGCGAAAAAGTTTTCAAAAGTTCAATTCACCCCCCCTCTTGAACTCAACCATTAATTCTTTCAATTGGTACCAGAGCTGGTTCTTGTAAGTTACTCAAGGAATCGGTCCAAGAATGGCTGAGGGAAAGATGAATTTTTCAGAAGGAGCCTCCATAAACAGGCCTCCTCTTTTTTCTGGTGTGAATTATTCTTTCTGGAAGGTTAGAATGAAAATCTTTATTGAATCTCTTGATAGAGGTATTTGGGAAACAATTGTCAATGGTCCTTACAAACCAATTCATACAGTGGATGGTAAAGTAGTTGAGAAAAATTGGGCTGAATTAACTGATGCGGAAAATAGGAGAGTCCAATATGATTATACTGCTAAAAATATTATTACCTCTGCTTTAAATCTTGATGAGTTTTTCAGGGTGTCTCAATGTGCCTCTGCCAAAGAAATGTGGGAAATTCTAGAGGTCACACATGAAGGTACATCTGATGTGAAAAGAGCGAGAAAGCATGAGTTAATTAGGGACTATGAATTGTTTAAAATGCAGCAAGGAGAAACAATTGCAGATGTACAGAAAAGGTTCACGCACATAGTCAATCATCTAATTGGGCTAGGAAAGATTTTTGACAAGGAAGAGTTGAACATCAAAATCTTGAAGTGTTTGGACAGAACTTGGCAACCAAAGGTGACAGCTATATCAGAATCAAGAGACTTGACTGAAATGACTACTGCTTCACTATTTGGTAAGTTAAGGGAACATGAGTTGGAAATCAATCGGTTCAAAGAACAAGAGAATGCAGAAAAGAAAAGTAGAAACATTGTTCTCAAGACGATTGAAGAAAACAGTGAGTCTGAAGAAGATGAATCCGAAAATCTGACTTTGTTGGTTAAGAAATTTGGGAAATTTCTTAGAAGGAAGAACAGAACTGGCCAAGTAAAAAGGTACACTGATAAAAAGACTGAATCTATTCAAAATGCTATTACTTGTTATTCTTGTGGTAAGCAGGGACACATAAGGAGTGACTGTCCGGAAAAGACCAAGAATCAGAACAAGAAAGATTCAAAATACAAAGGGAAAAAGGCCTACATAGCTTGGCAAGACAATGATTCATCCTCCAGTTCTGGATCCGAAGGTGAAGAGGTGAACCTATGTTTGATGGCTGGTTGTGAATCTTCTTCATCACATGTAAGTTCAACTCCTACAGAAAATGAAATGAATTACAGCACATTACTGAATGCTTTCAATGAAATGCATAGTGAAGCTAGAAATTTATCTCATACAAATAATCGGTTAAAAGGATTAAATAACTGGTTAGAAAATAGAGTTAAAGTTCTGGAAAAAGAACTATTAGAAAGCAAAACAGATTTAGAACATCTAGATATAATCTATGCATCTGCGGATAATGTTGCTGCTAATAAGAAGTGTGAAAAGTGTATTCTTCTGCAAGATAAGGTTGATTACTTGATTAAAACTTTGTCTAAGTTTACTCAAGGTAAAGAGAATTTAGATGCACTCCTTGGGTCTCAAAACTGTGTATTTGAACATACTGGAATCGGGTACAAACCTAAGATTGGGGTAAAAACTAAAAAATATTTGAACTTCTTTTCATTTAGAAAAGCTACAACATCCCCTTTCTCATCTTGTCATTACTGCATGAAGAAAGGACATACTATAAAATTTTGTCATGCTAGGAAATATTTTGTGCCGCAAGGTAGGAAGAGATGGGTTCCAAAACATGTTAAACAGAAAACTTGACTCCTAAGGACCCAAAATACTTAAGGGTACCAGAAAAATGCTTAATTTGTTTGCAGGGACAAAGTCTGGGAATCCCTTGAAGTTCAGAGCTGCGAATCAGGTTCTGTTTTTCCTAAACTGATTGTTTTAATTGATATAAACCAGTATTAATCGATTAAAATAACTTACAGAAGATATTAATAAATCTGTCCGTACAGTTTTAATCTATTGAAATGCGAATCAATCGATTAAAATGTTCTCAGGATTTGAGTTTAACTGTTTTAATCGATTAGAATGAATTTATATCAACTAAAATCACTATGGTATCAAATTTAATCGATTCATTTTCGTTTTAATCGATTTAAATTCTGGATTTTAATCGATTTAGTTTCTGATCTACCTAAGCTTCGAATCCTGAAAGACAAAATCTGTGAAGCTTGTTTGAAAGGTAAACAAACTAGAAAATCTTTTTCAAAACAAAAACATTGTTTCAACTTCTAGACCTTTGGAACTGCTTCACATGGATTTGGTTGGTCCTTCAAGGAATAAAAGCCTAGGTGGTAATCTTTATATCATGGTAATTGTTGATGACTTTTCCAGATTTACCTGGACTGTTTTTCTTAAAGCCAAATCTGATTCTTACAAATCTTTCAAAAAGCTTGCCAAGGTTTTACATAATGAAAAAGGGTATTTCATTACATCTATTCAAAGTGACAATGGTGGAGAATTTGTAAATGAAAAGTTTGAATCATTTTGTGAAAAGTTTGGCATAAAACACAATTTTTCTGCTCCAAGAACTCCTCAACAGAACGGTGTTGTGGAAAGAAAGAACAGATCCATTGTGGAACTTGCTAGAACAATGTTGTGTGAAAATTCTTTACCTAAATACTTTTGGGCGGATGCAGTAAACACTGCTTGTCATGTTTTGAATAGAGTCTTGATTAGATCCATGCTAAAGAAAACCCCATATGAACTGTACAAAGGAAGAAAACCCAACATAAACTATTTCAGGGTTTTTGGATGTACATGTTTTGTTTTAAACAATGGGAAAGAAAATATTGGCAAGTTTGATGAAAAATCTGACAAAGGAATTTTTCTTGGTTACTCAACTCACGGCCATGCATATAGAGTTTACAATTTAAGATTGAAATCAGTTGAAGAATCAGTACATGTTGTGTTTAATGAGTCTCCTCTAGTGGTGCGAGAATAGAACAACGAGTACTGTAGATGAAGAAGAATTAACTCGATAATTCTTATCGGTTGAAACATGCCAGAAACACAGATCGATGTACCTGTTGAAGAAGATGATCCATCAGTGGACCTTGCAAAAGCTGAGTCACCAACAATTACTGAAGAACAGGAAGAAGATGTTCTGGAAGAGCTTCCTAAAGAGTGGATTGTCCCAAGAGATCTCTCTCTAGACAATGTCATCGGGCAAATTAATAAGGGAGTATCTACTAGACATTCTCTTAACCAATTCTGTAATCATATGGCATTCATTTCACAAATAGAGCCTAAGACAGTTAAAGAAGCATTAAATGATGAATACTGGGTTAGTGCCATGCATGATGAGCTTAATCAATTTGAAAGAAAAAAAGTGTGGGAATTAGTTCCTAAAATCAAAGATATCAATGTAATTGGTACTAAGTGGGTATTCAAAAACAAGATAGATGAACACGACATTATTACTAGAAATAAAGCTAGGTTGGTAGCCAAAGGGTATAACCAACAAGAGGGTATCGATTTTGATGAAACCTTTGCACCTGTAGCTAGACTTGAAGTTGTTAGATTATTATTAGCTTATGCCTGTATAAGTGGTTTCAGATTACTACAAATGGATGTAAAGAGTGCCTTTCTTAATGGACTCATCAATGAAGAAGTATATGTTTCTCAACCTCCTGGGTTTGAAGATCACAAGCATCCTGACCATGTCTACAAATTGAAAAAGGCCCTTTATGGTTTAAAGCAAGCACCTAGACAATGGTATGAGAGGTTAAGTAACTTCCTAATTGATCAAGGGTACAAGCGAGGTGAGGTTGATAAAACTCTATTCATTAAGAAATCTGGAACTGACATTATTCTGGTGCAGGTGTATGTGGATGATATCATTTTCGGTTCCACTAATAATGCCATGTGTAATAAGTTTGTAAAAGAAATGCAAAGTGAATTTGAAATGTCTATGATGGGAGAATTGAATTTCTTCCTTGGTCTCCAGGTTAAACAATTAAGAAATGGCATTTTTCTTAGTCAATCTAAATACTGCAATGAATTGTTAAAGAAATTTGATATGCAAAATTGCAAGGAGTCCTCTACACCCATGTCTACTAACTGTTGTCTAGACTTAGATGAAAAAGGAAAACCTGTTGATCAAACTAAATATAGAGGTTTGATTGGTTCACTACTATATCTAACTGCTAGTAGACCTGACATTATGTTTAGTGTGTGCCTTTGTGCAAGATTTCAGGCAAATCCAAAGGAATCACATCTTACCGCTGCCAAAAGGATTCTGAAGTACCTTAA
Organism: Sphenostylis stenocarpa; assembly: GCA_963425845.1. Lineage (NCBI taxonomy): Eukaryota > Viridiplantae > Streptophyta > Magnoliopsida > Fabales > Fabaceae > Sphenostylis > Sphenostylis stenocarpa. The sequence continues at coordinate 106,856,156 of OY731403.1, forward strand.
GGGAACAGTTAATGTTGGACTATGGTATCCTGAAGGTGCATCCCTTAAACTTGTTGGATTTTCTGATTCTGACTTTGCAGGATGTAGATTGGACAGAAAAAGTACCTCTGGTACTTGTCATTTACTGGGGAGCAGTCTTATATCGTGGCACAGCAAAAAGCAAGCGTGTGTTGCTCTGTCAACTGCAGAAGCTGAATACATTGCAGCTGGGAGCTGTTGTGCTCAAATCATCTACCTCAAGCAACAACTGACAGATTATGGAGTGACTCTAAACAAGGTACCTCTGGTTTGCGACAATACTAGTGCAATAAACTTAACTAAGAATCCTATTCAACACTCTAGAACTAAGCATATTGAAATTAGACATCACTTTATTAGAGAACACGTATCTAGGGGTGACTGTGAGATATTATTCATTGAATCTGAAAAACAGTTAGCTGATTTATTCACTAAACCACTTCCTAGAGATAGACTTAATATGCTTAGGACTGAATTAGGAATTCTAGATATATCTAGTATTGCATAACTGATTCTTTACAGTGATTGTATGCTTTTTAACAGGCTGATAACAAGTTCAATCGATTAATAATTGCATGAATAACTTGATATTATTTGTTTCAATCGATTGAAATTGCGAAATAATCTGTTGATTTCCTGATTCTTACTCTCTGGTATTGATATGTTATCAGTTCAATCGATTAGATAAGCTTTTAATCGATTTATTTCATTAACCTTGTAGCTCTGCATACTTTCTTCTATAAATCAATCGATTAAATCTTCGATTCAATCGATTGAATTTACTTATGATACTCTGCATGATTGTTTCTTACAATAACAATCGATTTAATTCTCGATTCAATCGGTTTATTTTACTTCTGAGTATCTGCGATTACAAAATCAATTGGTTTCACGGAATATCAATTGATTATTTTTTTTTGGGCTAGTTGTATGTACTTTGTCTCTAAACAATTTCTGCAGAGTAAATTGAAAGCATTTACAACAAGATAAACTTCAGCTACTCTCTTTAATATCTAAGATTTCCAATAAAAGCTGATTGACCCTGATTGGATATCTACTGTAAGGGTAATTAAAGTGTACAGTAGCAATTCTCTCTCCTCTTTTATCATCACTGCGCGGAAGCAGTAATGCAATAAAGACAAAACTGTAAAGTTGAAGAGTTCGTGTGCTCTCATTTCTAAAGAAAACAGTAGTATTTTTTTTCTTCTTGAATCATCCTTTCTTCTCGGTTCTTTTCTGTTCATTCCAAAAATTCAAGCATGCTCAAACGTACTAAATCCGGTAGGAAGAAGTCCAGCAGAGGCGAGTCTTCTAATGCAAGGCAGAAGGATTCAGAGGCATTCGAAAGCTATTGCAACACCAAAAGCTTCAGAAGTTTCTGGAGTTAAATGGTAGGATTTATCCTGATTTGATTAAAGTTTTCTTCACAAATTTATCCTTTGAAGGTTCCACTTTGAAAACCCAAGTTAAAGGTGTAGACATTGAAATTTCACCCAACATCTGGAAGGAGGTTGCTGGAATAAAGGATGTTGGTGTAAAAGTCACCAAAGGATACACTTCAGATGTGGACGAATTTAATAAAGTTCAGTACTTTCGGTCATGCATGAAGAATACTCGTGATTCTGTTAGCTCTTTCAATACTGGGAAGCTAAAACTGGAAGAAAGAATTCTCGCTTTCATTGTGTCGTGGCAGCTCACACCCAGGGGGAGCAATCATGCGGTGCTAAACGAAGGAGATTTAGTACTGATGTACTGCATTCACCACAGGATACAGGTGAACTGGGTCTTCGTCATCAAGGACCACATGATCAAAGCCAAGAGACTTAGTGATTTCAGGTATCCTTATGCTATTCTGATTTCTAAGTTTTTAACACATTTTGGTGTCAATGTAGAAGGAGAACTTGTTGAAACCGTCCAACCAATGAATGAAATAAATAATTCTGTGCTTCACAAAATGGGATTCATTAAAATTGATGGTGAATGGATCTCGAAAGAAAATGCTGGGAGAAGTGAAGAAGAAGAGCAAGAGGAAGGAATCAACACTGATATTCCTGGAACTTCTACAGCACGTCCGTCTGATCCAATGGAAGAAGTGACCCCATTGGAAATGATTCCATACAATCCACCGCCTGACCGTGGCACGCCTCTGTCTCAGTTCGAAAGAACAATGTTACAACAAATGAGCGAATTGCATTCAGACCAAAGGAGGCATATGCAGATGACTGCTGCTCTGAGGGCTCGGCAGCATTATTTGGATGAAAATTTCATTGCAAGGTTCCAGCATATTGATAATCAACTAGAAGACATTTACAACAGGATTGTGGAACTACAATTCAATCAAGGCCCCGGGGACGAATGAAGACTTTTTATGTTTCTGTTATTCTGTTTTCTTTTCTTAGTTTTTAATGTTCTGTTTTATATTCGGGGTACCCACGTGGCCCCATTGGACTGTAACTAAAACAATCTATTTGATGCAGTCAAATAGGGGGAGAAGTATTTTGCTTAAAACTGTCACTACACACACACCACAAAATATGTCTCTGGTCTGTTATTTTTTATGCAGGTGCAGTGGTTATTTGTCTCCATCAAATAGGGGGAGATTGAAGCACTTGGTGGATTTGATGAAGACATAGATATAGCTTAGGTTGTGGGTGTGTAGATGATTAGGTTTTTAGTTTAAGCACTTAATCTCTTGATAGTCCATTATATTTTGTGATAAGCACCTTAAAACATTGCATCTCATTGAAAATCATTTTCTGCATGAAAAACTCACATTCAAGTATTAAAAGAACAAACTAAGTTTTTTTTAATCTGTTGAAAAAGATTTTCAATCTGTTAAAATCACTTAACAGAATAAGTGGTCATACATAATCGTATTTTCAATTGATTGATTCGCAGAATCAACAAGTTAAAATAACTTAGTGAATTTTTTCAAATATCATGGTTTCGCATTTTCAATCTGTTGAAATGATTTTCAATCGATTAAAACAGAGAGCTATCATTTTTTCTAAAGCTGTTTCAATCCATTGAAAACTCGAAACAATCGATTGAATGAACTTTTAAATGAAATCAATCGATTGAATCGTGGTTTCAATCGATTGAAATGTAATATGATCGATCATAGTTTCATTCTGATTGATCATAACTCGGTCTGATCGATCATACTTTAGTTCTAATCGATCAGAGTCTCTTCTAACCTGTTATACTTCAAACTAATCGATCTTGTGACTCTCTGAAACAGTTTTTGACAGATGAAACGTTCTGATTCTTTGTTTTACTCTATATATACAGAATTGATCTATCTTTTGAAATATACAACACACTACTTGAGAAAACTTGTGAAATCAATCTGTGAAACTTTCATATACGTGACTTTCTCTGCATTCAAGAATCTTTTCATATCATAAGGTGCTGTGATCAGAATTGTGGTCAATCAAAGAGAGAAAGTGCTGTTAGAATTTGTTCTGGACAATTAGAACTTCAAGTCCAGGTTTTTTCTTTTCATACACTTTTGTAAAGTGTGTTTGTGCAGGTTGGAATTTGGATCTGCACTTGTTACAGTAACTGGATTTGGTTACTGGGAGGTTTTTCAAGAGACTATCTTGTGGGTTTGCAAGATAGTTCTTGGGGTAGATTGGTGAGTATCTACTGGTTGTAATTTTCACTTGGTATTAGTGGAACTTGGCAGATTTGTCAAGAACTGGATGTAGCTCTGCTATAGAGTGAACCAGTATAAATTGTTGTGTTGAATTTCTTCTTTCATCTCCTTTATTTCTTGTCTATATACTTGTTGTAATTAAAATCAACCTATCTACACAAGAATTAAATAAAGATAATTCATTCTTCCAAGAGAAAGTAAGTTTTGCGAAAAAGTTTTCAAAAGTTCAATTCATCCCCCCTCTTGAACTCAACCATTAATTCTTTCAACCTAAGGTGACGACCATCTCAGAGTCACAAAATCTTTCCACAATGTCTATGGCGGCGCTCTTTGGAAAGCTTAGAGAGCATGAGCTTGAACTTGGAAGGCTAAATGAAGAAGAAGGACAATATCAAAAGAAGAACTTAGCCTTCAAAACCGAAATTTCCAAAGGTAAAAATAAAAAGGAAGAAGAAGACTTGGAGAACGAAGAAGAAGAATTGAGTCTTATGATAAAGAAGTTCACCAAATTCATAAAAGCTAAAGGAAGGCATCCATTCAAAGGTAAGGGAAAGGTAAGAGAAAGTACTTCCGTAAATATAAAATGTTATGGTTGTGGTGAAGCAGGACATGTAAAGACTGAATGTCCAAATAAGAAGAATGAAGAAAACAAAGGCAAAAAGTTCTTCAAGAAGAAAGCTTATATTGCTTGGGACAACAATGATTCAAGTTCGGAATCAAGTGACTCGGAAGTAGAAGCAAATATTTGCTTAATGGCAAATGACAACATATCTTCCGACTTTGAGGTAAGTGATTCCGACTCATCTTCTAGTGATGATGATAATGACCATGATGAACTGCAAAATGCATATAATGAACTATTTAGTGCCTTTAAGAATTTGAAAAATGAATATAAAGTTGTGAAGAAGAATCTAAGTAGATCCGAAAAAGAAATTGACTCTTTAAAAACGAAAATCACGTGTTTAGAAGAAAAGGAATTGTTAGAAACAAAAAATGTATGCTTAGATGAGAATGATGATAGGAACTTGGCATGTGCAAATTGTAAAGAGCATGAATATGATATAGATATTCTTAACCATTTGCTAGACAAAGCCGAAAAGGAAATAGATGATCTTAAGAAACATGAAATGGTGTTTGCTCAAAATAGTGTAAATCAACAAGTTCCTTTGAAAAAAGTCTAAAAAGAAAAATAAAAGAGTATGGGTAGAAAAAGGAACTAGAGCATGATTTATAAGTAATGCATCTTATTCTAAAGCTACATCAAATGTATGTTTTTATTGCATGAAACAAGGTCACACTTCAAATAAATGTAAAATAAAACATTTTGGTGTTCCTAAAGGTAAATATATTTGGGTTCCTATTGTTAAATAATTTATTTGTCTCTAACCCCAAGGACCCAAAAGTTATGGGGACCTAAGTTTACTATGTTCTTGTTTTGTAGGAAACTTCCAAATCTAAGAAGTCTATGTGGTATCTTGATAGTGGATGCTCAAAGCATATGACCGGGGATAAATCAAAATTTGTAAGTTTCAAAGCTAAGGAACAAGGATATGTAACTTATGGGGACAACAACAAAGGGAAGATTCTTCGAATTGGAAACATAGGTGGTGCAAATACTTTGGAGATTAAGGATGTGCTTCTTGTTGATGGACTAAAGCATAATCTCCTAAGCATAAGTCAACTATGTGACAAAGGATTTAAGGTAATCTTTGAAAGTAAATTTTGCACCATTCATTTGATAGATTCCGAAAATGTAGAATTAAAAGGCATTAGGCATAACAACATATATTTGATTGATTTGGATTGTTTACATGATTCTAGTATAACATGTTTAGTTGCTAAGGAAGAGAACCCTTGGTTATGGCATAAGAGAGCAGCTCATATAAATATGCATCATTTGAACAAATTGATTTCAAAAGACTTAGTTATTGGTTTGCCTAAGTTAAAATTTGAAAAAGATAGATTGTGTGATGCATGTCAAAAAGGTAAACAAGTAAAATCATCATTTAAATCAAAGAATGTTATTTCCACTTCAAAACCCCTAGAATTATTACATTTAGATTTATTTGGACCTTCTAGGATAAAAAGCTTTGGTGGAAATTATTATGGCCTTGTGATTGTTGATGATTACTCTTGGTATACTTGGACATTTTTCCTAACTATGAAAAGTGAAGCCTTTAAAGTCTTTAGAAAATTTGCAAAACAAATTCAAAATGAGAAATACTTAAGAATTAAAGTTTTAAGAAGTAACCATGGTGGTGAGTTTCAAAATGAAAAGTTTGAAAGTTATTGTGAAGAAAATGGAATATTACATAACTTTTTTGCTCCTAGGACTCCCCAACAAAATGGTGTAGTTGAAAGGAAAAATAGGTCATTAGAGGAACTTGCTAGAACTATGTTAAATGAATCTAATGTTCCTAAATATTTTTGGGCTGATGCGGTTAGTACTGCATGTTATGTTTTGTATAGAATGCTCATTAGGTCAATTATAAAATCAACTCCCTATGAATTGTTTAATGGTAGAAAGCCTAATGTTGCTCATTTGAAAATTTTTGGATGTAAGTGCTTTGTGTTAAATAATGGAAATGATAACTTAGGAAAATTTGACTCTAAAGCCGATGAGGGCATTTTCTTAGGTTATTCATTAACTAGTAAGGCTTACAGGGTGTTTAATAGAAGAACTTTGAATATTGAAGAATCTATTCATGTTACTTTTGATGAGATTGTAGACCTTTGGGGAAATCCTCTTGAGTCAAATAAAGAACTTGCAGGTGATGATGAGTATATAAGAGAGGCTCTTGATGAATTGTATTTGGAAGAAAATGAGCCTTCTCAAACACCTGAGTTAGCAAAAGAATGACAATCACCTAGAGGACTCTCAATGGACAATATCATTGGTGATATTTCAAAAGGGGTAAGAACAAGAAATATGACTAATTTCTGTATGTCTGTAGCTTTTGTGTCACAGATAGAACCCAGAAATGTTGAGGAAGCACTTAAAGATGAACAATGGTGCATAGCAATGCAAGAAGAACTTAACCAATTTGAAAGGAATCAAGTCTGGGAATTAATCCCAAGAGAAGAATCACATCAAGTTATTGGAACCAAATGGGTGTTTAGAAATAAACTTGATGAAGATGGAAACATAACATAGAATAAAGCCAGACTTGTTGCTAAAGGCTATTGTCAGGAGGAAGGTATAGATTATGATGAAAATTATGCTCCTGTTGCCAGGTTAGAGGCTATACGCCTACTTCTTGCTTATGCATCTTTAATGAAATTTAAATTATATCAAATGGATGTTAAGAGTGCATTTTTGAATGGTTTTATTAAAGAAGAAGTTTATGTGGAGCAACCCCCTAGATTTGAAGATTTTAGTTATCCTAATCATGTTTTTAAATTAAAGAAAGCTTTATATGGGTTGAAACAAGCTCCTAGATCCTGGTATGAAAGGCTAAGTAGTTTCCTAACATCAAATGATTTTTCTAGAGGAAAAATTGATTCTACTCTGTTTATAAAGAAAGTTAAAGAACATATCTTATTGGTCCAGGTATAAGTTGATGATATTATTTTTGGATCAACTGATAATTCGTTGTGTGTAGAATTTGCTAAGATAATGCAGGGAGAGTTTGAAATGTCTATGATGGGAGAATTGACATTCTTCCTTGGACTACAAATCAAATAAATTAAAGATGGCATTTTCATCTCTCAAACCAAATACTACAAAGAGATCCTTAAAAAGTTTGGAATGGACACCTCAAAGGAAGCTAACACACCCATGGGAACTTCATGCTATCTAGACAAGGATGAATCAGGTTTGGAAGTTAATCAATCTATGTATAGAGGTATGATAGGTTCACTGTTATGCTTAACTGCAAGTAGACCTGATATTATGCATTCTGTCTGTGTGTGTGCTAGATTTCAGGCCTGTCCAAAAGAATCTCACCTAATTGCAGTAAAACATATTTTAAAATATTTAAAAGGAACTACTGGTTTTGGTTTATGGTATCCATCTGATGCTTGTACTAGTTTAATAGGATATTCTGATGCTGATTATGGCGGATGCAAAATTGATAGGAAAAGTACTAGTGAGACATGTCATTTGTTAGGTTCATCCTTAGTATCTTGGCATTTTAAGAAACAAGCTTGTGTTGCTGTATCTACCACTGAAGCTGAATATATTGCAGCTGGTAATTGTTGTGCTCAAATTCTGTGGATGAAACAACAACTAGAAGATTATAGTATATTTCTGAATGACATACCTTTAATGTGTGATAATACGAGTGCAATTAATCTTACTAAGAATCCAGTAATGCACTCTAGGACTAAGCACATAGAAATTAGACATCATTTCTTAAGAGATCATATCAGCAAAGGAAACTGTAAAATAGAGTACGTTGATACAAAGCATCAATTAGCAGATATATTTACTAAGCCTCTACCCAAGGATAGATTCTATGAACTTAGAAGAGACTTAGGGATATTAGAAATAGCTTAAATTCTGCTTAATAAGACAGTTTTTGGATGTTTATAAGGATATAATTCATTATACAGGATGTTAATAGTTTATCATGTGTAAAAACCTCAAAAATTTGATGTACTCTCTAGAATAATCGATTAATTGGAGTTATAATCGATTATTTGCATCCAAAACACTCAAAACATGACATTCCTCTCTAGATTAATCGATTAATTCGCCCATTAATTGATTAAACACATCATTAATCGATTAACTGCACAATTTAATCGATTAAATGGTTCTGATACTGGTTTAATCGATTAATTTGAATTTTAATCGATTAAACCTGGCAAGTTTGGCTTCCTAGCCGTTGCCAACGGATCTTTTGCACCCTATACACTTTCATATGTCCGTTGGAGTTGCTTGGCTATAAATAGGGACCTCCATTTCACTTCTACTCACTCCTATCTCTTGAATTCAAGCTTTCTTGCCTAATTCTATCAATCTTGCCCTATCCTAGCAATCTTGTCTTCTTCTATCTACACTTAGCTTCTTAAATCTTCTTGTTACTCTTCTAATCCTTCAATGGCCTCCTCTTCTCGTGCAAAAATTCCCACTAGAAGAAGATATGCACCCTCATCTCATCCCCGTCCTAATTCTGTAGAAGGATGGATCTCTGATGCAGATGACAGACAAGAATTTCTGTCCTATTGGAAGGAATGTGTTATTATTTCTCCTAAGTTCCTTATTGGTGAGCAGTTCATCAGTAGGGGATTCAAAATTCCAAATCTTCTTGAAATTCAAGGAGTTCTCCCTTTCATTCAAATGCAAGGTACGTATTATCCTGACTTAGTTAGGGTATTTTACTCTAAGTTCAAATTTAGAGATCAAATTGCTACCTCTAGAGTAAAGGGTGTAACAATTATTCTTTATGATGATATTTGGGAAAACGTTTCCCACTTTCCTATTAGAGAAGATGTTATTAACGTGTATGGTGAGATAGATGATTTTGACAGGTTCTTAGCTTACCGTTCTTTTCTGCGTAATCCCTCCATGGAGATTGGGCGTCTCCTTCTTGCTGGACCTTTGAACAAGGAGGAACGCATGATTTTACATCTACTTGTCTGGATTCTATGTCCCTGGGCTACAAATCATGCTCAATGTTCTTCAATTGATCTTCGTATTATTCACACCATAATGAATAATGAGCCTTTAGACTGGGGCGTTCTTGTCACCATGACTATGTTAAAAACTAAACATCATCCCACCTTCAAAATTCCATATGCTCTCCTTGTCTCTCACATCCTTGAATACAAAGGAGTAAATGTCGAAGGTGAACAAGCTATAAGGAAAAATAACTTGAATCGTATGCTAGACAACACATTAATCCAACTACAAATGGTGCACGTCAACGATATTTATGTTCATAAGGATGATGTTCCAAATGAAGGTGACGAAAATGAAGATTCTGATGAAGATATGCCTCCTGCTGGTGAGCTTCCCTCTGATCAAATCCAAAGTGTTGGAACTTCCTCTACTCATCATGAAACCCGACAATCCATGGAAGACATGTTATCTGACATGAATCAGAGAATGCAGTCATTCTTCACTCTTTCTGGAGTACGGCATGAGGAAATAATTCGCCGTATATCTGATGTAGATGATAAAGTGTGTCGTTTAAAAAATAGATTTAATGCACATTTTCATAGTGATGATAGTGAAGAATTTTAAATTTGATTGTAATTTTCTTATATTATAATGAATGCTTATTTCTGAAATAAAATGTGGTGTTCTCTTATTGATTTGATTGAGGGGGAGTAATCTCCAAGTTATGCATATTTTGAGGGGGAGCCCTTATGATTGTTATTGAAGAATGTTTTTAATTTTTTATTATAATCAAAATAGGGAGAAAAATATTTAAGGCCTAATATTATTGTTTTTAAATATTATCTGGTATGTTTAATGTGTTTGTTAGTATGACAGATAAAACAGGTTATTACAAGGCTTTAAAAGAAAATTTTGATCATCATCAAAAAGGGGGAGATTGTTGAACATTCAAGGACTTGATGTTAGATTTGATGGACATGAAGCTTGTTGATTTTTATGATGATTCAAGAACACAAGACTTAAAGAGTTGAAGACTTGTTTTGTAGTGTAATAACTCTGTTTTGATTAGATTGAGTCTGTAATATTAGAGTTTGAGATAGTCGATACATAGTCTGGACCTTAAAAGCTTCAAAAAGATCAAATTTATCAAAGAGGCTTAGCTTTAATCGATTAATTGGTGAAATAATCGACTAAAACAGTGAGAAAAACCATTTTCTGTATCAGCTCACTGTTTTAATCGATTAACACCCCTGTTAATCGATTAACAGGCCTGTTAATCGATTAACAGGTCTTTTAATCGATTAAAACAGAGAGTTTTGGGGTTCTGTTGATTTTGGCTCTGTAATAATCGATTAACTCTTGATTTAATCGATTATTTCAGTCAGATTTCAAATTTTAACTTCAAATCAACCCTATTTTCGAAAACCCTATGTCCAAGACTCCTAGTTTCGAAAATCCCAATTCCCAAACCCTAATTTCTCTACTTAAGCTTCTCTATGACACTCAGAAAAAAAGAACAACCTTTTTCATACAAAAGTTAAGTGTTGTGAGTGCCAGAGAACTGTTTGTTGCAAGAAAAAGGGGCTTTTGGAACCTGGTGTGGGCTAGAAGCGATAAGAATCACTAAGTGGAGTTCTTAGTGGATTGTGTGTTGTGCCATCTCTAGGGAAAGTTGTTCTTCATCTCTTGTGGATTTCAAGAGAGGTGTTTTATTTACTTTATCTTTTCCATTGTAATTTGTTTTAACAAACTTGATTATAGTGACAACGTTAATCCTCTGTTTGAGTGATTAGCAATTGGACGTAGGGTCTTTTGATCCGAACTAGTATAAATCTCCTGTGTAAGATTCTATCTCTTCTCTATTTACATTTACACAATTTTTAATCGGTAAAATTTGGGGAAAATTTTGAAAACCTAATTTTTGTTAAGATACCAATTCACCCCCCCTCTTGGTTTTTGTCCGACCACGCGAACATTCCGCTGCGCGATTCTAACATTCTGCAGTATGTGTTTCTTCTCCAAAAGAATGCAATTTTGCCTCAAGAAAGAACTTTAATGATCTTCACAAAAATTAGTGTGATTCTCTCTTGAAAGTAGTACTTCTGATTGCTTGATTGATTGCTAAAAGATGTGATTTAAAAAGTTCAAGCAACTCTGTTTATATAGAAGATTTTCAAAACTGCTGCTTTATTTAATCCGCTAAAATAATCTTTTAATCTCTTGAAAGTCTTATTTTAATCTGTTAACACTTCTTTTAATCTATTAAAACGTTCTTGATTATTTTCCAGATTTGTTTTAACTAATACGACACTATTTATATCAATTAAAACTCTTTGTAAAAAATCTTGTAAACTGTTTTAATCGATTGTTTCATCTTTCAATCGATTAAAATACTGCAAAACATTCTTATAAACTTTTCTAAGTGATTTTAACTTATAACAATCTGTTTTAATCGATTAAAACGTTTAGTAAAAATTCTCTTAAGTTGTTTTAATCGATTAAATCGCAATTTAATCGATTAAAATTATTCTGATCGATCAAAAACTCATTCTGATCGATCATATACACATTATGATCGATCATATACACATTTTGATCGATCATATGTTGGATTACATCGATTAACAAATACTCCAAGTGGTTTTAATCGATTATTTCAAAGTTATATCGATTAAAATACTTCCAGAACACTTCCCTGAACATTTTAAGTGATTTTAATCGGTTATTTCGAAACTATATCAGTTAAAATACTGACAGAAGGTTTTCAAAACTTCCTTTAATGAAAACAATCGATTATTTCGAAAACATATCTGTTAAAAACCTGTTACAAAAGTGTTAAGAACATTTTAGTTGATAAAGCTTATATGCTATTAGTTTAAATAGCTAATTAAAAACCTTTTATCAAAATACTTTGTTTTTAACTGTTTAAACATTTTTTAGAGGCATTTGCAAAATCTTTTAAATGAAGAAACTTCATGCAACAGAAAGATAAAAATGATCAGACTCACTAATCCCACTACCCTTTTTGTCTAAGTGACCTTTGACTGCCACAGAGTAGCCTTTGACTTCATTTTTGACTTCATAAAATCAACAAGATCTTTTCCAAAGTAATTCAATAAGATCTTCATCACTTTCAAAATATTTAGGAAAAAACAAACACTCGCATGCATACCAACAATAAGCATCATGTTCATAAGCATGCATTTTGGTTTTTTAGAAGATGGAGGGGACTAGTAGACAATTGAAGAAAGTGGACATTCCCCGATACCACGCTGAGAAATTGGAACGACTTTGCGCATTGATGCCACCAGAGGTCCGCTCCGATTTCGAAAAATCCTACTTTGGAGGAGTATGAGATTATTCTAAAATGGCCCAAATCAGCCGGGGTCCATATCTGCCATGGAGCATATACTTCTGTAGCACAAATCGCTGCCATCATCCAATTGTCGTTTCGGTAGACTACCCTGATAGAAAAAGGGAATGTCCAGGGTTGGAAAGTCATAATGTTAGAAGACCATCTGTCCTCTTTGGCTGAAAGGGCAGAATGGGCTGCTTTTAACAAAACCCTGGCTTTAATCATATTTGGAACAATTTTGTTTCCCTTCCATATCGACATAGTAGACCAAGCCATCATGGACGCCTTCTTCAGCTGGGACGTGAACTCGAAGAGTCCCTTGCCTGCACTTCTTGCCGAAACTTTGCTTTCAGTGGAATTCTGTCACTAGAAACAAGGAAAAACACTCAGATGATGCTCTTCACTGCTTTATGTGTGGGGTATCACACATATCTACGCCTCTAGTCACATGGGGATGTTCCTCGACCCTTTGAGAAGCTTCTCCAAAATCCCTCTCCATCGACGCTCGACCATGGAGTGGAAGGTTGAGTTAGAACAATGAGATGTTAGCCGATTATCCTGGGTATGCCCTTGGTTCCGACCTGGCCCAGTCCTCATCAGTGTGGGGATTATCCGAGCATACCATTAATAGGGCTCAGGAGTTGCATAGCCTATTCTCCAAGGGTGGCTATGAGACAACTCATGAGGACCCAAACTGCAATATCCCGGGAAGAGCTCGGAGGACTGTGTTTCTTCAGAGACCCATGCACTGTCGCTAATTCGCTTGTTGTAAGAAGAGCATGGGAGAAACTAGTCTTCATGGGAGATAGAGAGCTAGGAAAAGCTCGAGTAGCTTCCTCCAGTGACTATGAGGAGTGCAGAAGAAATAAAGGGATGTCACAACCATCCACCTCACCTTTTGCGCTTTCAAATAGTGAAGAGTTGCAAACCCAAGTCGATTCCTTGACCCGGAGGATAGAAATCATGGGAGCCCAGATGAGGGCCCTTGAAGAAAGAGAGCAAGAATCTATCCTCACCATAGACGGTCTACAGAGGCAATGCAAAAAGAAGGATCATGAGATAGAGTGCCACAAGGATCAGTGTGCTGATTCTAACGAGCAAGTTATCCGAGCATCCAAAGCTGCCAAAACCAGCTCAGGTAACCAACTTCAAGAAATAACCGCCAAATCAGCACGCCTTGAGGTCGAATGTGCAAAACAGGCTCAGATGATCAAAGAGTTGTTGCAAGACCTCACAAGGACTCGGTCTGAAATACGCCAAGAGCGGGAGGCCAACCAGAGGCTCAACAAGAGTCTCACTGAGTTATGCTATAAAGAAAGAGATGGGTTAGCTCATTATGGTCAAGTACTATGGGAAAAAGATCGAGCCCTTGCAAAACTTGACGAGCTACAAGCCTTGGTCGTCCATCAAGAGGCGAAGATCAAAGAGGCTCAAAAGTATAGCGAAGATATGAGTCAGGCGGTCCAAAAGTAAACCGAAGCACTTGCTCATCACGTCCGGGAAGCCGAAAGAGAATTACATAGAGATCAAGACCCGTCTGTGGGTTTCTTTAGGCTTTTCCGTTTCTGTCAAAAGTTGCTACGTCGTATGGAGTAGGGGAATGTACACTTTCTACGAATAAATAAAAATTTCTTTATTCAACAATTGTCTACTTGCATGCATGTCATTCATTTGCATATTTAATTTCCCCTCCTTCACTTTTAATAAATAAGATAATAAAAAGGAAGGATTAACTAACACGTCTTCCAATCAGAAGGATGGAGAGAAAGCCGCTTTTAATCAAGCTCTCCCCAACGATCGATTCACCACAAGAGGATAATAAGACTCGGTCGTTGATTCTCAAAGTCAATAAGGAAGAGAGGGCAAGGACACTTGTGCGACTATTTATGTCTCGTCCTTTCCACTATGAATCAAATAAAGTTGTACCGTGGAGATATGGGAAATCTTCACCAATAAAGGAGGATATCTCCAACATAGTCAGTATTGGGGGCATGACCAGAAGCGGAAGGATATACTCCCCCAAGGAGTTGCACGAGGATTCCCCCAAGAATAAAGGGAAAAATAAGCAGACCGAAGAAAAGGAAAATAAAGAATCCAAGGAGGAGACTGACAAATTACTCCAGTTCATAAGGTAAAGCGAGTATTCCATTATCGACCAACTCAATCATACACCTGCAAAGATAACTCTGTTATCTCTAATGATGAGTTCAGAATTGCATAGAAACGCCCTGATGAAGGTTTTGAGTGAAGCGCATGTACCTCATAATATATCCCAAGAAAAAGTTGAGAGGATTGTCGGTCACATTACGACTAGCGACCACCTCACCTTCACAAATGAAGAGCTCCCTCTAGAGAGGTCAAGCCACAACAAGTCCTTGCACATTTCTATCAAGTGTAAGGAGTATCTCATTGCTAAAGTTCTTGTGGATAATGGGTCATCCTTGAACGTGATGCCCAAGTGCACACTTGACAAACTGACTATCCAAGGAACCCGCTTGCGCTCAAGTAGCACTATCGTTCGAGCCTTCGACGGATCCAAACGAGAAGTAGTGGGAGAAGTCAATCTGCCAATCCAAGTCGGACTCATTATCTTCAACATTGATTTTCACGTAATGGATATTACTCCGGTGTACAATTGTCTCCTCGACAGGCC
Organism: Sphenostylis stenocarpa; assembly: GCA_963425845.1. Taxonomy (NCBI): domain Eukaryota; kingdom Viridiplantae; phylum Streptophyta; class Magnoliopsida; order Fabales; family Fabaceae; genus Sphenostylis; species Sphenostylis stenocarpa. Next base: position 106,871,406 of record OY731403.1, read on the forward strand.
TTGGATTCATGACGCTAAGGCAGTGCCTTCAACGCTCCACCAGAAATTCAAGTTTATAGTATATGACAAACTGGTCACGGTCCAAGCAGAAGATGATATCCTGATCAGTGGACCGTCTACCCAACCTTATGTGGATGCGGCTGAAGAGGCCCTTGAAACATCTTTTCAAGCACTCGAAATTGCCAGCGTAGAGAGACTTTCCAATAATACAAAGGTAGCTCGCATGATGATGAAGCATGGTTACCGTCCTGGCCAAGGACTGGGGGCAGATTCCCAAGGGATGAGGGAACCCCCAGAATTCAAAGATAACCCTTTAAAGTTTGGCCTAGGATATGACCCTACGAAGAGCCGAGCGGAAAGAAGAAAAGGGAAGTCTCCCCTCCGCACACTCAAGCAGATTCTAAAGCGGAGGGATGCAAGCTTCACGAGAAACCCTAGTCATTAGGAGTTCTTTTTCTTTTCTTAAAGGATGTAAACCCAGTGATTGTTAGAGATTATCCCCCGAGGCTAGCCCGACCCCCAGGCATCTTTTGGGCACATATTCCCTTTCTAATTAATGAAGAATACATTTCTTACTATTCATTTCTCTTCTTGCTACTTCATGTCTAGACCTCATAATAACCATGTCTAAGCAAACGAAAAAAGAGAAGAATAAAAATGCGTCCAAATAATCAAAATGTACCATTGCCATAATAATCAAGCTGGTTGATTAGAAGCACAAAATAAGGTTTTACCTCATCATAAATAAAGTCGTGCTCCACCAATATTGTGTAAGAACAAAAAACAAAAAGAAAAGAAAAAAACCCATAGAAGCCAAAGGCCAAAAAGAAAAAGGGCAAAATACCCAGTAGGAAACCCACTAAGGGGGCTACACAAAAGTTGGGTTCAACCCGTTAGGACACCCGAACAAAAATAAAGGGTAGCCTAGGAAAAAGTTAGGGTTACAAAATAAGGATTCCCAAAGTAAGAAAAAAGGAACCTAGACAAAAGATAGGACCAAAACATAATATCCTAGTCCGAAAACCCGAAGGGCGGTCTGGGGAAATCAATTGGCCATAAAAGCAATGGGAATAGGCTAAGGCGCAAATCCCCAAAGAAAAACGTTTGTTTAGAAAACAACTTAAACACTCGAGCCAACCCTAGCCAACCCTAGCAAAAATTCTTACAAAATCTCTTCTAAATAAAAATCAACCACCTAAAACACAAGCCGTTGAATTTATCCCCTTTACTTCTTTTCTCTTGACCCTCACAACATTATTCTAACAATTAGTTGGGAATATGGAGGCGTATAATCAACAAGAGGATTGAAATCCCTAAAGCAAGGAAAAAGGGTACCGACGTGGCAAAGTGTGCTCTCTAAACCAAAAGTCATTCTTCGGTCACGTTAAGTCCTGAACGACACAAACAAGTACAACAAAGAAGCAAACATCAGAGGGCCCCCGTCTCTTTAAAGACACACCAGTTAATCCTTCTGAAAAAACTAATGAAATAGCATTATAGGGCATCAAACATGAAACATTGCATGCATAAAATGTTTTTGAGCAAGGTCCTATTTAAAAAAAAATCCTTCTAAAAAGCAAGATCGTTGTCTCGACCCGCGTAGAATCGAGACCGCCTTCCCGAAAATTGATACCGCCATCTCGTTATTGGACAAAAATAAGACCGCCTTCTCGCTTGGTGAGAAGGACGTCTCGCCATAAGCCAAAAACGAGACCGTCGTCTCGAAGTTCCAAACGGCGGTCCTGAGTCTCGTTAAATCGAGACCGTCGTCCCGAAATCCCAAATGATAGTCTCAACCTGTAGCGAAAAGTCTATAAATACAAGGGCATGGGGGGTGGTTTGGAGTATCCTTTCTTGCCTTCTTTGCACCTTCTAGTATATTTCTAAGCTTTCTTACCCAAAGATGCATAGAGGAGAGTCTTTCAGGAAAAGAGGTCGGGGTTCCGACCCAAGCACATTTGCGGCCCCGGTTCCGCCGGACCCGACCCAGCTGACACCCCAGCACTAGGCCTGACTTGAGCACATCCGGAGCTACGCCTGGCATCCTATGCTGAGGTTAGACTTCCACCTCCTCGCCGAATTCGGATGGGAGGATGAAGTGCACAGGTACTTTGAGAGCATCGGGTGGGGCTTCCTCCTCTAGCCTCCCCCCACCCGCATATACATACAAGCAGTAATGGAGTTTCTCGCCTCCATTACGTTGTTCGAGCTCCCCACGATGATCTCGGACATCCCTCCAGTCAAGATGGTCTCGTACTTCATGAACGGGTCCTATCGGACGACGACGTTGGACAAATTCAACGTCTCCATTGGCTTCGTCCAGCCCGAGGATGTCCTGACCCCGGAGTACCACGGGGCAGTCTGTGAGCGGCCCTCTACCCTCACAGCCGGTGAGATGTGGGAAGATCTCAGCGGAGCGCGAGTTCTACCGACCCTACTGAAAGGTTCCGCACTTATCCCCACCCTCCGCATCTGCCACAAGCTGCTGGCGGGAACCATTCACGGGCGAAAGGAGATTTAGGGAAAGGTCACCCATCCTGACCTCTTCGCCCTGCACTGCATGCTCCATGGGCGCAGGTGCAATCCCGGCTACTTCTTCGTGAAGGCCCTCAAAGATTTCGGGTGCCGTCCTGTGGGAGCCATCCTCATGGGTCCCCTCATCACCCCACTAGCCGAGAAGTGGGGGTGTCGCGGCAGAGAGAACATCCCCTCCGATCTCCGACCCGAGTACATTAGCGGGTCCATGCTTGTCAGCATGGGGATGCTCATCCAGCAGGGGACCCAGATGGCCCTCCACCCTATGCTTGCCATGACCCTAGACCTCCAAGACTTGGTGGCGATGCAGGACATTTCGACGCCCATGAAATTCCAGCAGCAGTAACAACAACAACAGCAGTGGCAGCAGCAACAGCAGTACGGTGATGACTTTGCTGGCATCAACCGCAACATCTATGACATGCGCCAACAGTTGATCAGATGTCCCTAAGACAAGATGTCTTCGAGACCCGGCTGGAGACCTTCGGCCAAATGCAGGAGGGGATGAGACAAGACCTGGCGCTGATCCGGCAAGACCAGCTCAGCTCAATCTGGAGCCAGGAGGAATTTCAAAGGCATATGTATCAGCAGTTCCCGCTTCCCGGATCGTCTCCCGGCTCGAGTCCACCGTCGTCTTAGGGGCATTATCAAAATAACTATTGTTCTAAATTTTATCATGAATAAAATCTTTTAGTAAATTTGTTCATCTTTACTCTCTCTTTTCGAAAAATCAGCGTAACAAAAAGAGACTAAAAAAATAAAAAGACTCACGCTTAGTACCGAAAAAGCCAAAATCCAAAGTCGCGAGAAAAAAGATAAACCGTGAGAAAAGGCAGGATTAAAGCCAAAACATTAGCCAAGGCAAACTCGCTAGACAACCACATTGACCAAAATTTTTGATGACCAGCATAGTCGGACGACGAATATCCAAAGAACAAGACAAAGAATCCCCAACAACCAACAAGTTAGATGACTATCAGGATAGTCAAAAATCAAAAGATCCCCGGCACACCGAAGGACTCTACCAGAAGAAAACAATTAGGTCGGTGCATGATCGAAATCAGTAAGCCGCCACCACAGCTAAGGGGTCAGCTACCATATCAAAGGAGCATCCTGAGGCACCTAACCTGATGAGGGTTCATACTCATCAACCAAGGGGTTAGCTACCACATCAAAGGAGCATCCTAAGGTTTCTCACTCGGCGCATGGGCTAGAACAGTAAGTCGCCACCGCATCTAAGGATCAGCCTTGTTGCAAAAGGGTATCCAAAGGATACAACTCACCACCACCTAAGGGGTCAACTACCGCATCAAAGGAGCATCCCAAAGGAAAATCTCCATCAGCCGAAGGGTCAGCTGCCGCATCAAAGGAGCATCCTGAAGCCTCACCAAAATCTCTTCTGACGGGTCAGCCTCCGCAACAAGGAAGCATCCTAACGACAGTACCAAACTACATTCATCATCCCGAGGGTCAGCTACCGCATCGAAGGAGCATCCAAAGGATAGCTGGACAAGAGGGTTAACTCCTTTACCCGTCAATCGACCTCATGGTACGAAAGCACATAGTCAATTGGTCAAGTAAAGGGGGGGAAGTTGTAGACCCCAAATCTTGTCTGGTCGCAAAATAAAGAACAGAAGACCTCCAATTCGAAGATGGGTGAGTCCTAAAAGGTCCTTAGAATAGACTATTAGGCCCAATATTAGAGTAGGAAGGCTTTTTATACGAAGAAATAAGGATTCTCATCTGAAGGGTCGAGACTGCCGTCTCGCCATTAGCAAGGTCGAGACCGCCTTCCTGTTTGGCGAAACAGCCTTCTCGCCATTTGTCAAATCGATACCATCGTCCCGATTGGCGAGACGGAGGTCTTGACCTGACAGGCGCGAATCCCTATAAAAGGGGGGCACTCTCCCCTTCATTTCACACAGTTCTTCCACCTTTCATTCTAGCATTTCTCAAAATTCTTCTACTAGAGCCCCTCCGAAGCATTTCCGGAGTTTTTTTAGTGTTCTTAGAGAGCTTTTTATAGCGTTGTAGAGCGAAGGACTGCCAAAAAGCGTCCAATTCTAAAAAGAATTAATCAAGAAAGCTTGCTCCGGATGTTTCTTCACTTCTCTCTCTCTTTTACTACCTTTTGTATTTATATTTGTCTGTACATTAGCTACTAGGGCCATGTAGTCATTATTTTCTTAATTCCGCAAATAAAAGGGTAAAAGCGTCATTTTAAAGTTTATTTATGAAAAAACCAGCCTATCATAGGGAACCCGAAAGGGGCGTTGTGGGGGTGCTAATACCTTCCTCACACGTAACTAACTCCATTATCCAACTCTGGTTATAATGGTCAAAGTTGGTTTTCTTAAAAACCAACGCCTTCTTTTTTTCCTTTTCCGATGTTTTCGGTAAAAACATCGGTGGCGACTCCATAAGAACCCCTCTTCGAAAAACTTTCTTTTAGGTCCAACCCGATTATCGGACAACCTAAAAGCTCCCTTTCAAAAACCTCGCTCTTAGGTACAACCCAGTTATCAGACAACCTAAAGGCATTGTACCACCCCTCTAAAATGCGAAAATGGAAGTCAGAACCATCGCGTTGCTCTGACCGCTTCTTTTGAAGGCAGCGACAATGAGTCATCATGCACACTCACCCAAAGTCTCCTCCAGACTCCCTAATGGAGAATAAAGGCTTCAAGAGCCCATCATCATCAACAGTCAAAAGAGTCTAATCTCCATGTAGACCCCAAATCTTGCCCGGCCTCAGAATAAAGCCAGAAAGCGTCCTATTTGAAGACGGCCGAAGCTTAACAAGTCACTAGGAGAGACTATTAGGCTCCCGTACCAAGATAAGAAGGTTTTTTGGCCCGAAAATAAAGTTTCTCGCCCTGAAGGGACGAGACCACCGTTTGGAAGGACCAGACCGTCGTCTCGTCTCAACGCCAGGACGAGACCGCCGTCTCAATTTTCCAGACGGCAGTCTCGACTCTTGCAAAGTCGAGACGGCAGTCTGGATTTTCCAAACGGCGGTCTCGACTCCTGCAAAGGTCGAGACAGCGATCTGGGTTTTCCAAACGGTGGTCTCGACCCCCTGCATGGTCGAGACGGCGGTCTAGATTTTCCAGACGGTGGTCTGGATTTTCCAGACGGCGGTCTCGACCTTGTCAGACGAGAACGGCGGTCTCGACCTGTCAGGCGCGAAAAACTATAAATAGGGGTCCTCCCCCCCTCATTTCCACACACCAAGCACAATAGCTCTCCCTTCTCTCTAGATTTTCTCTCTCTAGAATCCCTCCGAAGCATTTCCGGAGTTTCTGAGTGTCTCTAGGTATAAATTGAGCGTCTAAATCTTCTTTAGAATCCCTCCGAGGCATTTCCGGAGTTTCTAAGAGTTGTAGAGTGAAGGGTTGCCAAAAAGCACCCACTCTTTAAAGAGAAATATAAAAAGCTTGCTTTGGAGGTGCATTCACTCTCTTTCTAATTTTACTTCTTTTATTTAAAATTACGCATAGAAGCTAGGGCCATGTAGTCATAAACTTAAATTCCGCATAATAAAAAAGGGTAAAAGCGTAATTGTCCAATTTAATTATGTATCCAAAGTAGCCAGCCTATCATAGGGAACCCGAAAGGGGCGTCGTAAAGGAACTAATACTTCCTTTACACGTAACTAACTCCCTTACCCAACTCTGGTTCTAATGACCAAAGTTGGTTTTCGAAAACCAACGCCTTTTCTTTAAAAACTCCTTTTCCGATGTTTCCGGTAAAAACATCGGTGGCGACTCCACGAACCCTTCAAAACCCGTTCTTGGGTTAGCCCGGTCATCGGACAACCCAAGAACACTTTTCGAAAACCTCGTCTCTAGGTTAGCCCGGTTATCGGACAACCTAAGGACGTTGTACCCACCTATAAAAAACGTGAAAATCAAAGAGGGTCGAAAAAACCATCGCGTCGCTCCGACCGCCTCGTTTTGACGACGGCGACAGATGGTGACTCCACTGGGGAAGCCTAGAGAGTTGATCCCATTTAGTGATGGGCTAGCTTAAAAAATAATTAAACCAAGAAAATGGCGCTTTTACCCTGCCTTGTATTATAACATGCTTTATTGTTTGGCTTTCAAATAACTGTTGCTTGTTTATACTTACGCAATTGATTGAAATATAAATTGCACACAAACCCTTGCACACTACAGTTCCCTCTATACCCGGGGGCAAGTGAGACAACCATAGGGAGTGGGTGGCAGGTACGGTTCGCTGTAGTTAGGGCCTTGTGCCCACCAGTGTGATCGGAAACCACCACTCAAGGTGATAACCTTCCTCTTTTGGCAACAAGACCGACTCTGGCCTTAGTGTTGAGCATGGTCGGACGGCTGGAGAGTGGGGACCTTATAATGGGGGCACCTTGGGGGCCTTAGCCTGGTGAGAACAGTTAGAACCTACCCTGACCAATGCACTTTTCTGCAGGAAAACCCTACCTCGTGATAAAAACGAAATCTCGCCTCTTCGGGGATGATCGAATTGTGTGTGCATATGTTTGTTGCATTTGTATGTTGCATATTATAAACAAACAACAGAACAAAAAAAATTCCAAAAAATATTTTCACAAATAAACGCCCTTATCTCGGACAGTCTGCCTTTTAGCTAGCCTGGTTTCAGGTTCTTTGCAAGCTAAGTAGCCACGCAGTTCCGACAGAAGAGATAAAAGGCTATAAAATAAATCCAAAATAAATAAAATAATAATAACAAAATCAAAACGTTTATAAAAAATGTTGACAAAGTCGTATCATTCATATTGCATCATAAGTGGAAAAACCAAGAGAGAAAATGAATGCATAAGGAAAGTATGCATACGCATCATTTTAATAAACCCCTAAAAAATGGGTCTTAGAGACGTTTTTTGGGAAAATTACTGGGCCAAATCGCCTTTGGCTATTTGCAGCTTGGTTCTTCACCCTTTTCTCTTCGTTTTGACATGCTGTGCGTCCAAATCGGACAACCCAGTCAAAAGTTATGCCACTTTGAACATCTACTGCCCTTTTGTACTGGTGCATGCATAAATACATTTATTCTAGGGAGCACTAGATATCCCTAAGACAATGGCGAAAGAGGCCCCAAGCACATTTATGACCTTCGTGACAAGGAAGGAATGAATGTACTAAGGTGCGATGGTGACCCCCATTATACTTGTCAAGTCTGTGATGGAAAAGGAACCATTACACCGAGGTGGGTAGGATACCCCACAAAGCGTAAGCTTTAAAAAGGATACCTAAGTCATTGTCTTAAGGAATATCCATCTCATAAGTCATTCATTTTTAACAATAAAAATCTTTTTGCATTCTAGAAAGCGACTGGTATTCTTCATGCCCTCATCTACATACAAAAAAAAAACAAAACAAAAAAAAAAACAAAATCCCAAACACTATCATACATCATAAAAACATGATAATAAACAGACACTTGCATACTTGCATACATGCATCCACCAAACTTCATCCTCATAACAATAGACAGTCGAAGAAGTGGACATTCCTCAATACCATGAAAAAAGGATTAAGGCATTCGCATGCCATACACGGGAAGCCAAAAAGAAAATAAATAGAAATTCTAACCTGCCTATGGGTTCATTTAGGCTTCTCCGCTTTTAAAAAATAAAAATTAAAATGTGTACTTCATTGCATTGAGGAATGTACACTGTCTAGATGAAATAAATAAAATCGTTTGTTTTCATCATCTCAACCGTTTAGTGCATTCATAAATTGCATTCATTCTCACTTTAATAATAATAAGATAATAAAAAGAAAGGATTAGTCGATGCGCTTTCCACGAATCAGAATAAGATGAGGAGCAAACATTTTGTCATCAAGTTTTTTCCAACGGTTGATCCGCCTAAGGAGGATAATAAGCCTCAACCGTTGGTCATCCAAGTCAATAAGGAAGAGGGGGCAAGGAGGCCGTTGCATTTATTTATGTCTCGAACCAAATAAAGTTGTACCACTGAGATACGCAGAAACATCGTCCATCAATGAAGATATCTCCAACATAGCCAACATTCGGGGGCAGAATTAGAAGTGAAACAATCTACACCCCCAGGAGCTATAAGGCAATGCTCCCAAGAATAAAGGAAAAATAATAATACCGAAGAAAAACATAATCCAAAGAGGGAACTGAGAAGACTTTGGACTCATGACACTAAGGCAGTTCTTTCAACGAGACAAACTCAGGGTAGGCAACAAGCTAGTCACAGTTTGAGCTAGAGACGACATTCAGATCAGCAAATCGTCTGCCCTACCTTGAATGGAGACGGCGGAAGAGGACCTTTGAAATATCTTTTGCCAATATGAAAAGACTTCCCCAACAATATGAAGGTGACCCACATGATGAGAAAATATGGATATCGCCTAAACCAAGGGCTTATTAGAAACTCTCAAGGAATAAGGGAGCCACCCGATTTTAAAGACAATCCTTTGAAGTTTTACCCTACAAAGGATCAAGCTGCACGGCGAAAAGGGAAGTCTCCCCTCCGCACCTTGAATCAGATTTTCCCATATAGAGGGGTTCAAGCGTCAAAAGTGACTTTAATCATTAGGTGTTCTCCTTCTGATTCTTAGGGTTTGTAAATCCAATGACTATTAGAGATTACTCCTCGGGGCTAGACCGACCCCCAAGCATTGTAGGGCACATATTTCCCTATTAATTACAAAGAATGTCATTCTTACTATCTGCTTCTCTTCTTGCTATTAATGTCTAAACCTCATTAATAACCATGTTTAAGCAAACGTTTTCAAGAGTGCGTCAAAGTAATCAAAATGCACCATTGATCAAAATAAAAGTCAAATCCATCACCATTGATTGACTAGAAGCACAAAATAAAGTTTTACCTCGTCATAAACAAAGTCGTGTTTCGCCAATGTTGTGCAAACAAAAGAGAAAATCAAAGGAAGCCCATAGAAGCTAAAGGCCAAAAAAGAAAGGGCAAGATACCCGGTAGGAAACCCACCAAAGGGGGCTACGCAATGACTATTAGAGATTACTCCTCGGGGCTAGACCGACCCCCAAGCATTGTAGGGCACATATTTCCCTATTAATTACAAAGAATGTCATTCTTACTATCTGCTTCTCTTCTTGCTATTAATGTCTAAACCTCATTAATAACCATGTTTAAGCAAACGTTTTCAAGAGTGCGTCAAAGTAATCAAAATGCACCATTGACCAAAATAAAAGTCAAATCCATCACCATTGATTGACTAGAAGCACAAAATAAAGTTTTACCTCGTCATAAACAAAGTCGTGTTTCGCCAATGTTGTGCAAACAAAAGAGAAAATCAAAGGAAGCCCATAGAAGCTAAAGGCCAAAAAAGAAAGGGCAAGATACCCGGTAGGAAACCCACCAAAGGGGGCTACGCAAAAGCTAGGGTAAACCCGCTAGGAAACCTGAACAACCATAAAGGGTATCCTAGACAAAAATTAGGGTTACAAAATGAAGTCCGCTAGGTTTTCCAAAGCAAGAAAAAAGAAACCTAGACAAAACAAAACACAACATCCTAAGCTGAAAACCCAAAGGGCAGACTAGGGAAGTCAATCAGCCATAGCAAGCGCCATAGAATAAGATGCCACTCCATAAACAAAACGTTTGTCTAAACTAGCCTAAACACTCTAACCAACCTTGGCTAGCCGTGCTTACAAAAACCATTTTTCGTCAAAATAAAACAATTCTAAAACACAAGCCTTTGAATTAAATATCCTCTTCCTTCTTTTCTCTTGACCCTTATCACTACAACATTCAAGTGATTAGTAGGGAAATGTGGAGATAGTAATCAATAGGAGGATCGACATCCCCAAGGAAAGGGAGGGGCGCACTGACATGGCAAGTCGCTCCACTATCAACACAATCATTCTTCGGTCACGGTAAAATCAAGACGACAAAATGGATACAGTCTATCCCTGTCGACGAAGCACATAACGTCAGAAGCTCATCAGAAGTAAAAGCACATTGGTTAATCCTTTTGAAAAAATTAATTGAAATAGTATTATAGGATGCATATCACAGACATTGCATGCATATGATAGGCTCCTATCTCTCAAAAAAGAAGAGAAACAAAAAATGACAATAAAAAGAATAATGCCTGCTAGGAGATTCTTAGGCAAAAGTTAGGGTAGCCCGCTAGATCGAAAACCCGCAAAGGGCGGTCTAGGCAAAAGTTAGGGCATCCATAAAAAAGGAAAAAGCCCACTAAGATATCCTAGGAAAAAATTAAGGCAGCCCGCTAGATCGAAAACCCCAAAAGGGCGGTCTAGGCAAAAGATAGGGCTAAACCAAAAAATGAATAAAAGAGAAGGGTCCTTCATCATAATCATAAAAAAGTCCAGCAGGAGACTGCCAGTCACTTTTCTAGATGCATCAATCAATAGATTGCATTTAGGGCATCCACACACAAGTAGCCGCACAAAACAACTTTGTCAATGTCAAAAATGAAAGAAATAAAAATTACTTCAGACAAATAACAAAAAAATAAAAGCATTCATGCATAAAAGGAGACTAGCTCCATGTTTGTGATTGAAAACAGGATCACTGAGACTGAGTCTCCAAATAATTCCCTCAAGAAAATGAAGAAAGTCGTCAATCAAGCGACTCAGCAAGAGCTTCTGAAAATCAAGAGCTCTAGCTACCATCCTTCTACTCAGAAAAGAAGGCACAAGAAAGTAATAAGTCTTCACACAGTGCTCTCCCTCAAGAAAGAAGAGTGAGTCGTCATCAAAAGCTTCCAGAAGCCAAAGCTCCAAACATCACCCAATAAAAGAGGGCACAATCATCAAGACATCATAAAAGAAAAGCCGACGGAAAGGCTTAGTCATCCCCAAGAGGATCCTTGCCTACTCCAGAGGCAACACAAAAACACTCCTCACGGCTCAGCATTACCACTACATGAGTCATCGAGCGCACTCACCCAAAGTCTCCTCCACACTCCCCAACGGAGAATAAAGGCTCCAAGAGCCCATCATCATCATCAACAGTCAAAAGAGTCTGATCTCCATACCATCAAGGGCTTAACATAAAGAGAAAAAAGAAGAAAAATCTTGCATCCCTAGCGGATATCCAAAAGAAAGGGTCGCAACAGAGAAGGTCGAATAAAAATCCCCAAGTAGATCTCCCTACAAAAAGGATGAATAAGAAATTCTCATCCCCTAGTGGAATAAGAGCTTCATAAGGTCAGCTCGCATCAACATTAATAAAGGAGCCAAGACTCCATCCCAGAAAAATCGGATCCCCATGGAAGTTAATAATCCTTTGATGGATCACCTAAGAAAATTTTATCCCCTACGGATCCCCAAAGAGAAGAAAAGCCTGTGTGCATAAAAAGAAACTAAAAAGTAACAAGGCGAATGCATTATCCCAATAATAAAAGCCAGATTTCAAAATCGCGATAAAAAAGAGATAAATCGTGGAAAAAGGCAAAATCAAATAAAAATCCTAACTTCCAGGAAATCAAATCCCTAAAGTGGGTCACCGCAGAAAAAGGAAAAATCAACAAAAAAGAGGAATCAGAAATTCCACTCCCCCCAACAGAATAAGTGCATCACAAACGCCAGCTCACACCCACATCAATTAAGGAGTCAAAACTCCATTCCCTCAGGGGGCAAATCAAAATTAGATCCCCGGGAAGGCAATCAATTCCCCGGTGGATCACAAAAAAAAATCATCCTCAGTGAGCCTACGACAAAGGCAAATTCCAGACTCACATCCTTAGAAGAGTCATTTGCCTAGGCGTAGGCAAGATCTGGCGAGCGAGAGCCAATTTCCCCAGAAAGGGACATCCGCCTACTCAGAGGCACAGGAAACAAAAAAACAAAAAAACTCCATTTCCCCAGAGAAATAAGAGCTTGAAGAAACCAGCTCTCATCAAACAAGGAGTCACAACTCCATTCCCCAAAAGGCGACCAAAATTAGATCCCCAACTCCCTAATAGATCACCAAAAAAAAAAAAAAAACTTACCCAGAGAGCCTACTGCAAAGGCAAAACTTCAAACGCATATCCTTAGAAAGCTACTTGCCTAACATGGATATCCCTAGTGGAACGCATAGGCAAAACCTTGCAAGCAAAAAAGCAACATTAGCCTATTCAGAGGCAAAGAAAAAAGCAAAACCAAAAGTCTTCACCTCCAAACAAAACATCTGCCTACTCAGAGGCATTACCAAAAACTCAATGGATATCCGCCTACTCAAGAGGCGTCACCAAGATCAACAAATCCCCAGAGAATTCCTGCCTACCTAAGAGGCACTTATCAAAAAATTTCCGACAACCAGCAAAGTCGGATGACCACCACAAAAGATAAAAAACAAAGAATCCCCAGCAATCAACAAGCTGGACGAACACCAACAGAATCCCCGGCACAGACCGGACGACAATTCCCAGAAAAGACAAAAAACAAAGACAGAACACATCTCAACAATGGCACATGAGCCACCTGAGCTGTAAGACGCCACCACCACCAGTCCACCAGAGTGAACTGTACCACCCTGATGGGGGGCCATACCCATCCAGTCCCACACAACGGACTGTACCAGCCTGATAGGGGGTTTATACCTATCAACCAGCACCCAAAGGAGTGCCTAAACGGCGCATGATCAGAATCAGTAAGCCGCCACCATCGCCAAAGGATCAGCTACCGCAAGAAGGGGCATCCAGAGGCACCAAACCAGACGAGGGTTCGTACTCGTCAACCAAAGGATCAGCTACCGCAAGATGGAGCATCCAGAGGTCAAACACCAGATGGGGGTGTAAACTCATCAAGCCTTACAAAATGGGGCTTACCGGGCGGGGGTTAGTACTCGTCAAACACCAGATGGGGGTGTAAACTCATCAGGCCTTACAAAAGGGGGCTTACCGGGCGGGGGTTAGTACTCGTCAAACCAGATGGGGGTTCGTACTCATCAGCCGAAGGGGTCAGCTACCGCGTCAAAGGAGCATCCCGGAAGCGCACAACACAACATCTCCCCAGAAGATCATCCGCCGCAAAGACAGAGTATTTGAAGGGAAATCGGGCAAGAGGGTCAACTCCTTTACCCTCTAGTCGATCACCTCAGCACAAAAGGCTAGCAGTCGACTGGTCGGGAAAAGGGGGGGCAGCTGTAGACCCCAAATCTTGCCCGGCCTCAGAATAAAGCCAGAAAGCGTCCTATTTGAAGACGGCCGAAGCTTAACAAGTCATTAGGAGAGACTATTAGGCTCCCGTACCAAGATAGGAAGGTTTTTTGGCCCAAAAATAAAGTTTGTCGCCCTGAAGGGACGAGACCGCCGTCTGGAAGGACCAGACCGCCGTCTCGTCTCAACGCCAGGACGAGACCGCCGTCTCGATTTTCCAGACGGCGGTCTCGACTCTTGCAAAGTTGAGACGGCGGTCTGGATTTTCCAGATGGCGGTCTCGACTCCTGCAAAGGTCGAGACGGCGGTCTGGATTTTCCAGACGGCGGTCTCGACCCCCTGCATGGTCGAGATGGCGGTCTGGATTTTCCAGACGGTGGTCTCGACCTTGTCAGACGAGAACGGCGGTCTCGACCTGTCAGGCGCGAAAAACTATAAATAGGGGTCCTCCCCCCCTCATTTCCACACACCAAGCACAATAGCTCTCCCTTCTCTCTAGATTTTCTCTCTCTAGAATCCCTCCGAAGCATTTTCGGAGTTTCTGAGTGTCTCTAGGTATAAATTGAGCGTCTAAATCTTCTTTAGAATCCCTTCGAGGCATTTCCGGAGTTTCTGAGAGTTGTAGAGTGAAGGGTTGCCAAAAAGCACCCACTCTTTAAAGAGAAATATAAAAAGCTTGCTTTGGAGGTGCATTCACTCTCTTTCTAATTTTACTGCTTTTATTTAAAATTACGCATAGAAGCTAGGGTCATGTAGTCATAAACTTAAATTCCGCATAATAAAAAAGGGTAAAAGCGCAATTGTCCAGTTTAATTATGTATCCAAAGTAGCCAGCCTATCATAGGAAACCCGAAAGGGGCGTCGTAAAGGAACTAATACTTCCTTTACACGTAACTAACTCCCTTACCCAACTCTGGTTCTAATGACCAAAGTTGGTTTTCGAAAACCAACGCCTTTTCTTTAAAAACTCCTTTTCCGATGTTTCCGGTAAAAATATCGGTGGCGACTCCACGAACCCTTCAAAACCCGTTCTTGGGTTAGCCCGGTCATCCGACAACCCAAGAACACTTTTCGAAAACCTCGTCTCTAGGTTAGCCCGGTTATCGGACAACCTAAGGACGTTGTACCCACCCATAAAAAACGCGAAAATCAAAGAGGGTCGAAAAAACCATTGCGTCGCTCCGACCGCCTCATTTTGATGATGACGACACTCCATATCATCAAGGGCTCAACAAAAAGAGAAAAAAGAGAGAAGAAAACCCTTGCTTCCCCAGCGGATATCCAAAAGAAAGGGCCGCAACAGAGAAGGCCGAATAAAAATCCTCAAGTGGATCTCCCCAGAAAAGTCTACAAAAAGAATGAATAAGAAATTCTCATCCCTCAGTAGAATAAGAGTTTCACAAGTTTAGCTCGCATCAACATCAATTAAGGAACCAAGCCTCCACCCCTAGAAAAGAAAAATCAGATCCCCAGGAAGTCAACTAATTCCCTGGTGGATCACTAAAGAAAGAAAACTTCATCCCTAGTGGACCCCCCAAAAAGAAGGAAAAAGCCTGTGTGTATAAAAGAAACTAAAAAATAAAAAGGCACACGCACTATCCCCATAAAAAAGCCAAATTTCAAAATCGCGATAAAAAAGAGATAAATCGCAAAAAAAAGAGAAATTAAAATCCTAACTTTTAGGTAAACAGAATATCCATTCTCCAATGAAATAAGAGTATCGTAAAACCAGCTCACACCAAAACCTAACAAGGAGTTAAAACTCCAGGGGGCAAACCAAAATCAGATCCCCGTGAAAGCAATTAATCCCCAGTGGATCATCAAAAAGAGAAAAACTATCCTTAGTGAGCCTACGACAAAGGCAAATTTCAGACTCACATCCCTAGAAGGGTCATTTGTCTATGTGTAGGCAAGATCTAGCAAATAAAGAGCCAACATCCCCAGAATGGGATATCAGCCTATTCAGAGGCAAAACAGCGCAAGCACGAAATCGTCACCTCTATTTGAAACATCTTCCTACTCAGAGGCACCATCAACAAATCCTCAAATGGATATTCGCCTACTCAAGAGGCATCATCAAAACCAACAAATCCTCAGTGAAATCCTGCCTACTTCAGAGGCATTTAGCAAAGAATCTCCAGCAATCAACAAGCTGGATGGCTATTGGAAAAAGCCAAAAATCAAAGAATCCCCAGCGCACCGGATGACTGCAAAAAGTCAAAAACATTTATCAAAGCAAGAATCACTCCCCATGGAATCGGTGCATGACCAGAAGCAGTAAGACGCCAGCACATTTTTAGGTCCAAAACGAAGGACTCAGAACTAGATGAGGGTTCATACTCATCAGCCTCAAGATCAACTACCAGAAAAAGTATCCTGTAGTCTCAAGATTATCAATAGCGAGAGCCTTACAAAAGGGGGTTCGAAACCATATCAAGTCTTACAAAAGGGGACTGATCAAGAGGGTCTTACAAAAGGGGATTCCTCAAACTGGCAGAGTCTTACAAAAGGGGGCTCGTCGGCTTACAACCTGGTGGAGGTTCAAACTCACAAGAGCCTTACAAAAGGGGGTTCGAAACCAGATCAAGTCTTACAGAAAAAAACTTCAAAATCGGTACATGAGCCAGAGCAGTAAGCTACCACCACAACTTCGGGACAAGAAAGGTCCTGAAGACAAAGACCTACACAAAGGCAAGATCATTTTGCATGAGCCAGAGCAGTAAGTCGTATCAGTCCTACAAAGTGGACTTCACAACCAGACAGGGGTTCGTACTCGTCAAACCAGATGGGGGTGCATACTCATCAAGCCTTACAAAAGGGGGCTTAAACTAGACGGGGGTTCGTACTCGTCAAACTAGACGGGGGTTCGTACTCATCAACCGAAGGGGTCAGCTACTGCATCAAAGGAACATCCTGGAGGATCACATTTAGCGTCCAGAAGGTCAGCTACCACAACAAGGAAAGCAACCGAAGGACAATCGAGCAAGAGGGTTAACTCCTTCACTCTCCAGCCAATTTTTTGGCATATTGAGCCAACAGTCGGCTAGTCAGGTGAAGGGGGGGTAGCTGCAGACCCCAAATCTTGCCCAGCCTCAAAATAAAGAGCATAAGACTTCTGTTCGAAGATGGACAAGGCCTAGAAGGTCCCTAGGAATGATCAATAGTCCCAATAGGAAGGATTTTTGTAAATGAAAAATAAGAAATTCCAGCCAAAGGGTCGAGACCGTTGTCTCGTTTGGCGAGACCACCGTCTCGTCATTGGCTAAGGGCAAGACCGCTGTCTCGTTTGGCGAAACCACCGTCTCGCCACTCGCCAATGGCGAGACCGCCATCTCATTTGGCGAGACCGCCGTCTCGCCACTTGCCGAAGGCGAGACTGCCGTCTTGTTTGGCGAGACAACGGTCCCAACCTGACAGGTGCGAATTCCTGTAAAAGGGGGGACTTTCTCACTCTTTACACACACTTCTACAATTTTCCCTACTGTAGTATTCTCAAATTACTCTCCTAGGACCCCTCTGAAGCATTTCCAGAGTTCTTAGAGTTCTTAGAAAATGTTCTAAAGTGCTGCGAGAAAGAGCGAACATCATTGTAGAGCGTGGGGTTTGCCAAAAAGCACCCTCTTTCAAGAACATATTATAAAAGCTTGCTTCGAAGGTTCCTCCATACTCCTTTCTCTATTTTATTGCTTTTTAGATAATATCGTTGTGCATTAGTCATTTAAGGTCATGTAGTCGATAACTTAATTTTTGCAATGAATAAATAAGGGTAAAAGTGTAGTTTAAAGTTCTTATTTCTTTACAAAAGCAGTCCATCATAGGGAATCTGAAAGGGGTGTCGTAGGGAAGCTAATACCTTCCCTACGCGTAACTATCTCCCTTACCTATTTGTCGTTGTAATGACCAAAGTTGGTTTTTCTTTAAAAAACCACTGCCTTCTTTTTCCTTTTCCAATGTTTTCGGTAAAAACATTGGTGGCGACTCCTCAAACCCTTTCAAAAACCTCGCCCTTAGGTTCAACTCGGTTATCGGACAACCTAAAGGCATTAAACCACACTTTTAAAAAACACGAATCAAACAAAACCATCGTGTCGCTCTGACCGCCTCTTCTGACGGTGACGACAAGTCAAACCAAAATCCTGCAATTGTTGTTTCAACCATAGAGATTGTGCACAATAACTTCTAGCAACAATATACTCTGCTTCAGCTGTTGACAAAGCCACACAAGCTTACTTCTTACTATGCCATGAGATCAAGCTATTGCCTAGCAAGTGAAAGATTCCACTGGTGCTCTTCCTATCCAGTTTGCATCTTGCAAAATCTAAATCAGAATATCCAATTTAGTTTAATTTAGAATTACCTGGATACCATAAGCCAACATTCATAGTTCCCTTCAAGTAATTCAGTATCCTTTTAGTAGGTATGAAATGTGACTCCTTAGGTTCTGATTGAAACCTAGAACAAATGCAAACACTAAACATTATGTCAAGCTTGCTAGCTGTAAGATACAATAGTGAACCAATGAGCCCTCTGTACTTGGTTTGATCAACAGACTTCCCATTCTCATCAGCATCTTGATAGCAATTTGTTAGCATAGTGTTAGTATCGCACAAGAGAATGTTTGTGTTTGGGACAAAAACCAAGAGAGGGGGGTGAATTGGTTTCTTATAAAAATTTTCCCTTTCTAAAACTTTTCGCAAGTTTTACCGATTAGACAATAATTTAATAAAGCACTTGAAATGTAAAGAGATAAGGGAAGAAGATTACACAAGTAATTTATACTGGTTCGGATAAAAAAACCCTATGTCCAGTTGTTAATCACTCTAAAAAAGGATTAACCCAGTCACTAAATAATAGTTCAAATAGATTACAAATTACAAGTAATAAGGATTAGAAAACACCTCGCTTGAGTCATACAAGAAATAAACACCTCCTTTGAAGCCACATAGGATGAAAACAACTTTTTCTAGAGACGGCACAACACACAATCCACCAAGAAACTCACTTAGTGATTCTTATCACTTCTAGCCCACACTAGGTTACAAAAGCCCCCTTTTTCTTCCCTACTCAAAGTTCTCTCAACAATCACAACTATAAACTTTAGTATGAAAAAGGTTGTCCTTTACAGAGAGCCTGAGAGTTCCTTAAATAGAGATTTTAGGGTTTTGAAATTAGGGTTTTCAAAAATAGGTCTGAAATTTGAAATTCAAAATCATAACTGACACAAATAATCGATTATCATAAGTGATAATCGATTATCATAGAGCCAAATATAGGAAAACCATTTTTACACAGGATAATTGATTATCATCAGTAATAATTGATTATTTTGTCCAGGATAATCGATAATCATCAGCAATAATCAATTATTCTAGAGCCACTTTTAGAAAACTTGAAGTTTAAACAGGATAATTGATTATCATCAGCAATAATCAATTATTCCAGTGCGACCTTGATAAGAATGAAGCTTTTGTGGACAAACTAAGTGTTGGCTATCATGGACTCTATTTTTACATACTCAAAATGATAAAACAGAGTTATTACAAGTAATTTCAAATGAATATAAGTCTTCTAATCTTGAAGTCCTTTGTTCTTGAATCATCATTAAAATATGTAGTCATCATATCCTTGCATTTTCAACAATCTCCCCCGTTTTTATGATGATAAAAATTTGCTTTAAAGCCTCTTTGTAATAACCTATTTTCTGTCACAACTCTCATAGAAAAAAATATTAAACATACCAGGCTTTTAAATATATTCTCCCCCTTTTTGATCATAAACAAAAAGAATATAAGCTCCCCCTCAATATATACAGAAAAAATAATCAACTCCCCCTCAATATATGCAAAGATAAATATTTAAGCTATTTCTAATATTCCTAAGTATTTTCTAAGTTCATAGAATCTGTCCTTGGGGAGAGGTTTGGTAAATATGTTTGCTAATTGATGTTTTGTATCTATATATTCAATTTGACAATTTCCCTTAGAAATAGGATCTCTTAAAAAGTGATGCCTAATTTCAATATGCTTAGTTCTAGAGTGCATAACAAGATTCTTAGTAAGGTTAATTGCACACATATTATCACATTTCAAAGGAATGTCTCTAAGAAAAATATTATAATCTTCTAGTTGTTGCTTCGTCCAAAGAATTTGAGCACAACAATTTCCAGTCGCTACATATTTGGCCTCAGTTGTGGATAAGGCAACACAGGCTTGTTTTTTAGAATGCCAAGATACTAAGAAAGATCCTAATAAATGACATGTTCCACTAGTACTTTTTATATCTATTTTACAGCCCCCATAGTGTGCATCAAAAAATCCTACTAAAGTAGGTGAAGCTCCAAAAGGATACCATAAACCAAATCCTGTGGTTCCTTTCAGATATTTTAAAATTCTTTTTACTGCAGTTAAATGAGATTCTTTTGGACATGCTTGAAATCTAGCACACACACAAACAGATTGCATAATATCAGGTTTACTAGCAGTTAAGTATAATAGAGAGCCTATCATACCTCTATTCATTGATTGATTTATTTCCAAACCTAATTCGTCCTTATCCAGATAACAGGATGTTTCCATTAGTGTGTGTGCTTCTTTGGTAGTATCCATTCCAAATTTCTTGAGAATTTCTTTGTAGTATTTAGTTTGAGACACAAAAGTGCCATCCTTTAATTGCTTAATTTGAAGTCCAAGGAAGAAGCTTAATTCTCCCATCATAGACATTTCAAATTCACCCTGCATTATACTCACAAATTGTAACCCCCTTCCAGATTACATTTATTAATCCTAATTTCTTATCTAATTTAGTAATATATCAAAGTAATAGAAAATTTTTAAGTGAAGTTCTTCATAAAGTCATACTTATTTATTATACAATCCCCAACCTATGCTCTGGATTTTTTTGCATCTGACATCTATCTCTTGAATTCTACATTCCTGCATCACACGTCACCAATATCTGGGATTGAAAATATTTATGGGGTTATACATTTAATTTTACCCATAGCAAATAAAGCAAACATTCATACGATAAAATCAAACAATGAAACATTCCTTCATAATAAGTTCATAACTACATATAAATATACAACCATATATAATTTAATTCAAAAATTAATTATGAGAAACAAATAAATCAATCATGGAAACATAATAAAGAATATCATAAAAATCATGAATAACCTACAATTTCATCATGCAATATGTTTATGATATGCAAATGTGACTCAAAACGTAAAACTTTAAAATCAAGCTTTTGACTCAAAATCTAAAAAATCATTTTTGACTTAGTGCTCCATGGAGACTCATATGAGTGTCTAGTGGAACCAGAGCTTAGCATCACCTTGTCCGGTGATTTGGCAACGCTCCACTAAACATGAACAAGTAAACAGTAGTCAGAGTGATAGTGCATCCGGCAGGCTACCACGATACAGAATCAAATAAAGACTGGTCACGTATGGGATTGCCCATGCCCAAACACTCCCTAGACCAAAGGTCCAACCCCATAGACCAGAGGTCCTGTCTTACCTATTCTCCTCCCCTATTTACTATCAGAGATACTAGTAGCTCTATTCTCAATCATTCATTCTTATACATTCTTTGTCTCATTTGGTCAGCCATTTTCGTAGTCATATTCCGCTACCAGATGCTCTTGATAGTAAATTTTCAAGAAAATGACTCTCAGAAATATTTCCAAAAATTCTATTTTGCACATCATTATTACTACCAACCGTCCTTAGTAGCAACTTAATAGAAATTTTCAAATACTTTTCTGTAAAAACTTTTCAGTGACTTCTAAAAAACATTTCATGCACTATGTTTATGTCTTGTATCATCAACTAAGTACTTAGAAACATCTCATTCATATATTCAAAATTTCAATTACAATTCACAGTTGTTTTAAACAAGACAATTTCTATTAATAATCTATTTCGTAGGGTTCAGTGTTTTGTCTATATCTCTATTGAATTATTGGCAAGCGTACCAAAATTATCAATCGTAGTATAGTATTTCGATTAAATAAAAGTCGATCCCACGAGGAACGATTTCAATGGAAATTTCCAATTATGCTCACTAAGTGGATTAAAACAGATTGGGTTTTGCAATAAGAGTTGAATTTGAAAGTGATCCTAGCAAAGATCTCATTGATTTGATGAAGTCAAAGATAAAGTCAAGGGTCAACTCTGCAGCAGTCAAACAAGTCACTCAGAAGAATGGAGCTGAAGACTTAGTGTGTCTTAACAGAAAGCTTAGGTAAAACCACTTTACCTTTTCCACTGCATAAAGCTTCTTCACTCATCTTGCAAAATGCCTCAAAAACAGTTTTTAACAAATCAAAAACAAAAGCATTTTGGCAAAGAATTTTCTTAAACAAGTTATTAACTGATACAGGTTTGAAAGAATCAATTTAAAACACTTAGAATGTTTTAAAAAGTGTTTTTACAATATTTTAATCGATACAAACTTCTTTTAATCGATTAAAAACTCTTTATGACCGATTGGAATTCAAATATAATAGGTCAGAATCCAATATAATCGATCAGATCTTAAATATGAGCGATCAGAATTATTTTAATCGATTAAAACACGTTTCAATCGATTAAAATCACTTTGGATGTCAGGATGATCGATCAGAATGAGATTATGACCGATCAGAGTTGGATATGATCGATCAGAATTGAATTATGACCGATCAGATCTGTTTCAATCGATTAAAACGTATTTCAATCGATTAAAATAACCTCGAAAATCTTTTCAATCGATTAAAACGAACTTTCAATCGATTAAAATGACTTGAAAATATATGTGCAGTTTTTCAATCGATTGAAACGACTTTATATCAGCTAAAATAACTTGGAAAGTTTTATAAGAAGGTTTTTAAACAAATCAATCGATTAATACGCGATTCAATCGATTGTTTTATACTTTGAAAATGTTTGTAAAACGTTTTAACTGATAAAAACGTGGTCGTATCAACTAAAACATTTTCTGTTAAAGATCAAGAACGCATTAATGGGTTGAAAGGACTTTTAACAGATTATAACGACTATTTCAACAGATTAAAACAAACTTTCAACAGATTAATTAATGCAGCAGATTTGAAAATACTCTTTTATAAACAGAATTGCTTGGAACTTTTATCATATCAGTTTTTACACAATTCAAGCAATCAATACAAACAACTATTAGCATTTTTCAAGAAAGATACACAACTGTTTTTGTGAACTTCTTTTGAAATCTTTCTTGAGGCACTTTGCATTTCTTTGAAGAAGAAACTGACTGTGGATTGGTGTAATCCGGTTTGAGCTTTCTTTGTTTCTTCTTTTCAATTTCTATTCATTATTGTGTACTGTTTTGTACCTGGAATTTGGGTACAAGTTTTCTGCAGCTGTGTAGAGGTTGTAGAAGTTTCCAAGAACTGGAATTTGGTTCTTGGTGGAGAGGTTGAGTACAGGAACTGGAATTTGGTTCTTGTACTGTGTGGTGCCTGGAATTTGGGCACTGGTTTCTCTGCGGCTGGAATTTGGTTGCAGAGGTTTCCAAGAGCTGGAATTTGGTTCTTGGTGGAGAGTTAGAATAGGTGTAAGAGTGTGAGTCTGTAAAACATCTATTCTAGTGGAACCCAGCTGGAATTTGGCTGGAGACTGGACGTAACCCTGGTTGTGGGTGAACCAGTATAAAATTACCGGTGAAATCTTTCCTAACCTTTCTCTCTTTAAATTCAGTTGTTGCGCTTGTATTGTTTAATTGCTTTGTGATTCGTGAATTGATTAGTAAACTTAATTTTCGAATTAGATAATCTGTTTATTGCGAAAAACTTTCAAAAATCAATTCACCCCCCCTCTTGATTTAAAACTACTTTTCTAACAATTGGTATCAGAGCGAGGTGCTTGAAAGTTAATCAAGTTACTTCGATCCATGGCTGAGAACAGATTACCGTTTTCGAGGGGCATCTATTAACGGACCTCCACTATTACGTGGAGCAGTTATCCTTTACGGAAAATTAGGATGAAAATCTTCATTGAATCCATTGACGAAATGCTTGGGATGTTATTACTAATGGTCCTCTAATTACGGATAAAGGATGGTCAAGCTTGAATGATGAGGAGAAGAAGAAAGTTCAAAGTGAGCTGCAATGCAAAAAATATAATTACTTACGCTCTTAACATGGATGAATTTTTCGGGGTGTCCCGAGTGCAATTCTGCTAAGGAGATGTGGGATGTTCTTGAAGTCACTCATGAAGGGACAGCGAGATGTTAAAAGAGCCGGAAAGCATACATTGATAAGAGAATATGAGCTATTCAAAATGCGAGAATGGTGAAAGCATCGCGAGATGTGCGGAAACGCTTCACTCACATCATCAACCATTTAATGGGCCTAGGTAAGACCTTTGATAAGGAAGAACTAAATATTAAAGTATTGAAATGTCTTGACGAGTCCTGGCAGCCAAAAGTCAACTGCAATATCGGAATCAAAAGATCTGTCCACCATGACAACAGACCTCACTTGTTTGGAAAACTCGAGAGAACATGAAATGGAAATCACAAGATTCAATGAGCAAGAAGTCTCGAGAAGAAGAACAGAAGCATTGCACTTAAAGTTGAAGAAAATCAAGAATCGAGAAGAAGATAATGAGAACCTTGGACTGCTTGTTAGGAAATTCAACAAATTCCTCAAGAAAAACATCCAAGACAAGGAAAGACACAAAAGGTATGAGAAAAGAATTGATTCTTCTAACTTTAAATGTTATGGTTGTGGCAAACGGGGCCATGTTAAAATGGAATGTCCGAGAGAGAAATAAACAAAGTGAAAAGAAAGAGGAAAAATCAAAAAGAAGAGCCTACATAGCCTGGGATGATAATGATACGTCATCAACGAGATAACTCCGAAAATGAAGAAGCCAATCTTTGTTTAATGGCGAGTCAAAATCCACAAACCAGCCAGGTAAGTTCTAGCTCCTCTTCAAATATAGTTAACTATGATGCATTACAAGAAGCATTTAATGAAATGCATGAGGAGGCTAAGAAACTTCAAAAAGAAAATGATAGGTTAAAAGGATTAAATAAGCGGCTAGTTAACAAGGTTGATTCTCCGGAAAAAGCAGATTAGTGAAAATGAAACTGATAATGAATTCTTGAAGCTGATTCATGATAACTCCGATTGTAAATGCAATAAACCATGCAAAAGCTGTTACGAATTGCAAAAGAAAATTGAATTCTTATCTCAAAGCTGTTTCAAAGTTCACTCGGGGGCAAGCCAATCTAGATGTATTACTTGGATCTCAAAAATTAATTTTTGACAAATCTGGAATATGATTTAAATCTAGATCCGAGTAAAACAAAAACAAATAGGAATTCATACTCGTAATTAAATGCTTTTCTTGTATGAAAAAAGGGCACTCTATTAAAAATTGCGAGAATCAAAAAGTATGCCATTCCTAAAGGGAGAATGAAATGGGTTCCAAAGATTAATTCTTTTCAAATAACATGATCAGGACCCAATAATTATAAAGGGTACCGAGAAAAATACTTAATTGTTTTGCGAGGAACAAGTCCGGGAATCCCTTGAAGATCGAAGCTGCGAAACCAGGTTACGTGTATTTAAATTAATTGTTTTAATTGATATAAACCAATATTAATCGATTGAAATAACTTACAGTACCATTTTAATCGATTGAAATGTCGAAATAATCGATTAAATTGTTCTCAGAATGTTGGTTTAGTCGTTTTAATCGATTAGAATAAATTTATATCAACTAAAAACACTTAGGATCAAAATTAATCGACTCATTTACGTTTTAATCGATTTAAATACTTGGTGATATTTTTTTATTACATTACTGTACCATACAAATCGATTCTTTCATAAAACAATCGATTAATTCACTTGTAGATGTTTACATTTCTCTTAATACTTTACATGGAATGATGCATGGTAATACACTGAAAATCAAAGAAATTATCAAAGAATGGACTGTAACTTTTCTTATAGACACTAGTTACAAACGAGGTCAAAGCTGTTAGGACTTGAAAACATAGTTTATCATAGATTTTTTCGAGTGATAGTTGATTACGGTAATAAATTGTTGATTACTAGGAAGTTCAATGAACAAATGTTTACATTAGATTTCTTAATATTACCTAGCAATATTTCTGAAATAATCTTGAGCATGCATTGGTTCAAAACTCTTGGTGAAATTCATTGAACTGTGCAACCACGATAATTTGCTTTAATCATCAATGTCACGAGGTGACACTGCAAGGGAACCAATGCTGGGCAGACAATTCAAAAATTGAATAACGTGGTACAGGGAATGTATGTTTTATGGTCGATACAGGGATAAATTTTATATTGTTTTAGAATTCTGGATTGATTGTCATCACCTGTCCTCATTACTAATCATTGCCCACTCTACCAGAATAAGTTTTTTTGTTAATCACTTGTGCATATGATACCACTTGGAAACAACAAAGTTAAAAATGACTCATTCTTCAAAAGATAATGATGACTGGTTCACTATAAGTGAGAATAACACCCATCATACTACATTAATAAAAATGCAGTTATTTGCTTGGATGATGATAAGCTGCAAGGTTTGAAATAGGTTAGCCATTTTGGAAGGAAATTCCGATCTCAGTACATCATTAACCTGTGATTCATGCAATTTATGGTATTGTGCATTCTGTGTGGGATTTGATAGTGAATGTACGTCTGTCGAGTACATGATTACTGCCTCCGATGTGTAGTAGAAATTCCATTGAGTGTCAACCATGGACTGTAATGTCTGATCAATAGTAACGATAAGCTGCTAAAAGATTTCTTTTCGGGAAAAGTTTACGTATGCATTCTGTCGATACTGAGGAGTGACAGCGAGTTGTTGACTCAAATAGTTGATAGAGCAAAATTGGTTCCAGCAAAAAGGAAAGCCTATTATCTTTTGATATTGGTGGGAATCAAATGAATGATCACCAAGCTGGTGGATAAGCGGTTCAATTAGGGAAATTGGGATGACTAGTTCCCCTCATCATCTTTATCTTACGCTTATTTCTATCTTTATATTGTTTGCATGGATCGTGATATTAAGCTGGTGTTATACCAGGGACTCTTGATCTAGCTTTGGTTAAATATGATTTAGGATCTAAATCTAGATTGAACTGGCTTAGATAGAAGTAGATGATAGATCCACTGAATCTCTTTTAAAAGCTGGGCATTGATCGATTAAAACCTTTTAGAAGCTGTCTTATAACAGGTAAAATTAGCCAAATTTAAAATTCAATCTGATAGTGGTAGATTATCGGTGAAAAATAGTTGATATTGATCTAGACAACCAGTTCACTACATATCCAATAGATTAGATACGAGATATTCACATCGGATATATCATGATTTTCAAAATCTGGTTGTTTTAGTTAATAAAAACACTTTTTAATCGGTTAAATAAACTTAAACGACAAATTTCATTCATGTTTTAATCGATTTAAAATCGAAACAATCGATTGTTTTCACTAGAAATTCGTGTTTTCAAAATCTTAAATGTTTTAATCGATTAAACCTTTCTTTCAATCGATTAAAATCATTTACCAAGAACATTTTAACCGATTATGCTCTGTTTTTAATCGATTTTTATTCGGGAAGAAAGATTAAAGGCTTTAGTTAATGGTCATTTTACGTAAACATGCTACTAAAGCGTGATTCCCTTATCTTTACACGTGTTAATTGTATTCATTACAAACGTGTTAATGGAGATAAGTTTGAATCAACTTTAATTGATTCTTTTCATGAGTGAAATATTGATTCACTTTGTATTTTCAAAAACTTGAGCATATTTTTCAAAACCTTACATTTTATTCTTTTCTCTTCGTTTCCCTATTTTTGATGAAGTCAAAAGGGGAGAAATAGTTGCATCACTTTAAGATAAATTTAAGTGCAACATTTTAGGGGGAGAAATAAGTTTTAGGGGGAGAAATAAAACTTTATTACATTCTTATATTTCTCACCTAACTGCATTATCAAGTGACTTATTTTGCGAGAGATTGTTTTTTCAAAATGGTGTTTGTCTTCATCAAATAGGGGGAGACTCAAAAGTGATCCTAGCAAAGATCTCATTGATTTGATGAAGTCAAAGATAAAGTCAAGGGTCAACTCTGCAGCGAGTCAAACAAGTCACTCGGAAGAATGGAGCTGAAGACTTAGTGTGTCTTAACGAAAGCTTAGGTAAAACCACTTTACCTTTTCCACTGCATAAAGCTTCTTCACTCATCTTGCAAAATGCCTCAAAAATAGTTTTTAACAAATCAAAAACAAAAGCATTTTGGCAAAGAATTTTCTTAAACAAGTTATTAACTGATACAGGTTTGAAAGAATCAATTTAAAACACTTAGAATGTTTTAACAAGTGTTTTTACAATATTTTAATCGATACAAACTTCTTTTAATCGATTAAAAACTCTTTATGACCGATTGGAATTCGAATATAATAGGTCAGAATGCAATATAATCGATCAGATCTTAAATATGAGCGATCAGAATTATTTTAATCGATTAAAACACGTTTCAATCGATTAAAATCACTTTAGATGTCAGGATGATCGATCAGAATGAGATTATGACCGATCAGAGTTGGATATGATCGATCAGAATTGAATTATGACCGATCAGATCTGTTTCAATCGATTAAAACGTATTTCAATCGATTAAAATAACTTAGAAAATCTTTTCAATCGATTAAAACGAACTTTCAATCGATTAAAATGACTTGAAAATATATGTGCAGTTTTTCAATCGATTGAAACGACTTTATATCAGCTAAAATAACTTGGAAAGTTTTATAAGAAGGTTTTTAAACAAATCAATCGATTAATACGCGATTCAATCGATTGTTTTATACTTTGAAAATGTTTGTAAAACGTTTTAAGCTGATAAAAACGTGGTCGTATCAACTAAAACATTTTCTCGTTAAAGATCAAGAACGCATTAATGGGTTGAAAGGACTTTTAACAGATTATAACGGCTATTTCAACGATTAAAACAAACTTTCAACAGATTAATTAATGCAGCAGATTTGAAAATACTCTTTTATAAACAGAATTGCTTGGAACTTTTATCATATCAGTTTTTACAAAATTCAAGCAATCAATACAAACAACTATTAGCATTTTTCAAGAAAGATACACAACTGTTTTTGTGAACTTCTTTTGAAATCTTTCTTGAGGCACTTTGCATTTCTTTGAAGAAGAAACTGACTGTGGATTGGTGTAATCCGGTTTGAGCTTTCTTTGTTTCTTCTTTTCAATTTCTATTCATTATTGTGTACTGTTTTGTACCTGGAATTTGGGTACAAGTTTTCTGCAGCTGTGTAGAGGTTGTAGAAGTTTCCAAGAACTGGAATTTGGTTCTTGGTGGAGAGGTTGAGTACGAGAGCTGGAATTTGGTTCTTGTACTGTGTGGTGCCTGGAATTTGGGCACTTGGTTTCTCTGTGGCTGGAATTTGGTTGCGAGAGGTTTCCAAGAGCTGGAATTTGGTTCTTGGTGGAGAGTTAGAATAGGTGTAAGAGTGTGAGTCTCGTAAAACATCTATTCTAGTGGAACCCAGTTGGAATTTGGTGGAGACTGGACGTAACCCTGGTTGTGGGTGAACCAGTATAAAATTACCGGTGAAATCTTTCCTAACCTTTCTCTCTTTAAATTCAGTTGTTGCGCTTGTATTGTTTAATTGCTTTGTGATTCGTGAATTGATTAGTAAACTTAATTTTCGAATTAGATAATCTGTTTATTGCGAAAAACTTTCAAAAATCAATTCACCCCCCTCTTGATTTAAAACTACTTTTCTAACAATTGGTATCGGAGCGAGGTGCTTGAAAGTTAATCAAGTTACTTCGATCCATGGTCGAGAACAGATTACCGGTTTTACGAGGGGGCATCTATTAACGGACCTCCACTATTACGTGGAGCAGATTATCCTTTCTGGAAAATTAGGATGAAAATCTTCATTGAATCCATTGACGAAATGCTTGGGATGTTATTACTAATGGTCCTCTAATTACGGATAAAGGATGGTCAAGCTTGAATGATGAGGAGAAGAAGAAAGTTCAAAGTGACTGCAATGCAAAAAATATAATTACTTCGCTCTTAACATGGATGAATTTTTCGGGGTGTCCCGGTGCAATTCTGCTAAGGAGATGTGGGATGTTCTTGAAGTCACTCATGAAGGGACAGCGAGATGTTAAAAGAGCCGGAAAGCATACATTGATAAGAGAATATGAGGCTGTTCAAAATGCGAGAATGGTGAAAGCATCGCGAGATGTGCGAAACGCTTCACTCACATCATCAACCATTTAATGGGCCTAGGTAAGACCTTTGATAAGGAAGAACTAAATATTAAAGTATTGAAATGTCTTGACGAGTCCTGGCAGCCAAAAGTCACCGCAATATCGGAATCAAAAGATCTGTCCACCATGACAACGACCTCACTTGTTTGGAAAACTCGAGAGAACATGAAATGGAAATCACAAGATTCAATGAGCAAGAAGTCTACGAGAAGAAGAACAGAAGCATTGCACTTAAAGTTGAAGAAAATCAAGAATCGAGAAGAAGATAATGAGAACCTTGGACTGCTTGTTAGGAAATTCAACAAATTCCTCAAGAAAAAGATCCAAGACAAGGAAAGACACAAAAGGTATGAGAAAAGAATTGATTCTTCTAACTTTAAATGTTATGGTTGTGGCAAACAGGGCCATGTTAAAATGGAATGTCCAGAGAGAAATAAACAAAGTGAAAAGAAAGAGGAAAAATCAAAAAGAAGAGCCTACATAGCCTGGGATGATAATGATACGTCATCAACGGATAACTCGAAAATGAAGAAGCCAATCTTTGTTTAATGGCGAGTCAAAATCCACAAACCAGCCAGGTAAGTTCTAGCTCCTCTTCAAATATAGTTAACTATGATGCATTACAAGAAGCATTTAATGAAATGCATGAGGAGGCTAAGAAACTTCAAAAAGAAAATGATAGGTTAAAAGGATTAAATAAGCTGGCTAGTTAACAAGGTTGATTCTCCGGAAAAACAGATTAGTGAAAATGAAACTGATAATGAATTCTTGAAGCTGATTCATGATAACTCGATTGTAAATGCAATAAACCATGCAAAAGCTGTTACGAATTGCAAAAGAAAATTGAATTCTTATCTCAAAGCTGTTTCAAAGTTCACTCGGGGGCAAGCCAATCTAGATGTATTACTTGGATCTCAAAAATTAATTTTTGACAAATGCTGGAATAGGATTTAAATCTAGATCCGATAAAACAAAAACAAATAGGAATTCATACTCTGTAATTAAATGCTTTTACTTGTATGAAAAAAGGGCACTCTATTAAAAATTGCAGAATCAAAAAGTATGCCATTCCTAAAGGGAGAATGAAATGGGTTCCAAAGATTAATTCTTTTCAAATAACATGATCAGGACCCAATAATTATAAAGGGTACCGAGAAAAATACTTAATTGTTTTGCGGGAACAAGTCCGGGAATCCCTTGAAGATCAGAGCTGCGAAACCAGGTTACGTGTATTTAAATTAATTGTTTTAATTGATATAAACCAATATTAATCGATTGAAATAACTTACCAGTACCATTTTAATCGATTGAAATGTCGAAATAATCGATTAAATTGTTCTCAGAATGTTGGTTTAGTCGTTTTAATCGATTAGAATAAATTTATATCAACTAAAAACACTTAGGATCAAAATTAATCGACTCATTTACGTTTTAATCGATTTAAATACTGGTGATATTTTTTTATTACATTACTGTACCATACAAATCGATTCTTTCATAAAACAATCGATTAATTCACTGTAGATGTTTACATTTCTCTTAATACTTTACATGGAATGATGCATGGTAATACACTGAAAATCAAAGAAATTATCAAAGAATGGACTGTAACTTTTCTTATAGACACTAGTTACAAACAGGTCAAACTGTTAGGACTGAAAACATAGTTTATCATAGATTTTTTCAGTGATAGTTGATTCTGGTAATAAATTGTTGATTACTAGGAAGTTCAATGAACAAATGTTTACATTAGATTTCTTAATATTACCTAGCAATATTTCTGAAATAATCTTGAGCATGCATTGGTTCAAAACTCTTGGTGAAATTCATTGAACTGTGCAACCCTGATAATTTGCTTTAATCATCAATGTCACGAGGTGACACTGCAAGGGAACCAATCTGGGACAGCAATTCAAAAATTGAATAACGTGGTACAGGGAATGTATGTTTTATGGTCAGTACAGGGATAAATTTTATATTGTTTTAGAATTCTGGATTGATTGTCATCACCTGTCCTCATTACTAATCATTGCCCACTCTACCAGAATAAGTTTTTTTGTTAATCACTTGTGCATATGATACCACTGGAAACAACAAAGTTAAAAATGACTCATTCTTCAAAAGATAATGATGACTGGTTCACTATAAGTGAGAATAACACCCATCATACTACATTAATAAAAATGCAGTTATTTGCTTGGATGATGATAACTGCAAGGTTTGAAATAGGTTAGCCATTTTGGAAGGAAATTCCGATCTCAGTACATCATTAACCTGTGATTCATGCAATTTATGGTATTGTGCATTCTGTGTGGGATTTGATAGTGAATGTACGTCTGTCAGTACATGATTCTCGCCTCGATGTGTAGTAGAAATTCCATTGAGTGTCAACCATGGTACTGTAATGCAGTCAATAGTAATAGTAAGCTGCTAAAAGATTTCTTTTCGGGAAAAGTTTCTGTGTTCGTTGCTGATACAGGAGTGACAGCAGATTGTTGACTCAAATAGTTGATAGAGCAAAATTGGTTCCAGCAAAAGGAAAGCCTATTATCTTTTGATATTGGTGGGAATCAAATGAATGATCACCAAGCTGGTGGATAAGCGGTTCAATCGGGAAATTGGGATGACTAGTTCCCCTCATCATCTTTATCTTACGCTTATTTCTATCTTTATATTGTTTGCATGGACTGTGATATTAACTGGTGTTATACCAGGGACTCTTGATCTAGCTTTGGTTAAATATGATTTAGGATCTAAATCTAGATTGAAGCTGGCTTAGATAGAAGTAGATGATAGATCCCTGAATCTCTTTTAAAGCTGGGCATTGATCGATTAAAACCTTTTAGAACTGTCTTATAACGAGTAAAATTAGCCAAATTTAAAATTCAATCTGATAGTGGTAGATTATCGGTGAAAAATAGTTGATATTGATCTAGACAACCAGTTCACTACATATCCAATAGATTAGATACGAGATATTCACATCGGATATATCATGATTTTCAAAATCTGGTTGTTTTAGTTAATAAAAACACTTTTTAATCGGTTAAATAAACTTAAACGAGCAAATTTCATTACTTGTTTTAATCGATTTAAAATCGAAACAATCGATTGTTTTCACTAGAAATTCGTGTTTTCAAAATCTTAAATGTTTTAATCGATTAAACCTTTCTTTCAATCGATTAAAATCATTTACCAAGAACATTTTAACCGATTATGCTCTGTTTTTAATCGATTTTTATTCGGGAAGAAAGATTAAAGGCTTTAGTTAATGGTCATGTTTACGTAAACATGCTACTAAAGCGTGATTCCCTTATCTTTACACGTGTTAATTGTATTCATTACAAACGTGTTAATGGAGATAAGTTTGAATCAACTTTAATTGATTCTTTTCATGAGTGAAATATTGATTCACTTTGTATTTTCAAAACTTGAGCATATTTTTCAAAACCTTACATTTTATTCTTTTCTCTTCTGTTTCCCTATTTTTGATGAAGTCAAAAGGGGGAGAAATAGTTGCATCACTTTAAGATAAATTTAAGTGCAACATTTTAGGGGGAGAAATAAGTTTTAGGGGGAGAAATAAAACTTTATTACATTCTTATATTTCTCACCTAACTGCATTATCAAGTGACTTATTTTGCAGAGATTGTTTTTTCAAAATGGTGTTTGTCTTCATCAAATAGGGGGAGACTCAAAAGTGATCCTAGCAAAGATCTCATTGATTTGATGAAGTCAAAGATAAAGTCAAGGGTCAACTCTGCAGCGAGTCAAACAAGTCACTCGGAAGAATGGAGCTGAAGACTTAGTGTGTCTTAACGGAAAGCTTAGGTAAAACCACTTTACCTTTTCCACTGCATAAAGCTTCTTCACTCATCTTGCAAAATGCCTCAAAAACAGTTTTTAACAAATAAAAAACAAAAGCATTTTGGCAAAGAATTTTCTTAAACAAGTTATTAAGCTGATACAGGTTTGAAAGAATCAATTTAAAACACTTAGAATGTTTTAAAAAGTGTTTTTACAATATTTTAATCGATACAAACTTCTTTTAATCGATTAAAAACTCTTTATGACCGATTGGAATTCGAATATAATAGGTCGAATGCAATATAATCGATCAGATCTTAAATATGAGCGATCGAATTATTTTAATCGATTAAAACACGTTTCAATCGATTAAAATCACTTTGGATGTCAGGATGATCGATCAGAATGAGATTATGACCGATCAGAGTTGGATATGATCGATCAGAATTGAATTATGACCGATCAGATCTGTTTCAATCGATTAAAACGTATTTCAATCGATTAAAATAACTTAGAAAATCTTTTCAATCGATTAAAACGAACTTTCAATCGATTAAAATGACTTGAAAATATATGTGCAGTTTTTCAATCGATTGAAACGACTTTATATCAGCTAAAATAACTTGGAAAGTTTTATAAGAAGGTTTTTAAACAAATCAATCGATTAATACGCGATTCAATCGATTGTTTTATACTTTGAAAATGTTTGTAAAACGTTTTAACTGATAAAAACGTGGTCGTATCAACTAAAACATTTTCTGTTAAAGATCAAGAACGCATTAATGGGTTGAAAGGACTTTTAACAGATTATAACGGCTATTTCAACAGATTAAAACAAACTTTCAACAGATTAATTAATGCAGCAGATTTGAAAATACTCTTTTATAAACAGAATTTCTTGGAACTTTTATCATATCAGTTTTTACACAATTCAAGCAATCAATACAAACAACTATTAGCATTTTTCAAGAAAGATACACAACTGTTTTTGTGAACTTCTTTTGAAATCTTTCTTGAGGCACTTTGCATTTCTTTGAAGAAGAAACTGACTGTGGATTGGTGTAATCCGGTTTGAGCTTTCTTTGTTTCTTCTTTTCAATTTCTATTCATTATTGTGTACTGTTTTGTACCTGGAATTTGGGTACAAGTTTTCTGCAGCTGTGTAGAGGTTGTAGAAGTTTCCAAGAACTGGAATTTGGTTCTTGGTGGAGAGGTTGAGTACAGGAATTGGAATTTGGTTCTTGTACTGTGTGGTGCCTGGAATTTGGGCACTGGTTTCTCTGCGGCTGGAATTTGGTTGCAGAGGTTTCCAAGAGCTGGAATTTGGTTCTTGGTGGAGAGTTAGAATAGGTGTAAGAGTGTGAGTCTGTAAAACATCTATTCTAGTGGAACCCAGCTGGAATTTGGCTGGAGACTGGACGTAGCCCTGGTTGTGGGTGAACCAGTATAAAATTACCGGTGAAATCTTTCCTAACCTTTCTCTCTTTAAATTCAGTTGTTGCGCTTGTATTGTTTAATTGCTTTGTGATTCGTGAATTGATTAGTAAACTTAATTTTCGAATTAGATAATCTGTTTATTGCGAAAAACTTTCAAAAATCAATTCACCCCCCCTCTTGATTTAAAACTACTTTTCTAACAGAATTGAAATTAAATGACAAAGAATTGTAAATTGTTGAGAAAATATCAATTAAAGGCACTTAGGATTGGCTTCCTTCCTTATCCCTCTTTTGTAATGGCTAAATCAATTAAGAACGTCAATTAACCTAACAATGTTGATGCCACCTACTCAAATCATCCATGTTGATTCCTCACACATGAAATTCATAAGAAAACCTAATAAATGTTGATTCCTCACACAATTAAGAGATTTCCCAGCATTAGGTTTAGGGTGTTAAGCAATTGATACATTCATTCCATTCCTGGCAATTAACGTAACATACCTCAAACATCAAGAATAAATCATTCCAAAGCATAAAGGATAATAATAACAACATCAAAGCATAGACTAATATCTCAAAATATCACCATGATACAAAAGAGTTCAAAGGAAGTGCACCGAATCCTAAGAGAATGAAGTTAGCCACTCATGTTGGCCATTACAATGCTCTAATTGATGAAGAAGTGAAGAATTGATGAAGATTAGACAAAATCCTAACAGTAGTCGTGCCTCTTCTTCTCCAAGACTGCTTTTCTTCTCAAAACACATCTTATCTTTTTATAAGAGAATTTGGGTCGGCCCTCGCATCATTCATTCGCTTAAGCGTACTTCTTTCTTTCAATTTTTCTCTAATTATGCTGACAATTATGCTCCTTACTCTTGTATCAAGGTATTCTCGAATTCATCCTATATTGGGAGAAAAATACATTAGAATTAACATAAGTTAAATGGTTTCATATCAATTTAAGGCATAATTATATAAACTTTTTACCACTTAACAACTCCCACCCAACCTAGAATCTTGCTTGTCCCAAGCAAAGTAATTTTTCCAAAACAAAACGATCGCCTATTATCACTTTCTCTTCCAGAACCACAACATAAAAATTTTCAAAGGTGATGCTCACAATTTCAAATGAAAATAGAACATATAAGCATTCAAGTTACAGAAACTAACAAAGAATAATTAGTCCTCAACTATCCTTAGAGAAGCATGATCTCTCAAATAGAGTTATATATAATCATCTCTAATTCTCATAGGTAAGTGTTTATCTCATTCAATCACTTCATTTAGACAATCCAATATTGATAATCATCTTCAAGCAATCAACATTTGTTAAGCAAGACTTAAATCAAAAGGTCTTTTGAGGCTTGTAATGGGGCTGGGCTAAGAAAGAATTATTGGTTTTTCTGGGATATACAAAAATATTTGAGAAATTCAACTCATATGAATGATTCTTGATTAACAATTCCTCAAGTCAGGTTTCAAACTTCATGCTTTTGTCCCTAACACAATGACAGTGAGTTAATGATCTCACAAGTTATTATTCCCCCCCTGAACTACTTTTCTATTTTTTTTCTCATGTTTTTGCATGTATTCTTTTTGTTTTGCCAATTTTTAAGCTTTGCTTTTCCTTTTTCTTTACACCTTTTATTTTAACAATAACACCCCAATAATACCTGTAGGACAACAATAGCAATACCCAACAATAAGAAAAATAGTGACATTCATACTCATTTCCTTTCTGAAATATAAGAAGGTAGATAAATAGTGTTTAGGTTTAAGGGTTGTGTTTAGGTTTAAGGGTTGTGTTTAAGAAACAATATTATTTTTGGCTCAGAAGGGGTTCAAATGGATGTCCTATAATTAATGCAGGGTTGACTATTTGGCTCTGGGTTATATCTACTACAAAGAAAAAAATTTCCTTTATCATTTTCAAGTCTTGCCAACATGTAATCACATCAAAGAATCAACCAATATCAGTTATCATGACAAAGTGTTGACACTCAATTTATCTGTTTTTGGTACTCTACTCACCTAGGTTTTGGCTAGCTTCTCCAATTCAGTTAATTCATAATTCTCCTCATCAATTCCTTTTCACTATCATACTCATCATCCCAAAATCACTTGTTATTGGAAACAATCAAAATGATTTTTCACGTTCCAGATTTGAATTAGACAATAAGAAATAATCTCATATATGACTCTAAAACAAATTATGGGACAGCAAGGGAATTCAAAATTTAAAATAAAGCAATTAAAAACATTAAATTAGAAACAAAGGAATTAAAAACATTAAAAACAAAGAAAGTTTCCTCCCTCATTTTCTTCACTTGTCATCTCCTCCTTATCTTGTGCCTCATCCTCAGCTGCAGACTTTCTCACCCCCTCCCGAGAAAGTTGGATTGTCCCTAGGCCATTGAAGTAAGATTTCAAAGTCTTGAGGAGAAGTTCACTGTATACCTGGAGCAATCTTGCAAAGAAATGACCTAAGAAAGAAAAATGCATAAAAAACTTAAACCGCAAAAAGAAAAAAAAAACAAATTCAAAACATTGGGTTGCCTCCCATGAGCGCTTGTTTAACGTCTTCAGCTCGACGCCTATTTGCTTTAGGGCTCATGCAGGTGAGTGATCAAGGTGATATATATGCATTCTCCATCCCTTGATTATCCTTGTGGGAATGAATTTATTCTTTTCATTGTGAATAACCTTACGACTGTTAGAGATTAGATAAAACATACCTGCTTCAGGAGGTTTCAGTACCTCTCTTTGAACAACTTCCTTCATAGTCAGATTGAGATGTCTTTGGGGTTGTGCAATAGGCTTGTAATCTTGTTTTTCAGTTGAGATGGGTAATTCCTCAAAAGTATCTATTCTGAGGCAATCTTTCTTGTCTTCCGGTTGTTGTACAGCTTCAAACAAATTAAAATTAACTTCATCATCTCCACTTCTAATTTTCAACTTGCCCATGTCAACATCTATAATTACTTTGGCAGTCTTCATAAATGGCCTTCCCAGGATCAATGGGACTTCCTCATTTTCCTCCATGTCCATAATCACAAAATCAACAGGAAATATGAATTTATCCACTCTAACTAAAACATCTTCTGTTACTCCATAAGGAATCTTTAGAGATCTATCAGCTAGCTGCAGTGTCATTCTTGTAGGCTTTACTTCCAAGTCTCCTATTCTTTTAAGCATAGACAAAGGCATCAGATTTATACTAGCACCCAAATCAAGTAATGCCTTACCTACTTGTAATGTCCCAATTGTGACTGGAATAGTGAAACTACTAGGATCCTTGGACTTTTGAGGTAAAGATTTCAGAATTAAAGCGTTGCATCCTGCTTCTAGTTCCACTGTTTCTGCAGTAAATCTCTTTTTCTTAGTTAACAATTCTTTCATGAATTTTGCATAAGTCGGCATCTGCTCCATAACTTCCATAAATGGAATATTAATTTGTAAATGCTTGAAAATATCCATACACCTAGTGAATTGTCTTTCTTTATCTATCTGTGACGGAACCTTGGGATATGGTAACTTCTCTATAAATATTTTTTGACTCCCTCCTTTTTCTATCTTTTATTTTTTCTCTTCCTCTTCATTCTTCTTATTAGGGATATTTCTTTCTTTATTATTCTCCTCTTCTTTCTCTTCATCTTATTTTACCAAAACTTCTTCTTCAATAACTATATTGTCACCAATCCCCTTACCTACAACTTTTCCACTCCTTGTAGTTATTGAATTGCATTGTTCCCTGGGGTTGGTTTGTGTGTTAGCTGAAAATTGTCCTCCTTGTTGCTGCTCAGATAATTGCTTAGCAAGTTGGCCTATCTGGGTCTCTATATTTCTGAATGAAGCCTCAGTATTTTTCTGATTAGCCATAGTGCCTTGCATGAATTTTTCTAAAGTGCCTCAGTATTTTTCTGATTAGCCATAGTGCCTTGCATGAATTTCTCTAAAGTATCCTCTAATTTACTTATTTTGTCAGGCACTGAAGGATAATGTTGTTGTTGCTGTTGAAATGGAGGTTGTCTAGTAGATAAGCTAACACCTTGTTTCCACCCAAAATTCTGATTCTAATTCTGATTCAGATTTTGATTCCCTCTCCATCCTTGTGCAAAATTATTCTGATAATTATTAGGATTAGGAAAATTACCTTGTCTGTCTTAACTACTACCTTGAGCACCCATATAATTAGCTTCTTCTTGTTGAATGTTGCCTTGATAAGAGCATTGTTCATTTGAATGATCACCTTCACAAAAGTCGCAACTCATCTGTTGATTAGGAATAAATTGTATTGTGTGCATTTGTTGAGGTAATTTCTCTATTTTTTGGTTCAATGCTTCAATTTGTTGCGTTATAAGTTTATTCTGGGCTAAGTTAACATCTGAGCTGTTAAGTTCAAGAACTCCCTTCCTTTGAATTGGATGTCTATCATGTTGGGTCCGTTGGTCCGTAAAGGCTAGTGCATCAATAATTACGTTGGCATGATCAATTTCTACATCCAACATGGATTCTCCTGCTGCAGACCTCTAATAGCATCTTTGCATCATATCGCAAGCCGAGTATAGAAAATATTCAAGCTGAGAAACATCATCAAATCCATGATTTGGGCAACTTCTTAACGAGTGATTTAAATTTCTCCCATGCTTCACAAAATTGTTCATCTCGCTCCTTGTCCGAAAGAAGTGATGTCGGATTTTGCTTTCATGTAACGGGATTGTGGAAAAAATCTATTCAGAAACTTCTCTTCTACACTACTCCAATTAGTCGGACTTCGATTAGGATGTGCTTTCGATCACTCCTTTGCCCTACCTACCAAAGAAAAAGGAAATAATATCAAATATGCAGATTCAAGATTTGCTGCTCTAAATCCCATGATACCAATCAACTCATAAAAAAATAGACAAATGAATATAAGGGTCTTCATGATCCAATCCAATGAATTGACGAGCACTAATCAAGCTTAAGAAAGATGGATTCATCTCGCAATGTATGATCATCCGGAATGACAATGCTTTGGAAAAATGTCTTGGACCTTGCTGCATAGCACAATTTCTAAGAGTTCTTCTAGGTGGATTTACATTTGGGTTTTGATTTGGATTTATATTGAGATCTGGATTCGGATTCGATTTGCTCCTTCTTCCGCCATATCTTCTATAATTGGGTCCGGTAAATCAAATGTGGAAGAAGAATTAGCAGATTCTCTTGTGGCTTGTTCTTGAGTTTCCTTTCTTCTTCTTCCCTGGTTCCTCCGAGTTGTTTTTTCAATCTTTGGATTAAATTCTAATTGCTCCGAAGATACATGTCCTCTTAAACGCATAAATCAAAAGAGTAACTCAAGCAAAGATTAGCACAAAACAAAAATTAAGCAAAATAAAATTGAAAAATAAAGTAAAAAACAGAAATAAAAATAAAATACTCAATAAGCTAAAGAAAGAATTCTCAAAGAACACCATTATCCAGGCAACGGCGCTAGAAATACTTGTTGAATTATTGGCAAGCGTACCAAAATTATCAATCGCGAGTATAGTATTTCGATTAAATAAAAGTCGATCCCACGAGGAACGGTTTCAATGGAAATTCCCAATTATGCTTACTAAGTGGATTAAAACATATTGGGTTTTGTAATAAGAGTTGAATTGAAATTAAATGACAAAGAACTGTAAATTGTTGAGAAAATATCAATTAAAGGCACTTAGGATTGGCTTCCTTCCTTATCCCTCTTTTGTAATGGCTAAATCAATTAAAAACATCAATTAACCTAACAATGTTGATGTCACCTACTCAAATCATCCATGTTGATTCCTCACACATGAAATTCATAAGAAAACCTAATAAATTTTGATTCCTCACACAATTAAGAGATTTCCCAGCATTAGGTTTAGGGTGTTAAGCAATTGATACATTCATTCCATTCCTGGCAATTAACGTAACAAATATTCTTACCGTGATCTAGGGTTCAAGATATATTTTCCAATCATACCTCAAACATCAATAATAAATCATTCCAAAGCATAAAGGATAAGAATAACAACATCAAAGCATAGATTAATATCTCAAAATATCACCATGATACAAAAGAGTTCAAAGGAAGTGCACCGAATCCTAAGAGAATGAAGTTAGCCACTCATGTTGGCCATTACAATGCTCTAATTGATGAAGAAGTGAAGAATTGATGAAGATTAGACAAAACCCTAACAGTAGTCGTGCCTCCTCCCCTCCAAGACTGCTTTTCTTTTCAAAACACATCTTATCTTTTTATAAGAGAATTTGGGTCGGACCTCGCATCATTCATTCGCTTAAGCGTTCTTCTTTCTTTCAATTTTTCTCTAATTATGCTGACAATTATGCTCCTTACTCTTGTATCAAGGTATTCTCAAATTCATCCTATATTGGGAGAAAAATATATTAGAATTAACATAAGTTAAATGGTTTCATAATAATTTAAGGCATAATTATATCAACTTTTTACCACTTAACAATCTCGAGTTCTAGACCTCCTTTTAATATGATTCCAATTGTGTTGGAAAGACAAGAAAATAACCTATAACTTTGATGAAGGCACTATCCTCAAATTCGAATGTTTACTGAGTCGTTTTCCTAGTAAACAAAGAGGTGGTAATATTCTATTTGGCTTTATCTCGATTATACCCTTAACCTTTTTCAAAATTCCATTTATGTCCCTAGGTTGTAAAATGACCATTTTACCCTTGAACATTTCCTATTATTCCATCCATGTCCTAAAATCACTATTAAATTATCATTATACCCTTAATCTTTTTCAAAATTTCATTTATGTCCCTAAGATGTGAAATGACTATTTTGCCCTTGATCTTTTTCAAAAATTCCCACCATGTCCCTTTCTTCTTCCACACTTCCAATACGCCATTTCTCACATTCCAGATTCCAAAATTTCCAGTTTTAGACAACCAAAATACTTCCAAATCCAAATTAAACCCTAAACATATTCAATTTAAGTTAAAAACAACAATTTTAATATATAATTTATCCTTAATTTCAAAAATTAATCTTTTTCAAAAATTCCAACCATATCCCTTTTCTTCAATCTTTGCCCGAGTAACCAAATTCGAGTTTCTCCAGATTTTAAATTCTCACGTATCAATTAATCAAACTAATTCCAAACTCAAATTAAACATGAAACCTATCTTATTTTATTCAAAAACAATAATTTTACCATGTAATTCATTCTTAATTTCAAGAATTTCATCAACATTTCAAACTTTGCAAAACAGGAAGCAATTATCAATTATCTTCAAAATCAGATATTTGTATGATAAAATTAAACATCTAACACATACCTTACTTCTTCAAGATCTTTTGACTCTCCTCCTTTCCTCCTTTCTCTCTTATTTTTCTTCTCAATTTGGTGCCTCTCTCTTGTTCTCCAAATTGGCTGTGGATTTTGGTGTTGGAGGGGTTTTTTATTTTGCATGATTTTCCTACACGGTTTCTTCTATTTATATACCTCTCCACCGACTTAATTTCTTCTCCAAGTTTCTTCGCTGCCTTAATTTCAATTTAATTCTTCACCGTCTCAATTAAATTCTCCAATGCCTTAATGTATTAAGGCCATAGTACATCACCGACCTTTTCTTTTTTCTCTTTTCATTTTTATTATTATTATTATTATTATTTTTTTTAATATATCGTTTCTTCTCATAAAAATTTTACATAATATTTATATAATAATTTGTAGGAACTTAAGCAAATAATTAATTACAGAAATTGGGATGTTACACAAATCCTTCACATAAAGAGTTATCAGTTGATCCAAAAATAATATCATCAACATACACTTGTACTAGCAGAATATGTTCTCCTACTTTCTTAATAAACAAAGTAGAATCAATTTGACCTCTAGAAAAGTCATTTGATATTAGAAAATTGCTCAATCTTTCATACCATGATCTAGGAGTTTGTTTTAATCCATAAAGTGTCTTTTTTAATTTAAAAATATGATCAGAGTATTTAAAATCTTCAAAACCCGGAGGTTGTTGTACATATACATCTTCTTTAATAAACCATTTAGAAAAGCACTTTTCACATCCATTTGATATAGTTTAAATTTCATCATTCAGTCATAAGCAAGAAGTAGGCATATAGCCTCTAATCTGGCAACAGGAGCATATGTTTCATCATAATCTATACCTTCCTCTTGACAATATCCTTTAGCCACAAGTTTAGCTTTATTTTTAGTTATGTTTCCATCTTCATCAAGCTTGTTCCTATACACCCATTTAGTTCCAATTACTTGATGATGTTCTTCTTTTGGAATTAGTTCCCAAACTTGATTTCTTTCAAATTGATTTAATTCTTCTTGCATAGCAAAACACCGTTGATCTTCCTTGAGGGCTTCCTCAACATTCTTGGGTTCTATCTATGAAACAAAATCTACAGTCATACATAAATTTGACATATTTCTAGTACTTACCCCTTTTGAAATATCACCAATTATGTTGTCAAGTGAAATTCTCTTGGTGATTTACATTCTTTTGCTAACTCGGATGGTTGATACGGTTCATTTTCATTCAAGTACATTTCTTCTAATACTTCCTTGAGGTACTCTTCATCACCTGCACTTTCTTTTCTTGACTTAAGAGGATTATCCTCAAGGTCTACAATTTCATCAAAAGTAAGATGCATAGATTCTTCAATATTTAATGTTCTTCTATTAAATACCACATATACTTTACTAGTAAGAGAATAGCCTAAGAAGATAGCCTCATCGGCTTTGGAATCAAATTTACCTAGGTTATCTTTACCATTATTTAAACAAAACATTGACAACCAAAGATTTTCAAATGACTTACATTTGGTTTTCTCCCTTTGAATAGGTCATAAGGAGTCATTTTCAAGATAGGTCTAATGAGCATTCTATTTAAAACATAGCAAGCAGTACTTACAACTTCTGCCCAAAAATATTTAGGAACTTTTGATTCATTTAACATTTTTCTAGCTAGTTCCTCTAGTGATCTATTTTTCCTCTCTACTACACAATTATGTTGGGGGGTTCTAGGTGTAGAAAAATTATGTAGAATACCACTCTCTTCACAAAACTTTTCAAAAGATTCATTTTGAAATTCTCCACCATGGTCACTTCTTAAAACTTTAATTCTTAATTCCTTTTCTTTTTGAATTTGCTTTGCAAACTTTCTAGATGTCTTAAAAGCTTCACTTTTTAAAGTTAAGAAAAATGTCCAAGTAAATCTAGAGTAATCATCAACAATTACAAGAGCATAATAATTTCCACCAAAACTTTTGATTCTAGATGGTCCAAATAAATCTAAGTGTAAAAGTTCTAGAGGCTTTGATGTAGAAATTATATTCTTAGTTTTAAAAGATGATTGTACTTGTTTACCTTTTTGACATGCATCACATAATTTATATTTTTCAAATTTTAACTTAGGCAATCCAACAACTAAGTCTTTAGATATTAGTTTGTTTAATTGGTGTATATTTATATGAGCCGCTCTTTTATGCCATAACCATGGGTTTTCTTCTTTAACAACCAAGCATGTTATATCAACATTTGATGCACAATCTAAGTTAATCAAATAAATATTGTTATGCCTAATACCTTTTAATACAACTTCCTTAGAATCTTTAAGATGTATGGTGCAGAAATTACTTTAAAAAATTACCTTGAGA
Source organism: Sphenostylis stenocarpa (assembly GCA_963425845.1). Taxonomy (NCBI): domain Eukaryota; kingdom Viridiplantae; phylum Streptophyta; class Magnoliopsida; order Fabales; family Fabaceae; genus Sphenostylis; species Sphenostylis stenocarpa. The sequence goes on from OY731403.1 coordinate 106,916,310, forward strand.
CCTTTATCACAAAGTTGGCTTATACTTAGAAGATTGTGCTTTAGTCCATCATCCTTTATCTCCAAGGTGTTTGCACCACCAATGTTTTCGGTACCAAGGATTTTACCTTTGTTGTTGTCTCCATAAGTTACATATCCTTGTTCTTTCTTGATGAAACTTATAAATTTATTTTTATCCCCAGTCATGTGTCTTGAACATCCACTGTCAAGGTACCACATAGACTTTTTGGATCTTGAAATTTCCTACAAAATAAGAACACAATAATCTTAGGTTCCCATAACTTTTGGGTCCTTGGGGTTAGAGACAAGCAAATCATTTAACTATAGGCACCCAAATATATTTTCCTTTTGGAACACCAAAGTGTTTAATTTTACACTTATTTGAAGTATGTTTTTGTTTCATACAATAAAAACATGCATTTGGGGGTTTAATTTTTGAAAAAGATTCATTTCTACATTGTGAAGGTACACTTCCTTTCACAACCCATACTCTACGGGTTCTTTGATTTTTAGGTCTTTTCCAAGAAACATGACAATTAACTTGAGTTTTCAAAATAATTTCATCCTTTCTACAATTACTCACATCTTTCGTAGCTTTATCAAGTAAGTGCTCAAGAATGCAAATGTCAAATTCATAGCTCTTACATGATGCACATGCAATTGGTTCATTTTCTTTTTCCTCAAAAGATGCAATTTTTGTTTTTAATACTTCCATCTCTTTTTCAGATTTGTTCAAATTCTTTTTCAATTTTCTATGCTTAGATTTCAATTCTTTGAAAGCAGTAAATAATTCTTCATATGCATTGTGTAAAGCATTGTAATCATTTTCATCATCACTTGAAGAGCAGTCAGAATCACTTACCTCTTAGTCGGAAGATACATTGTCATTTTCCACTAAGCAAAGATTTGCTTCAATTTCACAATCACTTGACTCTGAACTAGAGTCACTTTCCTCCCACGCAATGTAAGCTTTCTTTTTGAAGGATTTTCTTCCTTTTGAATCATCACTTCTTTTGTTATTGGGACAGTTTGATTTCACATGCCCTGTTTCACCACAACCATAACATTTGAAATTTAATGAAGATCCTTCTTTCTCATTCTTCTTACCTTTGAATTATTGCCTCCCTTTGGCTTTCACGAACTTGGTGAATTTTTTGATCATGAGACTCAAGTTTTCATCTTCTTCACCAACAAAATTTTCTTCTTCCTTCTTTTTCTTGTTCTTAGAAATCTCAGTTTTGAAAGCTAAGTTTCTCTTTTGATGTTGGCCTTCCTCATCATTTATCCTTCCTAATTAAAGCTCGTGCTCTCTCCATTTTCCAAAGAGAGCCGCCATAGTCATAGTTGCAAGATTTTGTGACTCCGTGATGGCAGTCACCTTAGGTTGCCATTTTCTGTCCAAAGATTTAAGAATTTTAATATTTAATTCGTCAATATCAAAATTCTTACCAGGCCTAGAGAGATGGTTCACAATGTGTGTAAAACGCTTTTAAACATAAAAAATTGTTTCTCCTTGTTGCATTCTAAACATTTCATATTCTTGAATCAAGGAGTTCTTTCTTGCTCTTTTCACAACATTGGTTCCTTCGTGAGTTACTCTTAGAATTTCCCACATCTCCTGAGCACTTTTACAAATAGATATCCTATAAAAATCATCAGGAGTCAAAGCAGATGAAATAATGTTTCTAGCCCTAACATCATATTGGGCCTTTCTATTTTCCTCAGAAGTCCATCTAGAAAATGGTTTAGGTTCCTCTACCTCATTTACAGTCATTTTAGGAATAAAAAGACCATTTACAATAGCATCCCAAACACCCCTGTCAACAGACTCTAAAAATATTTGCATCCTAACTTTCCAAAAAGGATAATTTTGTCCAACAAAAAGTGGGGGTCTGTTAATAGTGAAAGTGATGAAGATTGTTGAACATACAAGGACTTGATGTTGAACTTACATGGACATGAAGCTTGTTGATTTTGATGATGATTCAAGAACAAAGAACTTAGAGAGTTAAAGACTTGTATTCTTGTGTAATAACTATGTTTTGATGAGTTTGAGTCTGTAATATTAGAGTCTAAGATAGCCAGTACATAGTCTACTCTTTAGAAGCTTCAAAAACTCATATTTATCAAAAAGCCACAGGTTTAATCGATTAAAAGACCAAATATTCGATTATTACAGTGAGAAAAACCATTTTCTGTATTAGCTCACTGTAATAATCGATTAACACACCTATTAATCGATTAATAGGGCAAATAATCGATTAAACCAGTGTGTTTTTGGTCTCTGCTGATTTTGGCTCTGTAATAATCGATTAACACTTGAGATAATTGATTATTTCAGTCAGATTTGCATTTTGAACTTCAAATTAAACCTATTTTCGAAAACCCTAGTCCCAATACACCAAGTTTCGAAAATCCCCAATTCCCAAACCCTAATTCATCTACTTAAGGTTCTCTAAGGCTCTCAGAAAATAGAACAACCTTTTTCAAACAAAAGTTGAGAGTTGTGATTGCCAGAGAACTGTTTGTTGGAGGAAAAAGGGGCTTTTGGAACCTGGTGTGGGATAGAAGCGATAAGAATCACTAAGTGGAGTTCTTAGTGGATTGTGTGTTGTGCCGTCTCTAGGGAAAGTTGTTCTTCATCTCTTGTGTGACTCAAGAGAGGTGTTTTCATTACTCTATCTTTTCCATTGTTATCTGTTTGTAATAACTTTGATTATAGTGACAGCGTTAATCCTCTGTTTTAACCCTTGATGAGTTTTACAGGATCTATGTTTGTAAAAGTGCTCAAGAGATGTGGGAAATGCTAAGAGTGACCCATGAAGGTACCGACGATGTTAAGAGAGCACGGAAAAATTCTCTAATCCAAGAATATGAGATGTTCTGAATGCAACAAGGCGAAATGATATTTGACGTTCAAAAGCATTTCACACACATTGTGAACCATCTCACCGGGTTAGGTAAAATTTTTTATGTTGATGAATTAAATGTTAAAATCTTGAAATCTTTGGATAGGAAATGGCAACCTAAGGTGACGACCATCTCGGAGTCACAAAACCTTGTCACAATGTCTATGGCGGCGCTCTTTGGAAATTTGAGAGAGCATGAGCTTGAGCTAGGAAGGCTAAATGATGAGGAAGGACAACATCAAAAGAGGAACTTAGCCTTCAAAACTGAAATTTCCAAAGGTAAGAGTAAAAAGGAAGAAGAAGACTCGGAGAATGAAGAAGAAGAATTGAGTCTTATGATAAAGAAGTTTACAAAATTCATGAAAGCCAAAGGAAGGCATCCATTTAAAGGTAAGGGAAAGGTAAGAGAAAATACTTCCGTAAATATCAAATGTTATGGTTGTGGTGAAACAGGACATGTGAAGACCGAATGTCCAAACAAGAAAAGTGAAGATAATAAAGGCAAAAATATCTTCAAAAAGAAAGCCTACATCGCTTGGGACAATAGTGATTCAAGTTCAGAATCAAGTGACTCGGAAATTGAAGCCAATATTTGCTTAATGGCAAATGACAATATATCTTCCGACTTTGAGGTAACTGATTCCGACTCATCTTCAAGTGATGATGAAAATAATTTTGATGAACTGAAAAATGTATATAATGAATTGTTTAGTGCCTTTAAGGACTTGAAAAATGAATTCAAAGCTGTGAAAAAGAGTTTAAGTAGATCCGAAAAGGAGGTAGAGTCCTTAAAAACGAAAATTGCATGTTTAGAGGAAAAGGAAACCATAGAAACGAAAATTGTATGTATAGATGAGAATGATGATAAGAATATAGTATGTGCATCTTGTAAAGAGTATGAATATGACATTGATATACTTAATCATTTGCTTGATAAAGCTGAAAAGGAATTAAGTAATAATAATAAGGATAAAGTTGTTATAGCTCAAAATAGTGTAAACCATCAAGTTCCTTTGAAAAAGCCTAAAATGAAAAATAAAAGAGTATGGGTTGAAAAAGGAACTAGAGCATCTATTATTATAAATGCATCATATTCAAAAGCTACATCTAAAACATGTTTTTATTATATGAAACATGGTCATACTTCAAATAGATGTAAAATCAAACATTTTGGTGTTCCTAAAGGAAAATATATTTGGGTTCCTTTAGTTAAATGAATTATTTGTCTCTAACCCCAAGGACCCAAAATTTATGGGGACCTAAGTTTACTATGTTCTTGTTTTGTAGGAAACTTCCAAATCAAAGAAGTCTATGTGGTATCTTGATAGTGGATGCTCTAAACATATGACCGGAGACAAAACGAAATTTGTGAGTTTCAAAGCTAAAGAACAAGGATATGTAACTTATGGGGACAACAACAAAGGAAAGATTCTTGGAATTGGAAATATAGATGGTGCAAACACTTTGGAGATTAAGGATGTGCTTCTTGTTGATGGGCTAAAGCATAATCTCCTTAGCATAAGTCAACTTTGTGACAAAGGATTCAAGGTAATCTTTGAAAGTAAGTTTTGTACCATACATTTGATAGATTCTGAAAATGTAGCATTGAAAGCCATTAGGCATAATAATATATATTTGATTGATTTGGATTGTATACATTATACTAGTATAACATGCTTAGTTGCTAAGGAAGAGAACCCATGGTTATGGCATAAGAGAGCGGCTCATGTAAATATGCATCATTTAAACAAATTGATTTCAAAAGACTTAGTTATTGGTTTGCCTAAGTTAAAGTTTGAAAAAGATAGATTATGTGATGCATGTCAAAAAGATAAACAAGTAAAATCATCATTTAAATCAAAGAATGTCATTTCCATAACAAAACCTTTAGAATTATTACATTTAGACTTATTTGGTCCTTCTAGGATAAAAAGCTTTGGTGGAAATTATTATGGTCTTGTGATTGTTGATGACTTTTCTATATATACTTGGACATTTTTCTTAACAATGAAAAGTGAAGCTTTTAAGGTCTTTAGGAAGTTTGCAAAGCAAATTCAAAATCAGAAAGACTTAAGAATTTAAGTTTTAAGAAGTGACCATGGTGGTGAGTTTCAAAATGAAATATTTGAAAATTATTGTGAGGAAAATGGTATATTACATAATTTTTCTGTACCTAGGACTCCCCAACAAAATGGTGTACTTAAAAGAAAAAATAGGTCACTAGAGGAACTTGCTAGAATAATGATAAATGAATCAAATGTTCCTAAATATTTTTGGGCTGATACTGTAAGTACTGCATGTTATGTTTTGAATAGAATGTTCATTAGGCCAATTATAAAATCAACTCCCTATGAATTGTTAAATGGTAGAAAGCCTAATGTTGCTCATTTGAAAATATTTGGATGTAAATGCTTTGTGTTAAATAATGGAAAGGACAACTTAGGAAAATTTGACTCAAAAGCCGATGAAGGCATTTTCTTAGGCTATTCACTAACTAGCAAAGCATATAGGTGTTTAATAGAAGAACTTTAAATGTTGAAGAATTTATACATGTTACTTTTAATGAAATTGTAGACCTTGGGGGAAATCCTCTTGAGTCAAATAAAGAACTTGCAGGTGATGATGAGTATATAAAAGAGGCTCTTGATGAATATATAAAAGAGGCTCTTGATGAATTGTATTTGGAAGAAAATGAGCCTTCTCAAACACCTAAATTAGCAAAAGAATGGCAATCTCCAAGAGGACTTTCAATGGACAATATTATTGGTGATATCTCAAAAGGGGTAAGAACTAGAAATATGACCAATTTCTGCATGTCTATATCTTTTGTGTCACAGATAGAACCCAAAAATATTGAGGAAGCGCTTAAAGATGACCAAGGTGCATAGCTATGCAAGAGGAACTTAATCAATTTGAAAGGAATCAAGTCTGGGAATTAATCCCAAGAGAAGAACCACATCAAGTAATTGGAACTAAATGGGTATTTCGAAACAAACTTGATGAAGATGGAAATATAACAAAGAATAAAGTCAGACTTGTTGCCAAAGGTTACTGTCAGGAGGAAGGTATTGATTATGATGAAACTTGTGCTCCTGTTGCCAGGTTAGAGGCTATACGCCTACTTCTTGCTTATGCATCATTGATGAAATTTAAATTATATCAAATGGATGTTAAAAGTGCATTTTTGATTGGGTTTATTAAAGAAGAAGTTTATGTGGAGCAACCCCCTGGATTTGAAGATTTTAGTTATCCTAATCATATTTTTAAATTGAAGAAAGCATTATATGGTTTGAAACAAGCTCCTAGGTCTTGGTATGAAAGATTAAGTAGCTTTCTAACTTCAAATGATTTTTCTAGAGGAAAAATTGATTCTATTTTGTTTATAAAGGAAGTAAAAGAACATATCTTATTGGTTCAAGTATATGTTGATGATATCATTTTTGGATCAACTGATAATTCTTTGTGTGTAGAATTTGCTAAGAAAATGCAGGGAGAATTTGAAATGTCTATGATGGGAGAATTAATGTTCTTCCTTGGACTTCAAATCAAGCAACTTAAAGATGGCATTTTTGTCTCTCAAACCAAATACTGCAAAGAGATTCTCAAAAAGTTTTGCATGGACACTTCAAAGGAAGCTAACACACCCATGGGAACTTCATGTTATTTAGACAAGGATGAATCAGGTTTGGAAATTAATCAATCCATGTATAGAGGTATCATAGGTTCTCTGTTATACTTAACTGCAAGTAGACCTGATATTATGCATTCTGTCTATGTGTGTGCTAGATTTCAGGCATGTCTAAAAGAATCTCACCTAACTACAGTAAAACGTATTTTAAAATATTTAAAAGGAACTACTAGTTTTGGTTTATGGTATCCATCTAAAGCTTGTACTAGTTTAATAGGTTATTCTGATGCTGATTATGGTGGATGCAAAATAGATAGAAAAAGTACTAGTGGGACATGTCATTTGTTAGGATCATTTTTAGTATCTTGGCATTCTAAGAAATAGGCATGTGTTGTTTTATCCACCACTGAAGCTGAATATATTGCAGCTGGTAATTGTTGTGCTCAAATTTTGTGGATGAAACAACAACTAGAAGATTATAGTATATTTCTAAATGATATTCCTTTGATGTGTGATAATACAAGTGCAATCAATCTTACTAAGAATTCAGTAATGCACTCTAGGACTAAACATATAGAAATTAGACATCATTTCTTGAGAGATCATATAAGTAAAGGAAACTGTAAAATTGAGTATGTTGATACAAAGCATCAATTAGCGGATATTTTTACTAAGCCTCTTCCCAAGGATAGATTCTATGATCTTAGAAGAGACTTAGGAATATTAGAAATAGTCTAAACTCTACTTAAGTAAACAATTTTTGCATGATTATAATGTTACATATATCTTTGTTTGTAATGACGTTTCTTTATGAAATAAAATTTGTATTTTTGCTTTGTTTGACGGGGAGTTATTTCCAAATTATGCATATTTTGAGAGGGAGCTCTTTATTTTTTTTATCATAATCAAAATAGGGGGAGAAATATTTAAAGCCTCTTATGATTGAATTTAAATATTATCTAGTATGTTTAATGTGTTTGTTAGTGTGACAGATAAAACAGGTTATTACAAGGCTTTAAAAGAAAATTTTGATCATCATAAAAAAGGGGGAGATTGTTGAACATACAAGGACTTGATGTTGAACTTACATGGACATGAAGTTTGTTGATTTTGATGATGATTCAAGAACAAAAAACTTAGAGAGTTGAAGACTTGTATTCTTGTGTAATAACTCTGTTTTGATGAGTTTGAGTCTGTAATATTAGAGTCTAAGATAGCCGGTACATAGTCTACTCTTTAGAAGCTTCAAAAACTCATATTTATCAAAAAGCCACGAGTTTAATCGATTAAAAGACCAAATAATCGATTATTACAGTGAGAAAAACCATTTTCTATATCAGCTCACTGTAATAATCGATTAACACACCTGTTAATCGATTAACAGGGCAAATAATCGATTAAACTAGTGCGTTTTGGGTCTCTGCTGATTTTGGTTCTGTAATAATCGATTAACACTTGAGATAATCGATTATTTCAGTCAGATTTCCATTTTGAACTTCAAATTAAACCTATTTTCGAAAACCCTAGTCCCAATACACCAAGTTTCAAAAATCCCCAACTCCCAAACCCTAATTCATCTACTTAAGGTTCTCTAAGGCTCTCAGAAAATAGAACAACCTTTTTCAAACAAAAGTTGAGAGCTGTGATTTCCAGAGAACTGTTTGTTGGAGGAAAAAGGGGCTTTTGGAACCTGTTGTGGGCTAGAAGCGATAAGAATCACTAAGTGGAGTTCTCAGTGGATTGTGTGTTGTGCCGTCTCCAGGGAAAGTTGTTCTTCATCTCTTGTGTGACTCAAGAGAGGTGTTTTCATTACTCTATCTTTTCCATTGTTATCTGTTTGTAATAACTTTGATTATAGTGACAACGTTAATCCTCTGTTTGAGTGATTAGCAACTGGACGTAGGGTCTTTTGATCCGAACCAGTATAAATCTTTTGTGTAAGACTCTATCCTTATCCTATTTACGTTTACACAGTATTTTAATCGGTAAAATTTGGGGAAAATTTTTAAAACCTAATTTTAGTTAAGAAACCAATTCACCCCCCCTCTTGGTTTTTGTCCGTTGCGCGATTCTAACAAAGATCTTATTGAATCATTTGATAAAATGAAGATCTTGTGGATTTGATGAAGTCAAAGGCTACTTGGGTTAAAGGGTAGAGTGATTAGTGAGTCTGCATCTATACATAGGTATAATCATTCATATCTCTTTGCTGCATGAGGATTAATGATTTGAAAGAGTTTGAAAATGCCTCTAAAAGATGTTTCAATTGATATTATATGAGCTTTATCAATTAAAATGTTCTTAAAACTTACATGACAGATTTTTAACTGATAGGTTTTCGAAATAATCAATTAAAATCATTCAAAACATTTACTGGAGTTGTTTTAATTAATACACTTTTGAAATAATCGATTACTTTCATTAAAAGAGTGTTTGAAAATCTTCTGCCAATATTTTAATTGATATAGATTCGAAATAATCGATTAAAATCGCCTAAGATGTAGTGTTCTGGTAGTATTTTAATCAATATAACTTCGAAATAATCGATTAAAACCACTTAGAGTGTTTTTTAATCGATGTAATCTCAAATATAATCAATCAGAATAACTTTTAATCGATGCAAAATCGAATTAATTGATTAAAACAACTTAAGAGACTTTTTGCTAAGTGTTTTAATTGATTAAAACATGTTGTTATCAGTTAAAATCACTTAGAAAGTTTTGTGAAAAGTTTTGGAAAATTTTTAATCGATTAAACAACGAAATAATCGATTAAAACAACTTAAGGGACTTTTTGTAAATTGTTTTAATCGATTGAAACATTGTTGCATCGAGTTAAAATAAATCTGGAAAATAATCAAGAACATTTTAACAGATTAAAAGATGTTTTAACCGATTAATCAAATACTTTTAACAGATTAAAAGAATGTTTTAATAGATTAATTAAATCAGCAATTGAAAAGTATCTCTATATAAACAGGTTTGATTCAACGCTTTAAGAGAAAACTTTTTGTGCAACCAATCAAGCAATCATAAGAGCTATTTTCAAGACAGAATCATGCATGTTTTCTGATGTTTTTCAGAGTTCTTTCTTGAGGCAATTTTTGCATTCTTTTTGTGAAGAAACTCATTCTGCAAGAGCTGCATAATCCGGGTTTGGTTGTTCTAGTTTCTTCTCTTTGTTCTTTCAATTTCTTTACTGTATTATGAGTGTCTGGAATTATTGGACATTGGTTCTATAGCTGGAATTTGGTTGCAGGTTTGTACAAGAACTAGAAATTGGTTCTTGGGTGAAGGTTTAGGTGCAAGGACTAGAATTTGGTTCTTGTGGTAGATTGAGTGTTGTGTGATTCGGAATTGTAATCTGTAAAACATTCAATCTAGTGGAACTCAGCTGGAATTTGGCTGAGAACTGGATGTAGCCCTGGGGTTTGGGTGAACCAGTATAAATCTTGGTTGTATTTCTCTAAACCTTACTCTCTTTTATTCAGTTGTTGCTCTATATTGAAATTGCTTGATTTTCTTGATTCAATACTAGTCAAGAATTCAAAAATCTTTGAAATAGATAATTTGTATTCAAGAAAGTACAAAAATATTTCAAAGATCAATTCACCCCCCCCCCCTCTTGATCTCAACCTCTTTTTCTAACAATTGGCATCAAGAGCAAGGTCTTGAAAAATACTCAAGACTTTCGGTCCAAAATCTTTCATGGCTGAAAACAAATTACCTTTTTCTGATGGTGCTTCTATTAATAGACATCCACTATTTTGTGGTACAGATTATCCATTTTGGAAGTTTAGGATGAAGATCTTTATTGAATCTATTGATAGAAATGTTTGGGATGTAATTGTTAATGGTCCATTAATTACAGAAAAAGAATGGTCCAACTTAAATGATGAAGAGAAAAGAAAAGTTCAAAGTGATTGTACTGCTAAGAATTTTCCAAGGAAATATGGGAGGTTCTTGAGGTTACTCATGACAGAACTACTGATGTGAAAAGAGCTAGGAAGCATACTCTCATAAGAGAATATGAGTTGTTTAAGATGCAAACAGGAGAAAGCATTGCAGATGTGCAGGAACAAATTCTAGAGATCCTTTGATACCTGATCAACAATTATATGAAGAACATGAAATAATTCTATGAACTGGTTGTTTTAATTGATATAAAACTATTTTAATCGATTAAATTCACTTACAGAGAAATTTTGAAAAGTTGTCCATACAGTTTTAATCGATTATTCATTGAATTAATCAATTAAAACCTCTTAGGTTTATAACTAATATTCCAAATCTCTGTTTTAATCAATTAAAAAGGACTTACATCAGTCAAAATCATTAAAGAGTTAAATTTAATTGATTCTTTTTCGTTTTAATTGATTAAAATTACGTGATCATTTCATTAAACATATTCAAGTACAAATTTAATCAATTGTTTTCTGTTTTTTTTATTATTACATTGTTGCTACTTCTAACCTAAGATTCCAGATCAAGTTAATTGATTGATTTAATAATTAATTGATTAATTTGCTCTAGGAAATCACTATAATATGGTTTAATTACAGAATTTTTAGCAAATCAAAAGTTAATTTTTCAAGATTCGTTCTTATCACTTTTGTAAAAAGCATTTACTGTGTTTGTTTGACCAAGCCAATGTCTATCCAATTAACAAACTAGTTGATGTACCCACTCTCCAAAGTATGCACCTCTGCCTTCGGTCAAGGGAACACATTCAATTAAAACTGAAACATTGCAGGTCTGTCATTCGGAATTCAAAAATTTGAAATCCAACCTTCATTCTTGGAACTAGTTTCTGTATAAATTCAACCATCTCTCTACTTCTTCTCTCTTCATATCTTTTCCATATTCCTTCTCAAATTTTTTTTCTACAAGATGTATAAAAGATCAAAATCATGGAAGAAACATAATGGGGAATCTTCCTCCGCTGCCAACCCTGGTGGTCACTTAGAAGCATGGTTCAACGAGGACATCGACAAATTGAATTCCTTCATTTTTGACTTCAGTCAAAAACAAATCGTCATTCCCAAGTATATTAAGTTCAAATGGCTTGATGATGAAGGATTTACAGTTCTGAGAAGGAAATTTAAAAGTCAGAAGCTAAAAACCTTCATGGAGTATACTGGAAATATCCAGCCTGATCAGGTTCATGTTTTCTATTCCAATCTGATAGTAAATGGTTCCACAATCAAATCACAAGTTAAGGGGGTGGATATGATAATCAATCCTGCTGTTTGGGAGCAAGTTGCTGGTCTCAAAGACTTTGGTGTTAAAGTATCCAGAGGGAATGTCTCTGATTTACCCGAGTTCAACAAGATACAATTCTTCAAATCCTGTCTCAAAGACCCAAATGATTTGGTTAAAGGTTTGAATGCTGGAAAGCTTATGCTTCAACCAAGGCTACTGGCCTTCATTGTTGCATGGATGCTCACTCCCAGGGGGAGCAATCATGCATTGCTAAATGAGGGTGACCTTGCCCTCATATACTGCATTTCAAATAATATTCGGGTTAATTCGGTATATGTGATCAAGGATCACATATTGAAAGCAAAAAGGTTATCCGATTATAAACTGCCATATGCCATGTTAATTAACAATTTCTTTAGATATTTTGAAGTAGACCTTGCAGGAGAATATGTGGAGACCCCTAATTCCTCAAATGAGATTGATGGTTCCACTCTGCGGAAGATGGGGTTCATCAAAATTGATGATGAATGGATCTCCAAGGCAGAGGCTGGGATGTCTGAAGATGAGGATGAAGATGAAGAAGAAGTTGATCAAGATCAAATTCCTTCTTCTCCGACTGCTAAGGTTCCTGAGTCCACTAGTGGTCAATCCTCTTATGAGAACATGGAGATCATACCCTACATAGAGCAACCTGATCGTGGGACTCCACTCTCACAGTTTGAAAGGACTATGCTCTACCAAATTTCCTCACTACAAGAGAATCAAAGGAAACATATGCAAATGACTTACCAGCACTTCCAGCAGACCAACACACAATTCTCTAACCTGGGAAATCAGATTGCTGACATTTATACCAAATTGGAGGATATGCAGTTGAATCAGGGTAACTAGGAGGATTAAGGTTCATGAAGAAGGGTTCTTTCTATCATAAACTATTTTTGGTCTGTCAATATTCATCAGCAGTATGATCTCTGATTTTTCTTAACATCATATAACTATTGTATTTTAGCATATTTGACTTGACTTTAAAGTCTTTGCAAATTTTCTCATAAGAGTTAAAACAAACAGCCAAATATATTCATTAAACTTCTTGCTTGTGACCGCTTTTATAAAATCCGAACTGAATTAGGGATCTTAGATACATCAAACTTCACCTAATTTTTATTTCTGAATGTTTTAATTAATATAAACTAGCTTTAATCGATTAATTTCACTTATATTGATACTGTTCATACTATTTTAATTGATTAAATGTCGATTTAATTGATTAAGTTCTCTCAGATTTTTAAAAAAACTAATATGCCATTCCTATTTTAATCGATTAAAACTTCATTTGTATCAATTAAATTCATTAACATGATTATTTTAATCGATTATGTCCTATTTTTAATCAATTATTATTCTACAAACCAAATTAAAGGCTTTAGTTAATGGTTGTTCTTGTAACGTGCTACTAAAGCAAGGTTCCCTTATCTTTACACTATCTATTGTATTCATTGCAAATGTGTTAAGGAAGATAAGTTTGAATCAACTTTAATTATCCTTGTTAGAATAATATATCGATTAAAATACTGCCAGAACACTTCCTTGAACATTTTAAGTGATTTTAATTGATTATTTCGAAACTATATCACTTAAAATACTGATAGAAGGTTTTCAAAACTTCCTTTAATGAAAACAATCGATTTTTTCGAAAACATATTAGTTAAAAACCTGTTACAAAAATGTTAAGAACATTTTAGTTGATAAAGCTGATATGTTATTAGTTAAAATAGTTAATTAAAAAACTTTTAACAAAATACTTTGTTTTTAATCGTTTAAACATTTTTTAGAGGCATTTACAAAATCTTTTAAATGAAGAAACCTCATGCAACGAGAGAGATAAAAATGAGCGAGACTCACTAATCCCACTACCCTTTTGTCCAAGTGACCTTTGACTGCCACAAAGTAGCCTTTGACTTCATTTTTTACTTCATCAAATCAACAAGATCTTTGCCAAATTATTTCAATAAGATCTTCATCACTTTCATTTATTAATCAACATGTTCTTAAAACTTACATGACAGATTTTTAACTAATAGGTTTTTAAAATAATCGATTAAAACCATTTAACACATTTATTAGAACTGTTTTAATTGATATACTTTTGAAATAATCGATTACTTTCATTAAAAGAGTGTTTGAAAATCTTCTGCCAGTATTTTAACTAATATAGATTCGAAATAATCGATTAAAATCACCTAAGATGTAGTGTTCTGGTACTATTTTAATCGATATAACTTTGAAATAATTGATTAAAACCACTTAGAGTGTTTTTTAATTGATGTAATATCAAATATAATCGATCAGAATAACTTTTAACCGATGTAATCTCAAATATAATCGATCAGAATAACTTGTAATCGATGTAAAATCGAATTAATCGATTAAAACAACTTAAGAGACTTTTTGCTAAGTGTTTTAATCGATTAAAACATGTTGTTATCAATTAAAATCACATAGAATGTTTTGTGAAAATTTTTGACAAAATTTGAATCGATTAAACTACGAAATAATCGATTAAAACAACTTAAGGGACTTTCTATAAATTGTTTTAATCGATTGAAGCGTTGTTGCATCAGTTAAAATAAATCTAGAAAATAATCAATAACATTTTAACAGATTAAAAGATATTTTAACCGATTAATCAAATACTTTTAACAGATTAAAAGAATATTTTAAGAAATTAATTAAACCAGCAGTTGAAAAATATCTCTATATAAAAAGGTTTGATTCAACACTTTAAGAGACAACTTTTTGTGCAATCAATCAAGCAATCATACGAGATATTTTCAAGAAATAATCGCGCAAGTTTTGTGAAGTTTTTCAGAGTTCTTTCTTGAGGCAATTTTTGCATTCTTTTTGTGAAGAAACTCATTCTGCAAGAGCTGCATAATCTGGGTTTGGTTGTTCTAGTTTCTTCTCTTTATTCTTTCAATTTCTTTACTATATTGTGAGTGTTTGGAATTATTGGACATTGGTTCTATAGCTGGAATTTGGCTGCAGGTCGGTACAAGAACTAGAATTTGGTTCTTGTGGTAGATTGAGTGTTGTGTGATTCGGAATTGTAATCTGTAAAACATTTAATCTAGTGGAACTCAGGTGGAATTTGGCTAAGAACTGGATGTAGCCCTGGGGTTTTGGTGAACCAGTATAAATCTTGGTTGTATTTCTCTAAACCTTACTCTCTTTTATTCTGTTGCTGCTCTATATTGAAATTGCTTGATTTTCTTGATTCAATACTAGTCCAAAATTCTAAAATCTTTGAAATAGATAATTTGTATTCAAGAAAATACGAAAATCTTTCAAAGATCAATTTACGCTCCCTCTTAATCTCAGCCTCTTTTTCTAACAAATAGAGTCATCCTCAGCAGAAGTTTGGTTTTGTCCACCAATTTCGAAATTTTGAAAAAACTATAAAAGCAAGCTCTGATACCACTTGTTGGTATCGCGCAACGAAATGTTTGCGTTTGGGACATAAACCAAGAGGGGGGTGAATTGGTTTCTTATAAAAACTTTCCCTTTTTAAAACTTTTCGCAAGTTTTACCGATTAAACGATAATATAATAAAGCACTTGAAATGTAAAGAGATAAGGGAAGAAGATTACATAAGTAATTTATACTGGTTCGGATCAAAAGACCCTATGTCTAGTTTTCAATTACTCTAAAAGAGGATTAACCCAATCACTAAAAAATAGTTCAAACAGATTACAAATTACAAGTAATAAGGGTTAGAAAACACCTCTCTTGAGCCACACAAGAGATGAATACCTCCTTTGAAGCCACAAAGGAGGAAGAAAATTTTTCCTAGAGACGGAACTTCACACAATCCACCAAGAAACTCACTTAGTGATTCTTATCGCTTCTAGCCCACACTAGGTTTCAAAAGCCCCTTTTTCTTCCCTACTCAAAGTTCTCTCAGCAATCACAACTATAAACTTTAGTATGAAAAAGGTTGTCCTTTACAAAGAGCCTGAGAGTTCCTTAAAGAGAGATTTTAGGGTTTTTCAAAATAGGTCTGAAATTTGAAATTCAAAAATCATAACTGACACAAATAATTGATTATCATAAGTGATAATCAATTATCACAGAGCCAAATATAGGAAAACCATTTTTACACAAGATAATTGATTATCATCAGCAATAATCGATTATTTTGTCTAGGATAATCGATTATCATCAGCAATAATCGATTATTCCAGTGCGACATTGATAAGAATGAAGCTTTTGTGGACATAATTAGTGTTGGCTATCATGGACTCTATTTTTACAGACTCAAAACGATAAAACAGAGTTATTACAAGTAATTTCAAATGAATATAAGTATTTTAATCTTGAATTCCTTTGCTCTTGAATCATCATCAAAATCTTTAGTCATCATATCCTTGCATTTTCAATACATAGGAATGGACACTTCCTTGTAGCTTTCCATGTCAAGCTTTTTGAGCAATTCTGCACAATATTTTGATTGATGGAGAAAGCTTCCACCCTTTAATTGTTTGACTTGCAATCCGAGGAAGTAATTGAGTTCTCACTCATTGAAATCTCACACTCCCCCTACATTTCTTTCACAAAATTCTTACACAAAATATCATTAGTATCCCCCAAAGATAATGTCATCAACATAAACTTGTACTAAAATTATATTAATTTTTATTTCTTAAGGAATGGTGTTTTCTCAACTTGACCTCTTTGATAGTTTTGAGACATGAGAGACATACAAACCTTAGTTCTTGCTTCAAACCATATAAAGCTTTCTTGAGTTTGAACACATGTTCTGGACATTTGTGATCCTCAAATCCATGTGGTTGAGAGACATACACTTCCTCATTTAGATAACCATTCAAGAAGGCACTCTTGACATTCATCTAGTATAACCTGAAATCCTTAATAGAAGCATAAGCAAGCAATAGTCTAACAACTTCTAATCTATCAATAGGTGCATATGTTTCATCAAAATATATTCCTTCTTATTGATTATATCTTTTTAGCTACCAATGTAGCTTTATTTTGAGTGATGATACCATGTTCATCTAATTCATTTCTAAAAACCCATTTTGTTCCAACAATGTTAGCATCAACCGGTTTAGGAACTAACTCCCATACATTGTTTCTAGTGAACTGATTTAGCTCCTCATGAATTACATTTACTCAGTCATTATCATTTAATGCTTCAATTACTGTTTTAGGTTCAATTTGGGAAACAAAACCCATATGATTACAAAATTGATTCAAAGAGCGTCAAGAGGAAATTCTCTGGTTGATTTGGCTAATGATGTTGTCAATTGAGAGGTTTCTTAGAGTCTTCCATTCCTTAGGCAATTGCTCTTCTGGTTTATCTTTAGATTCTTCGAAATTCCCAATTGTTCTTTGAATAGAGACTGACTCTAGCAGTTTTAACTAATAAAACTTATCAGTTAAAATTTCTTCATCTACATCACCTATTGTGTTTTTCTGTACATCTAAACAGGTTTCATAAAAAACAACACGCATAGATTCTACCACAATTTTAAGCCTTTTATTATAGATTCTATAGGCATGATTGTTTGTATAATAACCCAAGAAAATCTCTTCATCCTATTTTGAGTCAAACTTTCCCAGATTTTCTTTGCCATTGTTCAAAACAAAAACCTTCCACCCAAACACTCTAAAATAGTTTATGTTTGGCTTTTTCCTTTGTACAGTTCATAGGGAGTCTTTTTAAGAAAATATTCTAATTAAAATATGATTCAACACATGGAATGTTGTGCTAACTACATTAGCCTAAAAATATTTTTCCTTTCAACAATACCATTCTGTTGAGGAGTTCTAGGTGCAAAAAAATTGTGTTTAATGCCATGTTTTTCACAAAACCTTTCAATTTTTTTATTTGAAAATTCTCCCACATGATCACGTTGAATGAAAGATATGAAATAACATTTTTTTCATTTTGAATTAGTTTTGCAAGCTTTTTGAAAAGCAGAGAAAGTATCAGATTTAATTTCAAAAATAATATCCAAGTGAATATTAAAAAGTCATTTACAACAACCAATGCATAGAGATTCTCACCCAAACCCATAATTATTAAAGGTCCAAAGAGATCTATGTGCAAAAGTTTAAGTGGTCTAGAAGTAGAAACAATATTTTTTCTGTGAAAAATAATTTTTTGTTTGTTTGCCCTTTTGACATGAATCACAAACCTTGTCCTCCACAAATTTGAGTTTAGGCAGACCAGTTACAAGCTCCTTAGCAAATTAATCGATTAAGACGATGCATATTAATATGAGCAAGTCTTTTATGATAAAGTCAAGCATCATTCTCTCTAGCAATAAGACAACAACTTTCTGTAAAATTGATGTCCAATACATAGTTGTTATTTACCCTCTTACCTGTGACCATTACCTGATCTGAACCTGGTTTATGAATCAAACAATATTCAGGTTCAAAAGTGACTTTGTGACCTTTATCACAAAGTTGACTAATGCTGATCAAGTTGTTCTTCAACCCATCAACAAGTAACACATTGTGAATGACTCTAGATTCAACACACTTGATGTCACCTGATCCAAGAATTCGACCACTATTTTTGTCACCATAAGTGATTCTTCCACCTAGTTTTAGTTTCAAGTTATGAAACTTAGAAATATCCCCTATCATATGTCTTGAGCAACCACTATCCACGTACCAAATATTTTCAGCAAGCTGCACTTGAAAAATCAATCAAATTTGTTTTTGGTACCTTTTGTATACGATAAGGTCTAGTAAGGTTATTTAATTTGTAAAGACAGTTTAGGAATCCACTTAATTCTACCCTTAGGAACTTCATACTTTATAATTTTGCAGAATTTAGTTGTGTAACCTCTTTTCATGTAGTAGAAACAAATAGTGAAAGGTGTAGAAGTTGATTTTCTATATGAGAAGAAGTTTTTAAAACCTTTAGTTTTCTTACCAACAATGGCAGTGTAGGCAATACCTGCATTATCAAACATATATTTTATTCAACCAAGCAAAGCATGAACATTAGCCTTACCTAGTGATAACTTTGACAAAGTCTTGATCAAGTAAGCCACCTTATTTTGTAATTCTGGACAGTTTTCACATGATTTTTCTGTAATAACTTTGTTACATGCACAACCAGAATTATTATAGATTATCTCAAGATTTTCCATATCAATTTTTGCTTCAAAAAGTTCACTTTCAAGAGTCTTTACTTTGTTTTTCAACCAATTATTCATTCCTTTTAATCTATTATTGGCTATAGCAATTTTATTTGCCTCTTCATTCATTTCATTAAAGGCTTCTAAGAGAGAACTATAATTCAAAGAGTTGTTGGAAGGAGTAAAACTTACATTACCAGTAGAAGACTCTTGTCTAGCCATCAAACATAAATTGACTTCTTCTTCTTCATTTGAGGTTTTGTTGAATTATTGGCAAGAGTACCAAAATTATGAATCGCAGCATAGTATTTCGATTAAATAAAAGTCGATCCCACGAGGAACAGTTTCAATGGAAATTCCCAATTATGCTTACTAAGTCGATTAAACAGATTGGGTTTTGCAAATAAGAGTTGAATTGAGATTAAATGACAAAGAACTGTAAATTGTTGAGAAAATATCAATTAAAGGTACTTAGGATTGACTTCCTTCCTTATCCCTCTTTTGTAATGGCTAAATCAACTAAGAACGTCAATTAACCTAACAGTGTTGATGCCACCTACTCAAATCATCCATGTTGATTCCTCACACATGAAATTCATAAGAAAACCTAATAAATGTTGATTCCTCACACAATTAAGAGATTTTCCAGCATTAGGGTTAGGGTGTTAAGCAATTGATACATTTATTCCATTCCTGGCAATTAACGTAACAAATATTCTTACCGTGATCCAGGGTTCAAGATATATTTTCCAATCATACCTTAAACAATCAAGAATAAATCATTCCAAAGCATAAAGGATAAGAATAACAACATCAAAACATAGATTAATATCTCAAAATATCACCATGATACAAAAGAGTTCAAAGGAAGTGCATCGAATCCTAAGAGAATGAAATTAGCCACTCATGTTGGCCATTACAATGCTCTAATTGATGGAGAAGTGAAGAATTGATGAAGATTAGACGAAACCCTAATAGTAGTCGTGCCTCCTCTTCTCCAAAACTGCTTACTTTTCTCAAAACACATCTTCTCTTTTTATTGGAAAAATTTGGGCTTTTGGGCTTCGCGTCTTTCGCTCGACCGAGAACTTTCGCTCAAGCGAAAGTAGCCTGTTTTCGCTCAAGCAAAAGTAGCCTGTTTTCGCTCAAGCAAAAAAATGCTTGCTTGAGCGAATGACCTCCAGAGAAGAATAACTAATATTCTCTCAAGCGAATTTTCCTGCACTTGAGCGACTAACTTCCAGAGAAGAATAACTGACATTCGCTCAAGCGAATTTTCCTTCGTTTGAGCGATTGACATCCAGAGAAGAATAACTGATATTCGCTTGACTGAGTCTTGGCTCGCTTGAGCGAGTGAATTCCAGAGAAGAATAACTAACATTTGCTCAAGCGAGAATCCATCCCGCTTGAGCAACTTCCATGCTAAAAATCTTCTTCCTTTTTCTAGTTTTACTCCAATTCTGCTATCAATCATGCTCCTTACTCTTGTATCAAGGTATTCTTGAATTTATCCTATATTGGGAGAAAAATAGATTAGAATTAGTAATAGTTAAGTGGTTTCATAACAATTCAAGGTATAATTATATCAACTTTTTACCACTTCACAACTCCCCCCAACCTAGAATCTTGCTTGTCCCAAGCAAAGTAATTTTTCCAAAACAAAACCATCGCCTATTATCACATTCTCTTCCAGAACCACAACATAAAAATTTTCAGAGGTGATGCTCACAACTTCAAAAATGAAAATAGAACACATAAGCATTCAAGTTATAGAAACCAACAAAGAATAATTTGTCATCAACTATCCTCAGAGAAGCCTGATCTCTCAAATAGAGTTATATATACTCATCTCTAATTCTCACAGGTAAGTGTTTATCTCATTCAATCACTTCATTTAAACAATTCAATATTGCTAATCATCTTCAAGCAATCAACAATTGTTAAACAAAGCTTAAATCAAAAGATCTTATGAAGCTTGTAATGGGGCTGGGCTAAGAAAGAATTATTGGTTTTTCTGGGATATACAAAAATATTTGAGAAATTCAACTCATATGAATGATTCTTGATTAACAATTCCTAAAGTCAGGTTTCAAACTTCATGTTTTTGTCCCTAACACAATAACAGTGAGTTAATGATCTCACAAGTTATTATTCCCCCCTTGAACTACTTTTCTATATTTTTTTCTCATGCTTTTGCATGTATTCTTTTTGGCTGTACCAATTTTTAAGCTTTGCTTTTCTTTTTTCTTTACACCTCTTTTTTTTTGTTTTAACAATAACACCCCAACAATACCTGCAGGACAACAATAGCAATTCCAAACAATAAGAAAAATAGTGACATTCATACTCATTTCCTTTCTCAAATATAGGAAGGTAATTAAATAGTGTTTAGGCTTAAGGGTTCTGTTTAAGAAACAATATTATTTTTGTCTCAGAAGGGGTTCAAATGGATGTCCTAAAATTAATGCAGGGTTGGCTATTTGGCTCTGGGCTATATCTACTACAAAGAAAAAATTTGCCTTTATCATTTTCAAGTCTTGCCAACATGCAATCACATCAAAGAATCAACCAATATCAGTTATCAATGACAAAGTATTGACACTCAATTTATATGCTTTTGGTACTCTACTCACCTGGGTTTTGGCTAGCTTCTCCAATTCAGTTAATTCCTAATTCTCCTTATCAATTCCTTTTCACTATCATACTCAACATCTCAAAATCACTTGTTATTGGAAACAATCAAAATGGTTTTCTTCAGTTCCAGATTTGAATTGGACAATAAACAATAATCTCATATATGGTTCTAAAAAATTTATATGGGATAGCAATCTAATCACATAAATTCTATCATTCATCACATTACTTATGAATTCAAGATATTCAAACAGAACAAAACAAAACAAAATAATTCAATTACAAACTTAAAATCTCAAATGATTCAATTAAACATGCCAAAATAAAAATAAGATTAAAATAAAAATAAAATAAAATAAGTAAAAGCTTAAAATTTAAGTTTTTCTCCCTCTCAATCCTCTTC
The DNA here is from genome assembly GCA_963425845.1 of Sphenostylis stenocarpa. Taxonomy (NCBI): domain Eukaryota; kingdom Viridiplantae; phylum Streptophyta; class Magnoliopsida; order Fabales; family Fabaceae; genus Sphenostylis; species Sphenostylis stenocarpa. The sequence goes on from OY731403.1 coordinate 106,938,259, forward strand.
TTCACTCCCTTCTTTAGACTCTTCTGACCCAGATCCTGATTCCTCAGATCCTGATTCCTCTTCCCCTGGAGCTCCCTGTTGTGCTTCCTGTGCACCACCTGCACCTGCACCTTCACCCCCTCCTTGAAAATATGGACTGTCCCTAGGCCATTGAACCAAAGCATCAAACTCCTGAGGTGATGTCCACTGCATACCTGGAGCAATTTGCAAAGATAAATTATAAAAATTTTCATTAATACTACATTGACCCCTATGGGTCGTTGATTGCTGCAAAGTTAGATGCTCCATGTATTGCATTATTCTTTGATAGTCTGGCCGCTGGGGTGGTGGAGATGGTTGCTGGACTCCTCTTGGCTGAGGTGGCTCCTGTGCCAATGGCTATGGCGCCCCTTCTGTAGGGTTCACACAGTGCCGCTCGATGAATCTTCGGTTGATTGGTGGGCGGATGTTCACTGTTGGGTTGACTTCCACACCATGAGCTGCACAGAGGGCTGTTATCAGGGCAGGGAATCCAAGAGCTTTTGGTTGCTCTACTTGTCGCCCGCTTTCTAAAACCACAAATTGATAATGAAGCACTTGTTGGATTTAATGAAGACATATAGAGTTTATAGAGTTTATTTTGTGGGTGTGTAGATAGATAGGTTATAGGTTTAGAATTTAATCTCTTGATAGTTCAATAGATCTTGTGATAAGCGCCTTTAAATGATGCATCTCATTGAACTTATTTCACTGCATGAAAAACCAACCTTTAAACATTAAAAGAACAAACTGATTTTTTCAATCTGTTAAAAAGAAATTTCAATCTGTTAAAATCACTTAAAGCAGGAAATGTTTATATGTTGTCAAAATTTTTAATTGATTGAATCGTAGAATCAACAGGTTAAAATGTTCTTAATGATTTTTCCATATTAAAGGTTTCGCAATTTTAATCTGTTGAAATCAAGTTCAATTTGTTGATACAGAAAGATCATTTTTCATTCTAAGGTATCACAAGATTTCAATCTGTTGAAATAAGTTTTGATCAATTGAAACAGAGAGCTATCATCTTTTGCTAAATTGATTTAATCTATTGAAAGCTCGAAACAACCAATTGAACTAGTCTTAAATGAAATCAATCGATTGAAACGACATTTTAATCGATTGAAAAATATTCTGATCGATCACAACTCAATTTTGATCGATCATATCTGATTCTGATCAATCACAACTCAATTCTGATCGATCATATCGTGTCCTGATCAGTCATAAAACTATTCTGATCGGTCATCTGCGACTCTAAGGCATTTTAATTAATTGAATCTATCAGACTTCTCTCTTTTACTCGATAAATACAGTTTTTGATTTCTCTTTTGAAACATACAATTTGAAAAACATTTGAAAACAATCTTAGAGCTATCATATTAGTGCCTTTCGCTGTGCATTCATAAAACTTTTCATATCATAAGGCGTTTAGATCAAGATTGTTGAAAGTTCATCAAGAGAGGAAGTTCTGAGTTTGTATATCTACTGGTTTGTATTTTTCACTTGGAATTAGTGGAACTTGGCGCATTTGTCAAGAACTAGACGTAGCTTCGGGAAAAAGTGAACCGAGTATAAACTCTTGTGTTGAATTTCGCTTTCATCTCTTTTCAATTCTTGCTTA